>JAMALZ010000001.1:0-600000 GCA_023630055.1 Trichosporon sp. PB005A
GATCACGGCGAGCGTTCGAGATTGACGGCGACGAAAAGTGGCGCCACCGTTCGACTTTCCGTGGTACCCTGGTTTACAATGCGCCCGGCTAATCTTCAAGCTCTCACTCGCACAACATTCCCCCTGGCTCTGTCTCGGACGGCCGCGAAGCCAGCTCCCATTGCCCTCCAAGAACTAGCTGCTGCAATGCCATACCCGAAGCGAGAGGTGACAGCTTTACGCGCTCTGATGACTATCCCCCAATCACAAGTCGCTGCACTCCCTAAGGCGCATGGCACGATCAAGCTCGATCCCAGCCTGCTCGTCAACCTCCACAACGCTGCCATCTCGGCGTCCGCAATCGCGCGCAGCAGCCCCAAGCTCCCCGCTCTCCGGGACCAGCTGCGGACGATGGCGGAGTGGAATGCGAGCATCGACACGCTGAGTTTGTCGCTCCACCGTGAAAGCGGTGTGCGCTTGTACCTTCACAGAAGATTGCTTGTCCCCCTCAACATGTTCATAGCAGCGATCCTGCACGCGAACTTCGCCTGGCAGGAGCCCACCCACGGCAAATCCAACCAGGCTGACTTCGCGTTGTCCTGTACGGGTAAATCAGTTCTGGTCGAGGTCAAGACGCCAGTCTCATTCCCCGAGAAGCAGATCGCGCGTCTGTACGACAGCCTTGAGAAGGGTCAAATTTGCATCGGCGAAGACGGTACAACACATCTGAGAGGGCAGTCGGAGACGCCACGCAGCGGGCGTGGCAAAGTCTGTCGCCTGCTGGACCAGGTGAGCACCAGCTGTCAGGCGAGGATAAGCTGAGGCTGACCTGATGTCTTGCAGCTGCGCGCCGAGATGGTGAACACGGACGCGAACAGCCACGTCTTCGCCGTCATCACGAATGGCCACGAATTCTTGCTCGCGCACCGCGCGCCGTCGTCGCATGACATCGCCCTCAGCCCCGTCATCTGCGCCGGCGCAGAGCCAAAGGAGCGTCTCCTGCCCAACAGCCCCGGCGGGCTGCTGCTGTGCTTGACGCTGCTGGCGGCGGACTGCGAGGTGTGGGATGCTGCGTGCGCTGCGGGCGAGGACGAGCCCTTTGCATAGACTTCCCGGCGCGCTCCTCTGTCGAACCTTCCCAGATCCCAGAGCGCTGCCACAGCCTGAGACCCCACGCCCTCTGTACATTAGCGTCAGGCGCATGCATGTTGTGACTTACCTGTCGGCGTGCCGGAAGGAGAACAGGACGCCAGCGTTATCTGCGATTCGCCGGGCGCCGACGGATAAGATAACGGGCGAGTCTGGTGGCTGACCCGGGCGGGACCTGGCCTGGTCCATTTCGCCGCGCGACTCCACCTCTTCATCGCTATCGCACCATGATCCTGCGGCACGTCGCCCTCCGCCGTCCGCCGCTGGCGCCGTCCGCGCTCTCTCGCCTGCACTCCCACCCTGCCCCCCGCGCCTCGCTCCCCGCAATGTCTCGGGGTTACTCGCGCAACGCCAGCCACGGCATCCCCGCCGCCTTCTACCGCGGCGGCACGTCCAAGGCGCTGCTGTTCGCCGAGGGCGACCTCCCCCCGGGCAGGGCGGAGCGCGACGCGCTCTTCCTCGCGGCGATGGGCAGTCCCGACCCGAACGGCCGGCAGCTCGACGGCATGGGCGGCGGGTACAGCAGTGTCTCGAAAGTCGTGATTGTCGGGAAGAGCGCGCAGCCGGGCGCCGACGTCGACTACACGTTTGCGCAGGTGCGCGTCGACGAGCCCGTCGTCGACTATGCGGGCAACTGCGGGAACATGCTGGCCGTGAGTTCGGTGGCGCGAGCGGAGCGAGCAGAGCGAGCGCCGCCGGCGCATGACCGCGTGAAGCATGAACACAAGAGACTGACCCCAGGCCGTCGGCCCGTTCGCGCTCGAGGCGGGCCTCGTCGCCCCCACGCCGACCGACGGGGGCAACCTCGTGCGCATCCACAACACGAACACGGGCAAGCTCGTGCACGCGCTGTTCCCCGCCGAGGGCGCGCGCCCCCTGCTCGCGGGCGGGTACGCCATCGACGGCGTGGCGGGGACGCATGCGCGGATCGCGCTCGAGTTCATAAATCCGCACGGGTCGCGCACGGGCGCGCTGCTGCCGACGGGGCACGCCACGGATACGCTCGACCTGGGCGAGTTCGGCGTCGTCACGGCGAGCCTGGTTGACTGCGCGAACCCGTGCGCGTTCGTCGCGGCATCCGACGTCGGCATGGCGGGTACCGAGAGTCCGAGCGAGATTCAAGGCGAGGTGCTCGGCAAGCTGAACGCGCTCCGGAACGCGGCCGCCGTCACGATGGGCATGGCGGCGACGCTGGCGGAGGCGGACCGGCAGCGCTCCGTGCCCAAGGTCGTCGTCGTGAGCTCGCCCGCCGAGCACAGCGTGCTCTCTGGCGCCGTGCTCGGGAGGGAGGACACGGACATCGTGTGCCGCTGCATCTCGGCTGGCGACCCGCACCGCGCCCTCCCCATCACGGCCGCGCTGTGCACCGCCGCGGCCGCACAGGTGCCCGGCACGCTGGTGGCGACGCTCGCGCGCAGGGCGGACGACGGCATCGTCATCGGCCACGCGAGCGGGACGATCGCCGTCGACGCGCGCGTCGAAAAGGGAGAGCACGCGTGGGAGGTCCCCACCGCCAGCGTGTTCCGGACGGCGCGCAAGCTGTTCGAGGGCAACGTGTTCGTCGACGCCGTCGAGGAGGTGGACGCTTGAGATGTATCGACTAGACTGCTGCATAATATGACTGTACTACGGAGCCGCCGGCGCTCGGGCCCTCGGTGACGGCGGCGGCGGTGCTGCATTACTCGCTGCTTGGCGCGCGATTAGGTCACTCGCCGCTCGCTCGCCCGCCGCGCTACCACCTGTTCGCGGCATCCTCGGCCCACCCCGTGAGCCCGTCGAGGCTGACCTGCCTCCCGCCCACGGTCGCCGTCCCCTTCCACTGCCCAAACACCTGCGTCGTGAAGCTGCTCATGACGACCTTCTGCGCGCCGGCGACGCGCACGTGCCACGGCGTGATGGTTGCGTCGATCCAGTCTCCCTCGATGCGCCACGGCCTGTCGGGGTTCTGCATGTCGTACGTCCACTGCACGTCCTCCTGCGGCCCGTTGCCGAGCACCTTGCCGTCGAGCAGCAGCGCGTTCTCCGTCGTGCCCGTGCCGTCCGTCCAGCGCCCGCCGACGGTGAGGCCGACGCGCTCGCCGGCCGCGTTCTCGCCGATGGCGACGCCCCAGTTCCACGCCATGCGGTACGGCCAGCGCCCGCGCCCGCGGTCGAGCACGGCCCACGCGTCGCTCACGTCGTACGCCTTCTCGCCCAGCTTGACAGACCCGGTCGTGGCCAGCGCGGGCGCTTTCACGGTGTACTGGAAGCGGGACTCGGACCAGGGCACGACGACGCCGAAGCTCTCGCCCGCCGTCTGCACCTCGAGGTGGATCTCGAGCGCGGGCGTGCTGCCGCTGGCGGGCGCGCGCGCCGCCAGCGTCGTGACCTTGCGCCCGCCCTCCTCGGCGTCGGCGAACATGACGCGCAGCCCGCCCGTGCGCCCCTGCGCCGTGAACGGCGGCAGGCCCTTGGGGAGGTGCACCGCGTCGCGGTCCGGCGGGATGCCCGGCTGCTCCCACGTGTACGACTCGCCAGTGCCCCGGTCGTGCACGTACAGCTGGATCACGGTGCCGTAGTCGAGGTCCGCGAGCGTGAGGCCCAGCACGAGGCCGGGCGACACCACGCCCCAGTACTCCCACTGCTTGGTGCGGTAGCCCCACCACGCGCCCGACGGCAGCAGCTCGGTCGTGTGCACCGGGTGCCGCGACCAGCCGGCCGCCGCGCGGTTCAGCGTCCCGCCCTCGGTCACGAGCTCGAGGGGCGCGGTGTGCTCGGTCGTGTTGAGCGGCATCGTCGGTTTGATACTCGGCGCGGCGAGGAGGGTCGTCGAGAGGTAGAAGGCGAAGGAGAGTAGGCCGATAGAAACGCTGAGCGCGGTCGGCGTGAGGAGGGTATCGAGGTCGAGGGAGAGGAGGCCCGGCATTGATAAACGAGTGTGGGTCGTATCGAGTGAGTGAAAGGGAAGGGAATGCGGCGCCGAGAAGGCAGAGCCCACGGCGACCCTCGACCCACGACGGCAGAGACCCATGCGCGATGGATGCAGCCGTCGACGGAGAGCGGAGATCGAGCGTCACCGCGCGGGACGGGCCGAACTCGCCGGCCCCGGCTATCCTCGGCGACCAACCGGCAACTCAGCCCCGGCATACCGGCCAATTCCACCCCACCCACGCGTCGCGACTCCAGCCTCATCTCGTCCTCGTGCTCATCACGCAGAGCTCCACTGCCTTGCATGTCTGTGCTGGTCTTGGCGTCGATCCCGGTGTGTGTTTGAATTACTGGGAAGTGGAGAAGAGCAAAGGGCAGAACAGGAATGAGGAACGACGCGACAGCGGCCGCACCACAAAGTGACGCGTCGCGCCAGCATTCCTCGGACCCGGGGCGTGGCGATGCCATCTGCCCTCACGACGTCCATACCTTGGGTCTGGCCATGCTAGCGTTCAAACAGCCACACTCGTGAGCAGCATCCCTCGACCCTCAGTTCTCGGCACCCCCGTGCCCCCGAATGCACGCGGGAGCAAGGGAGGGAGGGACTCACGACGCTCCGCACCCCGCTTCCCGAGACGTCCTCGGTCGCGGCATGGCGAAACGTCAGACACACTCACGCAGCGCACCACATGGAACGTGCAGCCACACATCGGGCGGTGCATCTCGCAACGGCTTGTGAGACGACACCCAAGCCTTGACCTGACTGCCACAAGCGATCCGGGGCCTCCAGTCACCGCCTCATACATCGACGCTTGGCCGACGAACACTCTGTGTGGCATGGTATGCGTATAAAGACCTTCGCCGATGTGTGTGCTCCGACAGCTTCCTGGTAACTCCAAGACCTCCTCAACCCTTCCGCGAAGAACTCCTCCCCACGATCCCAACGACAAACCAAGTAAACATTCCCAGATAAATCCGCAAAATCCCCGACGCACCGGCATGCGCCTCCTCACCCAGTTTGTGGCGCTGAGCCGCAAGAACGCGTGAGTACCAGTAACATCATTGCCCCGCCCCGCCTCACTCCCTGCGGCCGCCTCGTCGCCCACTGACCCCAGACTCGTGTTCGTGCGGCGCTCGTGGACGACGTACGTGACCTGCCTCCTCCTGCCCATCCTGTGGTCCGTGTATGTGGCGCAGTCGAAGGAGAACTGGTACGACGGCTCGGTGTACGGCGACGGGCACGTCGGTGCGCTGCGCCCGCTGTCTGGCGACCTCAAGGGTGACCTGCTCGTGTACGTGGACGAGACATCCGGCGCCGGCTCGGACCTGCTGTCGCGCGCGCTCGCGGACGCCGGCGTGCACAACGCCAACGTCAAGCAGGTCGCGACGGTCGCGGACATCGGGCCCGAGTGCCCCGAGGGCATGTCACAGGTGTCGGCGTGCTACGCGGCGCTCGTGTTCCACTCGCTGGACGCGGCGGCGCAGACGCTCAACTACACACTCAAGACGGACGTCGGGCTCAGCCTCATCGACGTCGACAAGCCCGAGAACGACGTCCAGCAGGACCGCCTGATGCCCCTGCAGTGGGCCCTTGAGTCGACCTTTGTCGAGCAGGCGACCGGCGACCGGCCCGCACCCCCGCAGGTCTGGGAGTACACCAACCTCTCGATGGGCGACTACAAGGACAAGATCCGCATCGACTTCCTCAAGGCGACGCGCGACGTGGTCGCCATCGTGCTCGTCGTGCAGTTCCTCTTCGTCGCCTACCAGCTGCCCGGGCGCATGACGACCGAGCGCGCGATCGGGCTCAGCGAGCATCTCGACGTGATGGGGTGCAGCACGCTGGCGCGCGTGCTGAGCTGGCACGCGTGCATGAGTGCCGTCTTCATGGCGAGCTGGGTGCTGTACGGCGTCATCCTCGGCGTGCTGCTGTACAAGCACACGAACCTCGGCATCATGATCCTCGGGTGTGTGTTCGCGGGCCTGTCGACGGCAAGCTGGAGCTTCCTCGTGGCGGTTCCCTTCGAGAAGATGCCGACGCTTGCCGCCATCACGAGCATGCTGCTGTGCCTGCTGTGCGCCGTGTTCGGGCGCCTCGTCGGCAGCAACGTGGGCGGGCAAGTTGCGGCCGTGCTCTTCCTCCCGCCCTCCTTCTTCGTCATCATCATGCGCGCCGCGGCGAGCTTCGAGATCCACCACCTGGACACGAGCGTGACGGCGCGCAGCCCGGACGGGGACGCGCCAATCATCGCTCTCTTCGTCGTCGCGCTCGTCACCGTCTTCGTCTACCCCGCGTTGAGCGTGTGGCTCGAGCGAGCGATTTTCGGGCGCGGGCCGGCGCACCGTGGCCTGTTCCACACGCGGCGCCAGGCGCCGCTGCCGGGCGGCGTGGCGGTGCGCGTCGAGCACATCCGCAAGACGTACCGCTCGCGCTCGCACGTGCTGTTCGGCAAGCAGCGGGAGACGACGGCGATCGCGGACCTGTCGTTCGACGTGCAGCGCGGCGACGTCTTCTGCCTGCTGGGGCGCAACGGGAGCGCCAAGTCGACGACGCTGTCTGCGATCGCGGGGCTGATCGACGTCGACGCCGGCACCGTCGGGTACGCGCCCGACCTGCGCCTCGGCATTGCGGGGCAGAAGAACGTGCTGTGGGACGAGCTGACGCCGCTCGACCACGTGCGGCTGTGGCGCGCGATCAAGGGCGGGGGCGGGCGCGCCGACGCCGATGCCGACGCGGCGCTCCTACGCCGCTGCGATCTCGGCGGCAAGATGCGCACGTTTGCGCGCAACCTGTCCGGCGGGCAGAAGCGCAAGCTGCAGCTCGCGTGCGCGCTCGCAGGCGGCAGCGACCTCATCCTGCTCGACGAGGTCAGCAGCGGGCTCGACCCGCTCTCGCGCCGCGCCATCTGGGACGTCGTCGCCAACCACCGCGGCGCGGCCACCATGCTCCTCAGCACGCACTACCTCGACGAGGCAGACTACCTCGGCGACAGCATCGCCATCCTCGAGGCGCCCGGCCGCCTCCTCGCCGCCGGCGGCCCGACAGAGCTCAAGCGCGCGTTCGGGCACGGGTACACGGTGCTCGTGCCCGCCGAGGCCGACGTCGGGGACGAGCTGCGCGCGCTCGTGCCGTCGCTGTCGGAGCGCGTCGCCAAAAACGCACGCGTGTTCCACACCAACTCGCCCGACGTCGCTGACGTCGGCAAGCTCGTCCGCCGCCTCGAGCAGAAGCACGTCCGCTACACCGTCAACAGCACCACACTCGAGGAGGTCTTCCTCGACCTGAACGCGCCGGGGCGTACACCGGGCACGCCAGGCGAGCCAGGCAAGCACGAGGGCTTCGCGAGTATCACGGAGATCAGCAGCGAGAAGCCGTGGGAGATCGCGGCGCCGACGCTCGCAGACTCGTGCGAGGCCGACGAGGCGGCGCTGCCCGAGCTCAAGGACGACGGCCCCCTCACGCTCACGCCCGGCAGCCACCGCTGGTGGATCGATGGGCTCACCATGGTCGGCACCATTGTATGGAAGCGCTGGCTTGTGCTCCGTCGCGCATGGTTTGTGCCGCTGTGCGCTGTCATTGCCGTCATGCTCGCGGGCACGATCCCGCTCTTCTTCCTCAAGGGCCGCAACGCGTCGTGCGACCTCGTCGTCAACACCGAGCTCTTCCTCCCCCTGTCCTACCCCCAGCTCATGGGCAACTGGACCGCACCGGTGCTGCGCGTCGACTCGGGGCTGAGCTCGTGGGCGGAGACGTTCAACGGCTCGGCCGTCGACTCGCAGGGCCAGTGGATGGATACCTGGCGCGACCAGCGGCGGCAGCAGACGTACGGCGGCCTCATGAGCGCAGAAGAGCGCATCATCGCGTTCGAGGGCAAGACCGAGGACGGCGCGTTCAAGGGCATCTCGCTTCTCAACATGTACGCGAACAGCGCGCTGCAGCGCGCGTCCCCTGCCGAGGACAACGCGTTCCGCATCAACGTCAACTTCCAGTACCTGCCGTCGCCCAACTTCAGCCACATGGGCAAGGGCATGATCTACATGGTCTTCTTCGCGGTGGGGATGGCTCTGTGGCCTGCGTTCGCGATGCTGTACCCGGCGAGCGAGAAGGCGCACCTCGTGCGCGAGAACCAGTACAGCAATGGCGCGCGACCCAGCGCGCTGTGGGCGGGCCACGTGTTGTCCGAGGTGCCGGGGATCCTGCTCGCGTCGTCGTTCATCGCCGTCGTGTGCGCAGCCGCGACGGACCAGTTCCACGGCATGGGCCTGTTCTGGCTGTGCATGGTGCTGTACGGCGTGAGCGCGACGCTGTGGGGCTACCTGCTGACGCTGCGGGCGCGCACCCCCGTCGCCGCGTTCGCCGTATACGTCACGTTCAACCTGTTCGTGTTCCTCGTCGTGTTCAGCATCTACTCGGTCATCCTCGGCACGGACAAGAGCGACAAGGCCAACGAGCACCTGCACCTCGCGAACCTGGGGTCGAGCTGGCTTGCGCCGCACGCGAGCATCGTGCGCGCAGTCGTCGTCAGCCTCAACCTCTTCGGCCTCCTGTGCGACGGGCGCGGACACCGCTCCGACGTGCCCCTCGGCGACATGAAGCTCTACGGCGCGCCGCTCGTGTACATGGCCGCGCAGGGCGCGCTCGCGTTTCTGCTGCTGGTGTGGATCGACTCGGGGCGCCCATGGCTCTGGCACCGCAGCCGCACCAAGCCCGTGAAGGGCATCGCGCCGGCGCGCATGTCACCCGACGTCGCGGCTGAAGCCCAGCGCATCAAGCACGGGTGCAGCGACACGCTCGTCGTGAAGGACCTGACCAAGGTGTTCCACAAGGGGCGGCACGGGAAGAAGAACGGCGCAAAGGCGCAGCTCGTGGCCGTGCGCGACGTGAGCTTCGGCGTCGAGGCCGGCGAGCTGTTCGCGCTGATCGGCCCGAACGGCGCGGGCAAGACAACGACGCTCGCGCTCATCCGCGGACTCGAGGCGCCGGACCGCGGCGACGTGCGCGTCGACGGCCGCTCCATCCGCGGCTCGCGCAACCGCGCCCGCGCCGCCCTCGGCGTTTGCCCCCAGGTCAACGCCATCGACCCCTGCCTCACCGTCGCGCAGCACCTCTGGCTCTACGCGCGCCTCAAGGGCGTGCCGCGCGCAGCCGTGCCGCGCGACATCGCCCTCCTCCTGCGCGCCACGGGCCTAACGCCCAAGCGCGACGCGCTCGCCGCCACGCTCTCGGGCGGCAACCAGCGCAAGCTCCTGCTCGCCATGGCGCTCATCGGCGACCGCCAGGTCGTCCTCATCGACGAGTTCAGCAGCGGCGTCGACGCATTCAGCCAGCGTGAGGCCTGGGACGTCCTCGCCGCGCTGACGCGCGACCGCGCCGTCGTCATGACGACTCACTCGATGGAGGAAGTCGACGCGCTCGCGACCCGCATCGGCATCATCGCCACGCAGCTCCTCAGCGTCGGCACGCCTCGGCAGCTCAAGGAGCAGTTCCCCCACTACGAGGTCCAGCTCCCCGCGCGCGACGTCGCAAAGTGCCTCTCCTATCTCCACCACCACGGCTTCCCCGACGCCTATCCCAGCCCCGGCACCACCACACGCATCTCCGTCCCGTCGCCGAGCGTGCTCGCCCTCCTCGCCGCGCTCGAGCGCGTCCAGGCCCGCGGCGTCGCGACACGAAACATGAGCCTGTCCGAGGCGTCGACCGAGACTGCCTTCGTCGAGATCGTGTCCGAGCACCAGAACAAAGAGACAGAGGACGAGCGCCCCCGCCCTAGGAAGTGGTACAAGTGCGGCCTCCGTGGCCGCTGATTCGAAGTTGGAAGTCTGAAGACTGTATCATAAGCAACGCAAGCCAAGCCCATCTGAAAACCCAATGACAGTGTGAAGAATGAAGCCATAGATGCCTGTGATGTGATCAGTGTGCAAAAGCAAGTGAGCCTAAAAGTACATGCATCCGACTGGCGCCAGAGCGTTTCTACCTTCTAATCGCTGATACAGGTGCCCTTTTCGTCGCCATCGTCGCGGGGCGTTTTGCGTTGCCGATCGAGCCGCTCGCTGCTCACTTGAACAGCAGCTGGCACGAGTAGACCTTGTCATCCGCGTCCCAGTGCTCCCACACGCTGTCTGGGTCCTCCTCCTCGTCGACCATGTCCTTTGCGGGAATCGCGAACGCAATCGTCTCGTACGGCTCGGCGGCGATCTGCTGTCAGCTCAGTCGGCAGTGAGCTACTCACGACAAGGTACTGGACGGCGCGGTTGGGGACCTCACGCTTCTGCTCGAACGCGCTCATGAAGCGGCGCCGCGGCCGAATGCCGAGCTTGATCTCGGGGAGCGAGACGGTGAAGAGGAGGCCGAGGCGCTGGCTGACGGGTTCCCGGATCTTGACGATCTTATATCCTGGGGCTTGTTAGTCACAGCAATGGATGTTCACAGTGCGTCAGAGACTCACCAGGTCGGCCGATCTTGACAAAGACCTTCTTCTTGACCTCGTTCGTGATCTGCTTCGTCGGCGCAACGAGGACCGCCTCGTGCTGGTCGCGCGCGGCACGGCGCGCGAGGTTGGTCTGGTGCTTCCGTCCTTGCGTGTGCGCGAGATACGAGCCCTCGTCCTTGTGCAGCGTCAGGCAGAGACGACACTCGAGCGTGCCCAGGTGTGTTCTGAGGTCAGCTGATTACGAGGGTTTAAGCTTACCGGAGAATGTACGGGTCCTTTGCGAGGTCGATCGTTTCCATCGCGAGCTTGCGGAGACGTTCACGGCGGTCGACCGCCGACTCGGACGCGCCCGCTGGATGTCAGCTCATGATCAGAGGGTGTTAGCTCACCGACTCCGGCGCCGCTCTTGTTCGCTCCTGCACGATTCTGAGGTCAGCTAAATCACCGGGCAAAGTAGCGTAGCATGTTGCGGTACGTACTTGGTAGTCTGTTATGTCAGCTTACCACCGAGAGAGATCAAGCACTTACCCATTGCGTCTAAATGCCGATGCCCAACGCTCCTGGTCGCGACATCAACAACATGGGCGTGATCGAGTTCGAGATCGGTGGGTGGCGAGAGTCTGAAATAGGTCCGCGGTGATAAGGGCATGTGGCACCTGGAGCCCCGGACATGACCTCAAGATTTCGGTTCCCTCTGGTGCTCACGTCGAGCCATCGCGAGACCAGGCCTCTGCATCGCCCACACCAGCACCACCATGTCGCTCTTCCACTCCGCGTTCGACACGCCCGGCGCCGGGTCCTCGAAGCCGATGAGCTTCGGCAAGACCAGCGCGGGGAAGAAGAAGGGCAAGGCGTCGCTGAACGACGACCAGCTGCGCGCGACGGCCGTCAACGTCCAGAAGCTCATGGAGCAGGTCGAGCGCGGCGAGATCGCCGAGAAGGCGACCGCGGGCTCCGAGCCGCTCGGTCACCTGCCGAAGAAGAAGAAGCGGCGCGGTAGCAACGCGAGCCACGATGAGCCGTCGCCGGCGGGCAAGAAGCAGAAGAAGAAGGCCAAGTCGGCGCTCGCGCAGCTCACGGCCGAGGAGGAGGGCGAGCCGGCGCCCAAGCTCGCTGAGGCGCCGAAGGGGAAGAAGAACAAGAAGAACAAGCAGGAAGAGCACAAGCCCGCTGTGCAGAAGGCACAGCCCAAGGCGAAGGCCACAGAGGGCCTCACCAAGATGCAGCAGCAGATGGCCAACAAGCTCGAGGGCGCGCGCTTCCGCTGGATCAACGAGCAGCTGTACACGACGCCGTCGACCGAGGCCGTCGCGATGATGAAGAAGGAGCCGAAGATTTTCGAGGACGTGAGTCATCCTTGCGCGGCAATCGTCTCGCCCGCAACAGCTATGAAAGTGTTTGTCTCGATAGCTGACCGCAGTACCATAACGCGCACCGCGTGCTGACGGCCGCGTGGCCGTCGCCTCCGCTGCCGCACATCGTCGAGCTGTTGAACCCGCTCCCGCAGCGCAGCGTGATCGCGGACCTGGGGTGCGGTGATGCCGGACTGGCGAAGGAGCTCGTGCCGCGGGGCAAGGTTGTGCTCTCGTATGATCTGGTCGGAGATGGGGAGTGGGTCACGTCGGCCGACTTCCTGACCCACGTCCCGCTGCCGGGGCGCAAGGGCGGCCTGTCCGCGACGATTGCCGAGGACGACGCGCCCACCAGCGGCAAGGGCAAGAAGGACAAGAAGGCCAAGGGCAAGCGCGACCCCGCCGCCGCCGAGGTCGTCGACGCCGTTGTGTGCTGCCTCTCCCTCATGGGCACGAATTGGCTCGGCGGCATCTACGAGGCCGCCCGCATCCTCAAGCAGGGGTGAGTACGAGTGGCTGGATGAGTAGAGGACAAGCTGACATGCAGCGGGACACTCCACATCGCCGAGGTCACGTCGCGCTTTACCAACGTCGGCGCGTTCGTCACGGCCGTCGAGTCGTTCGGATTCCGCTGCGAGGCGCGCGAGGAGCCCAGTACCCACTTCATGCTGTTCCGTTTCACCAAGGCCGCTGCCGTGCCGCAAGGCCCGGCGCGCGGCGAGCCCGGCTGGGACGCGCGCATCAAGAAGGGCGAGGGCATCCTCGAGGCGTGCGTGTACAAGAAGCGATGAGCGGTGAGCGTGTAGGACTATCAATGTATGCATCTACAAGTTACGTGAAATAGTGGTGTTACAATCGTGTGCCGTGTCGTCATGTCATGCAAGAGCTAAACGCGGAGGGATCAATACCGCCGCAGAGCCTTGACGCGCCCCGCGAGGTCCTCGACCTTCTTCTCCAGGCCGACGCGCTCCATCGTCCACCGCCAGACCTGCGCTTCCGGGCTGTTTTTCCGGCTGCGCCACGCTGGGCCCTTGCCATCGAAGCCCGAGACGTCGACGATGCGCGGGGCGGCGGAGAACTTGGCGAGCTCGCGGTACAGAAGCTTCGTCTCGGTATCGAGCGCCTGGCGCGTGTTGGTCGCCTTGTTGAGGGGAGACTTGGGCGTCTTGGGCGTCCGGGGCTTGGGGGTGACAGGGCCCTCGGACTCGATGTCGCTGTCGCCATCGTTGACGAGCTCGGGGACGGCAGGCACGTCCGGCAGGTTGCGCAGCGGCGTCAGCATGCGCACATCCTCGAACAAGTCCTTGGACTTGAGCAGGCTGTTTTCGTTGCGCAGGAAGCGGATCGCGCCGCGGAGCGCCTCCATTTGTTCGATCATGCCACGGGCCTCGACCGCCTTGACCGTCTCGCCCTTCTCGCCCTCCTTCTCGGGTACGCCGTGCTTCCTGAGACGGGCGTTCTCTGCCTCGAGGTGGTCCTGCTCGGTCTGCAGCTGCTCGAGCGCCTCCTCATACATCTTCTCCTGCTTGCGCGCCTTCTGGAGATCCTCCTCGAGCTCGGCGATCTGGTCGGACTGCCTCTTACTGGCCTCGAGGCGGCGCTCGAGGGTCTCAATTTTGATGCCAGACTCCTCGAGAGACTGCTCGCGCAGCTTGACCTCGCGTAACGTGTCCTTGAGGTCCTCCTGCAGCCGGGACAGCTTGCGCTCAGCCTCAGCGTTATGAGAAGCAGCTTCCTTGATGGCTTGGACACGCGCGAGCCAGGGCGCCTCGACGTCGAGCGAGATGGTCTGGCCCGCTTTGGCGGCGTTGCGGAACTTGGGCAGCATGTCTCCGAGGTCAGTGCCGAGGCGCGTGACGAAGGATCCGATGACCTCCCACGGCGAGAGGTCAGAGGCGCCAACATTTTCGGCCACGACAGTAGCGCAGAACTTCTCGATGTCGGCGAGTTTGAGAGGCTCCTTGCTCGAACGGGTCGCTGCGACGTGCGCGCCGATGCGTTGGGCAAGCTGCACGGCAATGTCGACCGCGTTCGAGACTGACACGACTTGGTCGCCAAGGGCGGCAGTAAACTCGGGAACAAGAGACGACTTGTTGGCGACAATGTCCTCGACGATGGCAACGAGCTTGCCAGCTGGCGCCTTGACAGCGCGAACCTGGTTGAGGATGGACTGGACAGGCTCGTAGAGCGCCTCCTCGAGTGTGGACTCCCCAGTGTCCACGTCCACATCTCCGTCGGCGACAAGGCTCTTGATAGCGGCTCGGACGAAGCCGACAGCGGCGGCGAAGTTGTCCAGGTCGTCTTCGAAGCTGTACGCGAGAGCAAGCTGGCGCTCACCAGCATCCCTGGTGCCTCGGTCGAACATGACCTCGGCCAGGTGGCGGAACTGGCTGATGAGAGCGTCGAGCTCGCGGGCACAGTCGCCCTCGTTGAACTCGTCTGCCTTGGCCATGCCGATCCAGCCGTCGACCCTGGGCTCGACGCCGGACAGTTCAGACACAACACGGCCAAGCTCGCCATAGTCCTCGGGCGACGCGCGACGCATGACGCTGGCGAAGCGCCGGTTGAGGATGGAGAAGGCACGGAGCTTGCCGCGCAGCTCGCAGACGCCAACAAGGGCCTCCGACTGGACAGAGTGAAGGGCACCCGGAAGGCCGTGGACGTTGGAGATGACATTCGCGAGCATCTCGACCTTGGATGCGACACGGTGGAAGAAGAGGAGGGCAGTGGTCGAGTCGACCTCGGTGTCGAGATACTCGTCGGGGAGGTAGGTCTGGACTATGCGCAGATGCTCGGTAAGCTGGGCGGCCTCGAGCTTTTTCAGCTCGAGGTCGACGGTCTTGCGCAGCGTCTTGGCGGCACTCGACTGGAGCTTCATGTTGAGGTTAAGCAGTGCCTGGGATTCCTTGCTGGCGGTAGCAGACTCGTACTCCTGGGTGGCCTGCTGGACGCGCAGGGTGTCAATCTCGCTCTGCAGGTTGGCAACGAGCTCGCGGAACTGGTTGATCGTGTTCTCCATGTCGACAACAACGGCCTCAAGGTCGACCGCACGCTGCACCTCCTCACGGAGCTTGGTCGTGAGCATCGTGATCTCCTCCTCGAGCTGCTTCTCCGTCTCGACGTGGTTCTCTTCCAGCTCGTCGCTGAGCTCCTTGAGTGCCTCGAGGTCCTCGATCGTCGAGCGCATCTCCTCGATCTTCTCGGACATCTGGAGGTTGCGCTCGGTGAGCTCCTCGAGGAGGTCCTCGGCGCCAAGGGCGTCGTCGAGCTGCTGCTTGAGATCCTCGACCTGAGCCTCCGAGTTGGCGAGCTTGGCCTCGGCAAGCTCCAGCTGGGCTGTGACATCCTGCTGAGTGCCAAGCTCCTTCTCGAGCTCTGTGATCTTGGTCTTGTGCTCCCTCTCGGTGTCCTGTGACAGGTCGCGAAGGCGGATGAGAGCCTCCTTCAGGCGCTGGTTGTGGTTTTCGAGCTGGACGAACGCAAGCGATGTTCGCTCGCCTTCCAAACCCTCGATCGGGCGCTCGTACTCCGCATTCTCCTCCTTCAGAACAGCGACCTCTAACTCGAGCTCCTGCACCTTCTCGTTCAGTCGGCTGACCTCAGCCTCCGCGGCCTCGGCCTTCTCCTCCGCGACCTCGCGGTCGAGCGTCGCCATCTCGAGCTGGTCGACAAACTCGGCCATCTTGGTCTCCATGTGCGCATTCTCAGACTGCAGGTCGCGCGCCTGGCGCTGGGCGTTGCCGAGTGCCTGCTGCTGTTCCTGGAATTTGGCTGATGGTGAGTTATGGGTCAACCAGGGTTAACTTACTCTGCAGCTTAGCGCGGATGGCATGCAGTTGATCCGCATCGTTCGACACCTTCTCTAGGTGATTGATGCGTTCCTGGTCTTCGTTTCGCCGCGTCTCCAACAGGCGGACCTTGATGCGAAGCTCCTCGAGCTCGCGCTTTTGCGCGAACACGGCCGCGGCTGCCTCGCGATCTGGGCTTGACGAACGCACGGACAGTTTGTGTGCTTGCCGTGGGGAGAGAAGCGGTGAGGTCGTAGCGTTGGGCGACCCCGTGATTGACTTGGGGGCCGGCGGGGAAGGTTCTGGCTCGGGTGGCGGGGATGCGAGATCGTATTCCTCGACAGTCGGAGACTGCGCGGGAGACTGCACAATGGGGAAGGGCGAAGTGAGGTGGTTCGGCGATGGTGAGTCGGCGTGGACGGCCACTGGGGCTGGGAGAGGCGGTGGCGGCATTGCCTCGCTGGAGTTCTGTCGTGCCAGCGAGGGGCGGTGGACGGCTGGAGCCGGCAGACCAGAGCCCTTCTGAACGGGCGACGGAATACTACTTGTCGATCGTGCTGAGGGCGGGCGCGGCGACAGAGACAGCGCACGCGGCTGAGGCGAGGGAAGACCGAGGGCGTAGTTGCGCGGCGACGGCTGCGCGAGACCGCTGGCTGGTGTCGCAGCACCGCTCGACGGCGCCGTCGAGGCAACCGACTGACGCCGGCTAGGCTCCGACGTCGAGGGGCGGCGGCTTCTGTCTCCAGGGCTGGGCGCAGCCAAGCTCGACCCCGCGCCGCCGATGGTGGACTGTCTCCTAGATGCCGTACCTGGTGGCCGGATGGAGGGGCCAGAGATGCTGGCTCTCGGGCGAACGACGCCGCTCCCAGCGACAGAGGGGCGCTTCACCGTGCTCGCTGCGCTGCCGACGCTGGCGGCGCTTCCAGTCCGCGGTGGCGTCGGCGCTGCGACGGACGCGCGTGGCCGTGTCGGTGTGGCTCTCGTAGGCGTCGAAACTGCCGGCTTACTCCCCGGCGTTGAGCTGCGCGAGGCCGTCCCGCTGCTCATTCTACTCGCAGTCGATCCTGATCCTGCCTTCGCGAGCGTGCCCGGGCGAGTCTTGGGTGGGTTGGCGTTGATGACGCGCACCTGGCTCGGCCGAACGAAGACGCCATAGTTCGCGCGGCACTCAAAATACACCTCCCCCTGCACTGATCCATTGTTCTTGCCTGTCGGCGTATCCCTGACGTCAGCTCGAAACGAACACCATCAGCTCACAGCTCGATGCCGATCCATCTGCCCGCGCTGAAGGCGGGGTTGACGCCTGTCCAGCGCACGTAGCCTGAGCCGGCGGTGACTGCCACGCGGGCGCCGACGGGGATCTCGGGCGCTGGCGTGGTCATTGCGTCCACTGTCGGCTCTAGTCGGTACGGGCGAGTCGAGACGTGTCGGGGTGGTGAGTCGGTTGTCGTTGGTCAGACGTCAACATCAACAGCAGCGGCAAGGTTCGATGATGCGTACCGCTGGCCGCCGGATCGCGACACTCCAGGGCGGCCGCTCAGACGCGTCGCGCCACGTGGGAGCCACGGGCTGAAAGACGTGTAAAGTGGAGGGTTGACTTTGATAAGGCACGCGGCAGGTTCTGCTCCCGTTTTCGCGGGTGGTCGACGAACAATCAATGTCGCGGCGGTCAGCGAACAGCGAGCACGGCCGCTTCGACAGTTTGCTCAACCCAAAAGTCGCCGACACCACTACCCACCATGGCGACCTCCTCTACCCCCGTTCCCGTCCAGGACCTCAAGGAGTGGCACACTCCGGCCTCCAGGACCGAGGTCATCCACGAGCTCATCCACGGCGTCGGTAAGTTGGGTCAACCACGTACGGAGGCGGCAACTGACACACAGACCGGTATAACCCCTCCAACCTCGGCTTCATGGAGGACTACCTCACCCAGCAGGTTCAGAACGGAGAGTACGACCTGCTCGCCAATCTCGCCATCCTCAAGCTGTGAGTTGGAGCTCAGGTGGCGCAGAAGCGATCGGTCAGGCATTGCGATCGGCGAACAATGACGGTGACGTTCGGTGCGCACACGATTTGTTCGCGGTCGTGCGACTTCCCGAAGGATGTCAGCGTGCTCTGCTTTGGCCAACTGAAGCTAACCGCTGGCCGGCGAAGCTAACAGACAGGTACCAGTTCAACCCGCAGCTCTCCAACCCGGACGTGATCCTGAACATCCTGATCAAGTCTCTCTCCTCGACGGTCCACGGCCCGGACTTCAACCTGTGTCTGTCGCTTCTGCGCGAGCCGAGCGCGATTCTTTCGGACATTGACTCGGAGGACGAGACGTTCCTGCAGACGATGCCGTTCCTGCAGCAGTTGCACGACATGGTGCGGACGTGCCAGTTCACCAAGTTCTGGTCCCTGTACAACGCGGGCTCGGACGCCGCGCGCATCCTGCGCGAGAACCCGAGCTACTTCCCCGCGCACAAGGGGCTCGAGGAGAAGTTCCGGTACGAGTTTGCGTCGTCGATTGCCGCGTCGTTCCGCAGCGTCAAGGTCGCCCAGCTCCAGCGCTGGCTCAACCTCGCCGACGCCGAGGTCAAGCAGTGGGCCGAGAGCCACGGGTGGTCGATCAACGGAGACATCGCCGCCATCCCGGGCAACGGAGACAACGACGTCAAGGCCGGCGTTGTCAAGGAGAAGGTCGAGCTGAACCGTGAGTTGAGCTCCCGTCCGGATCGAACTGACAGCCAGAGCTCACCAAGCTTGTTTCCGCCGCGGCGTTCTAGACGGTCCCATGCGAGGCACGCGGGGGCGAGTAGTAGAGATGCACTATGCATATCGTGTATTCTACTGGTATCCGAGGGCTACTCACGGCGGGAGAGCGCGATGTCGGTGGCGAACTGCGGGCGACGACGGCGGGGTACCAGCTGTTCATGGAGCATCAAGAAAGTGCATAACCGAGAACTAATGATACAGAATCACAACGACACCGTCCTCCTCACTCCTCGCCGCCGCGCGATCTATTCCGGCCCGCTAACCCACAGCTGGATCCTGCCCGACGTGTTGCCGCCCACGAGCCGGTCGACGTGCGCGGGGTGCGCCGCCGTGACGGCGGGCACGGCGGTGACGGCGTCGTTCCAGAGGGACACGATGCGTTCGCCGCCGGCCGCGAACACGTCGAGGCGGCGCTTCATGTTGCCGACGGAGAAGTGCGGCGCAAAGTCCGTGTTCTGGCTCCACTGCGCGCGCAGGATCGTCAGCCACCGCCCCGTCTGACAGTTGTGCGCGATCGCCTTCGCCGGCTTGAACTGCGCCGCGGGCAGCGGCGTGTCGAACATGAGCTGCTGGGGGTTGATGTTGAACACTGACGTCAGCTGGGGTCATTGAAGGAGAGGGCAAGCTGGAGAATAGATGCAAGGCGGCGGACGGGAGGGAGAGCATTCAATGTGGAAGAGAGACTCACCCCGCAGCTTGTCGTCGTAGCTCGTAGTCAGGATGCGCCGCCCGAACGGGTCCCAATACGCGGCCGAGCACGACTTGCCGTGCTGGAACGATGCGCGGAGCAGCCCCTTGCCGGCCTTGCTGTCCATGTAGGTCTCGACGCGGTCGTACGGGATCGAGCTCTCGCAGTGCGTGTCGATGTACGTCTTGCCCTCCTCGGCCTCGGGCGGGGCGATGTTCTCCGCCGCCTTCGGGTTCAGTTTCCGCAGATGCCGCGTGTCCCAGATGCGGAGGTGCTGATCGTTGCTGGCCGTCACGAGGAGGTGCGGCATGATTGCTGCGTTACTGTCAGCTTCCACTAGCTTTCGCGAGCTGGTCGGCGGGACTCACGGTTCACGCTGCAGCCGCCGAGCTTCGCCCCCCGCCCCGCCTCCTGCACCTCCCACCGCCGCCTGGAGCCCTTTTCACGGAAGTCGGCGTGCGAGATGCCGCCGTTCTTGTCGACAAGCCACGCCTCCTGCCCAGATGGCACGAGGTCGAAGTGGTTCACGAGCATGTCCTCGTCATCGAACGCGAAGAGTTCTCTGGATACGCCCGTGCTGAAGTCGAGCTTCCGCAGCGTGCAGTCGTATGACGAGGTGATCAGCTGGGCTGTCAGTTTCAAAGAAGACTGGACGACTCACACTCTGCCCGTTTACGGGGTCGACCTTCATGCAGCTGATGCTGTTCTTCGCATGCGTCTGTAGACGCCACACGCGCCCGTCCTCCTCTTCTTCCTCTTCTCCATCCTCCGCCTTGGCCTCCTCCTTGACCTCCGTCTTCACCTCGGCCTCGGCCTTGGCATTAGCGGCCTCCCCCGTAGGGGCGTCCCACACGCCGAGCTGGCCGTACTTGTCGCCGACGAGGACGAGGTTCTTCTTCGGGTCGGGATGCACGAGCATGGTGTAGACGCGCTCCGTCGTGACCTTCTTGTTGGCTGCGAGATACATGCCCTTGAACTGCGCCTGGAGGCGCTGCAGCTCCGCATCGGTCGTCTTGTCGGGGTACGCGTCCTTGGCCGCCTTAGTGTCCGGGCGCTCGCAGAGCGGCATGTCGCGGAGCAGCGCCTCGAGCTCTGCGACGGGGGCCGAGTCCTCTTGCATCTGCTCGGCAACGGACATGACCTGCTCGCGCGGCCGGCGGTCGCGCCTGCGCTGCGCCTCGCGCTCCTCGAGCGCGCGCTGCTCGACGGCGAGGAGCTCCTCGTGCGAGACGGGCTCGGCCTTGGCGCCGGCGAGCCGGCCGGAGCGCCGCGTCGGCGCGTGCTCCTCCTCCGCCTTGCGCTTGCGCGAGGGCGCCGGCTTCGCCTTCGCCTTCGGCTTGGGCTTCGGCAGGTCCATCGCCGCCGCGCCGCCCTCGTTCAGCCCCAGCTCGGCCAGCAGCGCCCGGTTCTTCGCGATCGTCTCGAGCCGCTCCTGCTCACTGGAGTCAGCTAGATCTCGCAGAGAGAACTCACTAAGCCGTTTCCGAGTCCATGGTGTGTAGGCGCTGTACGTCAAGCAGGGACAGTACGCTTCAGACGAAAACAAAGCGCGTCACGGCGCCGACATTACCTGGCCGACGCGACTCGCGTCATCTTTCGCGACTGTCACGTGACAGGCGCGCAAGTATGGGTGGCGAGCGCAGCCAAGGCTTCGTGAGCCCTCCGAGTTCTGCATCTGCCATTTGCACTGAATCCAGCTTACGACGGCGGGATATTCACCGCGTGCTGCGCGCCGTGTGACGCTGGGCACAGCGGACGCTGAAGTTTGGTGTGCAGCATCGCTTCGTGCCAGGCTGGCAGCCGAGGTGGTGACCGGGCGACAGCCCGAGCCACCTGCTGCGGAGCAGACAGGAAGTGACGATGGGGCGGTCCCCGTTGGTGCGCGCTCTCGCACACCACGTCGCCCCGTCGCAACGCTGTCCTCGGCCGCACACGGCAGCTGCGGTGAGCGCACGGCGAGCGCACCGGCGAACCGGCACTCGACCCGTGACACATGCGGGCGTGTGGAATGCCAAGGGGCGAGATTCGGGAGCCGATCTAGATCTCGCCGCTGTGCCGGGTGCGTTCGTCACTGTTGTGTGTCCCGTCACGGCGCTGCGTTCTGCAACCACACATATAACACTGCCATCTCTCTACTGATGCTCCCCACCCTCACTCACGCTAGTGCTCCACCATGTCCCAGCCCCAGCACCACATCGCGCTCCCGTGGGTGCCGACGCTGCCGCACCCGGCGCACAGCGCGCGCACGCACGCGTGGTCGTACGAGGCGCGCGGCCTACCCGGCGACGTGCTGGCCGAGGCCGTGGTGCCGACGCCGATGCTGCCGCCGCCCGTCGAGCTGGCCAAGGCGGTCGGGCTCGCCGAGCCCTGGCTGCTCGTCGCGGTCGAGTACGCCGCGCTCAACCCCGGCGCCATCTTCCAGATGACGCTCGTGCCCCCCGCCTTGCGCCAGCGGCGTGCCGTCCCCGAGATGGACTTTGCGGGCGACGTGCTCGACGCGTGGAGCCCGGACGAGAACGCCGAGGCCGCCGCGCGCGGACAGGCAGAGTGGATGACCAAGGCCCCCGAAGCACCACCCAGCCCCAAGCCCTACCCTCCCAGCACGGCCGCCGAGGCCAAGGCCGTCGCGATGGCTGCTACCGCCAGCCCCAGCGTGCCCGGCCAGTTCGCCCTCGACCCCCACGAGCCCGTCAACGCCCCTCCCAAGCGCGGCGGCGGCTCCAAGTCGTCGTCGTCCTCCTCCTCTTCCTCGTCTGACGATGACAAGACCAAGGTCAAGGACAAGACCACCAAAGACAAGAGCAAGGCCGAGAGCAAGCCCGACTCAGCCTGGCAGCGCGGCGACCGCGTCGCGGGCATGCTGCCCGCCGACTTTGCGCTGCCGTCGGGCACCGGCGCGCTGCAGGCGATCATCGCCGTGCCGGCGCGGTACTGCGTGCGCCTGCCCTTGCACGTGGACAGCAAGCAGGCGGCGGGCGTGCTGCTGGCGGGCATGACGGCGGACGCGATGGTGCGCCAGAGCGGGATCCTCGACTTCGACCCGGCCGCGCACCCCCTCGAGGCGAAGAACGGCGCGCCTGCGCCCGCGCCGGCGGACAAGAACACGAGCAACGTCGACTGCGCCAAGGACGCGGCCGAGGCCGAGGAGTCGCAGCCCTTGCTCGCCCTCGCCGGCGGGGGCGAGTCGAGCGCGGCAAACGGCGCCGGCACCAGGCCCATCCGCGTGCTCGTGAACGCGGCGGCGGGCGGCATCGGCCACCTGCTGCTGCAGATGCTGAAGACACTCCCCCGGCGCGCGCACGTGACGGCCGTGTGCAGTGCGAAGAACTTTGAGCTCGTGCGCGCGCTGGGCGCCGACGACGTCGTCGACTACAGCATCTACGCCGACCTGGCGGGGCACCTGGGCTCGGCGTGTGCGCCGTTCGACTTCGCCTTCGACGCCCTCGGCATCCAGCCCCTCTACAAGGGCTGCGCGGCGTTCCTCGCCCCCCACGGCGTATTCGAGAGCGTCGGCGTGCGCCCGCCCTCCTTCGGGTTCCTCGACTTCCTCCGCGCCGTCGTCGCCATGAAGGCCAACGAGTACTGGCCCACGGCCCGCGTCCTCTGGGGCACCGGTAGGGTGTACAAGGGCGTCAGCATGATGAAGCCCTCGACCGAGGACCGCCAGCGCGTCGTCGACATGCTCGCACAGGGCCGCATCAAGGTCGTCGTCGACAGTACTTGGGACTGGGAGCATGCGCGCGCCGCATACGGGCACCTCGCACAGGGCCACGCCGCCGGCAAGGTCATCGTCAAGGTCAATCCCAAGGCTTACTAGTTGTCAAGAGTTCCATAAATTAAATAGACAGTGTCAGTAATCAGTAAGGAAGAGTCTGTAGCCAGGGCTGGCAGAGAGGTAGTCACGAGCCATGTATGTCGATAGCCAAGATATTGTTACATGTACTTCCTACGTTTACTGACAAGCCCCTTCGGCCAGCGCCGCTGACCGCTGACCACGCGGAGCCTCGCTGCGCTCGGCTCTGCTTAGAGCTTGGCACCGGTGCGGCCGAGGACCGAGCCGCCGTCGACGGTGATGGCGGTGCCGGTGCAGTGGGCACCCGCGCGCGAGGCAAGGAAGAGAGCGGTGCCGGCCATGTCCTCGCTGGTGCCGACGCGGCCAGTGGGCTGGTTGGCGACGAGGGCGTCCTCGGAGTTCTGGAGGCCAAAGCTGGTCATGCGGCTCGGGAAGACGCCGGGGAGGATGACGTTGACGTTGACGTGTTTCGGGGCGAGCGAGGTCGCGAGCACCTTGGTGAGGTGGAGGGACGCTGCCTTGGACGGCTGGTACGAGTAGGTGCCGGAGCCGGGGGCGGAGAGGGCGCCCTCGGCCTGGGCAGAGATGGCGGCGACGGACGCGATGTTGATGACGGTCGCGGGGCGGAGGTTGTCCTTGCCCTTCTCGAGGAGCGGGAGGAGCGCGACGGTGAGGTAGAACTGGGCCTTGACGTTGAGGGCGAACGTCTTGTCCCAGCCGTTCTTCTCGGGGAAGTCGACGAGCGGCGCACCCCACGACAGGCCCGAGTTGTTGACGAGGATGTCGAGCGACGACTCGCGCTTGGCGATCTCGGCCGCGAGCGCGTCGCACCCGGCCTTGTCGCCGACGTCGGCCTGGATCGCGTGGCACGACCCGCCCGTCGCCTTGCCGACGGGGTTCAGGCTGTCGGCGACGCGCTGCAGGTCCGCCAGCTTGCGCGACGCAATGTACACCTTGCAGCCGTTGCGCACGTAGCCGGCCGCAATCATGCGCCCGATGCCCGTCGCGCCGCCCGTCACGAGCGCGACCTTGCCGCGCAGGTTGAAGAGCGTCTCGACGCCCAGCTCGGGCATCACCTCGGGAGCCATGTCCTTGGGGGCCATTGTGTCGTTTTGCGTGGGTGTGGGTGGTGGAGGGAGTGTAGATGCAAGCAAAGGTAGAGGTGCGGAGACGAGGAGCAAGGTTATGTAGAGGTGCGAGCGAGTGACGTGCAACAGGTGCCCACTGGTGGGCGGTCGCCCGCACCAGCGCGGACATGACCGACCGGCTATCACCGTCCCCGGTTGCCCCAAGCCGCCAGGCTGCCAGTCTGCCCCGCGGACGCCGCTTAATCATGCATGGAAGCTGCGGCGGCGGTAGAAGTTCTTTCGACTGCGTCGGTGTGTAATGCGTGCAAACGGGTATGCATACAGCCAGGCAGCAGATCGCGATCGCGGCCTTCTGTGAGAGCGCGGCGGTGAGCGCCGCCGAGACTGCACTTGCGGCCGTCACTGCCGCCGGTGCCTAAATGACAGCCAGTCAGGCTGCGTGCTTGCTCAAGCGCGCCATGGCTAGCAACTAGCACTGGCCGATGGCAGTCACATTCCCGGAGTTGACTGTCCAGATACCGAGACCTAGTATGGTAGCAACAATGCCCAACGTTGATGGAGTTCGGCGCAGATCCGCCCGGCACGCCAACGATCAGCACGTGCCTGGCCGACGGCGGGTGCTCGTCGCCTCCGGCTCTCCCGACTGACATGCATGCCGCCTGCCGGGACGGCTCGTGCTCGGTGACGGTTGGCTCCACCGTCTCTGCACCTGCCACCGCGAGCAGTGACAGCAGCGACACGCAGCGACTAACCGCATTCCGGGTGACGATGCTGGGCCGGCTCGGCATTCCTCCCCTCGGAGGCCGTCGCAACCGGCATGCTCTTATATGCCCCGCCTACCTCTCCATGGAGCTCCAGGCCGGCTGCACTGTGGCTGTCACTGAGTGCCGAGCGACAGGCCAGCGACAGGCCAGAGACGGTGACTCACCGAGCGATGCAGATCTGCAGACGCCTCTTTGTTCCGATAATCGAAATTCGACCTCTTGGCTTATCTCAGCCGGCGGCTCGCCGACGGCCAGCGGTCGTTCGGAGTGGGCGTGTTCGGAGCGGCCGATGAGACAGTAGCAGTCTGGTGGGCTGCATGGGTGCGGCGGCGGGCGCAGCGTGTGCGCGTTATGGGTGCTGCAGATGTGAGGCGACAGTGTGAGATGAAGATGTGCAGCGACCGGGCGATGTTGGTCTCCAGCTGGAGCAAGAGAACACATCCAGCAGCGAGTAGAGCAAACAAACTCTCTCCGACTCGGGCTCGAGTCAGAGCGGCCTCGGTCGGCGCCCAGCTGCAGCCGAGGCCGAAGCCAAATGCGGTGTCCGTCCTAATACCAAATCCTGGAGGTCCAATCGGTGCTCCATGCTCCAACGGAGTGCTCATGCACGTTCATCGCAACGCAGCGTCTTCCTGCCTGCATCAGTGCCAGCTGGCCACTCGCGGCGTGCGCGATCCCGCCATCCGGGAAACGTGCCGACGGCGGGCGAGTGGAGCGTCGCCGTGCCGTGCGTATCAGTAATCTCGGAACTGGCCCGGGGCGCATCAGTAATCTCGGGCACTCTATACCAAATCACGCCTGGCGGGGTCCGAGTCCTCCCGACGCGCGTCATGTGGCCGCCCCCTCACTGCACTACTGCTGCTACACGGCGCACTGCGCGGCGCACTGCTCTATGGCGATCTGGGACTTGGATATACATGCAGTGCACAGGGTCGAGTGTCGGGAGCACTGCAGTGGGACCAGACGCAGATACCAAATGTCGGAAGGCTCGGAGCGATTCGCATCTCGGCTCTTGTGGCAGACAGCGCGGCGCGGATAGTCACCGATCCAGAGTCAGTGACTGTCTGTTTGTCACCGCGACAGCCGTTCCGGGGTTGTGGTGGAGAGCGAGATGGTATATCTTCGGCGGGGGTGGTGACAGCCCGCGTCCTCAGACAAGCACTGCAGCTCGTACACACCCAGTCCAGAACATCATCTCCAGTGACATACTTCAGCCGTAGTTGTAGCAGACCTCGAACACGATCAGCACCTACCCCGTCTCAGCTAGCTCGGACCGCCAGCTGTTCCGACGTGTGTTCCGACTCGCATACTTGAAGTCTACTTAAGCGGCGCCGTCTCTCACTCGCCCACCCCGCTCGGCCTCAGCCAGCCTCCGCCGCCCCTCTCAGCCTTGAGCCTCCTCGACCTCCCCTCCCACACAAGTCGACCTCTCGACTCGCTTGGACTCCACAGTCCCACGGTCAGCCAGCCTCCCACCACCCCGCTCGCCCGCGGAATGATCCTCAGATGGCCCTCGACATCACCTCGACGTACCTGTTCCTGAACGCGTTCGCGTCCCCCTTCTGCGACCCCTTATCCTATCAACCTCCGGCCGGGCCGCTGCCCTCTCCGTCTCCCTCGCCCCTGCTCCCGCAGCAGCCGCACAACACGCCCGTGACGCCGGAGTTGCCCCTGGGCTCCTCCCCGCTGGCCTCGACTGGGCCGGTGGTGGGATCGGGGCAAGAGCCTGGTGAGAAGAGGGGAGGGGCGAAGTACTCGATCAACGGGGCGCGCCCCGAGGCAGGGCTAGAGCCCAGCGGGGGAGACGACCTCGCGGCCCTGTCGGCGCTGGCGGCACTGCTTGCGTCGACTGGCGCGCCGAGCGCCCCGGCCGCCGCGCTCGGTATCGCTGCTCCGACTGGCCTCTCACCCCAGGCCCCAGTCTCCAACCTCTCCCCGGCCCCCTCCTCCGCCCCCGCCCCAGCTCCCGCCTCCAACTCGCCAGCAAGCCCCAGCGCCAGCCTGGCGAGTACGGGCAGCCTCGCCGGCATGCAGGCGCCCCCCCGCATGCCCCTGTTCGCGACGTGCAACTGCGGCAACGTGCGTGTCACGGTGCGCCGCGAGCCGGCGTCCGTCGTCGTGTGCCAGTGTGCGTGCTGCCGGCGGTTTGGCGGCGGTCTGTGAGTATCCCCCGAGGCCTCCGCAGGAGACCGAGGGAGCCTCTTCTTCTCTCTCTTCCCCCGAGGGAGCTCTCTTCCCCCGAGGGAGAGGAACCCTGATGAGGCAGTAGCTGACCCCAGCGCGGCCCACCTCGCCTCCTTCGCCGATCCCGACGTCACGCTCTCCGGTTCGCTCAAGGGACACTGGCGCGGCCGGGTGCTGCGCGAGTTCTGCGCCGCGTGCGGGTGTGCCGTGCGCGTCTCCGTGGGCGGGAGCACGCTCCTGTGCGCGGGGCTGCTGCCCCCCGGCGTGGTGGAGGGCGTGCCGTGGCTGCTTGGGTTTTGTGGTGGCGACTAGCCCCGTTCCCCCCCACCAGCCCACCCCCCTCCCCGAGGCCCAGCAACCAAGCCAACGACCAACCGACCAGAACGTCAGAAGAAGTAACGAAACATATTAACATGCCGAACATACTAGTGTAGCTGTATCTGTATAGTACTGTACCCGTGTGACTTTGTATTGTCATGATCCACCGCTCGTCTATCCTGTTCTGTTGCTGGTGAGGTTGCGGTGCGCGGTGTGAAGTTCGCTCCTCGTTCAGAGCGGCTCGACGTTCGCTCCCCACTCAGAGCACCTCACGGTTCGCGTTGCTCGCCGCTCGCCGCTCGTGCCATGCCAATGTCCGTGTCATCTCCAAATGCTAAAGTACACTCTGCGCGCGGCCGCGCACGGCTGCGTGACCTGGCGCGCTCCGAGGCGCGCGCGTCGCTTCGCTCCGCGGCGCCTAGGAGCTCGCCTGCACGCACACCGTCGGGAACTGCCCCCTGCGCCCCTGGCTCCCGTTGGCGGCGACCTCGACGGCGGTGCCCCACCCGTCGTCGAACAGGTCGACGACGCGGAGGCGCATGCCGGGCGCGAGCGTGAGCTCGTCGGGCATCTGCGCCGCGTACGGGTGCATGACGGTCACCATGGAGCCGGGGGTGATGTACGCGCCGGTCGCGTCGAGGATCTGCGCCTGGCGGTTGGCGTTGGAGGCCACGGCCTCGCTCGGCGCGGGCGCCTGCGCGAGCGCCGCCGTCGGCGCGCTCGGCAGCGCGACCGTCGACCCGTTCGGCGTCGTGGCCGCCGACGGCGGCTGCGACTGCCGCGCCGCCGCTAGCGCGCCCGCGCCCACGCCCGCCATTCCCGCCACGCCCGCCGCAGGCACCGGCGTCGCGTTATGACCGCCGGCAGAGTGCACCGCGCCGACGGGCGTCGACGCGAGCCCCGCGCCGGGCCCGGGAGAGGGCTTGACGTTGTAGAACTGGCTGCGGTCCTGCGGCGGCGGCGAGGTCGCGTGCGGCGGCGACGCGAAGGGAGACGCGGCCGCCGCGCCGGCACCAGCTCCCAGCGCGCCGGCGCCGAGCGCGGCACCAGCTCCAGGCGGGCTCGGGAGGCTGCGGCCAGACGAGCCCGAGTTGGGCGAGGTGGGCGACGTGGGAGAGACGGGGGAGGAGGTCGTCGGGCGCGGCGGCGGGGAGGCCGCCTGGCGCTGAGGCGAGGTCGGGAGCGGGCGCGAGTGGCCCGCGGCAGCACCTGCGGCGGCACCCGCAGCCGCGGCGGGGACGGCGGCAGCGGCGGCAGTCGCGGGGCCGCTCATGCCCGGCCCGCGGTTGAAGTTGCCCGCGGCCGTCGTGCCGGGAGTGTGGGTTACAGGAGCCTGGGTCGTAGGAGCTTGGGTCATCGGGGCCTGGGCCATCGGCGCCGCGGCGGCGGCAGGAGCAGCAGCAGCAGGAGCGGCAGCGGCAGGAGTGGCAGCCGCAGCAGTGGCAGGCGCAGCAGCCGGCGTCGTCCTCGTCGCGACGGGCGACGTGGCGCGCGCAGTCTCGGGCGACGAGCGGTTGTGCGCGGCCATGGCAGCGGCGCCGGCGCCAGCACCGGCGGCCGCGCCGAGGGCGGCGTTGCGCCCGGCGTGCGACTCGCTGGCGGGGAGCGGCGCCGTGTCCTGCATCGACGCGGGGGACACCGAGTGCGACGACTGGGCGTTCTGCGCCTCGCTGCCGCCAAACTTCTCGTACGGCGCGGCGGCGAGCGACTTGGACTTGGTCGTCTTTTTCTTGCGGCGCCAGCACAGGAAGCCGAGGATCGCCGCGAGCAGGAGCACACCAACAACGACACCGACAACAATACCCGCGATCGCGCCGCCGGACAGGCCCTTCGAGCCGCCAGACTTGGACGAGTCAGCACCCGCCGTCTTCGAGCCGGACGGGCTCGCGCCGCTCGTCGACGTGCCCGTGACGCCGGGGCACACGGACGAGACAGACGGGTCGCCGCAGCAGGCGTCGCCGGACCCCTCGCCCTCGCAGTACTCGCAGAGGCCGACGGTCCACTCGCCGAAGCCGCAGTTGCGCTCATTCATGTCGCCCTTAACGCAAGTTGCGCTCGAGTTTGAGGGCGCATTGCACCACTTCTTCCATGTGTCGGCCTGCCCGGCGCGCGGGCTGCCGCCGCCGCACCAGTAATCGGACTTGGTGATGTCGCGGAGGGACTGTGAGAACTTGTCGCACACGTCGGAGCACGCCGGCTGCTGCGAGTTGACGTCGCCCTGCACTGTCCCGTCAGCCGGCTGTGTGGAGCGTCCCACTCGTCGCACTCACTCTCTTCGGCGCACGCCCAGCTGCTCGGCTGGCCGACCATGATGGAGCAGAGGGCCGTGACCTGGTACGGGAAGGTCGGGCCCGTCGCGTTGTCGGCGGCAACGGAGGAGCCGCCCCAGGAGCCCGCATCACCACTCCAGCAGTTGAGCGAGTCCTGGACCTGGGCTCGGAAGTTCTCGCCGTCGCTGGTGCTCGCGTCGAGGTACTTTTTGAATGCAGCATCGAACGTGGCAGCGTCGTCTACGTCGCTGAGCCAGTTCCACCTGAGGCCCCAATTATTGGTGCCAGGGGGGTTGTTTGCGAGCCTCTCGGGGTCGATGTACGATGTCTGGACTGCGATGGTGTCAGTGTGTACTCGCCGGGGTGCGGGACGGGGTACGCACAGTGGGTGCACATTGTGCTTCCGCCGAGGGACATGCACGCTGCGTGGACAGCCGCGGGCGCGATGCCGAGTGCGGCGGCCGCGAGGAGGAGCATGATGGCGGGGAGCCGGGGGGCGGGAGGATGGGCAAAGTCGAAGTCGAAGGCGGAAGAGTATAGTGAGCGTGGGTGGGTGGGGAAAGGGGAAAGGGGGGCGGAAGCGAAGTCGAAGTGGAAGGCGAAGGCGAAGGAGGGAGTCTGTGGGTGGGAGAGAGTAGCGGTGCGGTGTGGTCGGGAGAGGAAGGAGGATGAGGAGACGAGAGAGGATGGATGAATGGAGCCGAGGAACGGTGGCCGGGGGTGGCCAGGAGGTTCCGTTTGCTGCTGGCTGGCTGGCTCGATCGTTGCATTCAGACGAAAGCGAAATGCGAAATGCTTGGGAACTACACCGCCCTGCTGCTCTGCTCCCTGCGACTCTCCTGTTCCCAGGCTCACTCTGCTTATTGCTTTCTGCATGCATGCATGCATTCAACCATGTGCTCGCTGTGTCTGGCATCGTCATCGTCGACAGCAGCAAAGTGTACGGAGTGATGCGGACAAAGTTTTCACAGAAGCTGGTGCAGCTGGAGGCTCCAAGCTCCAAGCTCCAACAACGGATGCATCGTGTCCATCTCGCAAGACGGAGGCCAGAAGGGGAGCAGGGGGCAGGGGCAGGGGCGGGTGTTGAAGGGCTGGCTCTCTGCAGTCGGTTGGCTCATGGCTCACCCAGTCAGCGTGACCCTGCGCTGTTCCTGCGTCCTGCGTTCCTCGTCCTTGGCGCTCCGAACCACACCACAACACATGGCCGACCAGTTCCCACACTCGTCAGTCTGCGTGCGTGCGTCGCCGCCGCTCCGCCCTCCGCACCGGCGCAGCTCACAGCACCTGGGCCACATGACCGACACCACACCGAGCCGGCGCTGGCGGGTGGTGCTCCAGCCGTCCCCTGCCTGGCCTCGAAACCTTGTTCTGGTCACTCGAACCAACACAGTGGGCCTCCGGGCCAACCAACGAGCACCGCCCCCATTTCGTCATACCTTGGACCCCGCCGAGCATGCACTTATTTTCGGACCCCACAGGTCGCCGCACGTCTCGGACTCGGACTCGGCCTCGGTCTCACCGGCGCATGCCTGGCTGGACCGTGCACGAGACCAGCTGCGGTTCCAGCGGTTTCAGCTGCGCCTGCGTCGCTGTGTCTGGTCCGTGTCTATCAGGCGAGCCGATCGCGCTCGGACTACCAGACACTCCGCCGTACGGGTTGCGCACGCACGCGCCTGTCTTTGTCTTTGTCGATTTGCTTCCATGCGTGCCGCCGCCTCCCGATCCCGACTGTCCTCAGATCCTCAGACCTAGGCAGCGAAGACCTAGGACCTGCTTATTCGTTTCACAGTCGAAAATGCACCCCTGCGCGCAAGCCAGTAAGCCAGCTAAGCCAGCCTGCCTTTCAAGCCTCCAGGAAACAGGGCCAGCACGAGCCTGGACCGGCACAGCACCCTGCGATCCGGACGCTGGCGCTGCCGCCCAATCCGCGCGCCTGGACCAAGCCACACCCGCAGGCGCGCCCGAGCGTCCCGGCAGGACCGACGCGACGCGTCGTCTTCCACGGCAGTTTGTTTACACCTGCGTGCTGCGTGCTGGCTGCCTCCGTAATGTGATCGTCGCCGGGCAATCACCGCCGGACAATGATCATGTTGCAGCACGTCTGAGCGCTTAGCCGCGGCGGTGTGTCACCTCCCGCTGCACTGCGTCTTCACACGCACCCTGCCTGCGACACGCTGACACCCGACACACGCACGCAGCGTAGCTCACAGCAGAGCGTACAGCGTGGAAGACAGGCACTCGGTCGTCCGGTCTGCGCGCTAGTGCTAGCGCCAAAATTTCAACTAGACCATGCTCGGTGCGCCAAGGCAAGACCTTGCGCTTCGCTTGCAGCTGGCTCTGGCTCTCCGGCCCACGGAGGTGGAGAGGACGCATGCTCTTGGCGGTCTCGGGCGTCGGCGCCGGCACAGCGGGACCTGCAGACGCCGAGCTGTCTGGGCCCGGTGCAGAGCGCCGAGGCCCAGCCTGCCGGCCAGACTAACCGTCAGAGGCAGGGCTTGGCACGGCTGGCAGAGCTCGCTGGCTGCGGCCGAGACCGAGGGCGACGGCCCGGGCTGCGGCTCTGTCCTTGCCCACGCGGAGACACGGGGGACACAGAGAGAACAGCCGGCAGGGCGAGAGGGACAGAGGTCAGCGCTGAGCCGCGCCGCCGCTCCGCCGGTAGTGAGTCGACACGGCCTAGAAGCGGGCACGGCGCCGTGGTAGCGACCTGCAGCCGGACCTGAGCGAGGCCGGCCGCACTCAGACGAGCCAGAGCGGTCCTGGTCTGCGCGGGAGTCGAACCGGGCTCGCGTCCCAATCCACTTGAAAGTGGAGCGAAGAGGGATGAGACATCGTGTCGAGGCGGCGACGAAGGACTTGGCGTTGTGTCCGTGATTCGTGAACAGTGCAGCGAGACCATAACGAGCCAGCCGGCCTGTCCAGCTCTCGGCGGCCCTCAAGACGGCCCCAATCCGCCGCGACCTCGCCTCGAGCCATGGATGGACCCCGGATTGGGTGCGAACCCTATCGCTATCGCGCGCGCTGCCTTAATCGATAGTGGTTACCGACCCAGCGAACCTTACTGCCATCCCGGCGCCGTGCTCAATTGCACGGGCGCGGCTGCCACGGTCCGCGCGGCCCGTCGCTTCTCGCTCACGCTGCAGCTGCTGCGGCAGGCGGCCACCTCTCGCGGCTTCTGTACGCGGTCATCTCTTGCGAGGGTGGAGAGTTCTTGGCGAGAATCCGATATAGCCCCACATCCTCGCTGTTGTCTTGGCAGCGGTCGTGGCGAATTCCACGAACCGTCTCCTGCGATACGCCCAACGTCAGCGCTAGCGCCATCGGCCTATTGCGCTATCGCGGCCGCCGGCTCGGACCGCAATAGAGTTCGCGGGCAAGAGCTCGCGATATGCGTGAAACTCTTCTCGGGCAGCGCTAGTGCTGGAGCGGTGCGCGGCGGCGGAGGCGAGCACTGCGCCGGACGCTGTTGGATTGGCGACGGGGGAGCCGGTCGACCGGAGCGTGCTGGGCATGCTGGACGAACTGGGGCGATGGGGTTCCGCCGGGGAACTCGGAGATCGGCCCGGCCGGCGCGCTGCCGCACCGCGCAGCGGGTGATTCCCAGAAAGGTGCGCGCGCGGCCTTACATTCCTGTGCGCATTCGCCGGAATCGCTCCAGCTCGGCCGCTGTGACAGCGGCAGTGCACGGTACGCGGTGGCACGGCGTGTGAGTGAGGGTCGAAGGACTGAGGAGGCCCGCGGAGACCGGGCCGCGACGAAATGTGGGGTCGCGTATCGCGTTGCGACGCTCGCTCGCTCGCGGGCGCGGGACGCTAGCGCGCCATCTATCCGCAGCCGGCCGGGGTGTGACTGGCCAGAGGACAGCGTTGGGGTAGCACGGAATGCACACTTCGCCAGTGCATGTGCATGTGCAGGCTGCAGCACTGCTTTTGCTGCTGAATTGTGCACGCGCTCGTCACACCGCGCGCGTGCTGACATGCTGCCCGGCAGTGCGTCCCGCTCGCTGCACGCGCCGTTCTGGGACAGCGTTCCGCCGGACATTCTGTGAGACATGGCAGACTGGGAGACCCCTGCACGGGCGCTGCCCCGCAGGAGGCGCGAGACAGAAGTCAGGCGCGTCGGGGCTCGCTGGCACGTGTGACCGAGCTCGCTCGCTCGCTTCTCGTCCGCCCGAAAGGCAGTCACCGGCCGGCCTGCGTGCCATTTGCCTGCGCGCGCGGATTGCACGAGGGTTTCGCGCTGCAGCGGCCGGCACGAGCCGCCGCCAGCCGCTGCGAGCCGCGAGTGCCCCAAGTGCCCCAGCCGCAAGTGCGTACACCGCCTACGACGCCGCTGGTATCTCGGAACCGCTGCCGCAGCTCGGAAGCAGGCCGGAAGGAGCGCAGTGTGATCGACGCTACTCGCGCGAGCACGCTATGCGCTATGCGCTACGTAGAAGACGGGCTCGGGTGTCCGTTCGCGCGGTAGTGTCTCTGCGAACGCGGAGCGTGTGGCGAATCGCACCCCGCTGGCCCTGCTGCGCTGCTTCTAAACTGCAAACTCGGCGCTACCGCGCCAAAGCACGACTGGCTCGCACACTGGGCACTCGGGCGGGATGCGTGCCGCAGAGGACGGCCGCACCGCCGGCTGCCGGGGACTGGAATTCTCCTAGTGCATTCGCTGCTGCCTGCCTGCTGCCCGGGCCGCTGCCGCACAACCGCGAATGTAACAGCTCGCCCCCTAGCGTCCTTTCCTGCCTCGGATACCTGGGGAAGCCACATGACACGCGCTTCCCCGGCTGCTACCCTCCACTCCTCCTCAGACCGTGGACCAGATCTCGAGCTCGAGAGAAGACTTCCGCCGCACCCCGGAAACCCAGCTGGAAATCCAGCAATTCAGTCCCCCGTCACTGCTCGGGCACATCGCTGCCCACATGTGGAGTCGCGCGCCAGAGTCACTCCGCGCGGCTCGTCCCCGCTCCGGGCCGCTGCTCGGCGAGCGCGGGCCTCGTGGCAGTCGCGAAACGGCGCTAGCGCACCGTTGCCCGCCGGCGTGCCGGGGCGCCGATACCCATGACGGGCGGTCGCACCGGCAACACTTCTGGGTACCGGATGGGCGCCTCGGCAGCGCTACTGCAGATCTTCGGCGTCTGCTTCTCGCCGAGTAGGTGCGCGAGCTGCATCCCACTGGCAGCAGCAGCGGCGACGCGCCACGGTTCCAACACCCGGGTGCAAGAGCACAACCGGGTATAAGAAGCCTTGGCCTGCTGTTCTCGAGTCCCCACAACCCTCACTCTCTCTCCAGCCCAACTCCCGACTCTCATTATGAAGACCGCCGCCCTCTTCGCTATCCTGTGCGCGCTCGGCGTGTCGGCCGCGCCGGCCTCGTCCTCTGCCTCCGCGTCCGCCGCCGCCTCCTCTGCGGCCGTCACCGCTGCGGTGTCGCAGAAGGTGGCTGCCGAGGTCGTCTCCGCGCCACCGGCGGCGTTCACTGCCGCGACTGGCGCGCCCGGCGGCCCGATGCCGGGTGCGCCCAAGGCCGCGGCGGGCGGCAAGGCGGACTCGCCCGTCGAGACCATCAAGGTGACGGCGGAGCACCTGCTGGGCCTGAACAAGAACCTGTTCGACGGGCTGCTGCGCGACCTGCTCAAGCCGTGGTTCACGGACGGCAAGAAGGAGCCCATGGGCGACGAGGAGGTGCAGGGCTGGCGGCCGCTCGCCGAGCTCGTCGCCGCCAGCTACTGCCCGATCACGAAGGTCCAGGACCTGACGTGCGGCCCGGCGTGCGATGACATCGCGCCGCGCAACATGACGTGGATCGACGGCGGCGGCGACAACCAGTCCAACCCGCAGTGGTTCGTCGTCGACGACGGCGCGCGCCTCATCCTCGCGCTCGAGGGCACCAACTTTGCCAGCCTCCTGTCGTGGGCCAACGACGTCGACTTTGCGCCCCTCCCGCCCCAGGACGCCCACTTCCCCGACAACAACGGCGCCAAGATCCACCGCGGGTTCTACTCGACCTTCGGCCGCATGATCGCCGACATCGAGGCCGCCTTCGCGCCCCACCTCGAGGCGCGCAAGCAGATTGTCGTCACCGGCCACTCGCAGGGCGCTGCCCTCGGCGAGATCGTCACCACCTACCTCATCCAGAAGTACCCCGACCACGACGTGACGGGCCGCGTGTTCGCCAAGCCGCGCGTCGGCGACCGCGCGTGGGCCGACTACGTCGACAGCGTCTGCAAGGGCCGCTTCCAGTTCATGCAGAACAACGCCGACATTGTCGGCCTCCTTCCGCCCATCGAGTGGGCCTTCCGCCACCCCAGCGGCGAGGTCTGGATCGACGGCGACGACTACTTCCAGTGCGAGGGCCAGGAGAACAAGAACTGCATCGACTCGCAGCGCGCCATCGGCTGGATCCCCAACGTCATCATCCCCACAAATGAGCTCCAGGCCCACATCGGCCCCTACATCGGCGTCCGCATGGGCCTGTGCGGCATCTACTAGATAGACTATCAGCGAAAAATCAGAGACAATCTTCAGTAACACTTCAGTAATCAAAATGTCATTCTTACCCGGGTACCTGTGTTGGATAGGAGGAGGAGCACTGGCAACGGTGTGGCTGGGGAGTGTCGAGGATGAGCGAGCGGGAAGCGTTTCGGCGACGCGGGGCACTGACAGCCAAGCACACAGCGCAGGCATGTGCAAGTCGAATGCGCCGGTTTTCCTGCAGCAAGTCAGCCGCCACGCCCATAGATATGCGGGCGAGGGCTGCGCCGCCTCCGACCAGACCACAGATTCTGCCGCCCCCTCCGGCCGGCGACGGCCCGTGCAGTGATCGACAGCGCCTGGGGGCCACGGCCTGCCAAGAGCGTGCGAGCGGTGCGAAGGCTCGGCGGGGGGCGACGCTGCTAAACCTGGCACGAGCGGACGCCGTGGCGGGCTGGGCAGACCAGATGTGACACGGCACCATCTAGTCAGGTGCGAAGGGGTGGACCCGTGCCGCCCTCGGTCGGCGATCGTCGTTCGGAGAGACTTTGGCGACGCCTTGCCCAACCACGGCTTTCACCAGGCCGGCACGGGAGGGTGCCGGTGTCATTATCACCTGCTCTCCGTCTCGCTTGCCTCGCCGAGGGGAGAGTGAGCCTGAGCCTCACCCCCACCTGTGAGCGCCTCCGCCGCCGTCCGAGGCCGACACGCCGGCGCTTGTCTTGGCACGACACGGGGGCGAGTGACGTCGCTCCGCCGACAAATCGCTCCCCCGCCTCGGTCAGCGGCGATCTTTAGTTCGCCCGATGCCGCCGGGCCTCAGCTTGCTCCGAGGGCGAGGACCCGCGTGGCAGCGGCATGTGACGCCATAAGCGTGCTCAGGACGCGCGCTTCTGTCTGCTGGAAAGAAAGCCAGACGCGACGCAACGACGCGACGGGGCGCTGGCACTAGCGCCGGCGGCGGCGCCAGCAGGGTGCCAGCAACCTGAAGGTCTGAGGGAGCAGCAGGAGAGCAAGAGGGACGCCGGGTTGGCGTTCCGGGGGAAAGTAAACTGTGATCGCCTTGCTGGCTACGGCACTACGGCACGCTGCAGGGAGGCACGCCGGCGCTGCGAGGTACGCAGAAGGTATGCGGGCGGCACTGTATGCGAGCTTGGCGAAGTTTGGCCGAAGGTCTGCTGCCTTGCCTTCTGCCTGCTGCCCGTCAGTTGCATCGTTTCGATCGTGAATGCGCTTTCATGCCCTACATGGTGGCGCCGGGACATTCAGATGGAGGCTGCCAAGCCAGCGCGCAGGGCGAGCAAGGGCCACGGAAGATGACGACGCAGCGCGGTTCGCTGCGTTCCACGGATCGGCAGGATAGAGTTACGCCAGGCCGCATGCGCTGACCTCACGACAGAGGGCACAGATGTGATCGCCAGCGGTGCGATCTGAGGGCAGCAGAACGTCAGGATGGTCGCTGTCAGGAGCACAGGAGCACCTGGCGCTAGGTGGTGATGTATGCCGCGCACGGCGAGGCGATAGGCCAGCCTGGCCGCATGCAGCCGCAGAAGCCGGCGCAGAAGCGTCCTGCATGCGCTGGCTTGCCCGGTCCGGACTTGCGCCTATCAGCTCGCGGCGCTGCGTCCATTGTCCGGGCCGGGTATCCGGAGCGGCTGTCTCTGGGAGAACACCTGGATCGCGCCTGGATGCAGGATTGGGGCAGGATCGAGCCAGGACCCAGCCGGGTGAGCCTGAGAGCAGACTGGGAGGTGGGAGGTGGGAGCTGGGAGATCAGGAGGGAAAGCCAGGCAGGCAGAGACATTCTCAGGACTCGCAGAGCCCAAATCAGGCCCTCAGGCCCGGGCAATTATCAGGAATAAAGTTGGCCACGGCCTGGCTTGGCAGTCATGCCCCGTCCTCCTCGCGCGACCATGGCCACACTGCACGCTGGGTGACACTGCCGCCGGTGGGCGCAGACTCTGGCGCTGAGCGCGCTGCGTGCTGCGTGCTGCGAGCTGCATCGCGATTCGAAGCCCATCAGTTCGCATCAGAAACTCAGCACGAAACAGAGGCAGAGGCAGAGCGTGATGCAGGCGCAGCCGCGGGCCGGGCGGGGAGGGCTTGGCCGTGCGCTGTGTGTGTCTCAGCACAGAGTCAAGCGCCAGCTGAAGCGCGCGAGAGCCCAGCGAGCGCAGAGGCCAGCGGCTGCGCACGATCTCTCGGCGGTCTTGTCGTTTCTTGGGAGGCGTCCTGGGCAGCCCTTCCGACAGCGAGCGGGCAGGCGCCAAGCAGCGGGCGCGCGCCCAGCGCGACAGGCGCTGGTACCAAGAGAATCTTGGTAAAGTCTCGGCACCACTTTCCGGCCCTTTTAAGGTCCTGGCCTCACGTAATTCGGCGGTGTTCCCTGCCGCCGTCCCTGCGAGAGCTCATTCAAGCGCTGTTCGCCCTGCGCCAGCCCTGCGTTCCTCGGCTTGATCTGGACTCGACCTCCTCGCTGTTGCTGCACCGCTGCTGCGCTGCTGGGCTGCAGAATGACCATCCGGGACCGAACAGCGAGGCGCAGTGGGCGTCGAACGGGGCTCGTGCACCGCCAATGGGCAGCGATCTCGCATGCAGAAGGCTCGCACAGCGCTCTCCCAGCGCACATGCTGCTGGTGCTCTCTTAGCCCGCTGAGAATAGCTGGCCAAGCGGGCCAAGATCGCGCAGCAGAGTGCCAGGCTTGTTAGCCTGTGTGCTGATGTTATCGTCAGCCAGCTTGCCGCACTAAGCCTGAGATAACGGGCGGCATACGTGAGCACGGGGACACACAACAAGCAGGCGACCAACAGACAAGCATGCATGCTAGCGTACAAACAGAGTTCTGCGCCAGGAATCGCAGGAAAGGCGAGCGAGTGAATTGAATTCTCTCGAGATGCCAAAGGCCAAATGCCTGTTTAAAGTTAGGCTGTCCCTTGGCAGCTCAGGACAGACACAGCAGGGCGAGCCTCGCTGCGTTCTCGGGAGGGAACGCGGTGGATCCATCGACATGTAACGTACCGTACGTACATGGGTTTGCTCTCGCGCTCCAGCGACGGGCAGGCGACAGGCGACAGGAACGGTCCTGGGCGTTGAATGGTCTCTCATGTCAGCCAGCGGGCGGCCACCACCCAGCTGCGCAGCTGGCTGCCATCGGGCATCCCATCAACATGCACCGATTAGCGCCTCGCTCTCGGTTCTCATCACCTCATCACCCGGCCCTCCCATCTCCCCATCTCTTCATCTCTCAACCTCCTACTTCTCGTGTCTCCTATCCGTTAACCCCCTCCTCTTCGCCCCTACCTAATCACCCCTCCTTTTCACTCCCATCCCCACCCTCCTTTCACGAAACATAATGCGCGTCACCTCGCTCCTCCTTTCGCTCGCCGCCGTCACCCCCTTCGTCTTCGCCCAGGACAACGCCGAGGGCGGTGACAACGCCCCCGCCCCCGCTGCTGAGGGAGGCGACGCCGGCGCTGGCGCTGACGCCGGTGCTGGTGCGGACGCTGGCGCTGGCTCTGGTGAGCAGGCTGCCAAGACCAACTCTGCCATCGGTGCCCACTCGTCCAACACCGGCCAGGGCGCTGGCACCGGCAACCAGGACTGGGTCCTTGCCAACTTTGAGGTCCCGAACCGCAACTACTACTGTGAGTTATTCGCTTCGGGCGCGAGCCAAGGCCTGGTGCAGCTCAAAAATAGTTCGAGAGGTGCGCTCTGGCGGTGCCCGTGCGCTAGCGCTACCTACAGGACGTCCGCGGGCTGGCCCAGACGCAGATTCGTCACGAAGGACCGTACTGACACTTCCACAGGGGTCAACGAGGTCAACAACACCGCGTCCTGGTCCCCCGTCAACGTTACTACCAACCTCGCCATCTACAACTCGAACTCGTCGATCCTTGACGGCAACAAGCAGATCGCCGCCGGCATCCCCGCCGGTGTCGGCAGCTGGAGCGGCCTCGTCTCCGGCTTCGCCCCCGGCAACAACTACATCATGATCCTCACGCTCGGTGACCAGCCCGACCGCAAGATTGCCCAGACCGAGGGCTTCTGGATCAAGTCGAAGGGCACCATCCCCGAGGCTTCCGTCACCGCTGCCGGCAACACCATTGGCGGCACGCTCGCCGTCGGCTCTGCCACCAACGCCCCGTCTGCTACTGGCGCCAGCGACGCTGCCGCCGCTGCCTCGTCTGCCCCCGGCGGCGAGACCCAGGAGAACAAGGACGGCCAGACGACCGCTGCCCAGGGTGAGAACAACTCGTCCGCCGGCAAGGCGACCGCGGGCCTGTTCGCCGTCGCTGCCGCCGGCGCCGTCGCCCTCGCGTTCTAAGCATCTCATCTACCACGATAGCCACAACCACACCTGCGTGCGTCTTGTACCAAAACCTTTCCATTCGCGCTCTCCGGACACTTACAGGGTAGTAGTCAGTACAGCTAGGATCATAGCCTATACCATGCATTAATGCGAGTATCCACGTCGATCTAGCTCTGCGGCCGTGCGTGCGTCGTGAGACGTGATGCGAGAGGCGAGGGTGAGACGGGCACGGCACGGCGGTCGTGTGTTCCCGCCAGGCCCGGCGGCGGCTACATGAGCAGAGTAGCCGTGTGCGGCGGCGGAGCAGAGTTGGCCTGGGAACCTTGCACGGCGCGCGTGCGGCGCGAGCCGTCCCCGTCACCGGCGGCGGCAGAGGACCAGAGCACGAGGCAGAAGGGGCAGGAGCAGGAACGCCGGCGGCGCTTCGGTTAACTCAAAGTTTCCCAGCGCACCCAGAGTCGTAACTGGCAATAAGTCACGATCGCTGGCTCGGCCCTGGACCTGTTGCTGAAGCTTGCAGCGCACGCAGAGGGCACGAGGAGGGAGGTGTCACCTCCGATGCGCTTCTCCGGTGTGAGCTCCGTACTCCCAGCGCGTGATCGGAGCAAAGCATAAGCAATGGGGCTAGAACGTGGCGGACGCTCGTCTCGCAGATTGGGTGTAATACACCGAACGCACAGAAGGCGGGTCGCCCGCTGCAGCGTGAGAGCCCACGCCGGCTCCGAGCACCGGTCCGCGCCTCCGGCCATCGGTCTCGTCATCGCTCTCACACGCTCTCACGCGCTCACCGACCAGCTGCTGGTCTGGCTGCCGAACAGCGCGTGCGGGTGCTTCAAGTACATCGGAGCAAGGGAGGCACTGCCTGTACTGCTCGTCTGGTCAGCTGACGGGCCAGAAACGCATCGGACTGCGGCTAGCTGCGGGGTACTTCCTGCCCATGGCTTGCTGGGTGGAAGGACGTCTGAGAACCGGCCAGAGCCAGAGGCGGAGCAAGGTCACGCGAGCTGCTGCCACCCGTCACAGGCAGCGCTGCGCCGCCGGCCCAGCGTACCTCGCCCGTGCCATAGCCACATGGGAAAAGAATGGAATGATAGCAGCCACGGCGTTTGCGGCATGCTGCGGCCAGACAAGGGCGCGAACAAGTGCACCATAGACCGGCGACAGGCACGCTCATGTTGGCGGCCAGATGACGAGACGTCCGGGGCACCGTACCCATGACGCTCTCCACGCTGTACAGCTGCGGAGCGGACAATGCTCGTACCGGACATCCGAAGGCATATGCAGCCCGGCAGCGACGGAGTAGCGGAGCGGCGGGCGGCATGCTGCGGCGCTGCGGGACGGATGATGGGAACGACTGCGCCGATTCATCCGTCTCGCATGGCCAGCGACTCCAAGATTCGTGCCACACCGGTTCACGCGCGCACCGCAGGGCGCCGGACGTGGCGTCCTGTAGGAACAGAATCAGTGTCCATCGAAGCTGGCTGGCGTGTCCTTTGCCGTTCTGGGAGCTCTTGGGAGAGCCGCGGAGACACTGGTGTTCACCAGCCACACCCGCCTAAGCAGTGTGAGCGTGTGATGATGTGATGTGAGATGTTCGTCAACAGACGGCGTGCAGCAATGCAGCGAGGAGGTGAAGGTGCATGTTGCACAATCACGAGCTGAGCATGCGAGAGGGCCAGTGACTAGCCTCAGAGGCAGTGCAGCCCGCGGGCCCGCAACGCGCTTCCGCCTCGGTCGCGTCCGCTCGGCATTCCTCGTCGCACGCGTTCCAGCTGAAGCCTGAATGGGCCGGGAATTGGAAGCAGCACGATGGCGGCGATGGCCGGGCAGTCTCCTGGCATGCTGGCATGCTGGCGTCTGCGTGGTGGCGCGCCTCAGAACGCGATTCCGACATGCCGGCCCACCCGGGCAGCAATTGAAATGAGCGATGATGGCATGCCAAAGCTCGTCGCCGCCTTTGGTCATTACTCAATGCCTGGCTGACCCCTGACTTGCTCTGTCGTCCGGAAGCATGCTGACGCCGAAGCGGAGGTGCCGGCGGCCGGGCAAGTGAACCGCCCATCTTCGTCCCTCGTCAAGCTCAGGAGAGTCCAAGCAACGCGGCGCGCCAGCGGCCAGCGCCAGCGGCAGCAGCCAACGGTCCCTGCGGGGCTCAGTTCTGCCAAGCCTCCACTAGCCTTCCCCAGAGCAGTCTGCGTTGCTTCCGAAGAAGCGAAGCGTGCACCCTCCCCTTGCTTACCCGGTTCCGCTGTGTGCAGCGTTTCAGCAGTGACTTCGGTTTGCTGGAACCGTTCCAGAGTCCGCCACCTCCTCTCCTTCCTTTCGGGCTGTGGGGGGCTTGGCGGCCCGGCCGTGCTGCCTGGGGGCCCTGCCATGGCATACGCCCGCCTGCTGGAGTGCAGGCCCCCGCAGCAGTCGCCGTTCACGGGAAGAGAGACAGGTGGGTCTGGTCCGGACCGTTGGCCGACCTCGGGTTCTGGACCGGTCACTTCCGCTGCGGTCCGCCTGTCAGCCAGATGCCGAGGTAGTCACCGCAGAGTACGCAGATGCGCCTTGTCCTCTCGACTTCGCCAGCGTAAGAAAGGAAGTCAACACATGCTCTGAGCACGACACCGCTGCCTTCGAGACCTCTGACGCCCGAGAGCCGCTTCCGGCCGGGCGGGCGCCGAGGCTGCCAACCGGCCGGGAAACACGGCACACGGCTTCTGCTGTTCAATGCGACCCGTGTCGCTGTGGCCGGTGCCGTTCCTCCAGAGCAGATTGCGAGAGCGGTGCAAAGAAGCGGGCAGCACGTGTGCGCTGCGACACGGGTCTGGGTCGCGACGCAGGCCAGAGCGCGAAAGGACGTGCGTACCTGCCGACATCGTGATCAGCAGCATGGCGCTAGACTAGCCTTGGTAACAACCTTGTCAACCTTGCCGAGCCGAAGATTACAGTCCAGGTCCATCCCTGGCGTCGCGTTCCTGCCACTCGCATGATTTTTCGTCGAAGGCCCCTGCAGAGCACCGGAGAACAACAGGACCGGGCAGCTCGTGGCAGAGGGCTATAGCGTATGCGAGGCGGATGTACCTGCATGCCCAGCGCCCAGCGACGAGCTCCAGGCCGTGCCAACGCACCCGAGGCCAGGCGGGAGCGGGAGGGTGCAAGCCAAATGTGTCTCTCCGCCGACTTTTCGCGCTGCTGAAACCAAAGCTGTGCAGTCTCGGCGAGCCTTAACGCGGACCCAGAAGGAATCCCGACGGGCCGCGCACGAACCAGAGCTCGGTCATTGCGTAACCTCGCCGGGTCCTCAATGGCTTATCAGCGTTTCAGACAGGTACAGACCGCGTCGCATCTCGCCGAGACGCGTTCAGGTACCTCATCGCTAGTCTTGCCGGGCGTCCACCTGGACGTCGCGCCGGGATCAGCGATGTCGGCACATCATAGGCCTCGCTGGAGGACCCATCCCGCTCCTAATATTTTGACAGTTTGGTTTGCACAGCTTTCGCCAGACTCTGTCCCGGCAGCGCGGAAAGGATGTCACAGCAACCGGCGAAGGCGAATACAAGCTGCATGCTGGATACTGGGGTGACAGCTTCGAGTGTGGCGCCTCGCAACCACTCTACCCTCAGGCTGCCAGTCTGTTACTCGATCGGACAGAGCAGTATAAAGACCGGGTGTCTTGTGCGATGCGAAGGAAGTCTTCATCTCAGAGCACGACCTCGAGCACGACCTGACCTTCACACTCCTTTAGCCTCCGAAACACAGAACAGGTCGACCGTCATGAAGTTCGTAACCGCCTTCGCCATCCTCGCCTCTGCCGTCAGCGCGTTCCCGAGCATTGTTCAGATCGAGACGCGCGACGACTGTGTCGGCAAGCGCTTCGCCGTCTTCGCCATCGACAACAGCAACACTGTCGTCGACCAGGACCCGGACAACGTCCGCTACGTGGTGCCGCGCAAGGTGTTCGAGAAGATGGCGCCCGAGGCCGACAAGGGCGGTGTCCTGATCAGCACCGATGACAAGAAGGACGTTGTATCCCTGGGCCCTGTCAACAACCTGCACTGGGCCACGCCCGGCCCGGGCCGCGGCGACGTAAAGATCCACGAGCTCGTCGATGCCGCGACGGAGCACATCAAGAACAACGTCCCCGACGAGTTCAAGGGTCACACCGCCATCGTCCTCCTCTCGGACGGCTTCAACTACCAGGACGGCGGTGGCGACTGGGACATCGCGCCCTTCGGCGTCAAGGCCGCGCGCGCCATCCACGACGCCGCGTACGCCGGCATCCGCGTCCACTTCGGCCACCTCAACGCCATCAAGCGCGACCGCGACGTGTCCTTCTTCAACACCGCGTCCCGCGACAGCGGCGGCTGGTACTCCGAGGTCAACGGCGGAGGCGACGTTGACTTCTTTGTCGACCAGATCTTCAAGAAGGGCCTCACCAACAAGGACGAGGAGTGCCGCGGCAAGCCCCAGCCCGAGCCCTCGAAGCAGCCTGAGCCGTCCAAGCAGCCCGAGCCTTCGAAGCAGCCCGAGCCTTCGAAGCAGCCGGAGCCTTCGAAGCAGCCCGAGCCTTCGAAGCAGCCCGAGCCTTCGAAGCAGCCTGAGCCCTCCAAGCAGCCTGAGCCTTCCAAGCAGCCCGAGCCCACCTCGGCCTGCCCCGCTCCCACCGTCTCCACCGTCACCGAGAAGGTCACTGAGACCGTGAAGGAGACCGTTACCGCTCCGGCCCCCAACCCCACTGGCAACGTCTGCTTCGCTCCCTGCGACGCCCCCGGTGCCAAGCCTCTGACTGGCGTCAAGATCGAGCTCTAAGCAGCGCTCCAACACCCTTTCTTAGTAGACCACTCCCTTGATGCCGAGAAACAGTTCCTCGGTTTAGCGTATGCACTTGAACAATGCCGTGCATACTACCAAAGACGCATTCCCCATTTTGACCGAAACGAGGATTCGAATTCTTCCATCTCATCTTATCAGTGGACGCCTCCGAGCGGACACGAATGCTTCGGCTCGACGCATGCCGTACGTGCGCTTCGGATGCATTACGACGCGTCGCCTCTCCTCGCGTTTCGAGGCATCCACTTCCACCCGACCACCTTCCTATCCGGCCCCGTAACCTTCCTCTTGCGAACGCGCCCTGCTGTGGCGGACCCCACCTGCCTCTGCGGTCACTCCAGCCCAACTTTGAGACCCCATTTCTGCGTCCGCCGGTGTCCTCAATCCTCAGCGCTTCTGCCGTGCCGAATGAACGGCGTGCACCGTAGCAGCTGGACGGCCCACGGGCCCCGACCCGTCCTCGGCCCTAGAGCGCCTCAGCTCCGAGCCCGTGTCAGCTGATATGCGCCGGCGCTGCCTCACGACGGCGTGGTGAAGTGACGGCGTGAAGATCGCGGACGCAAACCAAACCCACTCTGACGCATTTGAGTGCATTCACTGCGACACTAGAGCTCTGGACGCATGGGTCCTCGCGTTGATCCGCTGGTGACTGACCTCATACCCCCACAGCCCGTCGCCGCTCCGCAGCCGGGCCGCCGGCCTCGGACTCGATGCCTGTCTCGACGGAGCTGGGAGTCGCACCACACCTGTGACGTCGGAGGCCTCCACCTCCACAACGCCGGTCCACTGCTTCCCTGCCACCGTTCGCAGACTGAATGAGCACGTTCTCATGGATCTCACGATGAGAGCGGCCTGGGCGCGGTGCCGTCCAGCTTTGGCCTGAGGCCGGCTCCGGTATATAACGTCTGCCGGGGATGGCGGTTGAGCTCCTTCAGCCCAACTGAAACCGATCAGTTACAACAACAGCAGTGAGTTTAGCGTCGGTCGACCTCGCTGACATCAGATGTCGAACCAGCAGAACCTTCAGAACCTCGCCCAGCAGGGCGCCCAGGCCCTCGGCGGTGGCCAGGGAGGCGGCGGCGGCGGCATCGGCAACGACATCCAGAACGCGGTCGGTGGCCTCGGCGGCGGCGGCATCGGTAACGACATCCAGAACGCCGTCGGCGGTCTCGGCGGCGGCGGCGGCGGTGGCCTGGGCGGCAACATTCAGAACCTGCAGAACATGCAGAAGCTGCACCAGGGCCAGCAGCAGCTGGAGAACCTGACTGGCGGCGGCGGTGGTGGTGGTGGCATCGGCAACGACATCCAGAACGCCGTGGGCGGCCTCGGAGGCGGCGGCGGCGGCGGCCAGCAGGGCGGTATGGCCAACGACCTCAAGAACGCCGCCCAGAACTTCCGCTAGACGGAGCGCTGTCGTAGATGCGTAAAGCAGAGAAATGCAGTCAGAAGTTGAGCAGACCAGACGTGTCGAAGAAAGCTTCTGACATCATCGATGACTCACGCTCCGAAGCTGACCCTCGGCTCACGGAAGAGGCGCGAGTCCGCCATCCGGCCTCTAGTCTCTTCAGCCCGCAGCAGAGTTCGTCATGCATCCGCGGTATGGTGTCGCCGCAGTCCGTAATCGAGGCCCCGCTGCTGCGACCACGCGGCAAGGCCTATAGCCGTTCGCGTGTTTGGAGGTCCTTTGGGGTGGCTAGTATTAACCTACGTTGGCGTATATAACGAGGTATCCAGCGAGCTCTTGACATCCACGCTCAACGTCACACGGCACCATGAAGCTCGCCCTCGTCGCCTCGCTCGCCGCCCTCGGTGCCTCTGCTGCCCCCGCCGGTCTCGCCGAGCGATACGTCCCCAGCACGCACGTCAGCGCTGCCGCCCACAAGCGCGACATTCGTGTCATCCAGATCGAGCGCCTCCAGAACGACAAGCGATACGTACCGAGCTCCCATGTCAGCAGCGCCCCTAAGGCCTAGTAGGTTGTCCATCTTAGCTGATTTCCTCCTTCCGACTCCGGTAGTCGCGGGAGAGCGCCACAGCGCCGCATGTACCGTAGAAGATGTCAATGGCGAACAGATCTTGAATGTTGAGACGAAAGCGAACCGATTTCCTGTTGCACGTCCTACTCTAGTCCAGCCGCTGATCAATGTGACGCCTACGTGCATCTAATGCTCTCTTCTCAGCCCACAGACCTCCAAGGGTACCACCAGTCATTCTCAGAGCCTAGACCTGCCCTACTCACCCCCCAACTCATTACGACGTTAGGCAGCGATTCCGGTCTCCTTCCCGGGGTCGTCCTCCATGCTGCGACCGTCAGTCGACGCACAGGTATTCAGCGTGGAGAGTAAAGATTGCCCAGCGTAGCCCAGCAATGTAAGCCGTGTTGCGCCAGGCCAAGGTGAGGGTGGACGGTGACTGGGCGCTTCCTGGCCGGCCGCGCGCTGCCCTTCCCCTTGCCACGTAATCCGCTCCTCCCGCTGCCAGCTCACACTGACCTTGAGGTCTGGAGACACGCTGACGACCGCAAGAGGGACGCGTTTGAGACTTCTGAAGGCAGCTTCACTACAAGGAGCAGTGATTGCCGGCACAGGCGTACACCTACCACAGGGCTGGAGCTCGCCTGTGGCCAGAGAGCTCCAGCCCGCGGGTGGAGGCTACCGCTGTCCACAGTCCGCGTGCTGCTGGCCTTGTGCACGGCTACGGTGCAAAGCTGTAGACAAACAGGCTGTGCATAGTCAGTAGGAGAGACGCTAGAAGGATGCCATTCGAAGAGAGCGGTTCGTAAGTGCATGGCAGTCTCTCCAACCGCGTCAAAGCGTCCACGGTCAAGACAGGGCGCAGGCCGGCCGAGCGGGTCATATGGACTGCATGCACATAGGGGCACTGAGAGTGCTTTGGGGCACTTTGAACGTCGGGAACCTGTTCCTGTCGTTTGCGAACTTGGCTGCACCCAGTTCGACTCATCACTATCGTAAAATGTCGCATGGTGATGACACGTAATAGGGGGCTTTTTGATACTCGCGAATCCCTCATAGGGTTTCGCCAGGTATGCTATCACCCCCTCTGACGTCATCATCCCGGACGACAGAGGCTTAGACGACGAGGGCTACATCGACATGCCGCACAAGTCCCCCATTGAACTCCGAGTCTTTGGCCTCCCCAACGATACCTCCACCGCCGCGCACGATGCAATGAAGGAACTGCTGGTGAACATCAACAACCGTGACGGCAAGACATACCGAAGGGATGCCGATCTCGAATGGATCGACCCTAGCAACATTACGATCGGCATTGGGGACCCCGGCACGTACGGTAACCAATCTTCCTGCGTCCTCCGTCTGGCACCGACAATGTGGCAAACCAAAGATACGGACCTCATTCAATACTTAGACCGCGTCCGTCTGGCCCTCACCACCAAGTGTCAGGTCTTCTGGAGCTGTGCACAGAAGAACGATCGGCGCAACACCGGTCAGTTTTTCTTTCAGCTGCCCACGGGCCCTCGTACCCAAAACCCTCCAGTCTCCGAAGAACAAGCAACGGCTACGGTTACGGCATGGTGCGAAGAACGCGGACACCCTATCTCGGCAATTTTCAACAACAACTACTGGAAGCCCAACTCCAACGCGCGCCGTCCAATCATCACTGTCAAATTCGTGAACGTGCCCTCTGTACGTCTCCTTGCCCAGGCGTTCAAAACCGAATCCCTGGAGGTAGCGGGCTGCGCAGTCACCTTTGCCCGATACGAAAACGTTATCTTGCCAACCTCGCCGTGCACCATTGCTCTGTTACAGGTGGCAGAGATCCCCGAACATGTGTTGCTGGAGGAGGTTTACCGCTGGGTTCGTGAACATAATGAAGCAAACGGATGCAACGACGGCCTCCGCGACAAAGGATACAAAGCCAACGGGCGCCACTTCGTCGTCACCCCCACCAGCGTATCCTTGGTTAACTATATTTGCTCACAGCAATCCACGTACGCGCCGTCCCCTTACGAGCCGGTCTATGACCTGAACGATCGTTCCCTGGTTTCGGCAGCGACCGCCGCACGTAGGGACCAGGACCGTCGCGATGACATAGCGACCTCTACTGCCTCGGATGTGGCCGATATCCGTCGCCGCCTGGATGAACACAGCAAGCTCCACGGCCAAATCCTGACGACGCTCGCGAACCAGACCACCGACCTACGCACGATTGTGGGCGACGGTCATAAGAACCACCTCGCGACTTTTAAGTACATGGCGGATCTCAACAAGCTCACACGGGAGGAGAACGCCGTCGGCCGCCAGTTGGCATCCCTCGAGTGCCGCATCATGACAAAAGAGGCGGACGTGCGCTCTCTTCGCGACCGACTCACCAATCTGGACCCGAACGACAAATCCGACTTTGCTGTTCAACGCCGCACGAACTGGTCGGCGGACCATCAGGCGGAATCCCGAGCTCTCGACGCACTTAACAAACAGAAGCACGCGCTGGAATCTCGACTGGCGGACATTGACCAGCAAGCCGGCCACATCACGATGGCCGACTTTGTGGACAACACCACCCAGATCAAACGCAAACGGAACACCATTGCGCACCCGGCGTCCTCGTCTGACACTACTCTCGCCGGCCCCGATCGCCTCCACCTCATTGACGATGGCGACGTTGAGATGGACAGCTCCCACGGGGTAAGCAGCGAACAGCGGAATCAGTCACTCACATCGGGAACAGGGGACGGGCACAGCCTCACACCAACATGCTTGATGGTCATGCTAGCCGCTGCTACACAGCGCGGACACCGTCCTCTACGTCGTCCCGATGCATTGATTGTTCTCCTGTTCCTGTTGCTCCTTGCCCCCTCAGTGCACGCACTGCCTCAAATCCGTCCTTTGACACTCACCACCGTCAATGTCTCTGGGCTCCAGGCAACAAACGAAACCCGTATACACCTTGCACACTTTCTCGAGGTCCTACGTCCCCACATTATGATTCTCACCGAGACGCGCCAACGGCCCAACGATCCGCCGTATATGCCTGCAGACCCGAGGCGTCGTTTCCCTACACACATGTATACCCCCTACGTCACTCCCGCTACACCCAACCCACTGGCAGGAGTTACATTGCTGGTGCACCCGTCTATTGCCGTGGTCCGGCACGTAGACATGTCGCATCTACCCCATCTTCAAGCCAGGGCCTGCGCGATAGACATCCAGGCCCCAGACGTCAACAACAGACCGCGCACTGTTAGGGTCGTCGGATTGTACGCCCCGGTCGAGCCAGCCCGCTGTCGACATGGCCTGCACCCCTTCTGGGCGGATGTCCAATCCCTCGTGGCAGACTCCCCTCAGTGGATCCTCGGTGGTGACTTCAACGCATGCTTGCACCCCTGGGAACGACAGGCAGAAAACGAGGCATATATCTCCTCCGTGAAACGCCACATGTACAGGGATTTCCTCAACGCGACATTGGCAAGAGATGCCTGGGAAGAATCACCTCACACCTACTGGCCCCGAGACTGGACGAGTGCCGATTACGGCGACAGGCCAGCCTCTAGCATCATCGACAGATTTGCCACATCGCACACCCTTGATTTCTCACCGCCAATTACGCACGCCGTTGATCCCATCGTCGCTCGGGACTACGTGCATGTAGGCGGTATACCACCGAATGCGCCTAAGTTCCCAGTCGCTAGAACGAATCACCGACCAGTGTCAATTGAAATTCTAGTTGGCGTCCACTTCCCCCCTACATGGGCGTACCAGGCCAACCGTGCACCCAAACGCCTCCGCAAACCTCCCCAAACCTCTGCGAAAGCACGGTTCGAATCGTTGGGCCGGCATCTAGCCCGTGCGTTGATCGATGACCCGCCCCCGGCGCGGCCGCCGACCACAGACGATCAATACGATGCCCTGCTTGAATGGACCCACGACAAATTTACGACTGCCTGCAACCACGCTTTCGAACGGCCGGTAAAACCCCCAGTCGTGAACCCCTTCCACGACCTCAGAGTGTCGCGGGAATCACGGCAATGGGGACGTCGCAACAAGAATATTGGACGACTGGTACGAGCTGCTAAAGAGGACCGACTACAGGAGGCTATACAAGCACACCCAGACCTCCGTGCCTCATGCCACGAGATCGTTCCAGACCACGCTTCTACACCGACAGTCGATATCATAGAGGCGTTACGCGCCGCCTGGAAAGAAACGACGAAGGTACTGCGGCGAACCTTTACGGACTCCAGCATGGCGACGGCAAGGGAAGTGTTGGCTCAGCAACGCACCACTGCCCTCAGAGGAGGTCGAATCAAGTACCTTTTCCATCAACACACCATAACGAACCCGGCCTACATCCGGACCAACGACGCTGGAGACCTGGCGGGGACTCCGGAAGGCAAGCTTCAAGCATGGACAACCCACTACGCCAATCTGCTTGATCGTCCCGACCCGCAGCCACGCCCGAAGCCTTGGATGGGATCACGAGCGGCGGACGCGGCGCGGCAGCAGTCGGCAACGAACCCGTTCCTGTGGCCCCAACCCATGACGACCGAGGACGTACGTGCCCGTCTTAGGACAGGCAACGCCAGACCATCCCCCGGGCCCGACGGGTGGGAAAAATGGGCACTGGCCCAATGCCCCACCCATTTCCTGGACGTTGTCACGGACCTCTGCAACTATACCCTAACCCACAATTACTTTCCGCGTAGACTGAAAACGAACTTCCTATGCCCAATATACAAGCGCGGCGACACAACGAACCCGACCAACTACCGCGGAATAGTCCTCGCCAACTGCCTGTACCAGCTCATCTCGGGATGGTTTGGGGAACGCCTGCAACAGTACATCTGGCAACAAGGACTCTTGTCCACCACCCAGATCGCCACACAGAAGGGAGTCCAACCTGCGGACCTCACGAGTTTCCTGGATCAACTGCACACAGCTGCGCAGGCGACCGAGACTACAGTCTACGCCATCAAGCGAGACCATACCAAAGGCTTCGACTATCTGCACCCCTCAGCGTTCTACGACGCACTCCGATTCTTCGGCTTCGACGAGCACGTTATTGCCTTCGAGGTCGCCAGAACAGAAGATTGTACTCTGCGTATCAAATGCCAGGATGGGATAGCCCCAACCGACATCGTCACGACCGGCCAAACCAAACAGGGTGACCATGTTAGCCCTCTCAAGTACACCCTGACCATGAGCATGTTGGCCAGATGGCTGGCGACGCTACCTGATATCCAGACCGGCATACCCACCATTTCCTCGGTCGCAGCGTCGCGAGGCAACGCCCACTCAGCGTTGGATGAGCGCCCGCTCCGTGTCAACCTGGTCGAAGCTATGGATGACAGCATACTCATGGCCTGCACCCTGGTCCAATTACAAAACACACTCCAAATCGTCGAACAATTCCAGGACTCCTACGGTATCACCACGGCATGGGATAGCCCGGACAAGACTGTGTGCTTCATTTTGGGTCAACCCCCGCAGATGCCCCTCCCCGAGCGCGTGCCGTTTCGTATCGGAGACACCGATATCTTTGTACCGGTAACTACGAAACCCACATTCCTCAAAGCACCCCTCCGGGACAAGGAGGCCCAGTACGAGACTGTGCGCTCTATCATCACCGACTTCCCGATTCGCCGCGACAAATGGTGCCCTCTCGCTTTGATCCGCCGAGCTGTGAGTCAGCTTCTGTTCCCCAAGATCAGAGGACGCCTGGCCCTATGCCAGGTCTCCACGAGGCAAGCTCGAGCCCTCGACAAGGCCCTATCCGACAAAGTGATGGAAGCTTGCGGACTGCAACACACAGCGTCACCCCTGCTCTCACAACCCCTGTCTCGAATGGGCTTCGCCTTCCCGTCAGTGGAGGTCGTCAACCATGAGCTGGCAGTCAATACGGTACTACGTGGTTTAAACCACCATTTGGCACCCTTTCGGCAGATGGCGGACATCACGATGGCAAACCTGCAGTGTCAGTACAACCAGTGCCTCCCGCCCTTCGCCGACCCCCGTGCCGACGGTCCTGACTCTCCGCCCTTCCGCTCCAAACCGGCTTTCCTGCGATCGGCACCACTCTCATGGCTGGAGGCCGGACAAGCACTGCGGTACGCCGGCCTACAGCTCGTCCAAACCGACCAAAGCCATCTCCTCACGGCCAAAGTGGAACACATAGTTCGCATGGCTCGTGAATACGCCCGCGTACGACCCACGGCTCACCTAGTCCGATGCCTCACCTCGCCGCCTCACGCGAATGCACGCATCGATGACTGGGTGGCGGTGGTACTGGACGGGGCTCTCGACGATCGCAACTGGGGACAACTTGCCAAGGGCTTTGCCCGCCATCTTCGACTGGCGGACTTTGCTGTCCATGACCCTTGGGCCACCCTCGCTAGGTCGGATAAGCTACGCAAGTACGAGGACACGGTCCATGTTGCGTTCCTGAGACACCAGCTCGCACATCCGCCTGAATACGCCGACAGCTGGGCAACGGACGGTTCTGTCTTCCCGCAGAGACATGGTAATCATGCGGCGGCGGCAGTGACAGGCCCACAGACAGCCCTACTCCGCATATCTGCGGATCAGGAGGCGTCGCCAGCGGAAGCGGAGAACATTGCTATGGCGGCAGTGGCGATCCGTATCCACCGCGATGGCAGGCCCGATCCCCAGCGGGTGCTGTCGGATCATCTGTCTTCGGTGAAGCGTGCGCGCGGGATCATGAGCGGCGCCCCCCTACCATACGACCCGACAAGACGTACGAAGACGGCGGCTTGGCTGGATGTGGCCTTCGACAGCTGCCGCAGACGAAACATGCACGTCGACACCCTACATGTCAAGGCACACACCGATGCCAGGGACGAAGACTCGCGCCTAAACCACAAAGCGGACCAGCTCGCAAGACTGGCTGTCGACTCCCCACAGGCGACGACACTGCCTCCCCTCACGGCGTTCATGCCACGAGTGGCGGTATGGCATCCGACAACGGGATACACGCGACGGTGGCGAGACATGTTGGCCGCCGACATCCTACAACGCACGTTTGTGAAGACTCCGCCGAACTTGCGTGAGAAGATGAGGGACGACCGCCGTGATGCAGCCGCGGTTGTGGAACCTCATCTATACGTCAAGTCCCCAGCAGTGGTCGCACCTCGCGTACAGCTCTCGACACGAACAGGCCAGTTTGTCACCGAGTCGAAGGCCAGCTACATCTCGCGCACCTTACAATCCCCGGCCTGTCGATTTTGTGGTTTCCACAAACAGGACATGGCACACCTATTCCGTGACTGCCCTCACTTCGACACGGACAGGCGCAAGTGGGTGGACGAATATGTGGCGAAAGCACACCGCCGATATGATCATGACACGGCGACGTCGATGCGCGCATACTATCAGGACACGATCGATCTTGTGCCCTTCTGGTTTGGTCATGTCCCTGACCCGGAGCCGCCATTGACAGCGACACATATGAAGGACGCCCATTACTTTGCAGTCACGTTGACGGCGCCTGGAATCCAAGAAAAGGACAGAACGGAGAGATGGCTCACGACGGTAGGGAGAAGAAGGTAGTATTTTGTATTATAGGTCAATTACATAGTCTAGCACACCGGGATTAATTTCCTGATGGTCACGTGATCAGAGTGTGCTTTAGAGATGAATAGGTACAAAGCTTAATTTGTAAGTTGCCTGATCGCTAGTTTTTCGGCTAACGGATCGAACAGTTCTTCGTTCGAATCTCAACCGTAAACTACTTTCAACCACAACCTGCGAACTACGTAATGTAATCGAAATTCTTCCGGATCCCCTCGTGGCTTCGGCGTCGGCCTAAGCCGGTGCCCGAGCCTCCGAGGGTCTTTCCGAAGATCATCTACCTGATCCCGCCCCGGATCGTGGTGACTCCGCCCGAGGAGGATGATGATTAAATAGAAAACCACAAAAAAATATGATTACAGAACCATTAATAGAACCTAATATGAAACTAATAATATACCCGGACCCCATACCCCAAAAAAACCTTTTTGCTACCCATGCAGGCTTGCGTGCATGCTTGCGTGCATGCATGCGTGCATGTGTGCACGGTGAGAGCTACGGGTCTCCTCCACGCTGTGTGCTGTGAGAGACGCATGCATGTGTTGATTGGCGCGGTAGGCGTGACGGATTTCGAGCCGGTACTCGCTGATCACGACCAGTCCACTCACTGTCTGCTGCCCCTAGAATCCGTGATTCGTGGGTATCACGATGGGATTTGTGAAGTCAGCTGACGCGGGGTACAGCCGGGCGTACGCTGTTCACAGACGGGGTGCGGACGCCATGGGGCCAATGTACCTGAGCCAGTCGAAGCGATGTTGCCGGAGGGACCGCGACAACTGACTCCTGGCTGCGGCCGGCCATTTGAGATGTCATGACCCGTGCGGTCAGCGTGGCTGTGTGCGATGCTCAGTAAGCCAAGAATGCCTGCGACAGTCAGCTGACTGTTCCGGAGAACGGACCGCGGTCCCTGTGATCGGAGGAGGCGGTGGTCAAACACGTGTACGGGCAGGTGCCCCAGGTGCCCCAGGTGGTCGCGCGTCCCGGACGGCATTCAGTACGTTATCTTATCCTGTGGGCGGCTATCCGGGCTCCGCAGGCTGGGCTCCGCAAACTCCGCTCGCAAACCCGTGTCATGCTGCACTTGGCGTCGGCGGGCAGCGGTCAGCGGGCAGTGTCTACAGAACGCCGCGTTTCAGAGCACCAGCAGAGCCGATGCGGTCGATGACTCACATGATGGGACGGAGGCCCCGATCAGGCCCGCGTGTCCTGGGGCGTCACGTAAGAAGTCGACGAAGGACGGCAAGGTGGCAGTCTGGTGTTGCACTGGCGTCCTTGGTCGCGAGACCGAGTACCAGGAGGCTGTGCTCGCTGACTCCGTCCGAGAGGGAGCGACAACGTGCCCCACGTTGTTCATGAGGTGCATCCCGGGGACATGCGCCTGACGCCTCACGCCAGACCACGCGGCCACGGCGGTGTTCACGCCATGACCGCTACGCTAGTCGTTCACTACCTGAGTAGGCGACTCCGGGCTCAGACCTGACGTACGCCAAGACCTGTGATACCTTCAGCGGGTGTGTGGCACAACTCGGATGCTAGCACAGCTTGTCAGCTGGTCGGACTTGGCTGACGTTCAGCAGGTTTCGTGGTGGGTATGAGGTGGCAGTCTAAACATGCGAAGGGCTGTTGCTCCACGCCAGTCCTCGTCCTAGTACAGGCGTTGCGATGGGTACCGTGTCGGTAGCGAATCGTCTATATAAGCAAGACATCGCAGTCGGTTCCCCTCTCAGCTCAGACATCAACAGCTCTATCTCCCGACAACAATGAGCCTCTCTACTACCAGCGGTATTCCCGACGTTCAGGACGGGCTGGCCCTCTGGACGGACGACAATGGATGCGAAGCTGGCTGCTACATCGATGTGGGTCTGTCGGACGACATCGTAGTCAGCGGCACCGTCAACCAGGCCGACTTTGTTCTCCAGATGTACGACGAAAACTGCCAGCCGACCAACTGCTACTCGAGCTCCGCGACGGTATGGGACACCGAGTCCTACTACAACGGCACAGACGACACCGGCTCCGCCGCGTCGTGGTGGTATGACGCCAAGCTGTCCGGCACTGCGGAGGGGAACGCCGCGACGGAGCTGTACCTGACCGTTCTCAAGGAGAGCGCGCTTGGCGCCATCCGAGAGTCGGGTGTCTACAACGACCTCAACCCCTGCAAGGACGGCTTCACACCAGGCCTGGACCCCGACGCCTCCTCCGGCTGCATGCCGCACGAGAACCGCTACGGATACATGTCCGGCCAGGTCAAGGCCACCATGTACGACACCAACAAGGACATGAAGGCGCAGCTCACCCTGACCTTCGACGTCGAGAAGGTGGCGAGCGGATTCTGCCAGATCGCGTCGGCTATCGGCCGCGCGGTGTCTATCGTCCCCTTCAGCACCACCGGCTCTACTGCCCTCGGTGCTGCCAACTACCTCGTTGGTCTCGCGTGTGAATGAGGTGGCCGGTGTAAAGTTCAGCTGGAAGCCCAAATTGTCCAGAATAGAAAACCAAGTATGAAATGAATTTCAGCTAGCCATCGAGCTGCCATGAACAAGTCTTGCATTCTTTACTTCTCCTAACACGACACGAGTTTCAGCACTAATAAGCCTTTCACCCCGCATATCTTCCGGTTCATCGACGCTATGGCAGTTCTTACTACGGGATGTGCAGCTTCAACGCAGGTCAGCGTCTTTAGGAGCAAGCAATGCCGACCATGTAGTTGGTGACGCCCAGAGCAGTCGTAGGGCCATCGCTCATGGGAATGATGGAGACTGTGTTGCCGATTTCGCCGAGAACCTCGCAGAACCCGCTCTTCGTCTCCTGCACTCCGAACTCGAGCACGAGTTCAGCCTTGGAGTCTTTGCCGCCCGAACCGTCGGCTGCGGCGCCCAGGTCGTGCATGGTGGCGACAACCTTGGAGGACATGAACCCGTAGCGGTCGCGGTGCGGGTTGCAGCCCGAGGACGCGTCGGGGTCGCCGTTCTTGATGAACCCGTCCTGGCACGGGAAGAGGTCGTGGAACTGCCCTGTCTCGCGGATTGCGCCGAGTGCAGACTCGCGCAGCACATCCAGGTACTGCGCGACCGCGGCGCTCCCGTCCGCCGTGCCCCACAGGTCCGCCTTGAACCAGTAGCTCTCGTCGGCCTCCGTCCCCGTCCCGTTGTAGTACGACTCGGTGTCGATCACCGTCTTCGGCTCGCCCATGCAGAGCGTGACGCCGCCCCCGCTGGCCGTGCCCGTCTTGCTGGCCTTGCACTGCTCCCCATATATCTTGTAGATGAAGTCGGCCTGGTTCGCCGTTCCAGTCACGACCATCTGGTCGGAAAGGCCGACCTGGACATAGCAGCCGTTCTTGCAGCCGTCGTCGTCCTTGTACAGCGTGAGTCCGTCCGGGACGTTCTTGAGCCCCTTGGTGATGGAGGTGGACATGTCTGTGGTTGTAGAGAAGGTATGAATGGGATGCAGGGAGGTGGGTTGGGATGTCTTTGCCGGTCTAGCGATGTCCTCTTATATGCGTCTGACAGCCAGTCCCCGACAGCCTGTGCGGCTTTACGTTGACACGACCGACTCTCCGGCGATCGAACCTCCTCGCCGCGTGAGCTCTCGAGCAGTCTCGAAGCAATGCTCACGGGGAGCGGCGACCAGCATTCGACAGCGTTGCTGCGGTCGCTGATTGATTGCCGAACAACTCGGTCAGACAATTGAGACTCTCAGACGCTCTGGATGACCGGGCCGTTGCTCTGCATGCTATCAAGGAGCGGGTAGGAGACGCTCCGCCCGTGCCCGTGCAAACTTGGGAGTCCCTATGCGCCCAAGTAGCCGTGGGCGATGAAGCGGCCCGCGCGAATGTTGCGGTTAGCGGAAAGAACATGGCCATGCCTGACCTCAGAGCCCGGCCACTCGGTCTGCATCGCAACCCCGCACTACCCGGCTTACCGTGCCCTCCTGCAGACCTCGAACCCGGCGTCGGCATAAGACCACAGGCCGCCCACACACTGACCAACCTAGCACGGCTTCGTTGACCTTCGGGGCCTTATCGCTCCACTCTTCGCTTGGGTGAGTCGCATAGGGAACTCGAAACACGGTCAGCTTGATAGCGGGCACACCGCTGAAGGCCGAGATCCGAAGCCGCGGCCGTTTCTACACTGCCCCCACACCTTCACGAAGGTCCAGTCAGCTTCCACGCCCTGATAGTCTACTTGTGATCCACAGAGACGGACAGCTGGCTAGGTGCATGCATGCGGCCATGCCGCGGTGTCGGCGTTGCGGCTGCGGACTGCCGAGGCCGTCGCGGCAGCCGCGGCTGGGAGCCAGGTGGACCTGGAACCAAATAAAGCGCACATGACCCGGCATGCCCCCGCGGCCCCGCATCTCCCCGCACCGCCCCGCATTCTAACTGAAACGCTGGGACTCGCTCGACGCGCAGTTCTCGCGCGCAGCAGGGTACACTGCTCGTGTTCTGCCCGCAGCGCCCTAAGGCCTGAGGTAACGGAAGGCGGGCACAGCATGCGAACCCCGTGCAGAGATGCTCGCTTATGACCTTCTGGTGGCAACACGGGCAGCCGCGATTGCGCCCTCGCACCATGCGCTTCAGCGTGGCGACCCTCGTCAAGTCGAGTCATCTGTAAGCCTGGAAGCAGCTCACGGCGCATAGGGTATTCAGATTCATAGAGCGGTACTTCATTCGCGGATCAATATATACAGATTCTGTAGGCTACATGAGGAAGGCGCGGCAGGTGTTGGGATCCGGCCCAACGTGCCTGCTCAAGGGTGGCGTAGCGCCATCTGGCTACTCCTGGTATCCAAGGATACCGCTACTCGCAAGCATACTTCGCCATGGCACCTGCAGCGCCGATGCCGGTGCTGGCGACGTCGCCGAGAGGGGCGACGGAGATGGTTTCGAAGATTTCCCCGATGACCTTGCAGAACCCGCTCTGCTTCTTCTCGAGGTCGAAGGTGAGGTCCAGGCTCGCCTTCTGGTCCTTGCCAGCGTCGTACATGCGGACGCGGACCTGCGACGACATCATGCCGTACCGCTTCTCGTGCGGGTTGCAGCCCGAGGACGCGTCGGGGTCGCCGTTCATGATGAACCCGTCCTGGCACGGCACGAGGTCGTGCGCCCGGCGCGTCGACGCGACGGCGCCCAGCGCCACATCCTTCATGACGTTCATGTACGTCGCGACGGCCGAGCTGCCGTCGGCCGTCCCCTTCAGCTCGGCGTCGAACCACCACGACTCGTTCGGAGCAGTCCCGTTGTAGTACGCCTCGGTGCCCCACACCGTCTGCAGGTTCGAGTAGCAGTTGGTTCCCTTGCACAGCTCGCGGTACATCTGCTGCACGAAGTCGACCTCGTTCGTCGTGCCCGAGACAACAAACGTGTCAGAGATTCCGACGTCAAGATAGCAGCCTTGAGAGCAGCCATCGTTGTCGGTGAAGAGGGTGAGCCCGTCGGGGACGCCCGTCATTCCGCTTGTAGTCGAAAGGCTCATGTTGCAGAGGCTGTGGTGTGTCGAGGGTTGCGAAGTAGTGCTGGGAGGAAGTCGCCGGTGGTGGTCGTTGAGCTTGGGCTTGTTGTCGTAAAGCCATCACAAACGTCGCCGTTTTATAGCCATCATGTTCAACCGCACACTTCTCGCTAACTGCGGCGTTTTGCCAGCAGACACCCCCTTCCCTTGCTGTTGCCCGCAAAGCGCCGAGCGTCGCATCCCGGAATGGTACTGCAGCCGTCGACTCAAGCTGTGCAGTTGCTTCGAGTCGATGATCTAAACTGCCAGCGGGTAAGGTAGCTGCTGCTCGCAAGTCGATCCTGCTTCGTAACGACAAGCCTGTCATCGCTTGTACGTCGAGTGCGAACGTGCCACAAGCTATTCCACAACAGGACTCCTGAGAGGGAGCACTTGGACACGGACGCGATCGATTCCAGAAACCAGGGTCATGACGTCTGCTTCGTACGTCTTACAACAGCTTTGCGTCTGCCAAGCTGCTGGCTGAAATCGGAGCACTGTGCACGTTGGGTCAGGTGTTCTGCCCGCCAAGATAAGCAGTGCTGTTTCAAACATCAGGCCAGGGTAGCGAGATGAGGACGAAACACGGCCTGCGGTCAGGGAGGCACAGCCTTGCGTACTTTTGGTGGGCGCGACTGATGCTGGTTGGTGGAGCCAACGGATGCTGGGGTGTGGAAGGTTCTTTCATGCGTTTCGCACGTCGTGGAACCGCACGGTAAGGCGGTCCGATTGGCTCACTATCGGGCAAGACGAGCTGTTCGCGGTTCGGCGGATGACGAGAAACCAGTTCGATCGGGGGCGGCGGTGCGCTGAGGTCCCGTGACCCGAACGCGTCTGTGGAGGTGCCCTGTCCAGGCGTCATAGTGATGTGCGAGGTAGGGATCAGGGTGAGGAGAGCGGGCAACGACGGCTGAGAAGATGAGAAGGGTCGAGGAAGGTGCTGCAGATGGCGGAAGGCGCGTCGTGGATTTGATTGCGGGCTCTGAGGACGGTGTTCGGATCGCGGGCCGTTGGGGCTGTGAGCCCCGGAGTCTCCACTGCTGTGAGTCCTTAGCGAGGTCTGACCACATATGCTGGGTTGCATGGGCGGGTAGTGTGATGACAAGCAGGCAAAGGCGTGATAGGTGGATGTGGTGATGCCGAAGACGACTGAGCCGTGTGATGGCACGTGAAGCTGCGATGAGCGAGCTAGTGTGGCTCATGTCTCGGTGAACTCCGGCCCCCCTCCCCGCAGTCCCTCCTAAACATGCCGCCCGGACTGGAAAGCATACAAGTACTCCGGGAGCACATCGAACGTGCGCAGGCGCCTGCTCCGCGATCCACGGGTGAGCTCATCGCCTGCTGCGGCGAGCGCAATCCGCAGCCAAATTGCAAGCCGAGAGAGACACCGAGATCGGTCATCAATAGGTGGAATCGACCGACGGATCGCTCGTCCCGGTCGCCCCCTCGTCCCCTGCCGCAACCAGCCCAGATTCGAAATGGTCGTTGCGCACCTTCAGGATTAGGCCGAGATCCGTGAGAACCGTCATCCGTCACCCGGTGCACGCCAGGTGGTCCAGGCTGCGCGAGTCTTGGCTCTCCATAGCACGCAGGGCCGGGTCTTGCCACCCGACGTGCCCTGTCTGGCTCGCTCCTCCCCACCTTGCCAAGTCTCCGAGCGATAAGGGTCGCACCGCGGACGACGGGGGACGAGAGAGACCGGGTCAATGCATATGTACAGACTGCGCTATGATACACCGGGGACGGCTAGTGAGACAACTGTGGGTTTCGGGGGACTTGCGGTCGCGGGGTTCGCGGGGTTCGCGGGGTTCGCGGGGTGCGGAGGACAGGGGAGAGGGAGAGGGGCTTCGTCGCGGGGTCGTGCGCCGCAGCCTGCCCCGGTCCCATTCGGGGTGCCCGGGGCAGCCGGGGGAGGCTTGGCGCGGCGAGGGGTCGTTCTTGCGGAGGGTGTGCGGGGTTCTCGCCGCGGACGTGCTGGCGGAGAAGGGGCATGGTGGTGCGGTGTTGACAACGTGTAGCCGGGATGGCTCGACGAGGATACGGCGTGTAGTGGTCGGGGACGGGCTCGACGACGCAGAGGACACAACGGAGGGCGGCACAGCGCTGCTCGTTAGCTGCAGCGCAGGGACTTCAGCTCACCCGTAGCGTAGCGCGGCGCCGCACCCGGCGCGAGCTAATTGCGCGCCGGCTGCCGGTTCCAGCTTCCGCTCGGGGGCACGGGGGTCATGGGCGGACACGGGCGTGTGGGCGGGTACGGCGTGTCTCCGGGGCGCATAGTGCAGTGTGGTTGGGTAGTGTGTAGATTAGATTGCAGCGATAACAATCAAGCAGCACGTCGTGTGTCGTGTCCGCAGCGAGTCTGGCGTGCGGCGGTGACGAGTGGTGACGGAGCCGTGACAGAGTGAGCAGTGCAGAAGATAAGAGCAAGTTGTGCAGAGTGTAACGGGGGAGAGAGGGTGGGTGGGACGGGGAAGCTTAAGAATGCATGCGTTCTGCGCCCCTCTGCGCGTGAACAGCGCGACCAGCGTCTACTGTATTCTCAGACAGAGTGGCAAGCACACCGCACACCGCACACAGCGCTCGAGCTGCGTGTTGCATGCTGATGATGGTCTCGAGACCCCAGATTAGGTTGCGCATTCCTGACCCGAATCCCGCTTGCCCTTTGCCCTAGCTCTGCTTGTTCTGTGCGCGATCGCGCATGCGCTGCGACGCCCCTGCCGCCTGCCGCCGGAGCAAGCCCCAGCCCCCCACGGTCCCCCACGCCACGCCGCCGCCCAAGCAGCCCAAGGGCCAAGCAGCCCACGGACGTGGCCGTTGGTGTCGGCCGTGTCGGGGCGGTGGGCACATGACTGCGTCGTTGGCGCGTCGAGGACAAGGCACTTCACACCATCGTTCCTCGCGTTCCGCTGTTCCTGGCGCGGGTCTCACGCCGGCGCCTCCGTCGCCCGTCCTTTGATCGTTTGGCTCGTTCTAGACTCTCGCCTCGGACGAGCAGTGCACCTCGCAAGCCGCCCGCAGAGAGGCGCCGACGTCGCCGGCAGACTCACCGGCCGAAGATGCACAATCATGCCTCAACCGCGAAACCGAGCGCAGGGAGAAGCGTCGAAACGGGACGACGAAAGCACAGAACGACGAAATCGATCGCGCCGCAGCCAGCTGACACTCACGCTCAGCTATCTGGAACTCACGTCCCGCGCGACATTACGACATGGCACTCGCCCACTATGCAATGTCAGGCCCAGGCCCGTCTTGCCGCTCGTACCACTCCGTTGGACTCTAATAGAGCGAGTCTTCGCGCGTCACGAGACCGTTTTCAATACAACTGAATCAACTGAAATTGTCACTCCGCCCAAGGTCTGCGGTACCGAGTCGTAGCGTCACTGCCTGCACGGCTGATCACCTGACACCTGGCCACGCCAAGACGCCTGTAGCCGCCGGTAGTGCACTGACAGCGCCCAGGCTTGACAGCACTATCAAATCCGAATGACCCTTGCCAGGAAGGCAATGACGCTCGATAGGTGCGGGCCCAGCGCAGAGCACTCTGCCCTAGCCGACGAGGCGCCGTTTCGAGGCCGAAGGCCGCCGCGGGCGCCTCAGCCATCAGCCAGCTTCAGCCAGTTTCAGCCTGCAAACTAGGTCCGGGCTTGTTCAAGCGCCCTGCACATTGTTGATCGCCGCTGTGCTGGCACGATTGCGCTCGCACAGCGCCAGACATGCGGGCAGACGGAAGATTAAGAAGCGCGGTGGCGCGCGAGCGGCGCCCCTTTTGTGAGCTTCTCCCGCAATCGCAAGCTTCTTCTGCTTCGCCGGGCTGCCGGGCCGACACCCGGAAACAAGAAGGGGAGACTTCGGGCAAAGAAAAGTTGCGTGGACCGCGCTCGCGGCTCAAGAACCCGATAAAACTGCATACACGTGAGCCGCGACCCGTTGAGAACTGATGCCTGGCACCCGGCTCGCCTACTTCTTGACAGGCTGGATCTTGAGCGAGAAGTCGACGTGGGGCGTACCCTGGTGCACGGCAGAGGTGGAGAGGATGTCGATATCTGTCTGTCAGCCCATGGTATCCCATCTAACTCACCAGGTCCGACACGGCTGGTGAGAGATCCCTCGACGATGCCGCCAGAGGTCTCGATGAGGAACTCCTTCTTTCCACGCCACTTGTCCTTGAGCGACTTGGCAGCGCCGTGCAGCTCGGCACCGGTGAGGTTGTCAAGCATGACGATGTTGGCGCCGGCAGCGATGGCCTCATCGGCCTCGGCCTCGTCCTGGCACTCGACGTTGACGAGGAGCGAGAAGCCAGCGACGCGGCGCACGGCCTTGATGGCGTTCGTGATCGATCCCGTCGCCCAGATGTGGTTGTCCTTCAGCATGACCATCGAGGACAGGTCGTGGCGGTGCGGGTCGATACCGCCGACGAGCATGCCGTACTTCTCAACGAGACGGAACCCGGGAGTCGTCTTGCGCGTACCCGCGATCAGGCCCTTCCATCCCTCGGCGCGTGCCATGTCACGGAACCTCCGCGAGACAGTCGCGACACCGCTGCAGCGCGCAAGCAGGTTGAGCGCGACACGCTCACCGAGGAGAAGGTTGCGCGCCTTTCCGCGAACGACGGCACACTTCGTCTTCTCTCCATCGGGGATCGCGGTACCCTCCTCGACGAGCCACTCGACCCTGCTTGTCAGTTTCATCAAAGACACTTGAAGAGAGCTGTACCAGTCACGCTTGTCTGGTCAGCGTTTCTCGCCAACTTACGAGCAGTCAACATATTTGAAGATCTCGGTGAAGAACGGCACACCGGCAACAACACCCTGCTCGTCAGTTTGGGAATGTCACGACCGGTCGCATACGCACACCGCTCTTGCCCCAGAGGAAGGCCTCCTGGTCGGACTCGCCGACGACGAAGCCGGCCCAGTCAAAGCTGGGAGTGTCCTCGGCGAACCACTTGGGAATGTCCTCCTTCCAGCTGGGAGGAAGGAGGTGGGCGAGCTGCTGGCCCGAGAGGAGGTCGGTGGCGATCTCGGCGGTGGTGGCCATTTCGAGTAAAGAATAGGGGATGATGAGCGAAGGGAGAAGCCCGGCGAGGTGGAGGAAGATAAGGTAGACGTCGAGATCTGCGGACGGCTCTGCGGACGCGCGCGAGATCAGGCGCCGGCGAGAGCCCGCGGCAGCTCCGAAGATACGGAGAGCTTCGGGAATCCGTTCAGCCGGCCGATCGTCGTATTTGGTCCCGCGCCAGTCCAGTCAGCCGATATCTCAGGCACCGACATGACGCGCCGCCGCGCGCGTCCAGAAACAAGACGTCGAGATGAGGTCAGGTGGTGGAGGTCCTGCTTTCGTCGTTGAACTGTCCTTCATGACCGGCCAGGCGCGCAAATGGAGACCTCAATCAGAGAGTCTAACATCAAACGTGAGATTCTAATCGGCTCAGAGGACTGACATCAGACTTCCTGCGTCTCCTGCAATGTGCGGCCCGATTTGGTGACGACCTCTGTATTCACGCAAACAAAGACATTGTGCGCCTGACAGAGCCAGCTGGAGCTGACATCAGTGGGAGCTTGCTGTGACCAACTCGTCCAAATCAGCCTACTGCTTGTTCTCTTTGCTGCCTTCTTTCTTCTCCAAGTTTAAGGCAAAGGGAACGGCTGAGCAACAACGGCGAGGTGTCAATTGCCAGCTCTACGTCAAGGTGGGTGATTAAGTCTAGCCTCCAGCTGATACCAGTCCGTCCTGGCTGTCATCGGCAAAGCCTCAGCGGTCAACACAGTGGAGCGGATAGACCTCTGCATTAAGGATCCTCAGGGCGGCCTGAAAGTGAACACACAAGCGGAGAATGGCGAAGATGACGACGTCCGCGTTCATGAGCTCTCGGCGATGCTAGAGATCCGGCTGGTCTACCATCATGGCGTCGTCAAGAAGCACAATCTGCATCTTCACTCCTCGCAGTTTCTCCGCGTCATCGTTGATCCCGACTCCACGCCGTCTGGCTTCCAGATATCTGCCCGCGAGCTGAAAGACTGGCTCGAGCACTTCTCGATCGCGTTTGGTGGCAGTTCCAACCCGAACGGATCCGTGAAGGGCGACAGCCAGCTTGCCTGGAGGTTTGGACAACAGGAGGTCCGCGTCAAGAACTTTGACACTGGTCCCTCTTCCACGCTATCCACGGAAATCAAGCTAAACGTGGGAGAGTTCAAGGATTACGGTGTCTATCATGACGACGGGGACGTTGATCTCGCACTACCGATGCGGGAGTTCAAAGTAGGTCACTATCACTCTATCCATCGCTGAAACCAGGCTGCACTGCAACTTGCTGATCAGTTTGTCATGGACCTCGACATCCGGTTTTCTGAAGCTTCGCAGCCTCTGACACTGAGTTCGATGTTCATTGGCGAAGACCGCTCCAACAACGAGACGACTCTGTTTGAGATCTTCTGTGCGATCGCCACCACTAAGTGCGACGTGTTCAAGGACACCTCGACGCAGAAGAAGGAGGCAACTGTCGCAGCGCAAACTTCGTCGGCGTCCACTCGCCAGCCTTCCATCGCCTCTAGCAGAGAGCGAACGGCCAGCGTTCAGGCCCATGCGAATGCTGGCGTCGACCCGAACTCAAATCAGAGCCGACGAGCGTCTGCGACTCCTCTACGAGCGAGCAGCTCAAATCGACCTTCGCGACTACGCGCAAGCCTGAGCATGACATCCGAGGCTCCACGTGCGTCTCATACGCAGGCTCCGGCAGATCCGGAGCCGCTGTTTCAGTCTGGAGGTAGCCAGAGTATCCGCCTCACGCAGGAAGAGGCTCTTGAGATGGCTGGGATAACGTTTGAAGACTTGGATCAAGCGATGGACGACGCAGATCTTGATGAGGAAGCTGGCGGCGATAATGGCGGCGACGGACAGAACAATGAAGTGCCGACTGGCTGGGACGACATCAGCTTCGACAACCTCCCTGCGGAGAACATGTCTACGCAGCGCCAGCAGACAGAACGGGCCGCTCAAGCCGCTCAGGCTGACATCCCTGAGGCGCCTGATCATCCAGGAGGCGTCGATGCGTCGTCGTCCGAACAGACAGGGAACGCGGAACAGGGCCGGTTTGAGCCCGACGACGATATCTTTGGCAACGGTGCGGCCCAGATTGTCAAGGCTGAGCCAGTCGACGAGGAGGAAGATGAGGAACTGGAACCCGACGAGTTAGACCCTACGCAGGACTCCTCTGGCCGCAAGGTGAGCATGGAAACGGCAGGGGTAGTTTGTCAGATCACTAACGCTGGCTACAGTTCACGTCTTTCTTCGCCGATTGAGCAAGCCCCCTTTACCTTCAAGCAATTGTACTACTATCTCGTCAAGCACGTCTACATGCATGTCCATAACTGGTGACATGTCTGTACCTTACAGCCTACGAGTTTGTCGCCCTCCTGACCCCGGAGGACCGTCCTGTGAGCGATCGCCCCTAACCGGTTGGGCGTTGCCGGGTCCGTGCGGTGTTCTCAATCCTTTGGTTGCTCGGGCGGCGGAACGTCAAATGCGACGTCGAGAGCGCAATGTTCGCGTGCCGCTCACGGACCAGGCTGTGACAAGACAAGATTTGGATGCGCCGTCCACCTGCTACAGATCGAAGTCACGAAGACTACCAAGCACAAGAGAACACGTCACGACTGAACCTCATCACACCTAACTGAACAAACCAACTTGACAAACAGAGGGTCTGAGTTACCCGACTTGACGAGTCATCGCCTCTCCACCACCGACCGGCCAACCACACTCTTTCTTCCAATGGCGGCGGATACCCGACGATTCCATCCGCGGTACACGCGACCGACGAGTGGCGCGATCCTCGAGACGGTGGACGCGGTCCGCTTCCGGGTCGAGCTCGAAGACCTAGCTGTGCTGTCATCGTATTTCGAGGAGTTCGTGGCAGCGCGGGCCCGGAAGCCCATTCAGCTGGCGCTGATATCGTCCGAGACGCTGCTGTTCACGCTCGACCTGCTGACAGGCAGCCTTGGGGGTGGGCGCGCGCCGCGCGTGCCGGAAATGACCGAGGACTTCATGGACGAGCTCGTCTCGCTCACGTTCATCTACCAGCTATGTGGCCCGCTCGCGTACGTCGCGCGCGAAGCCGCCGGCCCTCGCCCACACCTCGGCCGTTCGCCGAACGCTGTCACCGCCTACACGCTGATGTCGCTGTATCAGCGTTGGGTCGCGCAGAACTCGCCCCACCTCGCTGCCCAGCTTGAGCAGGACGCCGCCTGCCGCACGCCCATCCTCGGCCTCCGGTTCGAGGAGAAGGATATCGCCGGCTGGCCGCAGCGCGCGCTCCAGGAGTACCACCCCGTCGCGCTGCGCGCCATGCGAGCTGCGCTCGCTCGCCGCCGCGAACTCGAGACCTGCCTCGACACAATCGATGCCTTGCCGCTGGAAGACGATGGGCCATGTGCGATCTGCGAAGTGAGCGAGGAGGACGCGAACGGCACGCCGCCAGAGGGAGACGACGACGAGGGAGGAGACGGCTACGTCCACGTCGAGACCGATGATGAGCGCCGACTGCGCCGCCGGCAGCGCGCGCTTGGCCCACGGCTCGCCAAGCTGGAGAAGATGAAGGATGCCGCCCTCGTCGCCCACCTGGGCTACTGCTGCGTGCGCTGCTCCGGGTGCCGAGCTGTGATTCGCGACATGGTGTTGCGCATGTGGACCTACGGTGCCCTGGACGAGTGGCGGGGGAGCTGGAACTTTGACTCCGAGTTCAAGTTCCCGCCAGCGCAGCTCGACATGGCCGGGCATGACTGCGCGGACCCGAGCGAGCCGTGTCTCGACGCGACCGCGTACGGACGCAGCCGCAAGCCGGGGTACCAGAAGAGCAGCAGCCCCGAGGACGACGACGACGACGGGGGCAGCAGCAACGGGACCGAGAAGCCGGGCAGCGTCGCCAGCACTGCGAGCGTCGACACGGCCAAAGGTGCTGCCGCGCCGCGCGACGCGGAAGCGCACGAGCGAGACACGCCCGCCGCGCACACCAAGGACCGCGTCCTGGACGATCACTACGATCTGTACCAGGCGGGGCTTGTGCCCCCCGCTTCCACGAAGGCGCTTGCGGTCGAGCACGACGAGAGCGCGAGCATCAAGAGCGGGCGCTCGGGTAGGTCGCTGCAGGCGCCGAGCCTCGCATCGCAGACAACGAGCCAAGAGTCTGACGGGCCGTTCCGGTACGACGACATGGACGCGCTCGACACGACCGACTCAGAGAGCAGCTACGGGCACCTCCCTGAGACGGACTCGATGGAGGAGCTCGACGAGCGCTACGAGCGCTTCGAGCACTGCGGGTACGGGCGCTACCGCGACGAGGACGACGAGGAGGACTCGTTCGGCCACGGCAGCAACCAGAACGACACACCGAGCCCGACAGGCACGGTCCGCGTACTCGGCACGCCGACCAACATCCTCGGCGTCATCACGGAGACGGAGGAAGAGTACGAGAGTTCTCGCGAGAGCTTCGCTAGCAACAGGCAACTGAGCCCAAACCCCGTTGGCGCGTGGCTCGAGCGTGAAGAGAGCGAGGAGAGCCAGACGGAGGAGAGCGGCATGCCCGCCATTGTCATCACGGGCACCGAGGGGGAGAGGGCGCACGTTTAACCACTGTCCTTACGTGTCAGCAGTATCTTAGTCTCACTTAAACCTCCTGTGAAAACCGAGAGCGCATGAACAGTTCTGTGATTGCACCCTTCATCGGTTCTCCGCCAGCTGCGCGTTCCTCTGCGGAGCAGTGCTCATTTGACACTACCTCAGGCTGGTCGTCGGTCGACCTGTAAGTCTTTGATGTCTTCTTCGCGGTACCCATAACCGCGGGCTGTGGGGTATTCCCATTCCATGGACAATTGAACGTCGAACGGGATCTGCTCTCATCGTCCTCCAAGGATGAAGTGATGGAGCCGCTAACGCATGGCCCTGCTGCCCCTACCGTCTCGCAACATCACGCGTCCTGAAGCCTACTCATACGACACTCGCACGTATTTAACGTTCAGGACCACCAGGGATTACGTACATTGCACCCTCTCATCTTCCTATCACCTTCGCGTCTGACCTCTCTTCCTCTGCTCGGTAGGCGTCGCTCGCGCGTGACGAGCAAGCTGCTTCTTTGGCTGCCCAGACAACTTACCAGAGGGAGGATCGCTAAGCTTCTTTCCCAGAAGTCCGTGGTGCCTGCCTGACGGCCTTTGGTAGATGACCGCCGTGCGTACGCGGGTCATGTGCTGCGGGCACGGTGCTCAACGCGTGGTGCTCAGGGCGGTGAACGCTCGTCTCACGAGTCCGGTGCGCTAGTTGCATGGAGGGGAAGAGACAGTTCGTGCGCTCGCTGCTGCGTATCTTAATCTACTCATCTCCTTACCAAGCGCCCAACATGCGGCTGACTACGACTGTGTGCGCGATTGCGCTCGCGACTGTGGGTGCAGCCAGGGGGCCGGCTGAGGGATACTGGGGTCTCCCCGTCCAGCTACCCCAGCACGAACTGTCGCGACGCGGCCTCGAGGATGCGCTCGCTGAAGGCTTCGTGGACTTCGCGGACGTTCGCCCGGTCCCCGGCGCTATCTTACCGTTGATGGCCCAAGCGATCGCAGCGTGGCGCCCCGACCCCGACGACCCAGAGGACATGACAGTCGTCAAGCGAGCCATGGGTCGGGATCCCGCTGTGCCCTTCGAAGAGTGCCACGGCGGAACTGTAAGCTGCCCACACTACGCTCTGTGCACATCGCCAAGTCTTTTCTGCTGTCAGCTCAACGCGACGGCGGAGGCCCTCTACAACCTCGGGGCGGCATGTCCAATCGGGTAAGCACTTCCACACTCGGCGAGTCTGACATCCAGTTGGTATTGCATGGAGAACGGCGGTTGCTGTCCGGAAGGCCGAGTGTGTTCTAACCTGGGCGAATGGAGCCAGTTGCGCATCCGCAACGGAACCATCACAGCTATGCCCGCCACCACCGGGTCGTGCTATTCATACGGTCCTTTCAACCCATGCACGAATGGCATCCAAGGCTGCGCTCTTGTAGGCGCCGAGTGCTGTGACGATGGGAAACACTACTGCGTGGGGGGGCAGAAGTGCTTCAACGCATGGTGTTGCCCCGAGGGCATGGACGAGTGTAACCAGTGCGATGTTGCCGGCCTCGACGTGTGCGGCGCACACTGCATGCCGAAAGGCAAAGTCTGTTGCGGCAACCGCTACTGCGAGACCGGGGACCGTTGCGATGAAAATGACGGCAAGTGCTGTGAGTGGCTTCGCTCTCTCAAGGCTGACATCCCCAGACGGGCCAGACGGCAGCGAAAGAGAAGACATCGCGAATAAGGCTGCGAACGTGACGGGGCACTACCCAGCGAAATCTCTTGCGCCTCCTTCTGCCCACCCTTTCACGATCGCACTTTCCCCCTCTGCCTTCCGGCCTCTTACCCCAAGCAGCTCCCGCCCGCCCCCGACGGTAGATGGTGCTGGCGTTGCCAAACCGACAGCAACTATGCAGCCCATGGACTACAAGTGGATGAGGGTGAACCAGAGCGACATCAACTACATCGGCGACTGGAGGGAGACAGAGTCTTGTGGACCGGATGCCCGAATGACGAATGGAACTGCATCGGGCGCAACAAGGATGTACATGCCTAAGATCCAAGGCTTCGCCATGTCCTGGACTCTTGGCAACGATACGGGCGTGGAAATCAACACCGGTGGCATGAAGCAGCTTCTGTCGGGCACGGCGGCTCCGTACGGCAAATCCCCGGCTGGGTGCCCACTGAACTTTGCTGTCGTTCTCGATGGCATGAGCGATGTGAGCTTCCGGACGGTGTCCCTTGGCAAGGAGAACCGACCCACGATTCACGCTGTTCTGAATGACTGGATGTGAGTGCGTGTGTGATGAGTCGCTTACATTCAGTGTTTATCATGAAAAGTACATGGTGCCGACACTGCAGACCAACACCACGGAGACAAGCGCTCCGACTGCATCGCCATCATCTTCGTCGTCGGAGGCCGCGGAGTCCAAGCCTTCCAGCGCCGCAGGTTCGAAGGAAAACGCCCTGACATCTGGTCTCCACCTCGGCCTCCTGGCTCTGGGCCTTGCTGTGTCCGCACTGTAAACTTATTCCCGGCTATCTCAGCACTACATGCATCACTAATCGAAGAGCTGGTAGGAGCAGGTCCATTCGGCTGCTGCCTCGACCCCTTGCGTCCGAGGTTTGGCAACGTCTGTGTTGAGCCTACGTCGACGCGCTGCCCGCTGCCCAGCCGTGCGCTGATACCGTTGCCACGTAGCTTCCGCCTTGCTCGGGGAGAGATAGTGGTATTCAACCCAGTAGAGTGCTTTCGTGAGGGCGGTGGTACGGAGGCTATCCCGCACAGTGGCGCATCTTGACGCATCGTTCTCCTCCAGCAGGTACTCAAGGATCGTCGCGTGCAGCTCCAGGTTGTAGGCGTGCAGTGAGGAGTACAGCGTTGTCAGAACAGAAGGTTCCTGTGAAGCCAAGTACATCCTCGCGCTTGGGTAGAGATCCTCTGAGCCGTCCAGGATGAGACTGACCACCTCGTCCATTGTCCGCCCCTCCACACAGCGATCGACGTCAGCGGTTGGGTACCGGATGCCGGTCAGCCCCAAAGCCGAAGTGGTAGCTTGAGTCGCGAGCATGTCGTCGGTCGAGGGGCCCAGTGTCTGCTGAACGGTGTGGTAAGAGTTGTACTGGACGTCGGCCGTCATGTTGTACGTTGATTGCGTGCGATGAAAGTGACCGCCGCTCGCTCGTTAATCAATGGCGCAGTTCCGTTCGAGACAATAACCCAATGATGCATGAAACGAGATTATTATAATCAAAGTAGAAGAGAGGCTCAGCTATCCGCACCATTGTACGCGTGCACGGCCGTCTCCCAGGTCTCCGAGTGATCGGGCTTCGGGGCAGGTGCACGAGCTCCATCCCCTAAACGCTTCCGATAATCGTCGAAATTCACAAAACCCTTCCCACCCAGCACGAAGGCTTAGACACGCGACTCCGGGAGAGCGTTGACCTGCTTGATGGAGTCGGAGTCACCCGCAATCTTCTCGGCGTCGTGGGGCGAGCCACGCGTGAGCGAGTCCTCGGGGATGTCGCCGAAGACGTACGCGACCTCCTCGAGCGTGCGGCCCTTTGTCTCCGGGAAGGTGAAGTAGGCGACGCAGAAGAGGTAGATCAGAATGCCGATGTAGACGAAGTAGTACTTCCAGGAGATGGCGGCCATTGCGATCGGGTTGACCCAGGTGTTGATGCAGAGCGAGGCGTAGGTCGAGATTGTGGAGATAGCGATACCCTTGGCACGGATCGAGAAGGGCAGAATCTCGGTCGTGTACGGAGTACCGAGAGGCATCCATCCTGCACTGTTAGTCATGGCCCGAGACTGTGCCTGGGGAAACTCACCAATGTCAAACGAGGCATAGAAGATGAAGATGAACGCGACGGTGACACTACCCAGCGACGGGTTCGGGTTCTTCGTAAAGGCGGCGGAGGTTCCGGTGATGATGACAAGGGAGATGAGCATGCCGAGGGTCGAAGACAGCCACATCGGACGCCTACCAGCCCGGTCGACAACGTACGTCGCTCCAGTGTTAACACACAGGTTCATGACACCCATGCCGATCAGGAGCTGGGACTGGACCTTCGAGTCGGTAATGCCGACGACCTTGAGCATGGGGACCAGGTAGTAAGCGATGATGCCGATACCGTTGAGCTGCGCACCGGCAGCGCTGTGCACAACGATGAACATGCGCCAGCGGTTGGCCTTGGTCTTGAGGAGCGACAGCCAGCCGACGTGGGTCTCCCTCTCGAGAGCGATGGCGTTCTCAACCTCGAGGATCTCGTGCTCAACAAGGGGGTCGTCCATCTTACCGTTTGCATGCAGGTTGGCAAGAATCCGGCGAGCCTCCTCGGTGCGGCCCTTGGAGATGAGCCACCGCGGCGACTGAGGAATCCAGATGGCCAGCGGGAGGCAGATTGCCGGCAGGACGAGCTGAAGCAGAAGCGGGAGCTTGTACGACCATGCTGAGTGCTTCAGGTGGGCGATGGTCGCGTACGACGTAGACGAGCAGAGGATGTTGCCGATGAAGTACATACTCAGCTGGAGGGACATGGCCTGGGCGCGGAACCGGGGGCTGCGGGTGTCAGTCGAGAGTCATGTGCCACACCTTCCCGCATCCACTTTCGTATCGAGCTGTTGAAACCAACACAGCTCCACAACATACTCACTGAGAGAGCTCAGCACACATAGCCAGGCCTGACACAGCACCAACACACGAGAACATGCCCATCAGGAAGCGACCAGCCATGAGCTGGCCGAGGTTGATGGAGAACGCCTGGATGATGGGGGTGATGATCGCTCCGAAGATGGCGACGAGCAGAGGGATCTTGCGACCGACCTTGTCGGCCAGCCATGCTCCAAGGGCAGGTAGCAGCAATCCCGGAAGGTACATGAGTGCCGTCGTCGTGCCGAGCAGACGAGAGTCGGTCTTGAGTTGAGGGAAGGCCTCGTAGAACTTGGGCACGGCCTGGAGGGCGTTCAACATGCCCGAGTCGTAGCCCTTCACGCCATAGAGCAGCGCACTGAGCGACACCCACAGCGCATTGCGCCTGAGTCCCGGGTCCTTCCACCACCTGAGGTCAGCACAGTTTGGGCTTTGCGACTCACGTCGGGTTCGTGTTGTTCTCGATTCCGTTGTAGAACGAGGTCGGCATTGTGGCGGTCGCAGTCGTCCTTGGGGCTCAGTAACGGCGGCACTACTCCACCTTTATGTATGCATAGTCATGCTCAGCGGTCTCACAACTCTGCACCATGCATGCTCCGACTGCAACCCGTGACCGTTCCAAGCGAGTGCGGGCCTGGCTCCAGTCCGCCAGCCAATCTCAGTCAACATTCGGCAGAACTATATTCCACGACGGCAATGTCCGCTGCAATTCACGACTCATGCTCCTCTGCACGTCCTCTCCGTTCATGCGTCGGCTCTCGCTTCTGGGCCAAACAAGTTGAGCCGTCCATAGCCACCGCTCCACTGGTCGGGCTGATGTGCGAGCGCTGGGGCCTCCCGGGGCCGTTCCGCTCTGAGCTCCGCATCTGGGCTTCCTCCGTCGCGGATCTACTTGAGACCCGTGCGGCTGCGATTGGCAACGGCCGCAGACGCGCGGGGGGCGGGGCGGCGGGGCGGCGGGGCGACGGGGCGGCGGGGCGTATGGCGCGCACGGCGCGCAGCGCCGCCTGCCGGCAAGTGGCGGCTGGCGGCGCTCGGAAAGCAGCAGGCACTGAACTCTGAAGGGACGGAACGAGGTCTCTGAATAGAAACTGGAGCATCGCGAGGGCGCTCGTGGTCCCCGTGAGGCTCCAGGCTCCGCGAGGGGGTGCACATGAGCCCCGCGGCATTCGCGTTATACGCGGTATACGACGAATGGGTGCGCGTGACTTGGGCACTTGGCGGCCGGCGAATCCGTGAGGCTGAGTGGGGTAGCGGGGCGGGATCTTGGCGCACACGACCTCAGCCCTGCAATCCGGGCAGCTCACCGATCGCCCTTGCTGATCGGCTCGCGACGTATACGCTGTCACCTCTCGCAACCGTAGGCTAAACTGAATAACTCTCTTCGTGCAATCGCCTACGATTACCAGCAGCGGTGTCCGCCGACCGAGCACCATCGTGCAAGCCGCCAGGTCCCTGGGCCCCGGCTGACCCGAACAAGCCGGCAGGTGACTGCCCTCGTTTCGGGGACGACCTGGGCCCGGCAAATTCGTTCTTCACGAGGCCATGCTCGTTCCGCGCATTCCCAATGCGCGCCGTCGTTTGACGACAAGCGCGCAGCCTGACACCTCCTCACATGACCACAAGACGCTGGGCAGCAGCTGGGCGCCCGAAATATCACAGATCCCCAGGTGGGCCGACCAATTCACGAGTGTGCCAGAGGTCGGCGTCATCCGACGTCAAGGTTAAACTCCCGAGCTGACGTCGAAATGTGCCGGTCGTTCGTTACGCCAAGTGCCGGATATCAGCGGGGTGCGGCAGAATCCTGTTCCGGGTCGGGCGTCCTGCGCTTGCGGCCTGCTGGGGACATGATACTTGAAGCGCCGGTCGGAATGTCCCGAGCCCCCCATACCCCGACACTACCATCACGATGATCGAGACGGAGCTCACGACGCCAGTGGTCCTCACGACCGCGGAGGGCAAGTTTAACAAGGCGGCGCACGGGTGGGCGCGGCAGCCGATCGTGGACACGACCGGCATCGATGGCACGACGTTCACGGGCAAGAACCGGCGGTGGGAGTACTGGCTCGTGATGACGCCGACGCACCTGCTTGCGTTCTCGATCGCGAACATTGACTACTTTGCGCCAGCGAGCGTGTGGATCTTTGACCGCAAGACGCAGAAGGTCGTCGAGGCTGCGGCGCGTGCCAAGGAGAATGACGCGGTCAAGCTCCCCGCCAACGTCGAGGACGGGCCCGCCAGCGCCGACATCGGCGACATCCACGTCAACGTCGACCAGGTGGCGGGCGGCACGCGCATCCGCGCCTCGATCCCGGGCGCGTCCTTCGACGTCATGGCCCACATGCCGAAGGACCACGAGCGCCTCGCCGTCGTTGTGCCCTGGGACGACGTCCTTTTCCAGTACACGGTGAAGGACATCTCGCGCCCCGCCGAGGGCACGGTCACGATCGGCGAAGAGACGTTCCCCGTCCCCAAGGGCGAGAGCTGGGCCATGCTCGACCACGGCCGCGGGCGCTGGCCGTCTAGCGTCCACTGGAACTGGGGCGCGGGCAGCGGCAAGGACGCCAAGGGCCGCACGATCGGCCTCCAGGTCGGCGACAAGTGGACCGACGGCACCGGCAGCACCGAGAACTCGTTCCTCCTCGGCACCAAGGTGTACAAGATCTCCGAGAAGCTCACATGGGACTACAGCATGGACGACCCCATGAAGCCCTGGCACATTCACGGAGCCGGCCTCGACGCCGTCCTCACGCCGTACTACGACAAGGCCAGCGCCTACGAGACCCCCGAGGTCACGACACGCACCGACCAGTGCTTCGGATACTGGAAGGGCACGTTCAACAACGGAGAGGAGGTCATCGAGTTCGACAACCTTGACGGCTTCGCCGAGGACGTCACCAAGAAGTGGTAGAGCAGCCGCGGGCAATCGGTCCGATGTATTTTCGTGTTTGGTTCCAGGCACTGCACCTGCGGGGTCTTGCTATCGAATCCTGCGAGGTTGCCGCCATCTCTGAAGAGGGCTCTTAGATCACAGTACGCTATGCATACAGGGCATGAGTATGAGTACGCTTATCAGGAGCAACACACGGTCACTCGTCGTCGGTGACCCTCATCAGGTCCTGAAGCTTGAGGAGATCCTTTCGCTGTTCCAGCAGCTTGGCACGCTTCTGTGCAGTCTCCCTGTCGACGTCACACAACTCCGACAGCTTTCTCTTTTTGTCCAGGGTCATCTCGTCGAGCTCAAAGGCGGCTCTAAGACTTGCGGGAGTCTCCTTGATGAAGTGGAGCATGCGGTAGTTGATCTCGCGCAGGAGCTCCTCGTGTACCCTCCTTGCCGCTTTGGTGAGGCGGTGGTGAACGAGCGCGGCCGTCTCGATGCACATGACGCAGTAGACTTTGGGCCATTCGATCGGCCGCATGCCTTCTTTCGGATAGATGTCGTCAAAGCACCGCTGGGCCACGTACTCGAATCCACACTCGGGGTCCTCGGTCAGATCAATGGTGGCACCGTCGACGCCGAAGAGGCCGCAGTAAGCGTTGAACTCAGCTTCGCATCCATCGACGACCCTTGCAGCCTCTTGGGAGGTCAGGGAATTGTCGTCGATAAGATCCTGCCGTTCGAGCTCCTTGGACATGATGGTGGAGATGTAATCTTTGATGCTGGACTCTCGGGCGTGGCGCAAATCCAACAGAGCTTCCCTGCGGATCAGCTGAGCGACTTGTCTTCTCAGCACTTACGTCGCACGCTGGACAATACGAGGGCGAGAGCCGGTGATTCCCTTCACAATCTCCTCCACAATGTTGGTCAGAACGCCCCATGCCTGTACGTTGGTGTCGAGCGCGAGATCTTCCCATTGGGCCAGGCATGGCTTCGTCATCTCATGCACAGCGAGCGCGACGTCGGGGCGCGAGCCATCGCGGACATTACGGTATCTTCCGTCAGTCATCAACTGCGCTGAGGCTTACTCTTTAAGCTTGGCATGAATAGTGGTGAAGATATGCTGCTCCTGCTTTGTTAGCTCGCTGGCTGCCCGAAAGCCAGAAACCTTGTCACGGACTTTAACGTCCTTCAGCGGGAACGCCTTATCGATGCTCTCCGCCAGCTTGTCCTGGAGCGCCTGGAGAGGCGCCAGCAGCTGCTCAATCCGACTGCAGCGCTTTCTGAAGGACTGCGCTAGCTGCTGAGCAACAGGCGCGATGACTGCATCGTGGAGCAGAGAGGCGGGGTGGTCGACCTCGGGAGGGAGCTTCGAAAGACCCTGACGAGCGCGCTCCAAGTCACGATCAATGAGACCCTTGATAACGGGGACTCTGACATGTCAGCTTCGTGCTCTCCCAAGTCCTTTGTCGCAACTCACTGGGAGACAACGAGGTCGGCGAAAAGCTTATAAATCCTCTCGCTCGTGGGCTCCCATCCCAGAGCGAAGCCGCACTCATCGGCCAGACGCAGTAGATCGGGGCGCTGGAAGAACAGCCTCTGCTCTGCCAGCCACTTCTCCTTCGACATTCCTTCGTCAATCAGCTCGCCCGCATCCTTCAGGTACAGCGGGAACCATCCGTGCTGCGGCTTGACACCCTCCATCGTCTCGTTCTTGCCAGCGACCATGCGGCTCCAAGCTGATCGATCAGTCTTGCCTTTCTTCGTCAAGTCCGCTTTGGTGAGAATGCCGAAGACCTGCTTCATGCCAGGACGAGCGCGGTTCACGGCATCGATGACAGGGAGGTTGGGCTGAGGATCATCTACTGTTAGCTTGCAGAACATCTTTGAGCACTTACCACCGCTCATCGATAAGACCATCACAATCAGGTACTCCTCATGCTTAAAGACGTCGTGATACAGGGCTACCATGTCAGCTTCGGAGCATAGGGAGTCGGCAATGTACTCACACGCAAGCTCCTCTTGGTGGCGGTTCCCCATGCCTCAACTGTCAACATGATGGTGAAGATTTGGTATTCTCACCAGGCAAGTCCAGAGCAGAGATGTCCCGCTGCTCAGGTCCCTCAGCCTACTGTCAGTGGCAGTTCGGACAGTAGCTCACCCAAAGGATGACTTTGTTGAAGGTGAAGCTCGGGAGGCTCTTGATCTCCGAGGCGATTTCCAGATCGCTCATGGTAAGAAGCTCTTCATACGATCTGAAAGTCAGCTGAAACGCCCCCCTTTAGCTTACCTCGGCTTCCTGCGTGCAGAGCAGCGCCTCGCCTCGTCGCCAGCCCATCGCAAGGCTTGCAACAGCTCCCCTTTGTCAGAGATGGGGCAGTTCGTGAACAGTTCCCGGTGTCTTCCAACTTGCTGTCCACCGTCGTGGAAAAGATACTCAATCTGAATCGTTGCTGAGAAGGCGGAAGGGCTGTAGCGCGAGTGAATCTCCGTCGGCCCGCTATTCTTGTCAGTGCAATGCGCAGCTTACTCCTCACAAAGTCGCTGTGCCCTCATCACTGTGAAGTGGAATCTGTCATCAGCAGCGGCATCTAGCAGCCATTATTACGTCGAGAAGAGCAGACAGACTGTGACGGTCAGATCGGTGCTGCGTTCGGTTGACTCACAAGCTGGATTTACCAGCGCTCTGTCCCCCCACTACTGCGACTGTAGGCAGGGGAAGCTTTTGGTTGGGACTGGCGTCAGTGTCGTCACAACGTTTACCTCACTTGGCCAGACGAAGCTGATCAACAGCCTTCATGGCCGCGGCGTGCGCATTTGCGCGCAGCGCCTCGGGAGGCTCGTCGATGGGTGATGGCCCCTCCGTAGATGAGAAGGAGGCGCGCATCGTCGATACAGGCGTCAAAGGAGTCATGTCGGCGATGTCAGTAGTTGATCATGGGTAGAGTGGTAGGAAAAGAACTGTCTGCCTGGGCTCGCATCATATGCAAGGCGAGCAAGGGCTGAGTTAGTGGGAACGAAAGGATACGTCGTGTGCGAGGGGGGCGACGGTGTGTGCCGTGTGTCTCGTGCCATCGCCGTCTCGGGCACCGATGTGTGGAGGCAGCGGAGGCATGAAGAGTGGTCAAGAGCCCCATGATCAGGGGATGCTGATGGTATCGAAAGGACGCAGAGAGGCGTAAGAGGGCAGACGAGAGTGCTCGCAAGAAGAGCGAGGACGCGGATGTCCTCCACACAGGTGGTGTGTCAGGAGGCGGAGTCATCGGCGGAGTCCGTGCAGGTCTCCCACGGACGTCCGGCACGACCAGCCACCGACTCCTGCCAAGTGCCTGGCGATCTGGTGCCCAGCAGCGCCGCCGCCGCCTTGGTGCTTGTTCCCCTCGCCCAAGTCCGCCGCTTGCCCCGCTGGCTGCGCGCATTCAATGCGACTTGTCGCCCGGGAACGTTTGCTCGACATCTTCTCACGCCAGATCGCCACGCAGCAAGCACTAACAAGCATGGCAAAGTCATGCACTGTAATAGCTCTGCGGATCGAGATCGGATCTCGTGCTTGCCACGGAAGCAACTTTGGTTCCTTCGGCCGTCGCAGACAAACAGACCATAACGCTTCCCGCCCGCTCCACAAGCGTGTATGATTTCTTTTCGCGGTGGGCCCGTCACCCCGCCTCTACGTAAAGGCGTGACCACTGCTTCGGGACGGCGGATTCCAGTAACGTCCAAGAGACCCAAGACGACGCGGTGCACCAAGAAGCTCAGGCGGAGCTGCCAAGGGCTCGTCCTCGTGTCGGAGAGATCGGTGCCGCCGCTCGCCCAAGAAGCTCAAGCTTTACGTGCTGGCGTCACCGGTTCATGCTTAAATGATAACGCGAACAGAGCCTCGCGGTCGCGCGCGCTCGTCGAGGCTGCGCGATTTCGTGCACCGCGAAATGAGATTCGAGGGGTTCAGGCAACCCTACGGCCCTGCGGCCTCAGGCTTGGCTCCACTTTCCGAGCTGGCCGGCCCTGGGCCTGCCCGCGTCTGAATTGGGAGGATGAGGGCATCCCCCCGTCCGCCTGCCTTTCGACCCCTCCGCGCCCTCACCTTGGCGCAGGCGATGAATTGACACGAACGGCGCTAGCGGCCAGCATGAGGCGATGACCGACGCAAGTATTGAACCGGCCTTCTCTGCCCCCGGAACGCCGGAACCGGGACCCTCGCTGGCGCTGCTTTGGCTGGCATGCCCAGCGCACGGCGGCTTGCGGCGTGCAGAGCCAGCTAACGTTACGGCGTACGCCCCGCAGACGCTCCTGCGATCCTGCACCGCACACACACAGAGGTGAAAAGGCCTTAAATAACATGAAGAAACCATCTCCCCACCACCCCCTACCACTGCTACACACTCGGTCGCATCTGGCTGGTCCAACGCAACCGCTCCCCCTATTCTCTCCTCCTGGCTGGTCCACGACTCTCGGCTGGTCCGACACGAAGCCTTGACGGCTCTCGAACGTATATAGACGCTACCGCCGGCTTGACGCTGGTGACGACTCCGACGCCCGCCAACAACCCGCCCCCTCCCGCCTCCGACCCCCTCCGCCTGTCGCTGGCCGACACGGCGTCCCCCACCGCCAACATGAAGCTCCTCCCCTCTCTTCTCATCCTCCTCCCCCTTGTCCAGGAGACAATAGGTGTGCCAGTCGCAACGCCTGGGCCCCATGTGATACCCGCAGGGGCGATCCGCGTCCTGCGCCGCAAGGCACCGAGCACCTGCGTCCCGCGGCCGGAGAACAACACGCTGCCGGACCTCGACCAGGGCCACAACCACAAGTTCAACGACACCGACTCTGAAGACGGCGACGGCGACAAGCACGACGACGGGCAGTGGCGCCCGGACAAGTGCAAGAACCGCAAGGGCCGCAAGAAGGGCCGCAAGGGCCGCAAGCAGTGGGAGCACGACTACTGGACCGACCCCGAGGACGATGACTGCCCGGAGTACGACGACGGGCAGTGGGACGGCGACAACGGGGACTGGGACGACGACAAGGACTGGGACGACGACGCCGACAAGGACTGGGACGACTGGGAGGACGAGGACAAGGACAATGGTCACGGCGGCGACAAGGACAAGGACGACGGCCACTCTGATTCTGGCAATCAGGATGGCACCGGCCACCACGGTGGCAACGCCACGGACACTGGCGGCAACGGTCATGGTAACGGCACCGATGGCGGCTGGGACCAGCACGGTAACACCACCGACGGCGGAAACCAGCATGGCAACACCACCGACGGCGGAAACCAGCACGGCAACAACACTGACGGTGGCTGGGACCAGCACGGCAACAACACCGACGGTGGCAACCAGCACGGCAACGAGACCGACCACGGTGGCGACGGCGACGGTGACAAGGACGACGGCAACCAGCACAACAACGACACGGACGCCGGGGGCGACCCGGACTGGAACTCGACTTCTGCGTGGGTGGACCCGTTCACGCCGTCCGACTGGGTGCCGGACGAGGTGCGGCACATCAACGACGAGATCCCTTCTGCGTACCACCAGGCGCTGCGCTATGTGCCGCGGCAGGTGGACTATGCGTCGTCTGGTCCGGACTGGCTCAAGCTCGCGCGGCCAAATGCGCTGGGCACGCACGCGTCGCTGAACACGCGGCGGGGCGCGCAGGCGACGTTCTACTCGCTGCAGAACCCCGACGAGAACCACGGGTACGACAAGACGGCGTGCGGCGTCGACAACCCGCCCGACACGTACCCGCTCGTCGCGATCCCGATGGTCAACTGGAACGAGCTCTGGGACGGCGACTCGTGGGACGCGCCGTTCTGCGGCCACCTCGTGCGCGTGCGCTACGGCAACCGCAGCGCGACCGCGCAGGTGCTCGACGGCTGCGCGCCCTGCGGATACAACTCGCTCGACATGAGCCCCGTCCTCTTCTACTACCTCACGGACGGCAAGGAGAAGGGAGACAAGCTCGGCATCCTCTCCCAGGAAGACGGATTCAGCTGGGAGTGGCTCGACGACCCCGCAAAGCAGCAGCAGGAACTCCCCGCAGACGGGTACCACTACGACGGATCCGTCCCCGTCGGCTCAAACTCGGGCTACTACGACGAGCACGGAAACGCCCAGGACATCAACGACGTCTGGGGCGACTGGTAGAGTAGACTCCATATGCATCTATGTACTTGTTCACTCTCTGTTTTGAGCACTTGCAAATCCCCTCAGTACCGCTCGCCGCCGCTCATGTTTAGCACATCCGCGGCCATTCCTCTCCGTGTCTGTACCAGTGCGAACGGAGGCTGAGCAGTGCACTGTGTCCTCTGCGAAACATATCCCCTGGTGGTGTTGATTGCCAAGTGGAGAGGGTCAACTGAGAAGCTGGAGGCAGAGGTGGCGAAGAGGTGCCGAGCGGTAAGCGCCATGACGCGTGCTGAGTCCTGTCGAATGGTAGATCGCCAGTAGTACGTTCCATGCATTCGCTTATGGTGTTCCTCTGACGCTCCATGGGGCTACCGGCGCTGTCCCCTGTACTCGCGCGCCTCCATCATGTCCGTGCGCAGGAGGCGCGCCAGCTTGCGGTCGTACGGGCACGCGAGGTGCGAGAGAACCATGTCGCCGATCTCAACGGGGAGGCGGCGGAGCACGGGCCCGATGCCGTGCTTCGCCGTCCGCGCCCAGCTCGCGTCCTGGGGCGGGACAAACGCCGTGCTGATGACGGGCATCTCGGGGTCGACGAGGGCGATGGTGACCGTCTTGACGTGGCCCGGCTTCGCCTTGTCGACGAGCTCGAACGGCTCCAGCCGGCGCATCATCACGTTCGGGAGTACGACCATGCGCCCCTCCCGGATCACAACGCTGCCGAAGTCCACGTTCAGCCGCGCGCGGTGGAACACGTCCTTGCCGTACACCGCCTCCATCGCGTCCTCGTAGTACCGCCTGACGAGGTGGGGTACCGATTCCTCGTGCCCGCCCCGGCCCAACGTGGTGAGTCCCAGAGAGGGCTCGGTCACGTTTTCCAGCGAGTAACAGTACACGGCAACCGCCAGGATCCGTTCCTTTTCGCAGCCCTCGACGTGCCAATCTTCGCCAGCAAACGCGGGCCGGTCGGGCGTGAGTTGGTGCGCTGTCACGCTCACCATAACCTGCAGCTGGTCCCACGGGGGTTTCGCGCGGTAGTCTGGATTGTCGAGTAGCGGGGCGGGATGAAGCACCGGCACGGTGTGGTTGCTTTCGAAGTGCTTGACCTCCTCTGCGAACAGTTCGTCGTCGTCGTAGAAGTTGACTTCGTAGAAACACGTCTGGAAGTCTGTCTTGTTGGTCCGCGTGGCGCAAACGGGGGGGTCAAGACAGGCTGCGAGCTGTCGGGCTGTAGGCCATGCGTACCGATTGCGCGGGTTCTTCTCTTGAGCATGTTCGATGTCGTAGGGCTCCAGCGCAGCTTGGAAGACAGGGAGGGCAATGTCTAGAAGCCGTTCAATCGCTGCGTACACCAGAGTTTCGGAGGGGTGCACGTCGTTGATGTAGCCCTTGATCCTGCAGCCGCTAGGTAGGACCTCGACATCGGTCGCAAGCTGAGCGTACAGGGCGTTGGAGTAGCGAAGTGTGCCGAGGGCTTCGTGTGGAGGGACTCGTGCGGAGGGCTTGCTACGCCTCTTCGATATCTTGTATTCTAACCAGTCGATGTAGCCCTGGCCGGTCCAAGGCGACAGCCTCCCCCCATGGTGGCAGTCTCCGGTGCCAATGCTGTCAAGGCAGTTCTCCCGGGTGAGGATCGGCTCGTCGAGGATGACCGTAAGATATTTCACAAGCGGATACAGCGCCGCGTCGACGATGCGGAGGGTAGTGTCATCGGACTTGTCCGAAGCAGTAGCGCGACTTTCCAGTGGTATTATGGCGCTCTTGATTGAGTTGTTGTATCTCGGAGGCTGGGTTATCTTGAATACTGCCGCCTCACAATCAAGGACCCGCACAACGTCGATGTCGGCAGCGACGACTGCTTTCTCCTGCAGCTCCCGGACGCAACACTCGCCCATACCCTTGCTGAACCCGTCGACGGCTAGGGTCGGAGGTAGCGATGCCAGTTGGTCCACCAGGATGTTTCGCTCCTCGTTGTCAGAAACTTCAGGCAGAACACCTTGGTCGTTGAGCTGAGCGAGAAACCTTGACACGGCCGCATCGTTGAGGACGGCATCTCTCCACTGGACAGCGTCCGTGAGGCGGTTCATGAACCACAGCATCGCCCATTCGCGCTTCGAGAGGGGCCCATGGCGCCAAGCCCCAAAACTACGATGGAAATAATCAGCAAGCTGGGTTTCCTCCCGGGAGTTCTGGGGGCCGCGTGTCGAGTGGGGCCATTCCATTGCTACGGGTCAGAGGAACCTAAGTGAAGTGAGGATAGTGCAGAGACGAACAGGGAGGAAGAGACATTGCGCTGGCTTCAACAGCGCCTTATATACTCAAGCTGCTCAGCACCAGGCGGGATCGTGAGCCAACATCCAGGCACCGGCAGTGTGCCTTCTGGCGAGCGTCGGCGGTCACCCACGATGGTTTTGTTGAATCCACCCCACACAGTCGTCGGTATCCTCTAGCCATGACCTCGTTCGATTCAAAGTCTGTGATCTTCCACAAAGAGGCATGCAAAACGAAGGGACTCCAATGCCTAAGAACGGAGACACTCGCCGCGATGAGAGGGGAAGTGGTGCGGTACGCGAGCCATCAGCGCCGGCGGGGACGGGGATGGGTCTGCGGTCGATGTCAGATGATGAGTGCTTGTGAGTGGAACGGCATCCAGCTGCCTGTGCAGAAAGGCGTAGCCAACGAGTCTTGCGGGCAAGGCGGATTGATGGCTTGAGTGTGGCGATGAAAGGAGGAAGGGGCAAAGGAAGAGTCCCACGAGAACGGAGCATGACGACTCTCGCGTCCGGATTTGCCACCACGGAAGCAGATTCCAAGTGGGAGGCAGCCCAACGCATTCAACCGTGCTACACACTGCGGGCAACTGGACAGCTGTCATGGGAGTCGGGGCTAGACACAAGCTCGCTGGGCGGACAAGCGAGGGTGCCTCAGTTCAGGCCAGTGTCATGTCGTTTCCGGAAAGAATAGCCAGGGAGAACAGTTGGTGATTTCCCTCCAGCTCAACGGAGGGCCTCGGTGGATGGCTTCTCAGTAAGCATCAACGTGATCGAGCTCTTCGAGAGGGAGACTTGCCTTTGCACTTATGGCTCCATCGTCGCCTCCAGGGCGATGTCACTGTTCTCTGTCTTGAGGCAAGGACGGGGAAGGAGGGGGCAGAGCGGCACTTTTACTCTTGGCAGAACGTGTACGAGTGGCTGGGGGTGTCGCAAGAGTGGACATGTCCTGACTTCATCAGCTGGGTGAGTAGCTGCGGACAGGAGCAGGAATAGGTGAGTTCGGTTCGGTCGAGTCCAGGCGGTCGGTCGGTTTATCAGTAGGTTTTGAGCTTGCGCTTGTTGATCGAGATAGAGGGCGCGCCGGGCTGGCTGATGTGATGAGAAGTTTGCGCACACAAGACGGAGATCAATTGACAAGCGATCGCGAAGAGTAGAGATGTGTGTGCAGTGTGGAAGGATGGGAGGGTGAGAAGGTGAGAGAGAAGAACGACACACGAACACAGGCATGAGGAATGGGGAGGAATGCGGACGGCGCCGGTGGAGGTGGAGGCCGAGCGCCGAGGGAAGCCCAGAGGCCCAGGCTGGCGTGCGGGAGCCGGGTTCACATGGCATTGTGAATAGGACGAATAGGCCGACTGGGTTCACATTTCGCGGTTACATGGGTTCTAAAGGATCATTAGGATATTAGGTTGTCGGTAATGGATTTGCGGGCACGCCAGACGCAGCGATCGGTACCTCGGACCCAGTCCAGGCTCGGGCCGTGTGTTCCACGGGTGCGACGCTCATTGCGGCCAAGGCATCTGTCCACCTCCATGTCCTTGTCCATGTCCCAATGTCCAACCAGCGTACCAGCCCCCAGCGCCCAGCGGCACCGGCACCCGGCATACGGCAGGATCAGGAGCACCGGCAGGGGTAATGGCTCTGCCAGGGAGCTGACGGCCGAGAGGCGAGGGGCCGGCCCGCAGCTGGATGCTCGAGCTCACTGCGGGTCGGTCGTCGCGTCGAGCAGTCTGGGGTGAGGAACGCAGGCAAGACAGGCGCGCAGGCGTCGAGGCAAAGGCGGCGCGGCGGCGGCGCAGAGCCAAGGCTAGGACAGGGCGGCCGGCGCCCTGGGGCTGCCGCTAGCGCCCGGAGGTGTTGGAGGGAAGAGGCAGGCCAGGCAGGAGAGAGCGCAGGGGCATGCAGCGACGCGTAGTGAAAAGTGGGCTTGGTACGGTGAATCAAGAGGTCATGAGTTTCACGGTGAGCCAGGAATCGAGGAGAGACGCGTCGGATGGGATCCTTAGTGAATCAAGCCGGATCAGGAAGCAAAGGCACCTGCGGTGTGTCGCGCCTGACCTAGTGCACTCGTCAGCTGGGCAGCGTATGAGGACGCCGCAGCGCCCAGCAGTCGCGTCAGGACGTCAGGACGCAGGCTAAACGAAGCGTGGCTTGTGGCTTCCGGAGACCCGTAGGCCCATGGCCCATAGGCCCAGAGGCAGGTGGGCGCTGGGTGCAGGCAGGCTACGGACGCAGGGCTGGGCCAGGGGCCAGGGGCGCGAAAGGGCTTAAGGGCGGTCTGCTGCCGGAGTCCAACCCTGTCGGCCGCGTCTCCCCTGGTGAGTGTCCAGCTGCCCGGAGCTGCGGGCGCAGGACCCGAGGGGGAGCGGCCGGCCGGCCCAGGCAGGCGTCGCACAAGGTTCAAGCCCAACACAAGGCTCCGGCCACTCCGGCCACTCCGGCCACTCCGGCCACTCCGGACTCGCCTCGCCTCGACTCGCAGCTCAGCTCGCCGGCCCCTCCGGCCCTCCGCCCGCCGCCCGCCGGCCACCAAATGCGCTTCCACCTGCGATCCACCGCAGCCGACCCTGGCGAGTCCTGCATGTCCTGTCCTCGATCCTGCAGGCGGCAACCACCATCCTTCACCTTGCACCTCATTCACCTCTGCCCATTCATTCATCTTCTTCTTTTCATTCTGCCCACGCCCACTCACGCCTGAGCCCGACGCGTCGACGACGCCACCCACCGACTCCACGCCAACGCCAGCGACGCGCGACGGCCTGCTGCTAGCTCCCCCGGCGACGAACTGCTCGACTGACGCCCGAGGCCGTGGCGCACTCCGGTCCAGGGACTGTGTCGAGCTAGGACCACCGCGTCTCCGAACCGACACTTTGCTCCCTAGCGCCTGGCTCGCGGCCGGCCCAGCTGGCACGGCACGGCACGCGAAATCCTGCGCTCCTGCCCTCTGCGTCCTGCATCCTGCATCCTGCAGTCCTGGCACACCAGCACGCCTCACCACACAGACGTCCAGTCCGGCCGGCGCACCCCTTCTTCGCTCCTGCCTAGCCTGCCTCACGGTTCCTCGCCCTGGCCCTATCGCTCTGGCGCCTGCCCTTCCCTTGCGAAGCACAGAAACCAGTAAACCATCAATGACACCAGCATCCGGGCATTGTCATCTTCATCTCGACCGCTAGTCCATCACCCGCACCCGCGTCTTTCGTCTCTTTGTTTCTCCTCATCGTCTCTCACCGTCACCTCGAACCGACGCCTTGTCCATCTTCGGTCACCTCGCGACACACAACCCCCCTTCTCCGTCCCCCCGCCGACCGCCGTCACTCCTTTCGATCCACACTCTCTTTCCTACGCTTAACCAAACGCGCTCGGTCGCCGCTCCTGCACTATACACCCCAACCGATCTCGCGCACCGACTATCGCACCCGACCTCGACGCGCGCGCACGTTGAAAGAGTTTGTAGATCGGCATTTGCCACCCTCGTCGGCGCTTCGTGTGCTCGTCGAGCGTTGAGAAACTGCAGACATGACCACCACCGCCGCTGCTGCCGTTGTAGAGTCCGACGCGCAGAGGGCCCACAAGCTGTCTTCGGCCAAGAAAAAGGTGAGTTGACACCCGCCGATCTTACGCGATTGACAGCTTCCTCGAACTGACACATGTCCGCAGCTCAAACAGTACCGCGCCTCAAAATCAACCACGCAGTCTTCCTCATCGCACGCGTCGTCCTCGCCGTCCTCGTCGCCTTCGAAGAGCACCAGCGGCCTGCCATCGTCTATGCCCCGTCGCGTGCCCAATGGAGCGCCGCTGCCGGATCTCAGTGAAGGGGCAAAGGACGAGCCTATCGCGAAGCCGGCCAACCCCGCTGCGCGCGAGGATGTCTTCAATTTTAGCCAGTCGATCTCTCGCCCCAGGCATAACAGGGTCGGCAGTCGCGCTCTTTCGTCTCACCGTCGCCAGAACTCGTCCTTCTCCTGGCCGCGACAGCCGCCGCTCTCAAGCACGTCAGAGCAAGTGGACCGCCCTAGTGTCATGGGACTTTTCGACCTTCCGCCCCTCGAGCACAGCAGCGAACAGACCGACGAAGGGACTGAGGGAGAGAGTGAAGGACCGTGCAGCGCTGTGGATCACCAGAAGGGTGCACCTCGGGAGATTGTGACGACTCCTGCAACCCCCCCTGCCCAGGCGAGCCGTCTTCCGGGAAGTGACGAGGACAAGGAGAACAACAACCGCGACGATGAGGAGGAAGCGGTCATCAATCGGTTGTCCTCGTTCAGTTTCGGCTCCAAGGCTCCTCAGCAGACCCGTCGTCGGCCGCCTTCCTTCTCTCTTCGCGACACCTCGCATATGTCTTCGCACTCGTTCTCGGCACCGTTTGTTCCCCGCCGTCCGCTCTCGGCGCGCCTCATGTCGTCTTCGGCTGCCCTACCCGTTCCTCTCGACCTCTCGTCTGAACTGACCCGGTCGACTTCGCCCCAGCCGCACAGGAAGCGTCATTCGCACAACCGGTCCGAGTCGATCTCCCTTCCTAACCTCAAGCTTGGCGGCCGCCCGACCTCATTGGGACTGCCCTCCCCCAACTTCACCAGCGCATCGGCAGCATCCTCGCCGACTATTCCCGTGTCAGCGGATCGCCGCCAGAACGCCCCCACGACTGGCTCGCGTCTCAAGTTTGAGCCGAGCGACAAGGAGAAGGAGGAGTCGCGTCGCCGCGCCCTCGACAAGCTGACCGGCGGCGTGCCGCCTCCCTCCGCCCCGGTATCGACTGCGAGCAAGGGTGAAATCGTTCTCCCATCGTTTGACGATGACGACGACGACCTCTCGACCTGCTCTTCTCGCCCGCAGTCTGCGACGTGTACGTCAGCCGCTTCGTCAAGTCGTCCGTCCTCTTTGACCGTCAACTCGGCCTCAAGCAGCTCGTTTGGCATCACGTCTCCGTTACCCTGGTCAACTTTCGATGAGGCTGATCGCTGGACGGCTGTCTCGCAACGTTTCGAAGCCAAGGAGGAGACACCCTTTTCCGGTTTCAGCTTTGACCTCCCAGAGCCCACTCCACGCCCCTCGTCCGTGCTTCTGAATGGTGGTCTGGGCGTATTGGCTGAAGAGGATGAAACAGAGTCGGAGGAGGCGGCGGAAGAGGAGGAGGACAACAGCCACCATCTTGAGCCTGCGCCATCCGACATGACCTTGTCAGCCGACGAATCTACGCCTTCCGCGCCGACACCCTCCCGCCTTCGCCAACTCCACCTCGTTTCGTCCGTGTCCTCGTCGGGTCGTCGCAGCTCCAACCCCGATGTCTTGCAAACATTCTCGCGCACTCTCACTCAGTCGCGCGAAACCCCCACGAAGGGTTCGGCGGGGTTTGGCTCGGCCGGCCGTTCCAGTGGACGTCCTCGTCCTCTGGACACCTCGACGGACTGGTTTGGATCCACACCCAGCCCCAGCAAGCCTAGGCCCTTATCGACCGGCTCCTACCCTCGCGGCAGCGGTCCCTCGCGAACCAGCTCTATCTCTTATAAGAAGGATGACAGCGGAAGCGGCTCCTCTCGAGACTACGGAAGCTCCCGCGGCGAAGAAATGCTCTCTCCGACGTCATCCATCGACGAGTCTGGATCGGCAAGGTCTATGGGCCGTTCTTGTCCCCGCCCCAGGAGTCTGATTCTGGGTCTGTCTGGCACCTCCGGCCGTGTGCTGGGTGAGGTCAGCGAGGCCGACGAGGATGGCGACGACGAGGCAAACACGCGCGACAGCTTCGATAGCCCGTTTTGGGCGAAGAGGGACAGTCGCGACCGCATCGACATGGAGCTCGAACGTGACGCTCTCCGAGAGGACGTCGACCTTTGGCGCAAGCGTTGCAAGGGCCTGGAGGACAAATACGAGGCGGAGCGCCGGGAATCCGCCTTGCTCCGCGAACGTGTGCGCAAGCTGGGTGACCGCCTGCTGACGGTCTCGTCGGCTGCGCCCAGCCGACCCTCCGCCGCCGAGGAGCACGAGGCTGCTCAAGCGCGCCTGATTGCAGAGATGCGAGAGCAACTCTTCAGCCTGACGGCGGCACTGGAGCGCGAGCGCAAGGAGAAGGTGGAGGCGGTCGCCCAGGCCGTTGAGCTGCAGGCCATGCTCGATGCCTTGCACAAGACCCCTCACGTTTCGCCCCATCAACTCCCATCCACGCCGAAATCGAAACAGCACCCTACTTCGATTTCCGGGGTCATGTCAACACCCGCCGAGGCGTACGAGGATGCTGATATCTACGACGAAGTCGACACTTACGAATACGGACTCGAGCCAAGGGCGTACGATCAAGCGTACGGACAGGAAGAGAACCAGGACCCCAACCTGATCCGCATGCGCGGCGGCTGGGGCTTCCCGCAGGGTCCCGTCGACAAGAGTAGCCGCGAAAGCAAGCGCGAGTCGTTCTTCGGCCTGTCCCGCGCTCGCCCTGTTCGACCTGCTCCAAGCATCTCTGTCCCCGGTGGTCTCGGGTGGGGCACTGCCCAGCCCTCGCCTACCGAGCCAACGTTCGATCTGCCACCGTTCGTTGTTGATGACAGTAACAGTTCCCTCGTAACGCCCATCTCGCCTACCAAGACTGCGTACACCAGCAACGGAACGGGCCGACCCCGCCCTATCAGCGCGATTGGCCGGCCGCCTCCCTCGCTCTCGTCGTTTTCGCACACCACCCATACCTCGCACACGACGCATTCCACGCTATCAACGCACACGACAGCGCAGACGACGCCCGAGCGGCAGCTGGCGAGTTCGGGGTTCGGTCTCAGCTTCCTGTCCGGATACCTCAGTCGATCGACGCCGCCGCAAGTGCCGCTGATTTCCATCACGCCATCCAGTGTATCGCCTAAGAAGCAGCTCACCAGCCTCGTGAAGCAATCGCGCAGCGACCGGCAGTGTGGCTCTGTGGCGCCCGGGTGCGACATCGACTTCCGGCACAGCTGCAGGCGTTGCACGGGCGAGATCATTGAACTCTAGTGGTAGAAAGATCGTCGCCATCTGTCAACTTGTCAACAACGCGCGCAAGGGGGTCGCAATGTAACGCAACCATCAGCCGACCCATCTCGATACCGAACCCCGCATCAGCCTCGAGTCCGAACGACCTCGTCTCGGCCTCGGCCCCGGCGTCGCGCGCGCTGCAGCCGCCGACGCCGATGCCCCCAGAACGCTGCACCGCTCGCGATCTTTGATCCAGCGGTCGATACAAACGGACCCTATCTTTTCCATTTGGAGATACCAACCAACACTTCATGTCTTGTGTTATGTACGATCAGTGTAACGATGAAACCTAGCCGTTTTCCTGTCATTACGTGGGTGCAATCGCGTGAAACATGCCGGGCCGCGGGCTGCCGGCGGGTCTCGGCAGTGGCTGCAGAGCGTCGGGCTCGTGAGCTCGTAATGAGCGCAATATCCGTGATTAATTGCAGGACACGGGGGCTAGCGCTGTGTCATGTCGGCATTCCCGGATGGAGTACGTGAGCGGGAGCCGAGACCGATGTCATGGCGGCTTTGGGCATGACGCGCTGCGACGCCCGCACTTCCGAGCAACTTAGTGCTGGCTGCGAGGCGATCGGCCGGTGCAGGCCTGAGCGCCAAGCGCCGAGGCTGCCGAGGGTCCGGGCGACGCCGCTGTAGGCTCAAAGCTGCAGGCGCAGAAGGCAGAGGAGGGCGCCGAGACGCCGAGACGCCGAGCAGCCGAGCATCGAGAATCCAGGGAGGCGGGGAGGCAAGATATGTTCGGGGAGCAGGCGCGCAGCGCAGGCAGGCTGGAATGTGGAGCGCAGCTACACTGGTGGTTCTGCACCGCTGTGCCGCTTTTGCTCAGGATCGCGACAGGTCACAAGCTTGCATGCCCAGGAGCTAATTAGTGGAGCTGCGAGTAGCGGTGCAAGCTGCGTAGGCGGCCTCGACTTGCCCCAGGTTCGACATGAGATTCCGACGTCACTGCGGCCACGCGGTGCCAACTACGCGCTGGTGGTGCTATACTTGGCCGACTGCTCTGTATTGGGCATGACACAGCATCGGGTTCACTCTGGCTGCTCGCTGCTCGCTGCGCACTGCTCGCTTGCTGATGACATGCATGAGATGGAAGTTGCTACAGGGTGTGGGTAGGGTGCGTGGCAATGGTAATGATCTAGGAAGTCTATGTGTGTCACGGAGGATGATTAGAAGGAGAAGATGCCGGACCCGCGGCGCTTGCTGCCTCCGAGGGGGTGGGTGACGACGGCGGCGACGAAGAGGCCGACGGTCAGGCCGATCGCGACGGACACGAGCTGCTGCGCGACGCTGAAGCCCTGGCTGTACTGCGACGTCGTGTTCTTGGACTCGTTGCCCTCGGCCGCAAAGTTGAAGATGCCGCCCTGCGACAGGCCCGACGGCAGCTGCAGCAGGATGCCCGTCACCATGACGGGGAACGACGCCCCGTTGCTGAAGAAGCGCCCGTAGATGTTGCCGAGGATGCCGACCGTGAACGCGCCGAGCGCAGACACAATGTCCGACCGGCCCCCGAACGCGTACGCGCTGAAGTGGTTCACCGCCCAGCCCGCGCACGCAATCAGCACCATCACAGGCAGCTCCTTCGCGAACAGCGGCTGCTGGTTGCGCAGCGACAGCACAAGCGCGTACGCAGGCACGCACAGGTAGTACCAGTACCCGCTCGGCGTCATCTGGTACCACTTGCTCTGGTCGTGCGTCTGCGAGCAGTCCCAGTTCTTCGCCGTCGCCAGGTTCTGCCCGAACATCTTGGAGTAGATCTCGGCACCGATCGAGATGCCGAATCCCAGGAAGAGCGAGTAGATGACCGAGTAGCCCATGCGCACCGCGCCCGCAGTGATGTTGCGCGCGGCGAGCTCGAGCGCGCCCGTCAACACGATGTAACCGGGCAGAATCAGGACGACACCGCCGGAGACCATCGCAGTATAGCACAGCACGCGCGTACGGCTGAGCACGGCTGCAATCCACGAGATGAGCGTCGCGATCGCGATTTCGAATACGTTGGAGAACAGGTCGTTTTTCGCGGCCAGCATCTGCACGCCCGCCATGATCATACCGAGCGGCGCGCACACGACGGCGTCGATGAACGACGCGTAGAACGCGAAGATGACAATGAACGACGAACACAGGCCGGCGATGATGATCGTCTGCCACCAGTTGTACTCTGGCGGAGAGCGCATCAGGTTGTCCAGCTGCAGCGTCGCCGCCTCGGCCGACACCTTGTCGTAGACCACCATCCAGTAGATGTTATGCACCAGGAGGAGCTTGCCGAGATCGAGTCCGGTCTGCTGCTTCAAGAACTTCACCTCGGTCGTGTGCGTGTTCTCATCGGCGAACGAGACAAGCATGACGCCCGGGATATACACGACCTGGACATTGAGGCCGAGTACCTTTGCGGTCGCCTGGATCTGGGTCTCGAGACGGTGACTCGGCGAACCGAACATCATCAGCGCACGCGCCAGTTGCAGCAGGAACTTCTGCCGGAAGATAATCTGCGCAACGTGGCGCACAATGTACTGGCGCTCCTTGGCCTTGCGTTTTTCGCGCTCACGCTTGGCCTTGAGCTCCTTTCGGCGACGGGCCTTGTCCTTCTCCTCCTCCGTCATGCTGGCCTCGCGGGTCTTCGGGCGGTAGAGCGGCGCTCGGTGCTCGACCCATTTCTCCGCCTTCTTCAGGCCGTTAGCCGGAGACTTGAGCGGCGTCGGCACCTTCCAGTGCGCCTGCTTGCTGGACTTCATCATGATGCTACCCTCAGCAGCCGGCGTAGAGAGCGGTGCGGTCGGAACCGCCCCGGTCGAGAGCGTCGTCATGGAGTCGGAAGTCTTGATGGTGAGACCCTTCTCGCCGTTACGCATAGCGAGCATGTCGTCGGCTGACTTGTGGCGCGGGAGGAAGTCCTCACTGTTGTTCTCCGTCCTCTGAGCAAAGTTATTGGGCGAGGATCCTGGCGGCGGCGGGGACGACACACGCATCGGCGTCCCCGGCAGACTCTTAGTCTCCGAGGCCACAGAGCGGCGGGTAGGCTGGATACCGGGCTCGTCGAGGTGGTACTTGTCAATCACGACACCCGGGCGCCTCGGGTTGATGACGTTCGCCGCGCGATCCGGTACCAGCGGCGCAGCCATGGCTCCTGTCGAGGCAACCAGACCACCGATGGTACCACCAGCAGACCTTGCGCCCTTTGGCCGGTCGCTGAAGTGGTGCTGGAACTTGTTGAGCGTGCCAAAGAAGCCCTGGTCAGACTCAGCAACACGGTTTGCAAGCGACTGGGAACTCTTCGTCCTATGGTGTCTCCCGAGGGCTGGCGAATGGCTGGAGTCAGGGGATGACGACCTCGACCACATCGACCACCCGCGGTGGTGGTGAGGGCGGACTGGCTGAGGCTGGTGGGTGTGAGGGCTCTGGTCTCCGGACTGGGGTTGAGAGGTCTGCATCGGATCAGAGAGCTCCTCTCGCGGGGTATCAGTCAATGATGGCGGGCGCGAGCTGGTCGGAGTGGTCGCAACAGAGTTGACGGCGGTGGTGGTCGCAGTCGACAAGCCGGTTCCCGGGCGAGAGTGCTCATTCTCGAGGGCCTGCAGCTGGAGGAGGGTGCCGAGCACGGAGGTAGGTCCGCCTGGAGGTAAGCCGGGAGTAGCCGCCTTGGTGCCGCCCAGATGAGCGTCGAGATCGGCGTTCGGAGGGTTGAGAGGGCGATCGCTGTTGTTGGTCTCGGTGCTTGTCCGCGATTTCTCGTTAAGATCCGAGGATCGACCGTTCTTATCGGTATGTTCGTCGCCCGACCCCTTCTTCTTCACGCTTCCTCGCATCACACGTCGTCGAAGCCCGGCCCACCGCCCAGTGTGGGCGCGCACAATGTCGTGGGCCTTAGCCAGATCCTGCGCCGCTTGGCCAGGAAGGCCGTCGGTCTCGCCGAGGGGGACATAGTGGTCGACGTTCTCTCGCAGCGGATTGTCCAGCAGGTCCTGTTCGGTGTGCTGTTCACCCTCTTCGGCGTCCGGGGGCCCGTGGTGGTGGTGGAAGGGATGGTGGTGAGCACGTTCCGCTGAACGCTCGCCAGCGACATCTAAGCGGTAGTCGTAGTCTTCCTCGTCCCCGTCTCCTGACGCGATGTCGCTTAAGTCAGCCGACGAAACGCCAGAGGCGAGAGAGAGTTGACTGGGTCGGTTGCGGCGGCGTTGGAAGCGCTCGAGTGCGCTGTCAACCTCGGGAAGATTTGACGGGTGCACAGTGTGGGTGGCAACACCGTTAGCGTCTGTCCCAAGGTTCTGGAGCTCGTGCTCCTCGGCCGGGCGGGGCGAGGACGATAACGGCGGAACGTTGACGATGTGGTCGGTCGTCCACTGCACACGGCGAGCAGGGGTGCGTGATCCGGAACCGCCGCCCGAGCTCTGCTGTGTGTGCCCTATGCCATGCTGGTGGTCCTCGGGTCTGGCGAGATCATTTTCGGAGTGGACCCGAAGAATAGGCCGTGATGGTCCTGTCGATAGGGGCCGTGTGGTGAAATGGGGTGGCGTATCAGGTGGCTCTCGGAACGGATCGTCCGCTACCATGGCGAATTGGCCGCTTGTGGCTTAGCAGGAGCGGGTGGAAAGAAAGCGATGCAGAGAAGAGTCGTTGGGAGATGATATCGATGGAGCCGTCGTGCAGAAAATGTTTTGACGTCGAGCAAACAGCCGGGACGCCTTGGTTACGGTACTGCGGGAGGCTTATCGAACCCACTCTAGGCTCGTCTGGGTGAATTCGGTGGCCGGGGATCTTGCGGATCGGCAGCAAGGTTGTGCACCACAGTCAGCCGGGTGACTAGTGTCGGCGAAGGTCTTAGTGTGTCGGCTGCTCAGCAGGGAGCTGGAGCGGTAGAGATGAGTAAGAGGAAGAAGACAACGATGGATCCAGAGCAAGTAAGGTAAAAGACGAGATCACAAGTCACCTGCCAGCTGTCAGGCTGCCGGATGGGCCAGGAGGACCAGGAAAGAACAGGTGGACACGGGGACGTCGCCGAACTCCCAAGGGAGCTTTAAAGGCCGTAAGAATTCCTTGGCGACAACTGTGATTGCGTATCAGCACCCAAAACGCAGGCCTCCGCCTGCGCCAGTCCCTTGCGTTCCCTGGTGCCCTGGACACGTGCCGAGCTCCTACCTTGTGGCCATTAAGCACCTGTCACCCTCGAATGCAAGCCTTCGGGTCGGGGAAGCAGCCAAGCTTAGTTGCGTGTGGGACAGAATACACTCGTGCACAGGGTTGCGCTTCCCCTAGCCATGTCCTATGGTGCGTCAAACGCGTTCGTGGCGACGTAAGCCGGCCGCCATTCTCTCCAGACTCCACGCATCTCCGGGCTCCAGCGAGGATACCCCGGCCTCCAGCCTTCGCCTGTTGGCTGATGGGGGCCAGGCCAGGTGACCTGGTGGGGAGTGAGGGTGACCTGAATGCAGGACCCCACCTCGCACCGCGGGCTCTGCGGCGACGCGCCGGGGCTCTCAGCGCAGCAAGCGGGGCAAGACGCTATATTCGTCGCTGTAATGACGGGTCGAATTCGGCGAATAGCAGCGATTAGAAAAAAATTCGCGCTCACGCAGCGTCATAGACTGCGGATGCGGGCAGCCCGCAGGGTCGGCTGTCACAATGAGGTCACCAACCGAGCGCACCCTGCGTGGCCAGGCGGCCCGGCGCTGCTCGCTGTCACACCGGCGCACACCGCCGGCGACTGTGCACCCGCGCGCCCAGCTGACACGAGCAGCTGCCTGCCCATGCCGCGCGACCCTCTGCCCACCCATGCAGAAGCCAAGCAGGGCAACCGATTAGGTCAGCGAGGGGGCCAGCACGTCAGTCGACACAGCCTTGCTAGGACTCCCGCGTGCCGCGCACACCATGTCCGTTCTTCACTTGAGGAATGGGGTCTTCTTGGCCCCCGCAGGGGGCTCGAGTGTGAGACTTAACCCAATGTCCCTCCCCACATCAGACAGCACATGGGTCGCACAAAGAAAACAGCGGGCCGTCGGAAGAGTGATACCAGAGCATCCAATGTGAGCTCCCCCTTGAAGAGGCAACAGAGGTAGGTGATGGTGTGCTTCGTGTCGATGCTTGTTGACGTCGGATACCAGCTCCAGAGAAAGCGCTGTCGTTCCTATCGATTGCAGAGAAGCAGGTACGCCGCTGAGCTTAACGGGCTCGGATGATTCCAGCGACGTTGTTTCCAGTCCCTCCATGAGGCACGTGATCTTGGGGTGCTTCCGCGGGCCTACGGCTGCACCATCGAGGTTGGCTTGTGCCTCACGCCTATCTCAGAGCCCAGGCCTCGTCAACACTGACGTTGCACGGCCACGTGGCATGCCATGAACTTCGTGGTGGAACTCGGTTGAAACGCGTCACATTGCTTCGGCGTCCTGCTGTCCTAACGCTCCCCTCACCTGCATTCTCGCCCAACTCGACACAGCCCAAGCACGATGTGGCTCAGCGACAGGCAAAGTGAGCTCCTCGGCATCATTGAACTAGCTGACCTCGCCAGAGATTGGAATGGCCCTCGTGTCATTCGGCGTTGTGTTCTTCATTTTGGGTACGTCATACCAGTGTGACCTGACATGCTGATGTATCCAGGCATCATGCTCTTCTTTGACGGACCTCTGCTGGCTCTCGGAAATGTGGGTTACTATGCGGGGAGGACAACGATGCAGGAGAACGGAAGGGGTCCATCAAGGCGGCATCTGTCCGTTCCGACGCTTGGAGCTGTCGTGTGACCGCTGTCGCGATCGCAGCGAGTGGTAGGAGCTGTCAACTCGGTCGAGGCTTGATCAGGCCTTTTCCACCTAGGCAAGACCATTCTGACTGCCCGCGCACCCGCTCGATCTTCCCCAGCTGTTGATCATTCTCAGCGAGCTGACATCACAGATTCTGTTCCTCTCGGGGCTGCCTCTCATCATCGGCCCAACGAAGACGTTCTACTTCTTCAGCCGGCGCGAGAAGTGGCGCGGAACATTGTGCTTCTTCGGAGGAATGTGAGTGCTCCGCTTTGTGCTCCTGGGCCGGTCGAACGTCTGGCTCTGAATGTTGTGGAGTTGGTGGATACAGCGACGGCTGAACGCCAGCCTTAGCCGCCTTGACGGCTTCCTCACTAGTCACAGTCCAGCCCTCAGACTTCATCAGGCTGGAGCTGATCGCGATTTATAGCTGACATCAGTCTCCTGGTCTTCTTTAAGAGACCCTTCGTCGGCATGATCATCGAGTTCATCGGCTTCATCGGCCTGTTCGGGTGAGTCGAAGCAATGGCGTGTCGGGGCGGGCCATGGCCCTCATTCCTTCCTTCTCTTTGAAGCAACGGTGTGAGGGAGACTGCTGTCTTAGACTCGGTTGTGGAGGAGAGAGAGAAATCAGAATGCTGCCGCGTCCGACGCCATTACAGCTGTTCTTCGCGTCGGAAGCTGACCTCCAGATCGTTCTTCCCCGTAATCCTCCAGGCTCTCCGCCAAACGCCAGTGATCGGGACGTTCCTGAGTCTCCCGTACATTCGGCAGGTGAGTTACGCTGCTGCCCAATTCCCACGATGCCAAGCTTCCGGGGGCGATGCTGTCGAGGAACGCGAACGGGGCAGGCGAGGCAGTCAATTTTGTTCCGCAGCGCGAATCTCGGCTCGCCGAACCGCGCGATCTGCAGCTGCGCCAGCAACTGCGGCGGTGGTTACGGTGTGACGGCATCGCCTCAGCTGCGGGTGCATAACGGGGCCCAGAACAGCACAGCAGCGCGTTATCTCGACCCAATCGCTGACGGACAGGCGGCAGACAAGATCGCCGGCGTGCGGCAGAGCGCCGTCTAGGGCTAGGCGAGCCGCGACGTGCGCGCGTGCACGTGCGGCTCAAGATACCCTCCATAGAGAGCAAGAGCAGCAGCAGCAGCAGCAGACTATGCATTTTGAAACGACCAGGGCAGGCCAGCACTTCGACGGCTCTGTTTGTGTGCGCCTGTGCAGCGCCGCGTGCGTATCTCCGCCGCGGCGCCGGGGCACACGGCGCAGCGGTCGCGACGGCGTGTACGCGCACGCGCAAGCGAGCGTAAGAGCGAGCGCTGAGTGGAAGCGGCACACAAGCACAGGCGAAGGCACGTAACCGAGCGAAACTGGCACGCGTGTGGCCGCGCGGTCGCCGAGCTGAGCGAGCGTATGGCCACGTTGCAGGCCGAGCCGGTGAGCGTTTCGCCCGTCGGGAGCCGGAAGCGAGCACTTGAGCAGTGGGTTAAAAGTGGCTCCGCGCGATGCGCGTGCTGCTATTTTTGCGATGCGCCCGTCCGCCCGGGTGTAAACAAGTGGAAGGTGGAGGGGGCACGTTGGTGGCGCCCTGCTTGCGGTCGGCACGTCAGTACGGTCGCGGGATGAACGTGAGCGTGCTGTGCGGGTCGTGGGTGCGTGACTGCGTCCTTGCTTGCCAGCCGGTATTCGGCGGCTGGCACGGGGCCCTCGCCGGTGGGACGGTGTCGCCGTACGGTGGTAGCCGCCGTGACCGAGCGCCGCGTCTGGACTCATCAGATCGATGGATGATCTCGTATCGCTGCATGATCTGCCCACCCTGCGCTCAGTCCAGAGCGGACGAGGCATGCCGCCATGCGCCATGAATGGACAAGGTTGCGCGATGCGTCGCACTCCCGGGCCTCGGGGCGGCGCCGCGCCGAGGCTGAGGCGCCGGTGCGGCTCGCCGAAACGCGCCGAGATCGCCCCAGGCTCCCCACGAGTTCGGGGCAGTGGCCTCGAGCGCGCGAGCGCGAGCGCGGCGCGTGCGCGGGGCCCGCTGCTTTGTCGCCGAGCCCGGCCGGGCCGCGCCATGCGCGCCACTGCACGCGCACGCTCGCTCTGCGCTCGGTGCGTGCTCGTGCTCAGGCGCAACCGGGACGATAAACGTGCATGCCCAGCGCACGGTGCACCCCCGCCCCGCGCCCCGCCTCCACAGCTCCCACGCGCAGATGCGTGTGTTGGCCCAGAAACTAGCCGGGTGTGCCGCCGCGTTGCCGGGCCTGGCTGGCGGGCCCGGGCCGGAGAATCGCGCGATAAGCTGTGCTAGCTGTCTGGATCGGTGAGATACGAGCGGACTCGCGCGCCGGCCGCTCGCTGCGTGGCCTGGGAATCCCAGGCGGCATACGACGCGGAATTGACACAACATGACGCGCGATAAGGCGTTCACACGCATGGACCAGATCGCCGCGGGCCGCCCGCCCGCGCCGCCCAGCCCGTGCCGGGTGCCGCTAGCGCTTCGCACAGGTCAGGGAGGCGCGGCTCGCGACGCGCCAAGGCCAAGAAACAGCGAGACGCTGAACTGTTCTGCATTCATCATCGTCAGAAAAAAGCTATCTGTGGTTTGGTGTCTGTATGTAGTAGTGTGTCTGTATGGAATGGAGCTGAGGAGAGGGATTAAGATACAACCAGGTAGTGAGGAAACGGAGCGCTGTGCGCCGCGAGTGTGGGTCGGAGCATGTCTAGTACAGAATGGATATATGTATGGAATGGAACTGTAGGTGGCCGGTCGGGGTCTGGAATCGGATGCGTAAGAGTGATGGGGAGAGTGGGGAGGAGGGCCAGCGCACGGCGCAGACGGCTGCGCGCTCGATCCGGTTCCCCTCGGGGTAGAAGCGTCCTCGCACGGGCACTGGCGCCGTTTGACTCGCCAAGTGCCGCGCCGTGTGCGTTCTTTTGTGATTGTCGCACGCGGGGCTGCGCGTGTTGCAAGTGGGGCGGAGATCCACGCGTCCGGTGTGATGCGATGTGTGTGATGTGACGCGCGCCGGCGTCCAAGCGATCAGACGACGCCAGCCACGCCCGGCCACCCGCACTCTCGATGTGCGTCTGGGGGTGTTCGGCGGGCCGAATAGGGAAGAGAAAGAAGAATTCGAGGGTCGCAGGTACGCGAGTTGGGTTGCGGACGATGTGTCATGCTTAGATGCGTGTGCGTATTGTTCAGGTCGTCTGGCGGTTGCGGTTCTGCCGGCGCGTCGCGGCGGCTACCTCGTTACGACCGAACAGTCGATTACTGCTGAACCTTACCCTCGAACAGAGGGCGGAAGGCGTCGCCGGCAAATCCTTCGCGCTGGGCGGGGGACACGTTCTGGTCGAGAACGGTGTGATGCGGTCGGACGTCCTTGCCGTTCTGCTGAGTGTGGCGAGGGCTGGAGCCCAGCTTACTCATCGACTGCTGGACCTGGGCCATATTTGACTTGATGCGGGGCGAGGACGCACCAGACCAAGCGTCGAGCACAGCTGTTGTCGTGGCCGACGAGTCGTTCCAGCTGCTGGCGGGCGCGGGAGGGACATACGGTCCCTCGGCGGAGGCGGAAGGAGGGGGAATGGGTCGAATTGATGGGATGGTGGTGTTGAGCGTCTCGGAGAGCTTGGCGTGCAGAGCCTTGAGGTCGTTGGCCTGCTGGCCGACGTGCGAGGTCTGCATCGTCGCGATTAGATCTTCCATGGATGCCATGATGGGCGGGTGCGTTGTTGCGGTGAGGACGGAGGATGAGAAATGTTCAGATGATGGAAGTGAGGATGTGAGGATTCAACAAATACAAGTCGTCGCCCGGTCCCGCCCGTGACAGGTGGCAAATCTCGGCTCTGAACCTCACCGGTCAAAGTTTAAACCAGCCCGGCGGCAACTTTTCCGTGCCTCTCTCACGTTCGGCCTTGGCTGTGAAGGTGACACCCGAGCCCATGTCAGACCCAAGAGCATGCGAACCCGGGCTTGCACGACCTGCTGCATCTTCCCATCCACCAGCACGTTCGGCCCGAAAATCTTCTGCCTGTGTATTTATAAAAGCAAACGTGCCGCTGTACCGCCCCGTTGTGCAGACGCCTCGATCGAAAATGTCACCGTTCGGACGGCAACATCTAAGGGCTAATTATTTTCGGGCGGCAGGTAACAGGCGCGGCAGGCGCAGGCGAAGCGCTCGTCGCAACGCACGTCGCGCGGGCAGGTGTCCCATGGGCTCCCATACGCTGGCGTCTGGCTCGCTCGCTCGCTCTCGCGCTCGTGTTCGGTCGTGCTTCGCGTCTGTCGTGACGTTGTCCGTGGCCCTGGGGCAGGAGGCAGGAGGCAAGGGCAGGAGCCCAGGAGCCAGCCGTTGGGCATGGCCGCCCGAAATTCTCAAGTCTCCTATCGGAAGCGGAGTAACCCAACCCGCAAGGCCGCAAACTCCGGGGTTTATCGCCCGGAGACGCGGCGCCAGGCCTGGGCCAACCACGGCGTTGGATCTCGGTTGGTCAGCTGCATGCGCACGCACGGGAGAGCGCGAGGCCAGGCGCCCGGGCGCGCGGAGGCGCAGAGATCCCCTGTGCTCCGTTGTCGCCGGCGTCCATGGCTGCGCTGTGGGGCACATGCCAGCGGCCAGCGGCGGGGCAGGCGCGAGCAATATCCGTCAATTAGCGCCCCCAGTTCAGTGGCACGTGTGCGGGGGCAAGGTATTCACCGCTGGGCGACCGCTCAGCCCGACTCGGAATCCTGAGCACCGCACCTGAACGCTCGCAGCGGCCTATGACGGCCAGCGACAACGGCAGGGACACGAGCTCATGCGCACGTCTGCTGCATGGCACGACTGCCTCGCAGCCCGTGTTATCGGAGGCCGTTCTGGGTTGGGCTGATTAAGCGAACGGCAAGCAGACGTCTCCCGCGAGACGTCGATCACCGTTCTGTGCTTCCTGTCGCGAAGTTCTGCGCGTCTGTCGTCGTGAAGATCTACCGTCGCACAGCCTAAGCTCCATCTGCTCGATACCTGAAAGTGTACACCGCAACCTGCGGGTGCCATTCCGAGAGCAGGGAGCGCTTGCCAATGCGACTGCCGCACTGCCGCACTCTGCCGCACACCCTGCCGCAGGCGGCCGCGACATCCGGCTATTGACACCTCTGCCAAGAGCCAAGATCGGGAGAATCGAGTTTCAATTGTGCGCGTTGCCTGCATTCCCACATACGCGAGCATGACACGAGGCCAGCGGGCACGGCGTGCTGTGCAGTCGCCGGAGAAGCCGTGGCCATGTCAGGCGGCCGTCGGGAGGCCCGTAACGATGCCAGTGGCAGCGTTGCGAGCTCGATATACGACAATGATCGACGGTTTGGGGATCGTCGCGAATTCGGTCAGAGTGGGGGCTCGGATAGCTTTTCGGCTTCGGCGCCCCGCCACTTTGCCACGTGGATGGCAAATCACGTGACCGAGCAGGCAAGCCGGAGTTCAGGCCCAACACCGACTCATACGTCATCGTCAAACGTCTACCCCATGGGACACGCCCAACATGCCTGGGAGGCGTTTGCCACCGAGGTTAGCAAGACACTGGCGCGTCCAGGAGCCCAGGTGTGACAGCGTGATATTATCTCATCTCCTCTTGTTTCTTCACTCTTCAGCATCTCCTCTCCACCATGTCCAACAACGAGAACAACGGCCAGCAGCGTGAGTACACCGCGGCAGCGTTTCGAGCGACCATCATCGCCGTAACAGACGTTATCGTCACGGCCCACTTAAGGTCGGACGCAGCGCAGACGTGTCTTGTCCGCGTGACGTCCAGGCAGCGTGAGGGGCGTACATAGGCGCTCCCATTCCAGAGGAACGCCTCAGCGCCTCGTAACCGCAACATGCCGAGCTTCAAGCTGCCTCTCCGCTTTCGCAAGCGGGCGCTCGCTAACGTTCCAGAGTTCACCATCCAGCCCCACCCGGCTACGACCAACGACCCCCGCGACCTCCAGCGTAACCTCCAGGGTGGTGCGCCGAACGCCTTCAACACCCCCGGTCTTCAGATGCCCAACGCCGAGCAGGCTCAGAACCTTGAGAAGCCCAAGTCTCGCGAGGAGGTGAGTTCGCAGGTGACTGCCTGACGCTGACCCCCTAGCTCCAGGCCGAGATGAAGAAGCTCAACAGCTAGACATGTTGTAACGTCGTTGTCGTAATTGTGTATCGCCACGAATATGAAGCTCATGTCACTCAATGGTCGCTTGGCTTGACTGACAAGTCCGTCAGTCTATCGAAGCGGTGTGCTGCGAGGGCTGGTTTAGCGGGCTGGTCTGTGGCTCACGTAACCCCACGCACAGATGACTTGGTCGCATTTTTTACACATCTACTGACAACATGGAAATCTACTATCTACACGTTGAGCCAACGGTTGTTTTAAGTCTACTGCGTCTTCACATGTCCTACTTCCTTCGCCCAGGACCTCAGTCGTCATCCCTCTGCATCTCAGCGCCGATGCCGAAGAGGAAGCTGATGTCCTTCACTGAGAGCTTGCCGAGCTTACCGATGGCGCCTTCGCCCAGAGCGCCATCAGCGAGGAGGCCCTTCCTCTCCTGGATCTCAAGCAGGCGATCCTCGACGGTGTCCTGAATGACCAAGCGCTCGACTGTCACCTCCTTGGTCTGGCCGATGCGGTGGGCACGGTCCACAGCTTGAGCCTCCGTCGTCGGGGAGTAGGCCAGGTCGGCCATGATGACCTTCGTGGCCATTGTCAGGTTGAGCCCAACTCCACCAGCCTTGGTGGAGATCAGAATGACATTGATAGGGTCGACAATCGAGGACGGCATTGAGAAGCGGCGAATCGACTCGTCGCGCTCGTTCTGCGACATGCTGCCGCGGTACCCGGTGTACCGCACCTTGTTGAGTTCAAAGAACGAGCCGAGCAGGTCGAGGAACTGCACAAACTGCGAGAAGATGATTATTTTCGTGTTCGGGTCCTCGGCTACGTAGCCCTGGACGAGTTCGCTGAAAGTTAGCAGAAGAACAAGCCCAGAAACTCACAGGATGCGGCGCATCTTCGTCGAAGGAGGGATAATCTTTTCAGTGTTCTTCTCGTCCAGTTCGTCCTCGTCCATGTCGATCTCGATCTCGATTGCCTTCTCTTTGCCCTTATCAAGACGAGGCTTCTTCTCGAAGAAATCAAGATCCACGGAGGCCTAAGTTGTCAGAACTAGTAGTGAAAAGAAAACTCACTGCACGCTTCTTGCCCTTTCCGCGGATCTCGCTGGGCCCAGCATCGACTTCCTCAGCCTCCTCGACTTCCGGCTTCTCGTCACGGGGAGGCTGCCACAGAGCCTTTGCGCGGAACACGCGACCGGGCTCGATTAACGTGCGGCACAGAGGGCATGACCGGCACCCGCGCTGGGCCTCCTCGTCGGAGAGCAGAGAGCCGTCGCGCGCAGGCTGAACGAAGAGGTTGTCGAGACAGGTCCTGCAGTACAAGTGGCTGCAGGCAGTGATGTACTCGTTGTTAACGAAAGGCTCGTAGCAGATGCTGCACTCCATGTCGATGTCGTCGCCGCTAGCGGACTCGTTGCACATGGCACTGTGGCGGTCCTCGAGCTTCTTGGCCATGCTCTCCACAGTCTCTTTACCAAGCAGGGCAACGGCTCGCCCGTACTCGTCGGCGTCATTCTCACGAGTGTCGGTCATGTTACCTGTAAAGACATCGTCGTCAACAAGCATGTCATCTTCGCGGCCGGCTTCGCCTTCCTTGCGCCTGAGGAGCCAAGGGTGGTTGACACATTGACGAAGACGAGTGAGCAGGACGAGCACGACACTATAGTGCTTGAGCAGCGTGCCCTGGAAGCTGTCAGCCAACGATACACATGCAGCTAACCCCCCAAAGGAGATGGGCACTCACCTGCTTGATGAACTTGTTTACACGGACCCTAGCTCGCTGCTCGATGGCGGCATAGATGGCGCGCTCCTCAGCCTCGAAATGCAGAGGGTCCATGTTGGTCGTCTTCGGGGGGAGGTTGAGGATTCGCTTACCATCAACCTCAGTGTCCTTGTTCCGGCGCAGCATCACACCGCGCAGCGCAGCCTGAGCACGCTTCGAAGCGAGTTTGGGACGCTGAACTCGTAAGCTTTACTCTCGCTCGTCAATGCCCACCTTCCTCTCGACGGAGACGATTTTCTTGTGGAACTCCTCGAAGTCAACCTTGCCAGTGAACACGAGAGGCGGTCCAAGGTCTGCCAACGTGTTGACAATAGGAGTACCGGTTAGGATCCACGGATGAAGGCAGTCAAGTGCGAGAACCGACTTTGCCGTTTTCGTTTGACGGTTCCTGATCTGGTGCGCCTCGTCGATCGTGACTCTGAACCACTTGACACGGAAGAGTGGGCCCTTCTTGTTCGGAGTCTCGTCTTCACTGTCGTAGTCGCTCCCCTGTTCCCTGCGACGCTCACGCGCTTGCTTGCGCTGCGACTTCGTCTTCAGCCCAGATTCGGCGCTGAGCGTTCCGAATGTGGTGAGGATGATGTCGTACTTCTTCAAAGAACTGGCCGACTTCGCGCGGCCTTGTCCGTGGTGGATGCAGATCTTCCACTTCTTGCCGGGAGCATGACGCTCAATCTCGGACTTCCACCTGGGAGTCAGCTCGTGAACATAAGGAGTGGCTTACTGGTTGAGGAGGGCCAGCGGTGCGATGATCAGTTGAGGGCAGCCCTTGAAGTCGTCAGGGCGCTCGTCGCGTGACAGCATCAAGCCGATACACTGAACAGTCTTTCCCAGGCCCATCGCGTCGCAGAGCAGACCGCCGCGAATGGTTTCGCGCTCCTCGCGCTTGACCATGAAAGACACGCCGAGCACCTCTGCCACGTTAGCTCAAGCGAATCTCAAGACCTCATGACGTACGGTGAGGGAGAAGGACAAAGTTCGCGCCCGGAAGCTTGTCCTGGAGCGAGTTCAGCTTCAGGATCTTCAGGCCCTCATCTACGGTCGCATCTTCAGAGAAGTCTTCCAGAGAATCCTTGAAGAACGCGTTGAGGCTAATATGGTCAGCTCAGTGTAAGGGAGGCTACTCACTCGGCAGGTCGGTCGAACTCGAACCCTAGCTCCTCGTCGAACTCTGCCCTGGTCCTCATGAAATCGGGGAGACCGGGGAAGCCGCCCGCGAAGGAACTGGGGCCAGGCAGCCCAGTGATCGAGGGTCCCATCCCACCGCTTGCCAGCCTGTTCGCGAAAGGGTGATTGAGGAGATTGCCAGCTCCCTCTGCAAATGACTTCATGCTGTTAACGAGGCCATCGAAGGTGGAGTTCACAGCCTGCAGAGCATCAGCGGCTCTACCGCTCATGTCTGACGGGGCCCGATTAACGGCAGACGGGGTTCCATTGTGAGCAATGCCAGCTGTTGAGGTCGAAGCAGGTTGGGTTGCGGCCCAGGCTGTACTACCATGACCAAAGGGCTTGGCACCACCGGCAGTAGAGGAGGTTTGGGTCGTCTGGGTCTGAGCGGAAGGCTCAGTGGCGTGAGGTGCCGGCGCCTTGATTGTGGCGCGGAGTGCCTCACTCATGTCGTACTTGTGGAACGGGATGGCTTTGAAGAGCGCAGGGCTGGGAGGCTCCCAGATCTTGAACATCAACCCCGCAGAGAGAGCACGCAGCTCGTTGCGGCGAGTCATGATGACCTTCTTCGACTTCTCGTCCTCACAGCTCTCGTGAGCTTTCCTGAGACACTTGCGCTCGCGCTTGAGTGCGTCCATCTTCTCGGGAATCGTCATCTTCTTCCAGACCAGCTCAGACTTGGGCGGTTCGACCCTCATCCCAGGCTTGCTAGACCCGACGAGGACGACCTCATCATCGTCGTCACTGTCCAGTAAAGAGATGATTGTCGGCTGCTTGGCCGTGTTCTTGCCCTTGCTTGCGGCCATGGCCGGAGAGGACATGTTGACGCGCTGAGACTCCCCTTGCAGAGGCTCGGGTTTGACCAAGGGTGACGAGTGGATGGAAGACTTGGAGGCCGGCGTGTAACGGTGTGCAGGAGTGGAGGATTGGGTGGTTGACGGTCCAGGAAATGAGGAAGACGCAAAGGGTGATGAGGTAGGTTGACTCAACCTCTGCTCAGGGATGTCGGCTGATGGTACTGATAAGCCCTGCTGTTAGCGATTGAGGTGTGTACTGTCCACCAGAGGCCACCACACACCTGTTTCACCAGTCGCGCGTTTCTTGCTTGTTTGTGTTTCGACTCCTCACAATGAGCGACATACTTCTGCAGGCTCCCAAACCCATTCGCACGGCCTCCATCAGGGATCTTGGGGTCCGCTGTGAGGGGAACATCTTGCCAACACAGGTCTTCCATGCCTCTTCGTTAGCCACGACCACAGGTCAACACTCACAAGTAGCTGTCCCAAACGGGTTACCTGAGTCACCTGCCTTGATTTCCAGCAGGAAGTTGAAGTCGGCAGGATTCGTCAAGAGGAAATCTGATATGGCGTCCCGCAAGAAGGTCGGTACCGCCTGTGATGTCAGTCCACAATACCACTTCCTCGCCTTCGCCATTGTCGCGTACACAAAAGCCCAACCTGTCTGTCGGCTCCACTCACTTCGTTTTCATCCTCGAGCTCAATAGCTTTGCGAGCGACCTCTTCCACACGAGTAGGGGAAGGGCGCTCGCCAGGGGCATTCATTTCGTTCACCATAGAGGATGACTCTGGTAGGTCCTGCCGTCTAACGTTCTAGGGTCGCGTTCGAGTCTCACAATGACATCGAAGTCGGTGGCGGTGAGGAAGAAGGCGGTGGAGACGAGAACAAAGTCGTTTCAGCACGTATTCTCACCCCGGTGTGGCCAGGCAGTGCACCTTTGACCAGGAGTCAGTGGGAAATGTGTTTGAACGATAATGGGTGGTGGCGCGTACGCGTAACATTAGCGGCTCAGGAGCGTGGCCGAGTGAAGAGGCGCTCGGACGGAGGTAAATTTGTGTACGACGCGTTTCAGGCGTAAACAAAACTTGCCACCGAAAATCGGCCCATCAACCAGTTCGCTTGGTTGCCGAGATGCCGATCCCCAATGACGCTAGCGTTGTGCCGAATGCAGCAAGAAGGTACATTGAAGAAAGTACAACACAGCAAGATGCTACTACTCTACTACGCCCAAGGCATCTAATGTCTAACGTACGCCTTTACTTGGAGCCGCGCAGCCAGCCGAAGACGGAGCCGAAGCTTGAGCTCTTGCCGTGAGCTTCGGGTTGATGGGGCACAGAGTGCTGCCGTGCGGGCGAGGCTTGGGTGACGCCGGACTTGACGCTCTGCACAGCCTGCCAAGCACTGTTCCTCCCTTCCCATATCGATAACGGGAGGAAGACACGAGGCTCTCCGGACAGAAGTACTACAGATAGGCCGCCGTGAGGGTCCGTGGCGAAGACTTGCCCAGTAAGGACGTCGATGACCGGAATCAGAGGCGCATAGCCAGTCTTCGGAATGTAATACGCCTTTGGCGGAGAGTTAGCCCCGAAGTTGGTCAGAACAGACAGCATGGGCGCTTTCGAGATTGCCACAGAGTGTGTATCGAACTTCAAGAACTTGAGCAGCGTGTTCAGATAGGGCGGGTACGCAGCCGCTCGCTTCCTTGCGTGGTTGAGACGGGCGTACATGGTGTAGCTGGGCGTGTTCCTCTGGTATCCTGACAGCCAAATAGCCTCGCGGTTGGCAGGATCATCCCCTCCGGTCAACCAGTGCTCTGTGCCCTGGAATAGAATGGGAAAACCGTCGTTGATGAAAGGGTAGATGGCAGCGTTCTTCAGAAGCTACTACGTCAGCTCTTCTGCATGATCGACGCGCTATGCTCACCGCAGGGTCCCTCACAGAAAAGGCCAGACGCGGGTGGTCGTGGTTGCTGAGGTTAGCCCCAGTACGGGTTTCTTACTCACTCCAGGAAGGAGCCCAGCATGGTGGGGTTCGGCAACGTTTGGTGTACTCTAGATATCATGCTAGTGAGCTCGTCAATTCGAGCCGTTGTGGACTGGAAGGCACGCCTTTTGTTAGCCTGATATAGGAACAACGATCAGCTTACCGGAGATGATAGAAGGTCGCGTAGTCCAGGATACTGCTCATGGCATGCTGCTGGTATCGCTTGAGATAGGCGGGGTCCCCATGAAGAACCTCACCCATCGCTGCGACTCCCGATGCTTGAACAAACCCTGGCCAGAACTCCTTCCGCACGTGCTTGACCGTATCAACACGAATGGCATCGATCCCGAAGGACGTGACAAGGTGCTTGATCCAGGCGTGTAAAAGACCGACCACTTGTGGGTGTTCGGTGTTCAAGTCAGCCATGTGGTCCGTGAGCCAGCCTAGGTGTCAGTTCCTATCACGAAAGAGAACCCACATTGCTCTGATTGTACCTGGTTGTCCCAGTCGTCCGGGATGCAGAAAGGATGGAAGTGCTCCTCGGCCGTGAAGGGCCCGTACCAGCTCCCTGGCTCAAACGCTCCCGGTTCGGCGCCAAGATGATTGGCGACCTTGGCGTTAGTCACAAAGAATCACCGTACGACTCACCACATCGACCATCAGATACATGCCACGAGCATGCAGCGCATTGGCCAAATCCAGCAGGTCCTGGCGCGACCCGAAGTGGTCGTTCAGCTCTGTATGTCAGCCAACCCGCGATCCTTGGTGGCGACATACGGAACATGTCGGATGCCCAGTAGCCTGAATTCAGTCAGCCAGTTGTTCGAGGTCAGACTCCAGATAACGAAGACGTACCATGATAGCTCGACGACCCCGGTATGCCAGGAATGTTCGCTACAATAGGGCTGATCCAAACTGAGGTCGAGGTCAGCAAGCAGCGAGTACTCTTGACTCACCGGTGTCAAAACCCATGCCCTGGATATAGTCCAGCTGTTGCTCTATACCTTTCCAAGTCCCGCCGCAGTATGCCCTTTGCTCAGTGTAGCAGGGTGCTTGATACCCGTCATGGCGAGCGAAACGGTCTGTAAGGACCTGGTAAATCGAGCGCTCGCGAAGTTGAGTTGAGGTGAACGCAGCTATACTGGGCAGAAGACCGAAGCCCAGTACGGCTCCCCACAACATGACGGCTGATTCAAGGTATCGAAAAGTCGAACGCGAGACGTAGGTCGAGGATAGGAGACATCGAAGAGCCGTATATCAGAGCACAGGACAACTTTGGGCCCAAGAGTAACCCTCCCGTACCTGACGCATGCCGTCGCGTTCGGAGCGCGCCGAGCCTCCGACCTCCACCTCCACACGTGTTATTTACGTAACTGCAGCCGCACGCTCTCTCGGCGCGCGACGTCCGACGTGTACGGTGAATGTCAGTCGCGCTGCCATCACTCGCAACAACAACCACAACCACAGAAGCCAACATGGACGCCTTGACCGATCAGATTGAGTCTGTGCTCTTCGTCTGCAGGGAGGTGATGGGTAGGTTTCGCTGAGCCGATTGAGTGTTGCTGACGACAGTGTACCAGGTTCCTCCTCGTACATCTGTCTCCGGGTACAAGGCTGCGGAATGGAACGTCGAGTCGTTCATGTGGAAGGGCCGCCTGCGTGTGCTTGAGATCGGCCCGAAGTGCGAGATTAAGCTTGAGGTGAGCTGGGCCTTACTGTCAGTGCTGACTGTCCAGGACGCCAACACTGGTGAGCTGTTTGCCCAGGCCACCTACGCCACCCCTTGGACCCAAGTCGAGCCGGTCCTCGACTCGTCTCGTTACTTCGTCCTGCGCGTGGAGGGCGATGGGGGCAAGCGCGCGTACATCGGTGTAGGGTTCCCCGAGCGCAGCGAGTCCTTCGACTTCCAGGTGTGTACACTGCCGCCACAAGGGTGTCAATCAACCACGCTTACACCTCTCAGGTTGCCTTGCAGTCTGTGGCGAAGAGAGCCTCTAACCCCGACCCTGGACCGAACGACGAGCCTGCGAAGCCTGCTGCTCCCCCTAAAGACTACTCTCTGAAAGAGGGCCAGACTTTCAGCATCAAGCTGCCTGGCCGCGAGGCCAAGAAGACGACTACGCCGCCCGCCTCGTCGTCAAGCGGTGGTGGTGGTGGCGGTGGCCTCTTCGCTCTGCCTCCTCCTCCTCCTCCAGGCCGCCGACGTTAGACGATCCCAGCTGGGGAACAGAACGCCAACTAGAGGAAGCCAGCTGCATGTGATGAATGTATTTGTATATGACCAGTCGGCCGTTAGTTCCCGAAGGTTTGCGGGTATCAATCGGGGGTGGCTGAGATGCCAGTGCCCGGCACCGGCCTTCTGCGGCCGCAGTGTTAGACCGGGTCTTTGGCAGCTGCGCGTGAGCTGCTGCGGTGAGTTGAGAGTCACAGGCCATAGCAAATCCTACGCAGGATACGGCGTCATGAGGATGAAGTCGGCCTAAACTTGGCATATCGGAAGGCCACTGGTCGAATTCCGAACGAAACACTGGGCAAGTTGCCGCCTGCTCGGGCTGAGCGAGATCTCAGCAATCTCGATTTCGGCCGTGTGAGATGCGCAGTCACTTCTCCCTCCATCAATTACAGATTCTATGTATCTTGCCCATCGTTTGCGAGTGGCTCTTCGCAGCATGCAATGCAGGTCTAGACCAACATCGGGGAATGGAGACACCTCACTGCGCACAGAGACGTAGGCCCAGATTCCGTCGAGGAGCATTAGTGGAGGCCGCATCCGAGGGCGATCCTGTGACGTCTGTTCCTGGCAGCCGACCACATTCTATAACTGAGCCAGCCTCTTGTGACCTTCGCTTCTCACCCATACTCCTTATTCAACGACGCTGAGCGAGCGTCTGTCATACCACCGTTCCACACCGCCTCGCGCACTGCCCACATTCAACTTCGTTCGCACATTACTCAGGCCTCAGTAACACTCGTTTCCCACTCGGGGCTCCATTAGCAACATGTCCCAGGATTACCCTGACGAGAAGCTCGACATTGAGGCTGGTCTCCCAGCCGACAATGCGCCTCTGCTTAAGCAGGCCGACCAGTCGAAGGCCGACGAGCACACCGTTCAGCAACCTCAACGCCGACAGCTGAGCACGAAGAAGAAGCTTCTGCTCGGTGGTCTTGCGGGCTTCCTGATCTTCTCTGCAGCCCGAGCTTGCCACTCGCGCCATTACAACAACGGCCTTCAGAAGTGGACCGGTGATTGGGACCACAGCAAATTCGCTCCCGCTGCACCCAGCCCTTGGGACTATGAGAAGGAGAAATGGGTGCGTGCATGGTGATGGGCATCGCTAATTCATCTTAGTCCTACGTCGAGAAGCCAACGCCTGCGATCTTCAGTGCGGCCTCGGAAGACCACCGGACGAGCACGGCCGCCGTAACCTTCGGTCTCGTTGAGAAGCGACCGCTCACCCTTAATTTCACCGATGTCAGCGATGGAACCGTTGTTGTTTCTCGTGACGAGGACTTGAAGGAACCCAAGCTCACCATTGAGTCCACGGTCATCACAGGTCTGAACGTCACATCGGAGAGCTACAAGCTCATCGGCAAGAAGGGTGACCTCATCAACGTTGTCGGTGTTCCAGAGTCAGTCGAGATCGTCCGCCTCGCTCTTCCGAAGAAATCGAAGAAGATCCGCACTCTCAACATTGTTTCCACGGACAAGATCGCAGTCTCTGTTGACTCGTCGGCCACCGACCTCCGCATCAAGAACCTGCTTGTCGACGCCAAGGGTGACGTCTCGCTCAACGAGGTGGTTGCCAAGCGTGCCACTGTCCTCAACAACGGCGACATCACTGGCACCTTCAACGTCACTTCTCTCCTGCGCCTGGAAACCCTCTCCGGCGACATCGACGCTACCATCAACATTATTGAGAAGCACAAGAAGGATCCCAAGGACAAGGAGCCGAAGAAGCCCGAGGAGCCTGAGGAGTCTGAGGAGCCTGAGGAGCCTGAGGAGCGCTCAGAGGAGAAGCCTTCTGGCTTCAAGAAGCGTTTCATTAGGTGGATCGGGCTCGACTTCACCGACAAACACAAGGGCAAGCACCCGAAGCCACCTAAGTTTGCTGTTGTCGACGCCCGCAGCATCGCCGGCAACATCAAGCTTCACGTCCACAAGCCCAAGCATGTCCCGGCTAGGGTGACCGCGCATGCCACGTCAGGCAACGCAGAGATTGATGGCCCCGAGAGCTTCTTCGGCCACTTCTTCGCTGAAGCCAAGGTCGGCGGACTCGAGGTGAAGGCCGAGGGCGACAAGGAGATCAAGGTCATGCGCGAGAAGAAGACCGAGAGCGGCGGCTACATTGATGGCTTCATCCGTTTCAAGGACCAGCCGTGGCCGAAGCCGCCTCGCCGTCCCGACGGGCCTCCTCCTGGTCCTCCCGGTTCTCCTCACGAGCACATGGGAAAGCACATGATGATGCACGAGGAGCGCCACATGCACCACGACGAAGGTCGCCACATGGACATGTACAGCGGTCACAAACACCATGACAAGGACGGCCACCACCACGACAAGGACGGCCACAAGCACCACGACGAGGACGGCCACAAGCACCACGACAAGGACGGTCACAAGCACCACGACAAGGACGGCCACAAGCACCACGACAAGGACGGCCACAAGCACCACGACAAGGACGGCCACAAGCACCATGGTGACCACCCGCACCACCCTCATCACCCGCCTCACCACCCCCCTCCTCCTCCCCCCGGACCTCCTGGAACATCAGACTTCCATGTGAGCGCCGCCGTGGGCAACGTCAAGCTCTCCGTCTAATTAGTGTAATCGCGAGAAGAGATCTCCTAGTAGTCCGCAGTATGATGTGCCATGCACCGATTGTTATCGATGGGTCAGCGACCTTTGAACGATGAAACGAAGCCTGGATCTGTGTCAGGAAATTACGGGACCGCACCCTCAGAGGCGCAACCCCTCCGAAGTGGGTCGGGTCGAGGTAAGCGCTCAGAACTGTTCATCCCGGCCGCAATTTTTCCTTTGCGGACAAGCATCAGTAGACCTCGACTCGGATGTGTCGCCCCCACCTTGACGCTCAACGATCGATAGTTGAGTCGAAGCGTTGAGGATGGTGCCCCTCAATGTTACGGGCGTGTAGCAGAGTAGATGTGAGCACAGATCCCAAACCAAGACCAGGCTGAAATGTTCAGCCGAGGCGCCCTGCCGACTTGAGTCGGCCCTATACGCCACCGACGTGAGGCAACTGAGCGGCAGAGCTCTGCAACCTGTTATCGAGCAGGGGCACCCGATTCTCCGTGGCGAACGAGGCGAAGTAATCGTATCAGCGGCAGAGCGGGGGGTGCGCGGTACCATGCGGGGCACGTCCGAGTCACGGGCAGAGGGGCGTGGCCAGCATGCCAGCATCGACGCTGAGGTAAGACAGAGAAGCAACCCCGTTATCTGGTGGGCGTTGCGCACACTTGCTGCATGCTGTGCGTGCTTGGGGAGGTGATCGGCGGTGGTCTTCCTGCCAAGTGGCTTGGGGGCTGTCCGAAGGGCACTGAGGCGAAGGAGGCGCTGGTCCAAGCGCAGATGCAAGAGAAGATCCGTAATCCGCAACAAAGTGCGACGATCCCTCGGGATCTCGGGAGCCTGCCCCTCTGCCTGGGCGCCGGTTCCACCTTCTGCAGAGCGCCTCCACGCCATCACGCGCGCCTCGCGTCTCGCGTTCTCGACGAGGAACCCGAAATCCTTCGCGTACTTCGCGTGTGACATGCAGCAAAGATAATGATGATAAAGAAGCACGCGCTGATTGGCCTGGGTGCGATCGGCTATGAGACCCCCGTCCCGCCTGCTGCACTACGGCGGGGGCGCGGCGTTCGCTCGGCACCTGCAGCCAACGCGCGCGCGTGCTGCGCGCTACGGCGTACGGTAGTCACTCCGGCCCAGCAGCCGTGGCGCAGCGGTCTACGGCTGGGGTCCGGTCGCCGTGACATTACGCGGCGGCGCATACCGGTGTGTGCGCGCACACACTGCACACACGCACAAACACACAGTTCGTCGAGTTCCTTCGGGCCTCAGAACAGACAGCCCGGACAGCCCGGTCGCCAGATAGCGCACGAGGCGCACGAACCACCCCATGGGTCAGTAATGTCGTGCTTGGGTTTTGCCTTGCGTTGCCGAGATTCCCCAACGGAACGCCGCGCGTGACTAGCCTAAACGCATTGCCGGCGGTCTGAACGAGCGGTCGAACCGGTGCGCGTGGGGCCGTGGGCGGGGCAGCAATTGAGCAAGCGCATGCATTGTGTGTGCGCGTGCACCTGGCACCGCGCGGCGTGGCATTCAGCAGCATCTTAAGCGATCGCCCTCAGCAGCTCGCTAGCCGGCGGCACGACGGCGGGGCAACGTCGCTGCATTCAGACCTCTGTCAGACACCGAGGCGAGGTCAGTCGCGATCAGACGGGGCCAACTTTAGCCCAGTGCCCGACCGGATACCGTTGGCCCGGAACGCACTCCCGCGTAGCCTCACGTATGCCTGCAGAAATGCAAAATTTGAGTTCCTAATAAAAGCCTCGATCGAAATAACCCCTCAATTAGAAAAACCCAGGTTGCCACAGTGTGCGGCGTTAGTACACCGCAGGGGCGTGCTCGTCGTGGGCGATCCCTGGGGAGAGGCTGGTCCAGCGGTGATGGGCAGGCATGAAACCCGAGGAGGGACGGATAGGAGCTGCACGGGTCAACGTCGAGGGCGAGCGAAATTTGGCCAATCAGCAGGAGATAAGCTGGTAGCTCCCATTGGCCCAAGGCGCAGGACCCGAGGGCGCTCCCCAGATCGATATCGACATCACACCTTCCCGAATAGGCAATTCTCCCGGCTCGTACACGGACCGTACAGTGAGCATGATACAAAATAGTGCCGCCAGTCTTATGACCCGATAAGCTGGCTCGCTCGCGGCTCGCCTGGCGCCTGGGTGGGGCGCGGGGCGCTGGGAGCACTCGGCAGACGGCAGGAGCTGAGCGCCGGGCGCCCCGCCCCAGTCCGGCCCTGTTCTGGAGCCAGGCGCCAGGCGTCAGGCCTGCAGGCCTCGAGGATCGAGGTCTCCAGACTTTGCGGGCGCAGGAGCAGCCGCAGGGCCTGCGGGCGCGCGCAGGCAGTGCGCAACCGTCACACTCGTCGCTCTCATGGCGCACCTGGGTCCGTAGCCTACCGCTGTCGGGGCTACACAGCTGCCTGTAGGCCGCCCCCTTGGCCGCCGCCCACTGGCGTACAGGCACCACCAGGATGCACGCTCTGTCACGACTCGACTAATCTCAATATCCATTCCTCCTTTCTCTTCTTCTTCTCCAACCTCCTCCTCCTCCTCTCCTCCCTCCGTACGTTAAGTACACCCACCTCCTCCTCTCCTCCTTGCTTTTAAACAGTTAACCCCTTTAGACCTTCAGTGGCCTATCTTCACTTGCTTTCTAGCAACCTTTCTCTCTTTTCTGTTTTATCCTCGTGAGTACGTGAGCCAAGAAACCCGCTCCACCTGTTTGTCCGATGTGCACGCGCTTACCACTTCTTCCTCTGCTTCACGACTCGACACTGCTTCTTCTTGCGCGCACGTCTACGGCTTGTTCCTGCATTCTTCCGCATCGTTTTATCGCACGACTCGTTCTGTTTGGTGTATCCTGTTTCGTCGTCTCACCTCTCTCCAAACGCTATATCATATCTCTCCGTTTGTGCCTTCCTCCCTTGTCCTGAACCTTGCCTTCCTCTCTTCTCCTTCCCCGCCCACCCACCACCTTTCTCTGTCCGCTTCTGTTCCGCCGCACCCTCACACACGATCTCGCCACGCACACATCTGCACTGCATCGACGTACATCGACCTTGAATCACGGTCAATCTCTGCTCGGACTCATTTTGTACCGCCACACTCCCCTACATTATCCCCGCCGTCCCTGTCGCCACCTTACACCCACTTGTCCTTGCTACATTCACCATTCGAACACGCAGTCCTCCCCTAAACTAGACATCAATCACCATGTCGAACCTCATCGCCACCAAGCGCGTTGACCTCCTCGCGCCTTACATGGCCCTTGACCAGGGCAAGGCTGTCCAGGCCGAGTGTGAGTTTCTCAGCCGCTCGAGTCACGCGACTCGAGCCGAGCGACCAATAGCAACAGCCGCTGACGCCACGTTCAGACGTCTGGATTGACGGCGACGGTGGTCTCCGTTGTAAGACCATGACCCTCGAGAACGGCCCCCCCAAGTCGGTTGCCGACCTCCGCGAGTGGAACTTCGACGGCTCGTCCACCAACCAGGCCCCTGGCGACAACTCTGATGTCTACCTCCGTCCTGTCTCCATCTTCAAGGACCCCTTCCGTGGTGGCGACAACATCCTCGTCCTCTGCGAGTGTTACGACAACGATGGCACCCCTAACAAGTCCAACCACCGTGCTCACGCCAAGAAGGTGATGGACGCGGCCAAGGCTGAGGAGCCCTGGTTCGGTCTTGAGCAGGAGTACACTCTCTTCGACGCCGACGGACAGGTCTTCGGCTGGCCCAAGAACGGTTTCCCCGGTCCCCAGGGCCCTTACTACTGTGGTGTCGGTGCCGGCCGTGTCTTCGCTCGTGATTTCATCGAGGCTCACTACGTGAGTAAGCCACCACCATCGAACGGCGTCGATCCGTTCTAGAATCCATTTCGTTTCCTTTTTGTTGCGCTCGTGCTTACGTAAAGCGCGCCTGTCTCTACGCTGGTGTCAAGATCTCTGGTATCAACGCCGAGGTCATGCCTTCCCAGTGGGAGTTCCAGGTTGGTCCTTGTGAGGGCATCGACCTCGGAGACCACCTCTGGATGGCTCGTTTCCTCCTTCTCCGCATCGGTGAGGAGTGGGGCATCAAGCCCTCGTTCCACCCCAAGCCCCTCAAGGGCGACTGGAACGGTGCTGGTTGCCACTCCAACTACTCCACCAAGCTCATGCGTACCCCCGGCAAGGGTCTCGCCGCCATCGAGGACGCTATCAAGAAGCTTGAGAAGCGTCATCTTGAGCACATCGCCGTCTACGGCGAGGACAACGACATGCGCCTCACCGGTCGTCACGAGACCGCTTCCATGCACGCTTTCTCTGCCGGTGTCGCCAACCGTGCCGCGTCTATCCGTATCCCCCGTCGTGAGTACTCTTCCCAAACACGTCGCCCCATCGTGCCACGGCAACGTCATGTTCCAGCTGTGCACCTGACCTGTGCATGACCACATGGCCTTCGGCTATGTCAGCCCGTACACTCTTGGCTCCCCGCCCCATTGGAGTCTAATTTGCCTCCGCCTGTTCCTCTCAATTGAATGATGTGCTGACTACCCTCAGACGTCGGTGCCCAGGGCTACGGATATCTTGAGGACCGTCGTCCTGCCTCGAACATTGACCCGTGAGTATTCTTGGCTTAGGTCATCCCATTCCGTTCTCTTGCTGACATCTTCCAGTTACCAGGTCACAAGTATCATGGTCGAGACGACTCTTCTTATGTAGACGACGACGACGATGGGTAACGCGTGAAGTTTGAGAACCATTCCACTTTGAATCTTCATTGATGCCATAGTGGTTTGGAGTGTACGATGCATTTATGCCGGAGCCAGCTATCTACGTTGCAGCCCAGTCCGATATTGTCTTGGCGATCGACGCTGCCGCTGACCTTGATAAGCTTTGAGATTAGATCAAGAGGGCCAGCAGACGCCTGTCTTATCTCAAGCGGCGTGGTGCCCGAAGCGGACCATCGGACAGGCGGATGCCGATCAGCAGCGATCAGCGGCAGCTGGGCGTGTGATGGCTAGCCCACACATCACGGCAGGCAGCTGTGTGGATGCACGCGGGTCGCTCATCTGCTGCCTCGACGATGTACCGAAGTCAGTGGGTGGAGCCAGAGGGGTGTCTAGACCGCAGCAGCAGGCGATAGTTGCACATGATACATATCATACAACAGTGAAAAGCAGATCAGAAATTTCCCCCCGAGTTCTCCATCTTGGCCCCAACGAGTTGGGGCTCTGAATATGGATGAAACGTTTGCGGTTTGGTTCATCACTTCTGCTGTGGATGCAATGGAAAGGGAGATGGATGTAGGTGTGAGAATGTGTGCGTGAGGCTGTGGCTGGGAGACTGTGGAGGGCTTTCACTCTACAGGCAGGGAAGACGTCTTGGATACAAGAGGCCCCTAATGGGGCGTGCTGTGCTGTGGACGCTCGAAGGAGACGTCGCTGTACCACTCTGGGTCTCCGTAAGCGCCGCGATGCTAGTGCGGGCTCTGGTCGTTGTTGTTGTTGGTCTCCTCCTGGTGGTGCTCCTCCACCTCTTCCTCCGCGTACGTCTCGTTAGGAACCGGAGCGTCGAAGGGGTCAGCAGGCGCGGGGGGCGTCGCCTGACGCTGGCGCTCAAGGTGGTGTCTGAGATGAGCAGAGCGCGGGGGCGGCAGATGCCTTGGCCGCAGCACCGGCGATCCAGGTGATGGTGGCCGCTTCGAGCCCTGCTGTCAGCTCCAAAGCAGTCTGCGCAGCCAGGACGTACGGCCATAACGGGCGGGACCTCCTTTCCATCCGGCTTCTCGAGCACAGCACTCATGTCCATCTCAGTCCACACGTCCTCCCTCTCGTTCGGCAACAGGAGGTTGCCAGCCTGCTTCGACACACTGGCGCCGCCATGCGCGTTCGGTCCCGTCAGGCCGAGCTTGGACCCGACCTTGGGCCGGCCGAACGGATAGCTGGGGTGGACCTGTGACGGCAGCGTTTCGTCCGCGTCCGGACGGGGAGGCTCGAGGTACGCGGGGTACGCGACGTCCTCCTCGAACCCCGGCATGACGGACCACCCCGTCTCCGGGGGCTCGTCCGTCAGCAGCGCGAGAATGTGCGAGCGCGTTGCATGCAAGTGTGTAAACCGAGCGTCCTAGGATCAGCCAACACGCAAGGACAATGGTGCTTACGGTGATGCTTGTTGTCATGGCGAGAGTATGGACGGAGAGAAAAACAAACCAAAGGCGATTGGGTTGTTGTGCGCGCTCACGCGCTGCCGCGTGCCGCGTGGCCGACTGGCCCAGAGGTTCAGGCACGGCCAACACGTCATAATCCAGCAGAGGTTAAAGTGCGTTCAGCGGTGGAGGTGACGTTCCAGAATTCGAGGACAGCCAGAAGAATCCGACGGTACCAGCCTCATTGTTGTGTTTAACTTCTCTCTTGTCCCCTTCTCACCTCGCTGCCCCTCGCCATGAAGAGAGAGAGGGCTGCTACGCTAGGTGAGCTGAGGACCTCTGTTGTCCTAGCTGACTAGCAGAGGCCTTCATCATCGATACGTTCATTCGGATCGACAACGATGGCAAGGAGCACCCCATCGATAAGCCGGACCAGGTGAGCTTCCAGTATTTTGTCGAAGCTGACTCCTAGATTGGCGGGGCAGGATCTTACGGTGAGCTGCTTTCACACGTCCTCTTGCAGCTTCCGACTAACATTCAGCTATCTTGGGCGCTCGTCTGTTTCTCCCTCCGAATCGCCTGGGCATGATCGTGGATTACACGCCCGAGAGCCTGCCCGAGGCGATGAAGTCGCGCCTGCAGTCGTACGGCGACATGTGGGACTTCCGCTTGCGGCAGGACGGCGAGCCGACAACTAGAGCGGTGAACAAGTACAAGGGGCAGGTCCGAGAGTGAGTACGCAGCTTCGTGGTGCCTTTGTGGCTAACAGGCCGCCAGGTTCGAGTACCTGACCCCGCCGAGCTTGCTGCTTCCCAAAGACATTGTAGGGGCCTTTGGGTACCCGGAATGGCTGCATCTTGTGTCGTTCCCCGACCGAGCGCAGGAGACAATTTCGCAGATCGAGGTGATCAAGGCAGAGTCAGGCTGGTCTCCCGGCCTGCTATGGGAGCCAGAACCAGTGAGTCAACGTCCATGCGTACACCGATGGAAAAAGTCATGGTCTCGCGACCACGGAATAGTGGATCACCCCAGCGTATTTTGTCACGCTGGCATGCACGGCGCGTCGAACATCAACTGACCGCGCCAGCCGTGCTGTGTACCTGAGAACTTAGAATTGATCAAGAGCTTGACTCCACACGTCGACGTGATCAGGTATGTAACACCCCGTCGAGGCTCCACGAGGCGAGCTCCACGAGGCGAGGGCGAGGGACGAGGGGCGCGCGTCATGCTGACCACCGCCTCAGCCCGAACCACACAGAGGCCATGTCCTTATTCAACATCCCGACCCCGAGCCACCACTCGGCCGACGCGAACGCGACGCTGGAGTGGCTCGTCCGCAGATTGCTCGCACTCAAGCCGCGGGTCGCCGCCGTCCTGAGGTGTGGCCAGAGCGGGTGCTGCTACGCGCTGTCAGCGGATTTGCCACCGGGGACGTTGACGAACGACACACTGGACGCTGTGCCCGTGTACTGGGGCCAGCCGTTCCACCAGTCTCAGGACAAGGTCAAGGACCCCACAGGAGCGGGGAACGCGTTCATGGGCGGCTTAATGGCGGCGCTTTACGAGGGGAAGGATATCCATGAGGGTGAGTTAGGCATAGCGAAGTTGAGAACTGACGAAGCAGCTATCGTTTGGGCGAACGTTGCGGCATCATTCATCATCGAGCAAGACGGGTTACCCACCATGCACAAGGTGCTGGGGCGTGAGGTGTGGAACGGAGACTACCCCTGGGAGAGGGTGGCTGAGATGCAGCGGCGCGACGCCGAGTCGCGCTGACATGTTGTAAACACCAATGTTGTATACGCTATCATATGCAGAACAGTCTCTATAAGTACATGAACCTAAGATCTAAGCCGGGGTGACGCCAAGTGTTGTTCCTCCGCAGACGTAGAGGACCTGGCCGGTAACGAAGCCGTTGTTGCGGTCGAGGAAGAACATGGCCGCGCGCGCCACATCCTCTGGTGTTCCGAGGCGTCCGACGACGATGGAGTCGATGATCTTCTGCGTATTCGGGTGTCCCTCTGGGTTGGACTCCATGAAGAGCTCCGTCGCAATGGGTCCGGGCGCGAGCGAGTTTACGGTGATGCCATCCTTGCCGAGCTCCATCGCGAGCGTGCGCGCCATGCCGATCATGCCCGCCTTGGTGGCCGAGTACGCGACGCGGTTTACCTTGCCGAGCGCGGCGCGCGACGCCATCATAACTATCCGGCCGTAGCCTGCCTCGCGCATGCTCGGCAGCACGGCCTGGATGAGCGTCAGGGACGCCTTGAGGTGCAGGTCGCAGAGGAAGTCGAGGTCGTCCGTCGTGCACGTGTCGACCGTGCCGGGCTTGGTGGCGCCAGCATTGTTCACGAGTCCGATGACTTTGTACGACTGCACGACCTGGTCCACTACCGCGCGCACCTGCGAGTCATTCGTGAGATCCGCAACATAGCTGAGCAGATTCGGCGTCGGCGAGCTCGGCGCCTTGCGGTCGATGTTGATGACAGTGTTGCCCTTTCTGAGCAGTGCGAACGCGATGGCGGCGCCGATCCCGCTGCTGGCGCCGGTGACGATGTAGGCTTCAGCTTTCGCCATTTCTTGATCTATACGTGTGGAGTGGTCGTGTGAGTGGAGTTGCAGTGCAGAGGTGCTCTTGCGGCCGAGTCTTTGCCGCTGGCAGCACCAGGTGGGCGGCACTTAAGTACAGGCGTCAGAGGTCGGACATGCCCGCAGCCGTGCCGGTCCATCGTTCCTCGGCACGTACCTGCCCATCTGCCAGACCACCTGCCTACGACGGGCGAAGGCTGGAGCAGATTGTAGTGCGACGCGAGCACCGACAGCCCGTGACGCGCAATTGCTATGCGAACCGTAACCCAAGAATCCGGTACACCACCCAGCGATCCCAGGCATGACGTTCTGTGTGCGTGCATGCGCATGACCAAACGCTGGAGCAGGTCCCAGTTCCGCAGCACCCTCCTCGCGACCACCACCCTGGCGAAAACAGACACCGGCAAACCTGAAAGTGACCGAAAGGCCGATCAGCGACGGCCGCAGCGCTGAAGCCGATTTCGTCATTGCATCTTCCGTCCTGACTTCCTGACATCGCCGTCCCTCAGATCTGATCTCTCGGCGCTCGCACCATCCCTCGACGCCGCTGACATTGCAGCGCAGATCTGCGCCGTGCAAGCTCCGCATACGCCACCGAGCCACGGCCATGAGCGAGACACTCGACGTCGAGCTCGAGCTCCTCGCCTCGAGCCTGCTGCCTGCCGAAACGCTGGAGACAGGTGCGGGGCCTCCAGCGCCGGGCTTGGAGGACAAGTCACCCCAAACGTCATCTGTTTGGCCGCGCGAGTTCACCGTAGCAAACACAGACAGCGGTCGGCGGCTCGTCGTCTACGTGCGCCAGGGCTACCCTGCCCGGTCGGCCGTGGACGTTGCGCTGAAGGGCGACGACATGGACCGTGACGCGGCTATCAGATCAGAGGAGCGGATCCAGAGCCTGTTGCGGGATCACTGGGACGAAGCGGACGAGTACGTTACACTTCGCGCTGCGCTGCGGAACTGACGGACGCTACCCGCTCTACCAGATCATGACCGTACACCTGCTTCCTCTCATCGCGCCGAGCCCTGAGCGGCCGGCTGCTGCGGAGAACTCTGAAGTCAAGAAGACAAATGACGGCCCCAGTGACGCACCAAATCACGCTCTCCTCACCTCGCACCACCTCCTTTCCAAGACAAAACGCAAGGACTTCATCGCCCTCTCTTCTCAGTTGTCCCTCACCGGCTTCAGCAAGGTCGGACACCCTGGCATCTATTACGCAATAGGCACAGAGAGCAACCTGAAGGAGTGGCTGAAGGAGGTAAAGTCTTGGAACTGGCTCAACTTGAGAGTGAGGGTTGGCATCGAACCGATACCGCCAGAGTATGAGGCGCGGAGTACGGTGCAGGACGAGAGCAGGGGAAAGGAGGACGGAGCCAGGGGCGGACTCGGCCGAGGGAACTGGGTCGAGCTGGAGAAGATTTCGGACGCCTTGACCTGGATGCGAGATCGCGGGCGCGAAGAGATGCTGACGGAGATTGGCATCGGCGCCTAGCAACCAGATCATCATACAAGATACATGATGTACACATACAAAAGGCCCAAAATATAAGCAAGCACTGGGTTGTCTACGCGTCTACGTCTAGTGATTTAGTGGCTAATGTACTGGAAGACATAGGACACTTCGGGTGAGCCCAGCTCCGCTCTCAGCAGATCGTCGTGCATCTGCCCAAGCTGCGAGTTCGGGAAGTGATTCCACGTGCTGGCGTCGCCGTACAGCATCGCAGGTGCCTTGACGAACTGCCTACCGTCGCGGCAGCGCTTGCACTTGTACGTGTCGTGCGAGTCGCATAAAGTGTTTGTGTGGAACTTGAACAGTTGCCGGAGGTCATCTTGCGTGAAGTGCCGAGCCGTGTCCTCGGCCTCGTCGACGACGCATGCGGACAGGTTCTGCTTCTGGCACTGTCGCTGGAAGATCTTCTCCTCAATGGAACCGGTCGTCATGAAGCGGTAGACGAAGCACTCCTTCTTCTGCCCGTCGCGCCAGACACGTGCGAGAGCCTGTTGGTCCGAAGCCGGGTTCCAGTCGGGGTCGAATAGGATGAGGCGGTTGGCACCGATCAGGTTGATACCACAACCTCCTGCCTTGGAACTGAGCAGGAAGACAAACTCTTTACCCTCAGGGTCGTTGAAACGGTCGACGATCTTTGAACGCTTGCTGACGCTCATCGTGCCATCCAGACGAACACAGCCGTACTTCTTCACCCTGCAAAGCCGCTCCATAAGGTCGAGCGTCTGCGTGGCGTTCGAGATGAGGACAATCTTGTCGGTCGTGTGGTTCTTGATGTGGTCCAACATTCGCTCAAGCACGACGAATTTGCCAGACAACTGGCAGTTGAAGGAGCGATCGCGGCCAGTGCGACCCGTGGCATAGTCGTCCGGTAGGAACTGCGCGGAGCCGGGCAAATCGTCCGGGAGGTTGAGAAGCTCGGGATGGTTACAGAGCTTGCGAAGAAGGCCGATCGCCTTGAGGGGCTGGGAGTCCTTCCCGCGGAGGAGGCGCTGGACGTCTTTGGAGTTGACGAAGTGGTTGTAGAGCGATGACTGAAGAGGGCTGGGATTGCAGAACACAACGTGCTCGTACTTTACGGGGAGATACTTCGAGAGGAGGTCGTTGGTGCGTCGGATGATGAACCGGCTGACAAGACCGCCGAGTTCCTTCAGCTTCGCGTCACTCTCCTCCTTCTCCTTGTCTGTTGCGTCGGCGTCACGACCACGAAGAATCTTGAGCTCGAAATTCTTCTTGAACTCAGCGCGGGAGCCGAGGTACTCGGGGTTCGCAAAGTTGAGAAGAGCAAAGTACTCCGACAGATCGTTCTGGATGGGTGTACCTGTCAAGATCACACGTCGCTGTACATTGAGAGCGGTGAGAGCCTGGAAGGTGAGAGTGTCGGCGTTCTTCAGGCGATGGCCCTCGTCGGCGAGAAGAAGGCCGATGGGGCAGCCGTCGAGTTCCGTCTTCAGTGTACGCAATGTCTCGTAGGACACAATCATGACCGGAAGGGTCACACTTCGTCCAGAGGCCGCGGCCCAACGTCGAACGGCAGGAATGAGTTCTGCTTTGCCTCCTTTTCCGTCAACGACAAGAGGGTTCACAGCTCCGGGGCCAAGCCACTTGACCAGCTCGTTCGCCCAGTTTCCGACCAGAGACGTAGGACAAGCGATCACGACCTTCTCGCACGTGCCCTTGCCAGGAAGAGGTGACTGTTTGAGGAGTGTCCAAAGCAATGCAATGCATTGAAGTGTCTTTCCTGTCCCGTCAGCGTTGATATCTCTCTAGAATCTCACCGAGACCCATCTCGTCAGCCATGATGCAGCCCCACGCGTTGTCGGCCACAAGTCCTGTTGTACACCTGTACAAGAACTGCAGGTCAGCTGTGCGGATCGCAAAAATATGCTTACCTTCACACCTTCAATCTGGTGTGGTCGCAAAACCTTGCTCAACCGCGGGTCAATGACGACGGGAACCTTGACGACCTTCTTCTTAGTCTTGTCTTCGATACCAAGGATCGCCTTCAGGCTCTTGTGCGGGCCGCGGTCCTCTTCCTTCTTGGCAGCTTCCACCTTCTGAGCGACCTCCTCAGGATCAGGCTTGTCGTCAATGGTAGGATCGTAGAGCACAATGGCATGGTCGGCCATGGGATCGTGGAGGGGGCGGGGCGCGAGCGTAGGATGGGGACGCGCTCCCAGTGAAGCGTGCGACAGAGGGTGAACGACCTTCTCGGACGTCTTCGCGTTGGTCATGACAGGGATAGCAAAGCTGTAAGCGTCAGCTACCGGAAGCGTGCAAGGCCGCCTCAACGTACCTCTTTGAGAAGACTGTAGTGCTCTCCTTAGGCGCGAACACTGGGAACTTTCGCGTGCACCACTTCGCCATGTCGCCCAACACGCCGTTCTCGTAGACCTTGTTGCCCATCTCGAACCGCATCTTCTTCGTGGGAGCGTCAGAGTCGCCGTCATCGCCCCCGGCGCCAGCCTCCTTGTAGGACACTTGTTTGCGTTTCCTTGCCGGCATTGCCAGCGTACGGGTCGATCCCAGCGCGCTCGGGGCCTTGAATGGCTTCGAGACGATTCCGAACCCTCCGGACGTAGCCGACGTCACAGGAGGGTCCCCATTCTTCTTGCTGGGTACCCTTCGCAACATGTTGCGGGCTGAAGAAGTGTCGATTCAAGCGATGGGAGATGGTGGTGATGCAGGTAGGAGACGGAGATTGATATTGTTTTGACGACGCGTCCATTTGCCGCTCGCATTACAAAAGCAACAAGTCGCGTCAACCGGCGGAACCAAATTTGCCACCCACGGTGATGACCACCGATCTCGACTTTAAGCGGTACCCCCAGTAAACAAAAGTTCAGATTGAATCTGAAGTCATGAAGGCCGTCACCGACGACTCTCTCAGCGTGAACACAACCACCAGCATGCCCCGTTCCAACGACGATCCGCGACGGCACGTTCAGATCCTTCCCGAGAGGGTTGGAGCTGTGAGTTTCCCTCCTGCTGCGGATGCTGATACGTTTCTTAGGTCTCTGGATCTGAGTTCCCCGGCCACTACCCCGGAGAGGACCACTCTTGGAACCTCGATAAGTTTAAGGAGGTGAGTGCTCCTTGTTTATCGGTCCAAGCTGACGAATAGAACTTGATTGTTTCGGTTCAGCGGTTGACTCCCTCGACTGTCGAGTTTGACTTGGTTGGTGTGGACGCCTCAATTGCGAACTCGCTTCGTCGTGTTATGATTGCTGAGGTGCGTTAGGGGAGTCTACTTGCGTAGCTGACACCGCAGGTTCCTACTGTTGCCATCGAGGATGTCTACGTCTGGAACAACACCTCTATCATGCAGGACGAGGTTCTGGCGCACCGTGTTGGTTTGATTCCTCTGAAGATTGATCCCCGGACGCTGGACTTCAAGCGTGAGCTACTGTGCGCATACTTCGAGCTAACGTGCAGCCTCGAACTACTCTGCGCCGATGGAGAATGACACGCACGTGTTCGACCTGCGTGTGAAGTGTGACCGCCGACGTGACGCTGCCCCAGGAGAGACGGACCCGAAGAAGCTGTACTACGACTCGAACGTGTACACGGGCATGATGAAGTGGGTGCCGTCGGGACAGCAGAAGAGCAAGTACAAGGGCAAGGAGCCCCGGCCGGTGCTGGACGACATTCTGCTCGTGAAGCTGCGCCCGGGACAGATGGTGGACCTGCACTGCTTTGCGCGCAAGGGTGTCGGAGCCGACCACGCCAAGTACTCGCCGGTTGCGACCGCGTCCTACCGCCTGCTGCCGCACATCATCCTGCGCGAGCCCATTCCCCTCGAGGACCAGGAGAAGTTCAAGTCGTGCTTCGCGCCTGGCGTCATTGAGCTCGAGAACGACGAGGACGGAAACCAGCAGGTCGTCGTGAAGAACCCGAGGAAAGACACCGTCTCCCGAGAAGTCCTCCGCCACAAGGAGTTCCAGGACAAGGTCGAGCTCGCCCGTATCAGGGATCACTTTATCTGTGAGTATCACTGGCAGCTCATTGAGGTGTTCGTTCAGCTGACCCCGCAGTCAATGTCGAGTCCGCCGGCCAGTATCCCCCTGAGGAGCTCGTGCCCGAGGCGATCAAGATCATGCTCTCCAAGATCTCCGCCGTCGAGGCCGGCCTCGACAAGCTCTTTGCCCCTACGGAATAGACTGTATACCCACCCACCTTCTCATCATCACACAGCGTCTTATTTTCTCATGCAGCATATACAGGATAATCAGAACTGGTGCATGCGTACATCGCTATAGAGGACTGGAACTAAAGATACAGCATTAGGGTGGCCACGACGTACACGACTAGAGAAGCTACCGTTGTCGATCCTCATCAGCGGTTCGATATTCTCGCCATCACTCCGCCCGGACAGGAGGCAATGCCACACCGGCAAGAGCGTTGGCTTCGATTGCTGTCGGTTGACTGGCGTTCGCTCTCCCAAGACTGGCGCATCGTCTGGGAGTACGTTGGGAGTAGGGGTGGACGGCGAGCAGATCGAGATTGGGAGGAACGCGGTCTCGTGCTCTCGACCGACGAGCGGCTGGACACTACCTCCTCATATGCCGGTGGCGATCCAGGGGCGACCTCGGACCTCGGACGAGGCCGAACACGAACACGAGTGCGACTGGAGCCCGGCGCAGTCGATGGCGGCGGGTAGGACACCGTGGACGACGGTGGGTGCGGCTTCGGCGCCTCGTCTGGTAGTGGTGGGAGAGGTTTGGAGTTGACGTATCGCTGAAACGCGATATCACGGCGTGAGATTGGCGCACTGGGCACGGGCAGGGACATTGTTGTGGTGATGAGTCTGTTGTTGACTTCGTTATCAGCGCACTATCGAAACTCTATTGTGGCAAGAGATGCAGCTGAGGGGTGGCGAGCTGTACTAGATGCTAGACGCGAGACGCGATCGTAGGCTATGACCGAAGCCGATGGCACCGGCGACGATCCTTATATTCGTCGTTGCTTTCGTCATCGGCCGGTGGAGTGCTCCCACGCCGCACGCCGCACCCTTCAATGGCTGACCTGCCACCCCGGATATCGCTATCTCATGACTCAGCTGAAACCCCCGACGCACCGCCATGCTCTGCGCCTGGAACGGGCAACCCCAGCATACCTTCCGGGCAGCGGCCAGAAAGCCGGCGCCAGAACTGGATTAGACAATGGAACTCGGTACCACCGGCAACGCCGCGTTCTTCGCAACAATAGAATCACGGATGGCGCCCTCGTGCCCCAACGACATCATACCCCAGATTAGCGACGGAGCGTTCATAGCCCGCATATCCCCAGCCGCGTGTTTTGCCAAGCCTTAGTCGATCGTGTACGGCCGTGTGCTCCGGCCGAAGCCGACAGGCCGATAGGTGGTACGAGCAGCGCCCAAGACTGTGGCAGATCTGTGAGCCGAGCTGCCGCGCGAGCGGTTGAGACAGAGTCAGTCGATATCGTCAGCGGCAAACGGATCGACCCGCGTGTGGGTGTCTGCCTACGCATGCATCTGTTGATTTTACATTGTCTAATGGGGTTCCTAGTGGTGGGCCTCCTCCTCGGTGAACATCCTGGGGGGGATGTTGCGCTCCCACTTGGTGCCGTCGGGGAACATGGGAGCTGTGTGTTAGCTCGCTCATTGACTCCGAATGAAGGCTTCCCACGGAAAGCGATTGCAGCGCCGCAGTGAAGAGTAGCAGCAGCGCCGAAAGCTCTCTAATACGCAGAATACTCACGGTGGTAGGGGTCAGGGTGCTGGTTCTTGCGGAGGTGAGCCTCAGCCTTCTCGAGGATGATCGCGAGAGCACGGGGGTCGTTGACGTTGCTGCTTGTTAGTTAAAGCTCCCGAGTCATGGCAGCCGCGCATTCTCCGGTGTCAAGCCAACGCTGATGAGACGTTAAGGAATCGCGAATCAGCGCGCCGACCCACGACGCAGCTTCGTTCACCCCAGTCCGACATGCGTTCCCCGCCACTTGCGCTTCTTCGCGCCAGCACCATAGGAACGGGAGCCAGAATCTGTTGAGGGCGAAGGAAGCCGCATCACGAGAGAAAGCGACGTCGACATCCCCGCCAGTCTCCGCTTGGCTTGTCCCGGCTGCCTGTGGGGCAGCACCACCGTAACGTCACTCGCGCACTCTACTCACCGGTTGCGCTCGAACTCTGCCCGGATCTCCATGGCACGCTGGCGCCAAGCGTCACGACGGATGTACCAGTCCAGCTCGTTGGCCAGGTAGCGCCTGTACAGCGACTTGACGTACGACCTGCCGTGTCGAACCGATAGTCGCAATAACGGGGCAGGAAGCCAGATACGCATGCCCGTAGCAACGGAAACCAAATCCAGCGCCACCCCAATAGTAATAGAGAGTACGAGGCGAGGCGAAACAACGCATGGCGGGCGGGGCACGAGCGATCGGAGCAGACGAGAGCAGCGGAGTTGGACAGCGGAAGTCGTTGTAGATTCGCAGTGCGCGGTCGTATCGAGAAGCGGAAAGTCGGCGTCAGCATCACTCCTCGCGCAAGCAGCGGGCGGACTCACCTGTGGGCGTTGGAGAATGCTGTGGCAGGCGAGGCGGACATGGTCGGTGGTGTTGTCTGGGGAGCTCAACGGCCTACTCTGACTTCGAGGTGGGATGCAGGCAGGCGTAGGAGCAGGCGAGCAGGCACGCCCAGCGCTCGGCGGAAGCGGAGAAATGAGCGTGGCACGTTGGGCGCCCTCAGCCAACCACCGCTGAGCCGAAGGTCAGTCTCCTATTATCACTTTGCAGCCCCCGAATGACCTTCCATGCATGCATAAGGTAAGTGGCATGCATGTGTGGATGATAGACAGCAGTTTGACACCGAACACTGTGGGTCGTGGGATGCATGGAGGGTGCGGCTGAGCGGTGGAGCAGGGCTGTGAGCGAAAGGTGCACCTGCAAATCTCAACCAAGTCTCTCTCCCTAGGCGAACCTGTCCCTGCGCTCTGCCATCGTGTCGTCTCATTCTCCTTCCCCGATAACGTATCTGTATGCATCGCTGGATATCACGGCTTTCTCAGAACTCAGTTGGAGTAGACCTGATAGCTGATCACGTGTTTATCGTCGCGTGGCCGGAGTTAGCCAGCAAGAGCAGGCAAGCCTGATAAAAAGCCTTGAAGCCCTTGTCACTCTTCCAGACTCCTTCTTCGGTTCGGGCTCTCGCCTGCGCTGGAATCGCCTCCCGAACGCGACTCACATGATCGAGACTCGCGAGCGGGCCTCTCTGGCTTCCAACGCACGAATTACCCTCCAGACCTGTGCTTGGCATACGCAACAACGGAAGACAAGACGGAGCCGACACTTTATGAGATACAGTGGTGCGGGATGGAGAATGAGGATCATTAACGGCATACTACTGACACTTTTACGATACGACAGATACTACGACTCTCCTGCGAACATTGTTCAACTTTCGGGGGCTGTTCGACAGCTGTCAACCCGAGCTAGCCGTGGGGGTTGGGCGACCAGAGCTGCGACTCCTTGTCGGGGTACTCGCTGACGCAGCGCTCGACGCGGGCCGGCCATGTTGGACCTGTCGTTCCCCTGGTACGCACGGTGAGGCAGCGGCCGGTGTGCCCTCCGCGCCTGCCGACGGTCTCGATGATGTAGTCGGTGTGCACGTTGCCGTTGAGCCCCCACCAGCGACTGGCGCGGCGGCATGGCACAAGTGTCGTCCAACCGCCCCATGTCTCGCTGAGGCAGAAGTTTGTGTTCGCCAGGCGGATTTGACCGATGGTGCCGGGGTCGGGCAGCTTCCAGCCGGGGAAGTTGGGGCCGCAAGCCCCGTTCCCGCCACTGGACGTCAACTCAGCGCAGCGTTGGGACGTACAGGATGGGGTCTGCACCCCATTCGACCAGATCCTCCACGTTGAGGCACGGGCCGCCGAGGAGGTGTAGCTGGGTGCCAGTCTCCGATGGCCAGGCAGAGACCGCCAACGCGAGCGTCAGAAACTGAATCAAGAGAGCGAGCATAGTGCTTTGCTGGACAGGGGCACCTGCTATCGACCGTCTATATATCGTCGCTGCACTGCGATGTGAGGTTGTCCGGGCTCTGAGACCTCTGGCGGCCCCCTGATCAGCCCTCACATTTCTGCGGTAGTTACAAGTGGCAAAGGTCACGAGTCTGCGGGACGGCAGCATTCCTGAGATCCGAATGAACAGTCTTCCGTAAATGAGGTCAGCTATCAGTACCGAGCAGAACACTATGCAATCCGAGTAGCCATCCGAGATGGTGGACAGTCGCTTTGACTCGGCACGCGAACGAGCGACGGAACAACCCGCTCCCCGATCAGAGAAGCGGACCGGCTGAAGGAGATCCGCAGCTGAGCTTATAGGCCGACATTCCATCACTATCAAACCTCGGTGAACATAGAGATCGCGCGTGGGATAGTGAAAGCTCGTCTGCACCTCGCTCGGATGGGAATAGGAACAGTGTACATCGGTGAGATCATCGCTCCCTCGGTCCATGGCCCGTGACTGGTCCGTCCTGTACTTCTGCTGTTGCACGACAATGCTCATCTCATATGCCCACAACTCCGCTAACCCTCACATGAGACTCCAAGTCGGCAGGCCATGCGACCTTCCTCGAGCGAGACCGCGCCGACTACAACTACCTCCGTGCTACAGCTCCACCACACAACATGCTCTAGGCTTTAGTGTTTTCGTCCCTCATGGTCTTTCATGTGATCGGCATCCGTGAGAACAACTGGAAGCGTCACATTCCTCCCCAGACCGGCCGGCACACCCCGCCGGCCCGCTCCACACCACCACCGCGTCGTATATCGTGCGCATGAGTCATGCAGCTCATGTGTGCAACCACCTCGTGTGTGTTCTTGAGTTTGCTGCCCTGAGCTTATCTGTCGTAACTCTGACCTAGCCTAATTTTAGACCAGCAGGCGCTAGCGCGACTGACCTCAGCAATCTCTAACTCAGGCCTGAGAGTACATAAGCCGCACGATTGGGCGGGTTCGCTGATGCACTTGTGAACTTTGACAGTCATGTGGAGCACACTCACTCTCTTACTCTCGACGCTCGCGCCAACGCTGGCGAGCCCCGTCGCGCCTGTCGCCCGTGATGCCACCCCCGTCGCCAAGCGCTGGGACCACCCCGCCGCGAGCCCGAAGGTGTTCATCATCTCCATGTTCGACCCGGAGGACGTGTGGACCGGCCCGCTCGGCCTCACGGAGAACATCACGCTACCGGGCCTCTCGCCGCTGTTCCCGAGCGTGCACTGCAACCAGGCGCGCGACATCTGCCACTTCATCACTGGCGAGGGCGAGATCAACGCCGCCGCGTCCGTGACCGCCCTGCTTAGCAGCGACGCGCTCGACCTGCGCCAGACCTACTTGTGAGTGTCTCCCTCTGCCTGCAGCTGACACGTTAGCCTGGTGGCCGGGATCGCCGGCGTCAACCCGAACTTCGGCACGCTCGGCTCGGCCGGCCTCGCACGGTACGCGGTGCAGGTCGCGCTCGCGCACGAGCTCGACGCCCGCGAGATGCCCGAGGACTGGCCGACGGGCTACTTCCTGCAGGGGACGGACGCGCCGAACGTCGTCGACGGCGCGGAGCACTACGGCACCGAGGTGTTCGAGCTCAACACGAATCTGCGTGAGCGCGTCAAGCCCTACACGGACGGGCTGACTCTGAACGACACAGAGAAGGCGGCCGCCTTCCGCGCCAAGTACGCGCAGGACGTTGCCAAGGCGCCCCCGTCCGTCATGTACGGCGACGTCTCGACCAGCGACGTGTACTTCGCCGGCGAGCTGCTGTGCCAGGCATTCGCGAACATCACCAAGCTCTGGACGAACGGCACAGGCGAGTACGTCTTCACCGCCCAGGAGGATAACGCCACCTTCGAGGTGTTTGTGCGCTACCACCTCGCGGGGCTCGTCGACTTCGCACGCGTCATCCTCCTCCGCACAGGCAGCGACTTCGACCGCGCACCGCCCGGCATGACCGCGTTCGAGGGATTCACGGCGGACCAGGGCGGCTTCCCGCCGGCCCTCCAGAACCTCTTCGTTGTCGGCAACCCCATTGTCCAGGGCATCCTCAGCGACTGGGACGAGTTCAAGGACGGCATCCCGCCCCAGGACGGATGGCTCAGCACTGCGGACGTCCTCCACACACTCGATGAGGGTGGCGCCCGCCAGAAACGCAGCCTCGGCCGCTACGCCGCTGCGCGTGAGGCGCTGGACTGAAAGCACTAATCAAACTTCTTGCATGGACCTTTCGTATGCACACTATAATGCGCTAAAGTTTTACGCCCAGCAGAGGCTGGCGAGGATCTGCTGAGCACCAAAGTACAGCGGCAGGCCGATGAGGTAGTTCCAGAAGTCGCGAGTGACGAACTGGTGACGAGCAACGAGGAGGTCGGACACCTGGAAGATGACCGCACCCGCGATCTGCTCCCAGGGCGCGCGCGAGTTCTTCGAGGTGCCGATGGCGAGGACGGTCATGGCACTGATGACGGTGGTGTAGAGTGCAACGGGGATGCGGTCAGCCTGGGGAAGGCGGGGCGAGAGCCACTTCCAGACAAGGGCGCCGGCAGCCGCCTCACCGGCGAGCGCGGTCAAGGTCAGCTGAGGGTCGAGCGGGCCGGAGTTGTAGAAGGCAACAGCGTAGGCGACGTGGCCGAGAAGGAAGGAGAAGAGGCCGCCCTGGAACGCGGTGGGGGTGTCGAACATGAGGAAGACGTCGCCGATGAACGAGAAACCGAGGCCAGCGAGGATGGTCTTGCCGAACGAGGTTGCGGCGGCGGGGGAGTTGTAGGCGGTGTACAGGAAGCCGAGGGCGGCAAGGGGCTTGGTGACCAAGACGCCGGGGTGGGAGCGAGCGTATTCAGCGACGAGGAGGCCGGAGAGGCCCACGGCGGTGATGAGCGGCCCCGTCGAGGGGACAGCGTTGTTGAGCAGCATAAGGAGTGTGTGTGATGCCGATGTGGATGAGGACAAAGGAAAGAGATGCCTTTATGCATGGACGTGTCGTGTTGACTGGTCCGCGTTAGGCCATGCGCCAGCGCCGCCATGGGTCGATGGGCTCAATCAATCGGCAATGACCCGCCCGGGCCGGATCGGTGACTAAATCGATGAATGTCAGGCACGGCCCTCGTGGGCCGACTGATACCCCTGTTGGCTCCTCTTCGGTGGGCGCGGTCGCAAGACCGCTCCGTCAGCTGATTTGCCGTGCATGCGCCCATCGAAGTCCGCGTCTGCAGCAAAGCCTTGGTTCAGAGTGTTAGTCTCGGTGAATAAGACGGCTCTTGGTATCAGATGTTCGGCGGACGCCGGCGGCCGCGGTACGCTTTGTTCTGAACGCCGCACAGACAATTGGGCTATACAGTGCTAAACCCCTGTCCCAGCAACGCAGACTTGCGGAGATGAACAGATGGCCGAATAATGATGACAGCCGTTGCTGTAGGCTGTATACGGGCGGTGCTGCGGCTGCACAGCTGAAGCCACAGCCGAGCAGCCTCAGGCGCGGTCCTCATTACAGTCTCGCGATTGAGTGCTCGTCGGCGTAAACCGATGAGCGAGAGGGCTGAGAACGCAAGAAGGTGGCGTTCTATGAGCTGTTCCCTGCTTCTCTGAGCTACCCGCGCTGTGTAGTGTGAGTCTTGGTGGGTAGGCGTCTTGCACCTCGGTGTTGGCCGGCAGTAGCAGTCCGGAACCATGTTCAGATCCGCCCGAAGCTACCATCGGTTCATTCTCAGTGATGCGCGACGCGCAAACATACAAGAAGCCCAATGAAGCGGCGTATACTACAATAATGCCCTGTACTGCTGTGCGACCTTGCCGGCGGAGGAGTGCGGCAGATGTTAATGGCAGCTTGCTGACGCTATGACGGGACCGATAAGTCCGTGGGCTCAGCAGTGATGCTCTGCTGTCCATTTAACCGAACCCTAGATCTTCCTATATTCCAGTCTGTTTGGTCTTCGTCATTCTCGCATGCCCTCCGAAGCCGATGCCATGGTCCCGTTGAGCCCCATGGCAGTGAAGCGGAGCTTGGAAGTTAACAGCCTCTTGCCAGCGTGTTGAACGGGCTGGCGCCCGCTGGCGCCTTCGTCTTTATAGTCAATAAGGGAAGCAGTGACGGGATTGCAAAGCCCTCGAGTGCACTCACAAGATTGTGGGGACAGGCATCTTGCTCGTTACTGCGTTATGCGACAGCGCAACCGCCTCATGGATGTTGAGTCTGTCAGGCGACCTTGAGTGTAAAACCGCCACGGACATCGAAACGCAGGCTACTTTCCAAGCACCTGGTCAGAGGCCATTAACCATGAACAGAGCTGCCTAGAATCCTTGGCTCATGCATACGCGTTTGCTGAAGAGAGGCTGCATGCATTTCCACGATCGCACTACAACGCAATGCCACCGCTCATGTGCCACCGAGGAAACGCCGGAGTTCCGCCATGTGGCCCGGCCCTGACCGGATTTCAGAAAGTAAGTCCTCGTCCACCAGGAACTTTGGCAGGCATCGAGGCAGACTCCGGACTTTTGCTGCGATCAGCGTACTTGCACCACCTCCTCCCCGCGACCTCGAGCGACCCCGAACCGCGCCTCTGCACTCGACTGGGCCGGAACGACAGCGACACAACCTCTCAAAAGGCCAGGCTTCGACCCCTCAGCCTCCGCTCCCCTCCTTCCCCCGTCTTTCCTCCTCTTCCTTCCTCACCCGACCCCTTCACCCGACATGTCCGTCCTCCGACCAGCCGCGAGGCAACTGCGACGGGAAGGTAGGCTATCCATAAGATGTTGAGCTGACAGCAGTGCGCAACTACGCCACGCCCTCGTCGTCGACGACGCCGGCCGCGGCCTCGTCGTACCTCTCGGACCTGCTCGAGCTGCCCGCGTCGGCGGCGTTCCCGCCGCAGCTCGCGCTGCAGCTGCTCACGCACAAGAGCTACCGGTTCGTGCACCGCCTGACGAACATGAGCGAGGAGGAGCTCGTGCAGAGCCAGGTGTCGCACAACGCGCGATTCTCCTTCCTCGGTCGCCGCGCGCTCGCGTCGTACCTCGCCATGTTCCTGCACGCGCAGGTGCGCACGGCCGAGGGCGCCCGCAGCTCCGACTTCCTCAACGGCAAGGATATTGAGACGCGCCTCGCGGACCTGCTCCACGAGAGCAACGTGGGACGTACCGTTGGCGACAGGTGGGGCGTCCAGGACGTCATGCGGTGGACGGCCAACCCGGTGAGTGCTCGCGAGAAGGCTAGGGGTGTGAGGGCGTCAGAATATCACACAGAGCTACCTAAGGCATTGCTCCCACTCTGGAGTGGCGTGTAGGTCTGAATCATAGTGCCCCGCGCGCCTTGAAGAGACCAGCTATCCAAACAGACTCAGCTGACAACAGAACGCCCTCGCGAGCAAGGACGTGGCCGTCAAGGGCCAGGCGGTTGCCGCGATTGTAGGCGGCGTGTTCCAGCACCTCGGGTCTCCGGCGGCGCAGCGTGCGTTCCACATCCACGTGCTGCCCCACCTCGCGCCGCAGCTCAAGGACCCGGCGCTGATCGAGGCGGCGCAGAAGCTGGCCGCGAGCGCGGGCAAGGTCGGCGTCGTGGCCAAGCAGGCTGCGTAAGTGCGTCTTTGCTTTGGCGGCTCGGCGGACTGGCTCTCGACGACGAGCAGGCAGCGAGAGCGAGGGCGCACAGCGCGGCGGAAGGACAGGCAGTAGGCCCCGAGGCGACGGAGGGGCGCGGGGGACGACAGAGGCAGACAGACACTCCCCCTTCTTTTCTCACAAGGAAACAATAGCATAGCTCAGCTCATTGCATGTAGACCCATTTTGCACTCCCCGCGAGCGCGCGCGCCCCCATGTTCGCGCGCCATGGTTAGCTCCGGCGTTGTTTGTCCAGCGAAGTCACGCTGGTCAGGCGACAGTGGAGGTCGGTCGACTTTTGCCCGTGGCTTGGCCAGGTTCGGAATCTCAAGTTTTGGCGACGGCCCAGCCCAGCCAGGCAGCCAACCGGGGCAACTGGACCTATGACGGGGTGCGTCGGGCCAATTCGATCGGCCCTGATTCTAACGCTGCTGCTTGGGCTGCATCGCGTCTGTCTTTGGCTGCACGGCCTGCACAAACAAAACGCACGCATGCACTCGCTGCACATCCTCCTCCTGGCGCTGCTCGCTGACCTATGCAGACTCTCGCTGCTGACGCTCGCTGCTGACCGATTCCCGGCTCCGCTTCCCACATTCCGCCCGCTTCCGACGGCTCCGACGACGCCCTCGGCCTGCGCTGCGCTCCAGACGCCTCTGGCCCCGTACCGTGGCCTATTTGTGCATGCTATATCTCTCTCTAACCGACAACGATCTTCTCCTCGTCGTCGTTGAACGAGTACTCGGGGATCTCGAGGTTGAGGGGGGCGGGGCCCTTGCGGATACGTCCAGAGATGTCGTAGTGGGATCCGTGGCAGGGGCAGAACCAGCCGCCGTAGTCACCGGCCTCGCCGATGGGGACGCATCCCAGGTGGGTGCACACACCGAGCATCACAAGCCACTCGGGGCGCTGGGTGCGCTGCTCGTCCGTCTCGGGGTCACGGAGAGTCTTGACGTCAACGTCGTTGGCCTCGGCAATCTCGTCAGGGGTACGGTGGCGGATGAAGACGGGCTTTCCACGCCACTTGACAATGAGGTTCTTGCCTGCGAATGTTAGTACTGGTCGTCAGCAGGAGACTAACCGAGAGGGATCGAGCCCATCTCAACCTCGATCTTGGCAAGCGCAAGAACGTCAGCGGAAGCGGCCATGTTGGACAGGATGTCGGTCACGGTCGACTTGGCGCCGGACGCGGCAAGAGCACCAAGGGTGCCGACCATGAAGTACGAGAGGGTGCGGTTCGACTCGGGGTTCGAGGTCTTGTAAGGAGTGAAGTCGGGGACACCGGTGGCCTGCGAGCGGCCGGCGAGAGCGCGGGTCGAAGTGTGCATGCTGCGCTGGGCAACGAAGGCACCTGACGGGGGAGCTGCTGGTCAGCATTCACACTTCTTCTCTTCAGCAGCAGAGGGCGCGTTGTGTGATTCTCCAGACGTCGATCCTCCAGTCCAGCAATGTTCTCTGAACTCCACACCCGATGTCATCTCGGTTTGGACTTTTTCGGGTATCGCAACGTTCCGGCTTTAGGCGCTCTGCGGAACGCCCGTTCCCACGAGCTGACGGGCGGGCGGGGGAACAGCATGGCCTGTGGACCGACGTCGGGCAGGGGCATACTAACCGTTGACGCGCTGGAGGAAAGCGCCGGAGAACTTGGCGGGCATGTCGGCGCGGGGACCAGCGTGGTGGTTGGGCTGAGGGGGGAGGTTGAGGGCGACACGGCCGGCGGGGACGCCCGACGCGAGGGTGCGGCAGGTGGGCGCGAGGTTGATGCGCGTGAGGCTCATTTTGGTGTGGAGCGACGACGAGGTCGAGGGCCGGTGAGGAAGAGAGGTGAGGAGTAGGTTGAGTAGGAGGAGGAAGCGGCAGGAGTTGGCTTGGTTGGCTGGCCTTCGCGGACGCTACACGGACGAATAGAGCTCCGCCCAATGCAGGCGGGCTCCGTAGCTGACACTTGCGACCCCAGCCAGAGCCCGCTAATTCCGACCTCTGTGGCACCTCCAGGGCGTAGCCCCGGTTCGTTCCGTATGGTGATACCGTAAGGGGGCGGCCGACTTAAGGTCTGACCTAGCCGAGCTCGCTTGATGCATCCAGCAGGCAGCGGTGAGATGCACGCAATGTCTGCGTGCCTCATCGGTGCGATGGTTGTAACATGCATATGCGGATGGTGCTTGTGATAATGATGATGCTGATGCTGCCAGCTAATGCTCTACCCGACTCTACCCTACACACTTCTATGCGCATAATCCCACACCGTCTCCGTGATGGAGAACATCGGCTTCCCAGGGAAGGCTCGGTATGCGCCGATCTCGGTCAGCGTGCGGACGTACCACCCGGCTGTCCACCCGAGCCACACCCACGTCCAAGTGTTGCCCAGCACAAACTCGATGAACGACGCGGTTCGCTCGCTGAGCACCTGTTTCTTCTTCAGCACGCGCCACTGGCGCTTCACGACAGCCTCCAGCACGAGGCCGAAGGGCTGCACCACGAAGAACGGCGTGACGCCGAGGACGTCGGTCCACGCGATTGCAGTTCGCTCCCCGCGGCCGATCTGATCCAGCAGCAGCACTAGCGTGCCGTAGTCGTGGTGCACGCCGGACAGGGTGAACGTCACGATGGATTTGATGAGATTCGCCTTCACGTTCGGCCCTGCAGGTATGGGATTCGATGGTGACAGGCGACCAGACATCGGAGTATCCGTCGCCGACAGGACATGGCGGGCGACCCCGTTAGGTTTTCCGTTGGTTGGCTTGTGACCGTCGACACTGCTATCCTTGACCTCCTTGCCCTTGTCGTTCAACGCCGAGACAGCCTGCAGAATCTTGGCCTCTGGGCGCTGCACTCTCGTGGCAAGGCTAGAGACCCCAGAGACGGGTAGGCCGAGGAGCGTCTCACCGATGAAGACCCAGCCCCAGATGTGAAGCATACGCCGGTTGTACTGCTGCCATGCCTGCTGTCAGTAACGGTGAGAGGCGGTTTCGGGCTCACCCTCGCCCAGAGATAGGATAGTCCGGGATGTGAGAAGATCTCCTTCAGACTGGCAAACATCGGTGGCCAACCCCACGGGGTCAGCAGCTCGTGGTCGTCTTTGCCAAGCAGCCCTCCAAGCAGGACAAACATAATCGAGAAGCCGACATGCGTGAACTCGAGGCTGCAGACGGTGCGCATCACAACCAAAGTGCTGCAGAAGCCGCGCTGGAACTGAGTCAGGTCGGCATACTTTAGATTGCCGGTGATGAAGAAATCAGCCGCGGTTCGCCGCATAAGCGCACCGCAAGCGTCATCGATAAGCAAGTTGATGAGGCCATAGATGCTTCGCCTGATGATGTACTCCTTCCGGCTGGCATGGCGGTCGTAGGGACGGCTCCGCTGCGAGGTCGATAACGGCGCGCTGTAGTTCCAACCGATGCCGCGCAGGGACACAACGGCGCTCGTCGCCCATTCCAGCTTCGCCCAGGTCCACCCAGGTGGGACTGGTTCGGATCTTCCATCGCGGACGCGCCACATTGCCTTCTCTGGGGGCGAGAGGACAAGCATTTCCAACGTGCGGAAGGAGAATATGACTGGTCTGTCAGTAAGGCGGGCCCGTGCACTCTAGCCCTCGATTCCTCGCCCGGCGGCAACTCACTGAAGAGGACTGAACTGTCAGCGCTATTGGATGATCGTCACTCACTGGCACTGCCCCATCGTTCCTGCGGTGTCCTAAGGAGTGGGACATACCCTAGGAAAACCCATCCTGCGCAGAGGAGGGGAGCGAGCGCTGCTCGGAACAGGCGGACTGTCGGTGTAGGCGTCGGAACCAGGGCGACAATGGACACGAGGATTAGGATGTGGCCAAGGATGATGTCGCCTGGTGTTGTATCGCGAGGTTCGGGGAGCGATGCTCGCAATCGAGACAAGACATCGAATGCACCCTTCATGGTGAGAGATAGAGCAGTGATGAGAGTGATGGCGACAGCATGCAGAAGTCGACGATGGTAGATCGAGAAGATGAATGAGGAAGGGGAAGGCTGGCGGCGGCGCTTTGTTACCCTATGACGCCTGCCAGTCTCGGCCGCGTACAGAGCTCAACGATCGCCGGGGTACCGAGGCCTACGTGCGGCGCAGTCGGCGCGTGGGGAATAGCCAATGGGGGGTGATGCAGAGATGATCGAGAGAGGTCGGTGGCAAAGTGAGGAGAAACATTCGAAGATGGATCGGAGACCGAAGGCCGACGGGATGAGTGATGGTGCCGAGATCAGCACCAAGCTACCCAAAGCCAGGGCAGATGCATATCGCGATGACATGTATCGCGCAGCGACTCGCCCGGCCTTGGCTTGGCTGAATTGAGTCAGAAGAGTGCTGGGCCACATGTCTGTGTGCTGCGCCTGGGTGGTGCAATGCGGAGACCCCGTATGCTCTGCGCTCGGAGTGCTGGAAATACTGCGGCAAGGGCGCCGAGCCGGGAGATATTCCGGAATGCGATACGTCTCGTCAGCGTCGTCTGCGCCGTCTCGTGCCGACTGGCGCCGCCCGCGCCCGTGCCCATGCCCGCGGTGCGTGGTGCGTGGTGCACGCTGCGGGCCCTGCTCGCCCTATACGCCCTGCGTCCCTGTGCCCTGACGACCTCGACCTCGACCTTGAGCTCGATCCCGACCCCGACCACCTGGCCACCTGGAAACCTGGCTACCTGGCCACCTGGGTCCACCTGTGGGTGCCTCCACCCGCGTGCCTAAATATTCAGCGGCATCCAACAAAGTCGGCCAGTCTGACGTCTTCGTTACAAATCACCTCTCAGCACACACCCACACCCCACAGCGACTTCCCTCCGCCTTCCTCAGTGTCCAAGGCGCACCCATCTGCAGTGCAGACACCTTCCGAGGTCACTCACAGCAGCAGGCGCTTCCTGGGCTTTGTTTACGCTGCTCCCGCACACTTCTCCGCTCCGGTCTGAAATCCCATTCCGGCACCCCACGGCTCCCGGTTCTCCTCCGACTCACCATTGCATGACTCGACCGTCACTCCTCGCACCGGCAAACTGACTCCCACCGGCATACGACACCATCTCGCATCGCTTCCACACACGCCGCTCCAGTCTCCGTCTCCACCGCAATGTTCAAGTTCCTCAGCGGCCGGTCGGGCTCGCGCTCGCGCACCTCGTCTCCGCTCGGGAAGAAGGGCATCAAGATGACGATCAACATCCCCAGCTACGGCGGCGTGTTCATGACCCAGCTCAGAGTCGACGGCGAGGACGGGCAAGGGCCGACATTCGTCGACCGCGAGCTCTCCGGCGAACTCGAGATCTGGCTGCCGAAAGGGTACGGCAAGCGCCGCTGTCGCGCGATCCGCATGAAGCTCCGCAACGTCGCGCGGCTGAACATGGGCCCCGGACGGGGGTGGGAGGAGGACTGCTTGTTCGAGCGCTCGACAGAGATCAAGGGCGCCATCGTACTGGAGGAGGGCCTGCAGAGGTGCGTCCGCATGGCTGAGGTCAGCACTGACGACCAGGTTCGGTTTCACGATTGTCGTTCCCTACGAGCTTGCCCCGTACGACACGCATGCCCACGGCAGTGTCAACATGCTGATTCACGCTGAGATCGAAGGCCTGCATGCGCCTCCGTCGACGCAGTCGGTCATCACTGCGTTCTCGCCGATGGGATCGCGGACAGCTTCGCCTGCCGCGACACCGCGGCGCGGGCGATCACCCGTCGGCGGGGTGTCGACAAACTCGAGCTCGGCGACCAACTCGGCCGCGCCGAGCATCCACATGCCGGACGACGACGGGATCGAGGCACCGGTGCCGAATGCGATCCAGCCTTCGATGACTGTCACATGGTCAGAGCCAGTGACGCACACGGACGACGAGGTCCAGTGGGTGAAGGGTACGCTGAGCACGAGCCGCACGGTGACGCTGCTGTACAACCCGGAGCCTAGCAACGGGGTGAGCAAACTGGACGAGGGAAGGTCAGGGGACGTGCCGGGGCTGGGCGCTTTCAACTTCCACTTCACGTCAGACACCTGGACGGTGTGCGCCGTCCTGCGGATCAACCTGGCCATTCCGTGCCCGTCGCCGGCAACTACGATCTACTACGCGCGCGTGCTGCTCGAGCAGCGGACGGACATGATCTCGCCGCGGGATGACCCGGACATGGCCGAGCCGATCATCAACAAGACCAACTTTGTCATCTGGGAGAAGGGCATCCGGCCGCCGCCGCAGCGGCCGACGCGGGACACGCCGGCGCTGTGGCGCGGCACCGAGGCGCAGGGGTACGACATCGGGGGGCTGACGACGAGCGGCGTGGGCCGGCTGCCGAACGACGAGACGGGGCGGCCGTCGACGCTCGAGGGCATCATCACGCCGATTAAGGTGCGCCACCAGCTCATCGCCGAGGTATGGTACTCGGTGTTCAGCGAGGACGTCGCGGGCAACCCGATCAGCCCGCCGGGGCAGGGCCAGCTGCGCATGCTGCGGGTGGAGAAGCCGGTCATTGTGCCGTCGTGCGCGTTCATCCCCGACGTCGTCGAGTTGCCGTCGTACGAGTCGCACGCGTTCGACACAGACCCGTGCCCCGTGTGCAAGCTGCGGCCCGAGGATCAGGCGTGCAGGACGTGCATGCTCTCCTCGGTGCCGCACCCGCGGCACGACCTCGACCCAACGCGCTTCCCCGAGGGCGTGTGCCCGCGTTGCGAGAAGCGCTTCATCACCGACGACGTGACGGGCAAGTGGGCCGACTGCGCGTGCGGGCTGTCACTGCAGCAGCTCGAGTCGCGCATGGGCGCTATCCTGCTCGACGATGAGCCGACGCCGCCGCCGTCGGGCACCCAGACGCCGATGAAGGGCGACGTCGAGCGCCAGCGCCAGCGCGGCCGGCAGCTGTGAGCGGGTGAGCCGGCGAGCCGAGCGAGCGCAGCGAGCTGCCCGTCCGCGCGCGTCGTGAGCCCTAGCGTGCCTGGGCAACAACAAACCTACAATCTAGAATAATATTAGACCACTACAGTTGTGATGTATCTTATAGGAATCCACGGCAGGCACACGGGTGCACCCGCTGCGTTGGCGTGTGCAGCCGAGGACAGGCCCAGGGACAGGAGAGATCAGATAAGCAGCGTGTCTGTGCCACGGCCGGACACTGAACGGAGGGCACTGGGTCGGTCACCCGCTGGGTGCGGTTGCCGTGTACTGCCGCCCGCCGGCGCCGGCCGGAATGTGGCGATACTCGAGCTAGCGTCCTGTCCCGGCGCTAGGCGTGAGACGGCGCCTCCGTTGCCGCAGTGAAACAGCAGCTTTCTCTGACAAGTCAATCGCTCACTTTCTTCCGGGCGATCTCTCGTGCGCGCGCTAGCTGACCGGCGTTTACGTGTCGTGGTGGACAAGGTCGAGTGCCACGAAAAAGTCGACGCCCCGACACACAGACAGACGCATCAGTGACGCACGGGCCGTCGAGCTGGTTCCGCCGGCAGCCTGCAGTCTCGCCAGTCTTGCCACCGCAGGCCAGAGCACAGACCACCGCGTGCTCATTACCACCGCTCACCGCGCACCGCGCACCGCTCTGCGAACGACTCCCGCCGACCTCGCGCGCCGCGAGCCTTTCGCCTTTGTGCCGTTGCTTTGTCGCTCAAATCTTCATCCCATCCTCCTGCACACCGTATTGTCCCCTCCATCTTGCCATCGACTTCAGCTCGTCGCTCTCCCACCCACCCCCGCACCGCCGCCCTGCCCACGCCCACGCTCGCCTCGACCTCACTATGCCAGCGCCCACGAGTCAAGCGTAGTAAGCGCAGACAAGCTAAGCCTTAATCCCCCTCTATTCATCACACGACGACACCCGCAATGACCCCCGCGAGGCCGATACCGAAGCACTGGCGGCTGCTCGCGCGCGACGCAGTGCACTGGCGCCCGGCACCGAGCCCGACGGCCGCCGCGAAACACGCTTATCACCCGTACGGCCGGCCGTGCCCGAGTCCGCCGAGCACGCCGTCGACGTCGGGCCGGGCGATCAAGCGCGAGGCGCAGCCAGCCGAAGCCCGCTCGCCGGGAGCCAACTCGGACTCGTCGCTGTCGTCGCTCTCGCCGTCGCCTGAGCCGGACGCGCGCCCACCCTCACCACCCCACTGCAAGCCCTGCTCCTATGACGGCCTGTCCGTCCAGTGGCAGGAGGCGCAGCACTGGGCGGACCAGCAGCCGTCCCAGCCCCTCCACCCGCTGCCGACACCCACCTCGGTGCTCGGGCTCAGCGAGCTGCCCTCGCTCGCGCACGCCGCGCTCTCCGCGGGCCCGCCGACGAGCACCAGCCTCGAGGCCGAGGTGCGCCTCGCGCAGCTCGTGCACGCGTCGCCGCCCGAGCACCGCGAGTACCTGACGCCGTCGCCGACGCCGTCGCGCGACGAGTGGGACCCCACCGACGCCTTCGTCCTCTGGCCCGAGGACGAGCGCCGCCCCACGCCGCGCATCAAGCACATGTGGACGAGCCCCATGCACCCGCCCGAGCTGCGGTTCCTCACCCTCCAGCCGGGCGAGGGATACGAGGACGGCGTCATCTACGCGCTGGTGAGTCACCACATCTCGCACCCTGTCCCCGCTACCTGCGTGAGGGGAGGTCACAGGAGACGCAGCTTCCCACCAGGATATGCCAGCTGACACCCAGCCCACGAAACTGTTACCCTTCTTCGCGCGCCTGCAGTGGGTCACGGCCGTGCCCGGCCGGCGCGTCGTGCTCCCCGCCCAGAGCAGGTTCGCGGTGCAGCGTCGCGAGGCCGCCGACGCACTCAACCGCCTCCTCGGCACGGAGGGCGCGTGCGCGGGCTGGGGCTGGTAGGCGATCAGCTCTCACGGATCTCGCCAGCCTCCGCTCCGGCGATCGGCCCGTTAGCCCAGCCTAGGCCCGATCTCCTCGCCAGCCTCCAGCCTTTCAGCCCCCCGATCCACCTCCGATCCAACCTCCGCCGCCCTCCACCCCACCCTCCAGTCTCCGTCCTACGTCCCCAACCCTCCAGCCGTTCACGACCCCACGCAGACCCTCACCAACCAAGCCCCACGCCCATCATTAACCACACCTCCAGCCAAAAGTTGTCATAGCCTTCGCATACTGTACCTGCCCATCCCACCATCGCCGCACCCAGCATTTTTAATCTTAGCCTGTTTCCACCATTGACCACCATACCTCCATACCCCCGACACGCAAAGCCATAGCGCCATAGCCCGATGCGAGCCTCTTGTTGTATCCGCGAAGGGCGGAGCTGGGCGAGCCCAGGCCCTGATGATCTGCGATCAGCGAGATCAGCAGCGCGGCCAGCCCTGTCGACCGGCCGCGTGGTCTGTCAGTGATTAGTGAGCTGTAAGCTGAGGTGAGTGAAGCAGCAAGTCGAGCACGTGCCGCTGGCCCGGGCCGCGGGACAAGAAACTGTTCTTTCCATAAGAGTCAAAGGTATCATCCGTCTCGCTCTCGCGCTCGCGCTCGCTCGCTCGCTTGCTCAATTATCCCCTCGGGGGTTTCGAAAATACAACAGGTGACGCGACTCCTTCTCGCTCTCCTTCTCGCTGCTCCTATACTCAGTTGATAGCACATGATTCGCTGCGCCGGGGTGAGACCCGCGGTGCAGCCTTTCGTCTTGATGTGGCTTATTCGCGGTCGCAAGGCGGCCGGCTTACTCGGCGGCGACCGCCTCGCTAGTCTCGCCGCCCTCGGCGGGCGCGTTGGCCTTCTTGAGCTCGTCGAGCTCGGTCTTGACGCGGTCGAGCTCAAACTGGCTCGCGGCCGCGCGGTCCTCGGCCTCGCGCCAGGACGTCTCGAAGCGCATGCTGCGCGCGTGCTCCTCGTCGAGCCGGTGCTGGGCTTGCTCGAGCTCGCCCTGGGGACGTCAGCTCAGAACAAAGGGTAATAGCTTACCTTGAGCAGCGCCTTCTCGTGGTCCTTCTGTGCGAGCTCGGCGTCGACGCGCGCTAGCCGTTCCTTAACCTGCGCCAGGTGCTCGGCCGCGCGGCGCAGAAGCTGCCCCTTCCCCACCTTGTCCTGCCCGCCCGGGATCAGGCGCGCAATCTCATTGATGCCGTCGTTGATGTTTTCTCGTCGTCGGCGCTCAACCTCTTTCTGCGACTGTCAGCACTGCTCCCTTCGTTTGCAGCGCGGATGCAACCACCTTCGAGCCGCCAGCTTGGCAGGCGCCGAGCTCCACTCACATGCGAATCCTTCTTCATCTTGATCGGGTCGATCGGCTCGCCGTTCTCGACGGGGCCAACAACAATCTCCTCACCCTCCCTGCGGCGCTTGTTACGGCCAACGATGCGGCCCATCTTGACGTCTGCGTCGGCCTCGGTCGTGACGGCAGCGACGGCGGCGGCCGTCTCGAAGTGCTCGTCGCCGAAGGGGGGGAACTCGCCCTGGGGCTGCTCCTGTGCCTCGGTTCCATCGCCGTTGCGCTCCTTGTCGTCTGCGGGCGCGTCCGCCTCGCCGAGGCGCCCGAAGCGTGCCTCGCCGGTCGGCGTGAACAGCGTGTTGTCCTCGCCGAACGGCATCAGGCTCTCGGCCTCGGGCTCGCCGCTGTCACCAAGGACGTGCTGGGCGAAACTCTCGAGCGGGTTCTCGGCCTCGCTCGACACGGAGTTCAGGGTCGCGGGGTGCAGCGCCGGGTCGAGGTTGGAGAAGACGTCCTCGGCGCTCGCGCTGGCGTGCCGCTCCGGCGAGCGGGAGGCGACGGCCGCAGCGGCCGAGGCCTCGTCGTGCGGCGTCGCCGCGCGTTCCGACATGGTGCTGGGGGGTGGATGCAAAGGGTGCGCGAAAGGCGGAGCTAGGGCCGGTGGGTAATGTTGGCTGTCGTTTGTTATTGCCAGAGCGCGATGCTCACTGGTGGATGCGGTGAGGTCAACAGTGACGGTGTTTAGGTCGAGTCAGGTGACTTGGACGGGCGAGGGAATGGCGACCATGCGGGAATCGCGTTCAAGTACCCTTCCCTCCAGGTCCAGGTCCCATCCCACCCACTGATTATTTCAGCCCGCCTTTCTTCCATTTTATCCCGCGCCGATCGCCGTGCGCCTCGGCCACCACCCAGGCGTCATCTCGAGCCGTCCGCTTGCTGCTGCAACAACAACCACCCATATACCCCCCTCGACCACCATGGATTCCGCGTCGCCCCACTCCGACGACGCCCCCCAGGGCCCCGCCGCCGGCTCCCCGTCCGACTTCCTCAAGAACATCGTCGGCAAGAAGGTCAAGGTCCGCATCGGAAGCGGAATCGACTACCACGGTGAGTGGAGGTGCCCACGCGCAACATCGCTCGTCGTTGTACCCGTGTTTCGAGAGCTCTTAGGCGATTCAGATACCGGAAGAGGGCGCTCAAGCTTAGGTTACTCCGCTGCCCCTTCCGCTCTGTGTATCTGCAAACTGTTTGAACGACCGCTTCGGTCGGCTCTTCGCTCAAAGCTATGGACATCGACACCGCGTAGCTAACGACCAGGTCTTCTCACCTGCCTCGACGGCTACATGAACGTCGCGCTCGAGGAGACCGAGGAGTGGGCCCAGGGACGGCTGATTGCCAAGTATGGCGACACCTTCCTCCGCGGCAACAACGGTGAGTCTTGACGAAGGATGCTGTACCTGCTCTACCATTCAGCTGACATTCCAGTGCTGTACATCTCTGCTCTGGAGGACTTCTAGACGTCTGAACTCAGGCAGGAGAGGGAGGCAAAACACATCGGAAGCGAAGCATAGAAGGTCTCAGTCTCAGGTTATGTCGTCTGGCATTGTCATCTGGCCTGTCCCGGCCAATCCATTGATTATTTCAGCCATGTACTATTATGCAGCCACCTGCACCAGTTGCTTCTGTCACCCCCGCAACGGCACTCGACCACACGCGTTGCGCCCGCGCCCGTCCGCCTCTCGTCACTGTGCAAGGGCCGTTGCGCGCGAGCTACATGTCACCGACGAGTGCCGTCGGTCGTGAATCACCTACGGCCCTCGGTTTTGCTCCCGCGGCCGGTATGGACCCTACGGCCAGCGTCATAATCGCGCGTATCTCTACTGATATCTGGTTTCTACACGTCGACCACCACCACCTTTCCTCTGACAGACTCCCTCCGTGCTCAACAGGCAACGGAGACGCCCGCCGGCCGCTGTATTCCAAACCCCCGCCCGTCGACGACAAAACTGCGTTTGCCCGCTCCCCTTAAATTCTAATCAGGCCAACAACAACACCCTCGTCCCTCTCCGCCGCCCGCGAGCGTAGCTTGCAACGCTCGCCATGGCTCCTCCCATCACTCACCCGCCAGCGGCAGACCCCGTCAACCCGACTGATGAGGAGTTCTACGCATCGTGAGTTGACGTGTCCTGCTCAGAAAACTGACTTGCACAGATGGGGGTTGTGCATACTCTGCATGCTCCTTATCATGGCCCTCTGTATCTCGTATTACCTACAGATCAAGCGCATTCGCGCCGTCCACGAGACCGTCATCTCCATCTTCGCAGGTATGATTGTCGGCATCGTCGTCCGCCTGTCCCCCGGCCATGTAATCCGTGACATGATGGTATGTGAACCAGCCGTGACGCGTCGTTCGCCACTAACACCCGACAGTCCTTTAAGCACACCGTGTTCTTCAACCTCCTCCTACCGCCGATCATTCTAAACTCGGGATACGAGCTGAAGCAGGTGAGCTTCATAATCTTTCTGTGAAAGCTGACGCTTGCAGGAGAACTTCTTCCGCAACTTCGGTGTGATTCTAACGTTCGCGTTCGTTGGAACTTTCATTTCCGCAGTCGGCATTGGGTGAGTACCTGTGATCGACAGTCAGCTGACGGGTAGTGTTCTCGTCTACATCTGGGGTCTGCTCGGACTCGAGGGACTCAAGTTCTCGCTCCTCGAGTGTCTCATCTTCGGCTCGACGCTTTCGGCGACAGACCCGGTCACGATCCTAGCAATCTTCAACACGGCTAAGGTTGACCCGAAGCTTTACTCGATCATTTTTGGCGAGAGTATCCTGAACGATGCCGTCTCCATCGTCATGTACGAGACGCTCTCCCACTTCCACGGCGGCGACGACATTTACCTCTCGTCCCTGTTCCATGGCGTCGGCATCTTCTTGTTCAGCTTCTTCTCGTCGATGCTGCTCGGTGTCGCGTTCGGACTGGCGTGCTCCCTCGGCCTCAAGCACTCCCATCTGGCGACCTACCCGCAGATCGAGAGCTGTCTCGTCGCCCTGTGTGCCTACACCGCGTACTTCTTCTCCAACGGTCTCAGCCTTAGTGGTATCGTGTCCCTGCTCTTCTGCGGTATCACCCTGAAGCACTACGCGTACCACACCATGTCGAAGCGTACCCAGCGCACGACCAAATACATGTTCGCCGTCTTGGCCCAGTTGTCGGAGAACTTTATCTTCATCTACCTCGGCCTCAACCTCTTCATCCAGGATGTCCAGGTCTTCAAGCCTCTGTTCATTGTCGTTTCCGCCGTGGCCGTCATGGCCTCGCGCTACGCCGCTGTGTTCCCGCTCTCCGAGCTCATCAATTGGTTCTTCTATACCAGGGGCCAGCGGTACGAGGAGCTGCCTCACTCGTATCAGATGATGCTGTTCTGGGCTGGTCTCCGCGGCGCAGTGGGTGTGGCGCTTGCGGCTGGAATCGAAGGCGAGAACGCGGAGGCTCTGCGTACGACTGTTTTGGTTGTCGTGGTTCTGACTGTGTGCATCTTCGGTGGAACCACAGCCCGAATGCTCGAGGTTCTTGGCATCCGCGTCGGTGTAGAGGACGATGATGCGAGCTCTGATGAGGAGGAGGAGGGATGGACGCACGGCGGTAGCATCTCATTACAGAACACCCGCCGCTACGCCCTCCAGAACGGCATGTACGGGGACGAGGACGACGGAAGTTACAACACCCCGATGGACTCGCCTTACATCTCGAGCGGGATCAACATCGGGAACCAGCGTCGCTCCATGTCTCGCGGTGCGATGTCGCGGGCTGGGTTCTCCACCAATTCTGAGGATTCGGACGAGGAGCCCCTTCCTCAGGGCTACGGAGACCGTGGCGATGTCGAAGCTGGTCACGCTGGCGAGCGACAGGGAATGATCTTCCGCGACGGGCAGTGGTTCACTTCGCTCGATGAGCGCTACCTTCTGCCCCTGTTCTCAAACTCTGTCACCGCTCGCAGGCACCATGCCAAGAAGGCTCGCAAGGGTCGTGCCAGCAGCAGCGTCTACAACGGTGGCGAGTCTGGAAGCGGTACACCGCTCGGCGGCAGCTCGCTGGAGCTTGCGCGCGACGACTTCGGTTATGATGGTGGCAGTGAGAACGGCAAGGGCAAGCCGACTCGCAACTTCAGGTGAGTTTGCATGGACGCACTTTTCAGAAAACTGACCTGCACAGTGGTACCGTTTCAGAATTCTTCTTTGCTCGTGCTGAGCCTTCTTCCAGTCAGAATCAGTCACCAACAGAAACTGGTTCGCGCAAGGGTCGTGAGGGGAGCAGGGACAGAGGTGGAGGTGATTAGATATAGCTCCTGTCCGACTTGGAGGGCCGTAGACCAGGCCGTAAAACGGACGTCGTGCATGTTCCCACATGTCATCTAGAACTCTCAATATATCGCATAGAATATTATCCGGCCACTGGTATGCACTGTAAAACTTGCTTGTGACGGTAGGAGACAGGGTGGTCGCGGGCGAACCCTCGCGCTCGATGTCCGATGCTCGATGCCGCTCGGGTATACTCTTTGCGCCACTGGCTCAGGCAGGAACGGCAACAATCGCGTCCCAGGTCACTTCCTGACTTTCATCCACTTGTCCATTCTTCCCATCCACACCCCATCGACTTGCACACAGCATCAGCACGGCGATCAAGCGCACATAGGGAGTCTTCGAACGTCTCCTGAGCTTGCATCAACTTCCCAGCGCTCCGAGTCGCGCGGGTCGGCACCTCTGAACAGGCTCAAGACTCCCAGGCTCAGCCTCATTGCAACCATGTCCGACCAGTACGACACCATCCTCGCCAAGTTCCCCAACCTGCTGAATGCGCAGGAGAAGGCGCTTCCGCTGGAGCAACGCAATGAGCTCGTCCGCCGCAAGGTCCAGATCATGATCGCCGAGTCCCAATCGAAGCGACGAAATGCGACCGATGCAGCTCGGCTCCAGCAGCAGCAACAGCAACAGCAAAACCAGGCTGGCGCTGGCGTGGGACAGGCTGTTCGGCCAGTGCAAGGTTTGCCCATGCAGGGAGTCAACGGCATGCCTGTTCAAGGCGTCCAAGGAGTTCAAGGTGTCCAAGGAGTGCAAGGGGCACAAGGGGTTCAGGCGGGACAGAGTCCAAGAATAGGAATGCAGCAAGGGCTCAACCCGCAGATGAACCAAAACGTACGTTGCCAGGCTGCGATGGTGCTAACAAAAGCAGGCGCTCGCGGAACAGCTTCGACTCCAGCAGCAACAACAGCAGCAGCAGCAGTTCCAGAACCTGCTCGCCCAACAGCAGCGCCTCCAGCAGCAGCAGCAACAGCAACAGCAGCAACAGCAGCAGCAGCAGCAACAGTCTCAGCAGCAGCAGGCCGGCCAAGCGGGCCAGGTTGGCCAGATCTCAGCTGCGCCGACGCCCGCTGCTGGTGCTGTCGGAACACCGATGTCGAACACTATGTCCAGCATGGCCGCTATTGCCACCCCGTCACCGTCGGCTCAGCAGCAGCACCAGTCGCCTGTTACCAACCAAGCGATGCTCGGCCAATCTCCCGTGGCAGCCCGCATGCAGTCTGTGCCCAGCGGAGGCGCAGGGCCAGGCATCGCACAGGCAGGCACCCCCCAGCCGCCCAGGACGCCGGCCCAGCAGCCCCAAACGCTGGGCAGTATGTTTGGTGGCGATCCGAACAAGCTCATCGCGAACATGCCGGAGCTGCTCAAGGCAAGGCAGGCAGGCCAGATGAACCCGGAAATGCAAAAGAACGTGAGTGTAATGGAAAACAGCTTGATGCTTTGGTAGATGAAGCTTACACGAAGTTCGATGCGCTTCTGTCGACTCCTGAGGTCAAGAACTGGCTCACGAACATGCAGCACCGACAAGCGGCGTCGATGCGACAGAACTTGGCGAACAACGTCGCCGCTGCGACCGGTGGAGGGGCCAACCAACCGACACACGTTCTTGCGGCTCAGCAGATCGCCCATCTGCAACAACAGCAGCAACAGCGCCAAGCTCTCGTGCATCGACAAGCCGTCGCCGCCGCCGCTGCTGCTGGATTGACGCCGGAGCAGATCGCGCAGTTGACGCCTCAGCAGCTTGCCCAGTTCGCGCAGCAGCAGGCTGGCCAGCAGTTGCTCAACGCTCAGCTCCAGCAACAGCAGCAGGCACAGCAGGCGCAACTGCAGCAGCAGCAGCTGCAGGCACAGCTCTTGCAGAACCCTCAGCTGCTCCTGCAGCAGCAGCAGATTCTTGCCGCTCGCCAGGGTGTGCGACCACAACTGAATCAGGCCCAGCTGCAGAACGCTCAGCTGCAGGGACTGCAGCAGCCTCAGGCCGCACAGGTCGTTCAGGCGGCCCAGGCTGCTCAGCTGCTTCAGGCCCAGCAGCAAGCACAGAACGCGGGCATGCAGCTCACGCCCCAGCAGGCCCAGCAGCTTGCTCGAGCGGCCGCCCTGGTCAACGCGGCGCAGAACAACAACAACAACTTTGGCTCGCCGCGTCCGCCAAGCGCGGGCACGCCCCAGCTGCAGCAGCAGCAGTTACCGCAGCAAATGCAGCAGCAGCAACAGCAACAGCAACCGCAGCAGCAGCAGCAGCCGCAACTCCAGCAACAACAGCAGCAGCAGCAGCCTCAACAGCCTCAACAGCCTCAGCCGCAGCAGGTGCCGCAGCCTCAGCAGGCCGTTCAACCTCAGCCGCCACAGCCCCAACAGCAGCAGCAACCCCAGCAGCAGTCTCAGCAGCCCCAGCAGCAACCTCAGCAACAGCAGCAGCAGCAGCAACCCCAGCAGCCCCAGCAGCCGCCGAACCCGCATGCCGCTCACATTCTCGAGATCCGAGCACGTCTTGCTCAGTTGCCCGAAGCGGAGCGAAACAAGGCCTTCGAGAAGAATCCGAAGCTGAGGGCGTTGTTCTACGGCAACATCAACCTGCAGAGCCAGCAGCTCGTTCAGCAGGCGCAGGCTCAGGCAGCTGCCCAGCAGCAGGCTCAGCAGGGACAGGTCTCGACACCACAGGGGTCGACGCCGCAAGCGCCCTCGCAAGCGGCAACCCCGCAACAGGTCCCCGCGCAGCCGCCGCAACAGCCGCCAATGCAGTTGCCCAACAATGGCCAAGGCGTACAGAGCCCGGCGATGATGCAAGCGCGGCCGATCGGGTTCCCCGTCTTAAACCAGTCAAACCTCTACATTCCGCCTAACAAGCAGAGGAACATGCAGGCGCAGTCGCAGAGCCCCGGCCCGCAGTCGCCCGCGGTGCGGCCCAACCTCAACGCGGCGATGGCGGCCGCGCAGCAACAGCAAATGCAGCAGCAGCAGAACCAGCAGCGCGCGTTCCCGCAGGGCATCCCGACCAACCAGAATGCTGCCGCCGGCTCGCCGATCCGACCACCGGGCATGGTTCAGGTGCCGCCTGGCCAGCACCTCACGCCCGGCATGATCTTGTCGGACCTCGACAAGAAGAATGTCGTGCCGACGGCGCAGGCACCGCCGATGCGGTCCACGAACGACGTTCCCGGCGCGCTCCTCGATCGATCACAGTCGGTCATGAGCAAAACGACGTGGCAGCCGACGCCGGAGAGCGACAAGGCGCTGCGGGAGCAGCTCTTACTCGCCCACCAGGTACCCGCACGAAGCGCTGGGCGGGCAACGTTGCTTGAGGGCTTATCGACGAACCCGGTGCTGACGAACGTGCTCGGTGAGCAGCTGCCGTCTGACCTGCGCGCGCTCGCGGACGGGGAGATCGAGTCCAAGGCGGAGCACGACAAGGGGAAGAAGCACGAGCTGGAGGGTGCGACGGGCCTGCCGGGACAAAAGAAGATGAAGGTGCAGGAGTTCGCTGAGACGATCGACGCGTCGCTCTCGGTGGACTGGCCCGTCGAGGACGTGCTGCTGAACCTGACGGACGAGTACGTCGACCTCGTGTCGCAGACGTCGTCGCAACTGGCCAAGCATAGGAAGTCGGCCACGATCGACCGCAAGGACGTGCAGTTTGCGTACGAGAGCCTGTTCGGGCGTGCGCTGCCGGGCTTTTCGTCGGACGCGATCCGGCTTGACCAGGCGCGTGCGTCGAAGCGCCCGCCGATGAGCCAGCAGCGCGCCGCCAAGCTCAAACTCGTGAACGACGCTAAGGCGACCTGGCGCAAGGAGAAAGAGGAGGCGGCCAAGGCGGCCGAGCAGGCCAAGTACGCCGAGCAGGCGGCCTCGGCGCTGGGCGTGACTGTCAACGGCGTTCCGAACGGCACGGCGAACGGGTCCGTCGACGCCTCCTCCGCCGCCACGCCAGGCACGACAGGCCTCATGCTCACGACCGGCGCGCCGAGCGGCGTCTCCACTGCCCCGGAGTCCGCGAACGTCACCCCAGCCCCGACAGCACCGGGACAGCAGCCACCAGCCGTGCTCGTGACTGCGCCGGCGTCGACGGTCGTAGCGTAACCCACCCAATTGTATATACCAACCCATCTTAACCTGATAATCACACGCCTATAGTGTAGCTTGTACAATACCATCTATCACCAACATGCACATAGTTTGCTTGCTGCGTTGGTCGGAGGCCGCACCGAGACTGTTGCGATCGCCGTGGTGGAGGCGGAGTGGGTGGCAACGCAGATGGCCCAGGCACGGGTTCTAAAATTCCGTCCAGCGGCTGCTCGCTGTTCATGAACCAACTCTGGCTGGCGTCATACCTCGCTCTTCCCACTTCCACCGACCGACACCGACGATGCCGCCCGACCGGAAACAGCGGAGCAAGCAGCACAAGAAGGCGCAGCGTGGGCCCATAGTGCGCCCCGACGGGAGCGTGCAGCACAAGATCCCGGCGCTGGAGGCGCGCGACGCGGCGCAGCTGCCGGGCGTCAACAAGCTCAAGGCGCAGCTGCGGCAGGCGCGCCGGCTGCTCGCGCGCGACAAGCTCGACTCGGGCATCAAGGTCGCGACGGAGCGACGGATTCGCAGCCTCGAGAACGACCTCAAGCTCGCGGAGCGGCGCGGCGTCGAGAAGAAGAACGGCCAGAAGTACCATGCCGTGAGTGACGTCGTGACCGCGCCGCGTCCTGCCGCCTGCTGTCTCTTTGTTGTCCAGGCGTGCCCGAGATTGATGAGCGTGTCTGCAGGCTGTAAGAAGTTGTGCGAGCTGGCAGTGTCAGAGAGACAGCAGTGTGGACACAGCATCAAGCTGAAGCGACACGGTGAGCTGACGACCCCCAGGTGAAATTCTTCGAGCGCCAGAAGCTCCTCCGCTTCATCAAGCGCACGGCCAAGGAGCAGGCCGAGTACGAGGGCAAGGGCAAGGACAAGAAGGCGAAGAAGAGCGGCGAGAAGCTCGCCGAGGCGCGCGTCATGCTCAACTATGTGCTGAACTATCCGTGAGTACTCACGCGGGGCCGCAGGGCGGACGTCTTGTTCCTCTGTCTGGTTCGTGCTCGGGGCTGTCCCTCAACTCAATATGAACGTGTTCGGGGCTGAGGGCTCCGGTGCTCTTGGTCTCACCGGACAGAGTAGGCTGCTTTCGGTTGCATGGTAACGGGCACGAGGCGCCGAGGCAACCTGCCGGTGGAGCTCGGCTGACCCCAGCAACACGCAAAAGTACATCTCGCTCTTCCCCGTGACGGAGAAGGAGGAGGCCGACGACGAGGGCAAGTTCAAGCTCCCGCACCTGCTGTCCAAGACGGAGGGGCTGGACAAGTCTGGCGAGCGCCGGCTCGAGCTCCTGCGCGAGACGAAGCGGCTCATGGACGCCGGCGAGCTCAGCGACAAGCCCGAGGTCGAGCGGCGGTCTGGCGTCATCGAGGTTGCATCCAAGGGCGACGAGGCGGCCGAGGCTGAGATCGAGGAGGAGAGCGAGAAGGAGGAGGCCGACGACTTCTTCGACTCGGACTGAGCAGAAACACACATTAGAGCAACAAACTGTACTGTACACTTTTGGCATGGATGCTACATGAAAGTAAAAAAAGTCTACTGTTCGGCCGGCGTAAAAGTGCGGACGGTTAAAGGAGCGAAGAGCGGGTCTATGTCTATGGGGGTGAGTGGGTGGGGTACTGTCCTGGAACTGACGTCCCGATTGTTCGACAATGGTACACAGTGTACGAGCAAGGGTTTGTTTACTTGGGCGGGATGGTGACGATGCCCGAGTGGAAGTTGTAGTTGTAGATGCCGTTCCAGCACTGGTCCGAGACGGTGAGGTTGGACGCGCCGGCGGCCTTGCCGGCATCCGTCTCGATGAGGAACTGCTGCACGCCGGGCGCCATCTTGTGCTTGAACGTGTGCACGCCCTTGGGCACCTCGTACTGGAACGGCGTGTCCTTGCCCGACTGGACGACAATCTTGGCGCCGTTCTTGCTCATCGAGGTGACAAAGACGACGTCCTCGACAAACTCGGCACCGGTCGGCTTCGCACCGCAGTTGTCGGTCGCATCGCACGACGCGGACTTCAGGTGCGGCCGGAACCAGTACACGAGCTTGTCCTCCTCGACAACGGGCTCGGGAAGCGAGCGCTTGTACGCCTTGATGAACGGCTCGGCAGCGTCCAGCATCGGCGTGTGGACGAGTCCGCTCGCCCAGATCGACGACCCGTCGTCCTTGTGCGGCTGGTTGTAGGGGCCAACATAGTGCGACTCGCCGTAGTCGTTCCAGGTCAGGATCTCAATGTACCGCGGGCCAAGCTGCAGCATCTGGTACCAGCGGTAAGTCCACAGGTCCTCCGACTTGAAGATCCAGTTCTTCGCCCACGCGACGTCCTTGCCGAAGTGCGTAGAGACTGCATGTCAGCTGGACCTCGTGACGAGATAACAGAATGGGACGGGAGGCAGACACGGGATACGCCGCCGCCCCTAGTAGGAAGCACGGCCGGGTGCGCCATGGGCGACCCGCGATAACGCTTGCGGCCGTGCTCCCGCCACACTTTCAGGTCTGACCAGCCACTGCGTGGCGGCCGGCTGTTGAGGTCAGGTTACTCACACCAAGGGGACACGGGCGCCATGTAGGGCTTGGCCTGGAGGTCCTGCATGTACTGAATGTCGAGGTCGCCGTTGAGGGGCTCGTCGACGGGGGTGTTGTTGTTAGCCTGTCCGGGCCAAGCAGCCCAGCTCATGAGGCCCTCGACGTTGGGGTTGGCAGCGTTCTCCTTGGTCTCGCGCCAGCACGGGACGGCGTAGATCTGGTGGCCAACAAGCTCCTCGACGTGGCTCCAGTTGAAGCCGTCACCGACAAAGGTGGACACGAACGGCTTGTCGTCGACGCGGAGCTGGTTCGGGTGCTCGGCGTACTTCTTGACGAGCTCGGCGATCTCCTTGGTGCTGCTCTCGTTGTACCAGTTGAAGTCGAACGAGAGGAAGTTGGAGAAGTTTCCGACGCGCTGAGCAGCGGCGTAAGCCTTGTCAAGCTGGTCGTGGTTCCACGAGTCGGCACCGACGTTGAGCGCGAAGCCGTCGATCCCGTAGTGCTGCGCGAGCTCCATGTCGACGACCCAATCGTCCTGGGTGTACGCCGGGACGATACCGACGATGAAGTGCGCGAACACCTCGCGCGTCTTGGAGTCGATCGTCGCGCGCTCCAGCAGCTTGTGCCGCGGGTCGATGTGCGGCGCGGCGCTGACCGCGGTGGCCGCGGCGAGCAGCGCCGTGACAGAGGAAAGGAGGGCGACCATTCTGAGTCGGCCCTGTGAAATGAAAGTCAAAAAAGGGTCGTGAGAAACGGCGTCGATCACTGGGTGTTCGCAATAATGCCGGCGGTTCCAGTCCAGTCGCAGGTTTGCGTCGCAAGGATGCGGGGTTCGCAAGTGTGTGATAAAGAAAGTGAACAGGCGTGGGTGGTGATCACGGCCACGGCGTTAAGAGCAGATGGCAAAGGGTACACTGATCGGCAGGAAGAAGGGAAGGGCAGTGACAATCGTCGTCGGGTCGGGGGTCGGGGAGGGGGCGGGCTACGCTGCAGTCGGGGGGTCGAGGGCAGTGCGCGGCGCTGGTGGGTGACTCGAGACTCGACGGAGCAAGAAGGTCAAGAAATGGGAGCGAAGAAGGGAGAGAGAAGAGTGCGAGGAGGCAAGATGGAGTGAGGTGAGACCGGATGCGGGACAATAAAGCAGACGTGCACCGAGCGGTCCGAAGTCCAAGGCCAGCGGCCAGGAACTGAATGGACTACGGGCTACGGGCACTATGTGCACTATGGGGGCCACAGGCACTAGACGTACGCAGCAGCAGCAGCAGGCGAGCGCCGGCTGGAGTGAGGTGGGAATGTGGGATGCTTTGGACACGGGCACGGCGGCGACGGAGACGAGACACCAGAACGGGCTGCGGCAGCGAGTAGGCTGCAGCCAGCTGAAAGGGCTGCCAGGGCTCACAGGGCCGCCAGGGACGCGCAGGGCAGCAGGGATCCAGGAAACCCAGGGCTGACGCGAAAACAGGGCCAAGCGGGGGGACAGCAGCCAGCGGTCAGCAGAATCGATGACGAGAACCGACGTCTGCAGCGAGCAGAGGAGCTCGAGCTTGCAGGTCCCGACGAGGAACGTAACACGTTCCACCGTTAGCACTGCGCTAGTGCAGATCATCCGTGCCCCCCGCCCCGAGCGGAGCGCACAGACCTCAGCCCAGCTAGCTCGACTCTCGACTCTCGACTCTGGCCAAAGCTTAACGCGACAGAACGCGCGGGTCCACCGTTGCATGTTTTATGCATCCACCCCGGTCCTTCTCGAGCAGCCCGCGCGCCCGATTCCCAGAGCACAAAGTTTCGGCGGGAGTACCTTATTGCTCCTCCAAGAATCAGAATGCGAGACACTGAGACACCGCTTTGCATTGGGGGGGCCTTCCCACTCGGCTGGCCGCTGCCGCCTTCAGGCTTGCCTTGGCCAATACAGACTTTACAGTGCGCAGGCAAGTGCACAGAGTGCACTCTGACGGCAGATTCCTATTCATCCATAACAGAGTTGTAAAGCTTAGCTGCCAAGTGCTTGGAGCAGCCCAGAACGCGACGCACTCCTGCCTGGCGTGGCATGCCTGGGCGCTACCTGACGCAGTCCTGACCCGATGAATGGCCTGGGTGTGCGGATGCAGCCACGGACGGCCCACAGCCCACGGCCTGCGCCTGCGGGCCACGTTCGAGCGGCAAGGCAACGGCATGAAACCAAGACGAGGAAGATCCAGCGAAGCGCGTCTCAAAGCGGTACTCACTCCCAGATCCAGACTCGCAGAAGGGCAGCCTCTGATCCATCGCCGTGGCTGCCGCCTAGCACATTAGCACACCTGCCATGCCTGCCACTCACTCATTCGGGGGCGTCTGGCGCGCAAGGCGCAGATCGCGTAGCTGCTTTGCGCAGGGAGGGCGCGTCGTGGATTCGTATCGTGGCCAGTAGCAGGTGGCATCTTGTCTGCTGGGCCGATAACCAGCGCCGGGGCAGCGAGGCAGTCAATGGGAGAGAGGCGCAAATGGCTTGAAAGCGCGAGACAGCCGGCGCGCGGCGCGCGGCGCTACGGCGCGGTGAATGTCGACGCGCACAGGCGACGCGTCTCGAGGGTACCCAAGGAAGCCCGGCAGCCGGCTGAGACACTGAAAAGGCAGGCTTTGCTGCGGCCCAGCTCCGGCGATAACACGAGTGCAAGGCCAATTGCACCACGCATTCGCTTGGACATGGTGTGGCGTGTGCCAGGAGCAAGCCAGCATACATGGCCGTGGCTGCTGGGCTGCTCGGGCTGGCCATTCAGCTCCGAGGACGACGCAAATAACTGATCGGCCTGCGCCTGGCCGCTGCCAAGCCTGGCGCCGAGGGAGCCCTCAATGCGTGGCGTCCGCTGGCTCCTTAGCTTCCCACCGAGTCCTGCCTCTCCTGGACGTGTATCCTGGCTCTCTCATTCTGCGGCATCTGCGGACTGATCAGTCCTGCATGTATTTTGCGGACCCGACTGATGCCAGATTGCGCACTGCGGACTGCGCACACTCGGGCAATACAGATCCGTCGGCCGCTGCGGCGCCGAGCGAGCGGCAGTAGCTGATTGGGAAAGATGCATGTCATGAAAAGCTGGTCTGGGCTAGATATGATGGCTGATGCGATGCGCACGGCGGGCGTGAGGGGCTGGCGAATTTGAATACGAGGGGGCTGAGGGCTACGCGCTGCGGGGCAGACGGCTGACCTGACGCGGCGCGCGGCCTACTCGCTCTTCTCGCCCTCGTCCTTGTCCGCCTCCTCCGTCTCGTCCTTCGCGCGGCGCTCCACGATGCGGTCGACAATGCCAAACTCCTGCGCCTCCTGCGCCGTCATGAAGTAGTCGCGCTCGAGCGCCGTCGCTGGAGATCGCGTCAGCGACCCGCCATTCACGCGGTCAGATCCCACTCACTGAAGCGCTTGCGCGCGTCCTCGACGCTCTCGCCCTCCTTCCGGCAGTGCTCCGCGTAGATGTTCGTCAGCACGTCGCGGATGCGCAGGATCTCCTTGGCATGGAGCGCAATGTCGCTCGCCTGGCCCGACGCGCCGCCAGACGGTTCTGCGGTCAGCTGACGCGTTCAAACAGCCTAATGAAACCCTAAACGCTGCCACTGCAATGACGACGCGCAGCCCACTGTCCCATGCACCCTGCCTGTAATGAACGGAGCAAGGTATGCGAAGGCCGACCGCACCGAGCGAGCACCAACACGCATGCACACCCGCAGTCGCGATTTCAGGTTGTCGGAGGATCGAGGTGCAGCGCACCGAGGGTCACGCATTCATTGCAGTGGACAGAGGCACAGGCATGCCTCAGGATCACCTCGCCCCTCGAGCGTTTCGGGGTGCGTTGATCCGCAGCCAGCCCACCCAACGGTGATCGGTGCGCGTCGGCATGCACGGCCTTGTGAGGCGTGTCCGTAAGAAGCATGCCGGATGACGATATGGCAGCGCGGAACGCACCGCCTCCGCGCCGTGCTTCTCGGCAGCGATCTGCGACACCGAGCGCATGCGTCGGCAATCGCTCCGCCCACCGCTCCCTCACGTGTGCACCACGCCTCCTCAAAGCCACAGCCTTAACCAGTTCACTACTCACGATGGATCATGACGCTCGAGTGCTTCAGACTGAAGCGCTTGCCCTTCTCACCGCCCGCGAGCAGCAGCGAGCCCATGCTCGCCGCCTGGCCCAGCACGAACGTGTGCACAGGCGACGAGATGTACTGCATCGTGTCGTAGATCGCCAGGCCAGCCGTCACACTTCCACCAGGCGAGTTGATGTACAGCCGGATCGGCCGGGACGCATCCTCCGCCTCGAGGAACAGCAGCTGCGCCGTGATCAGGCCAGACATGCCATCGTTCACCTGTCATCAGCTGTTGTTCAATCAATAGCTTCGGCCTTCGGCGACACGACCGCACTCGGCGTGCGAACGCACGGACCGCCAGCTGGCAACACAGCCGAGTCGATCCATAATGCCCCGTATCCGGTGCGTACTCACCGGTCCCCCAAGGAAGATCACACGCTCACGCAGCAGGCGCGAGAAGATGTCGTAACTCCGTTCTCCGCGGGCCTGCTGTCAGCTAACGACTCAGTCCTTTGGAGCGTCGGTTGGTCACCCGCGTATAACGGGGGAAGAACCACCAGTAAATACTCCTGTCTTCGATGGCAACGCGCAGTCAAGCCTTGCAGGGACCTCCGCTCGACGCGAAAGCCGGTTGGAGAGCCGATCGACAGGCGGGTGTCTCTCCTGCCGAGCTCTCAACCCATTAATGCTTACAGTCTGCTCCACGACAATCGGCACAAGACTTCCCCTCGTCACTGGGTTAGCTTGCGGGTCTGTGAATCCGTCCGCGCCTCCGTATATGCTGGCGGGGTTGAAGAACGAGCGCTTAGCTGTCGGGGCGGCGAGCTGCCGCGCAGAGCGAAGGACGTTGAGGCCGCGCATGCTGATTCGGACCGGATTGAGTATGAATGGAAAGTAGGTCGCGCCGGCTGTGTGTCCGTCGCAAGCTTTTGCGATGCAAGAAAGTGTGGAAGACGGTACGGGTGGTCGAGACTGACTTTGATGACGTCCGTCCGTGCTTCGGCAATGTTCGTCTGCGGTGGAGGTCCGTCAGCCGGCCAGTGGCAAATTAGGTCCCGGGCGGGGGGTCATGTCCGACGACCGTCGCCGATGCTGCCTCATGCGACGCCGAGCAAACGGACCAAGAACTAAGAAATGCATGTCCGTCTACAGTGCTACTGCCCCTTGCGCTGGATGTTGCGGCGGACGCGCCTGCGCCCAGCGCCGACGGCGTCGACGCCCGCCGCGTCGAAGAACGGCACGTCGTCCCAGCGCACGCCCGCGAGCCCGTCCTCGCTGACGCCGCCGCCCGGGACGCGCTCGCGCCAATCGAGCATCGCGCACGTCGGCAGCTCGAGCGCGCCGTTGCGCACCAGCGCCGTCACACGCTGCAGCACCTCGGCCGGCAGCGGCGTCACGAGCTGGAGCGCGATCGCGTCCTCGGACGCGCGCACGGCGCGCACGAGCGCGACGCCCAGCAGCGTCGCGTCCTCCACGCTCGGCTGCAGGCGCGCGGGAACGTACGTTTCCTCAGCAGGCGTCTCGGCCTCAAGCAGGCCGATCAGGCTCCCGTTCAGAGCCAGGGGGAGGTCGGAGGGCATGACCGCGTCCGCGCCTTCGCCGGCGAGGTAGGCCGCACAGAGCGCGCCCCCGCCGCCGAGCTGCGCGACCCACGGCCGCATGCCGAGCACAGGGACGCTAAAGTCCCACCGCTCGCCGCGGGAGTGGAGGTATGCCACTGTCGCGAGCGCGCGCATGTCCGCCGCGCTGTAGCGCGCCTGCAGCGGCGAACTCGGCGCCGGCTCGACGGTGAGCACCGTCGGCGCGGGACCGCGCGACACAACGCCCTCCCACGGCGCGCAAAACGGCAGGTCCATCGCCTGGTGCACCGGCGACGCCGTCCAGCCGGGCGGCACGTCCTCGGTTGCGGCCTCGAACGCGAAGACGTGGCTGGGCTCGGCGACCGCGTCGATCGAGCGCAGCAGCTCCTCGCCCAGCCCCTTGACCCAGCCCTGCGTGTTGATCACGAGCGGCACAGCGTCGCCCCGTCGCCCACCCTCGGCGGCCTCACCCAGGAACGTCGACGGATGTTGCACCTCGTACTGGTAGTAGGAGAGGAGCTGGTGGATCGCAGCCATGTACTCGTCCGGGCACGACTGCGGGCTCAGCTCGCCGAGATAGTACGCCCGCAGGGGAGCGCGCTGGTGGGTGAACGCCGGGCCAAGGACAGGTCGGTCGAGGACCCAGAGACCGACGGCGCCGCCACAGCTGAACTCGCCCTGGCCCAGGTCGCACTCGAGCCACGCAACCTGCGCGTACGTCTCGAGCAACTTGTTCAGTGTCGCCCGCGCAAGCGCAGACTTGCCGCTCCGCTTCGGGCCCTTCACAATCGCCACGGGTGGGCGCGACGCCGGTCCCGGCGTCTCGTCGTCCGAATCCTCCGGGTCCGCGTCGCTGGGAACAACGGAGGCGAGAGCCTGGCTCCACGACGACGGCGTAACGTGCGGGTACACCGGCACGGGGAAGTTCTCAAGAACAGGGTGCACGCCCTTCAGACCCCAGGCTCCCTCCTCGGACAGCCAGATGTTGTTGAATCCAGGCACGACGTCACCGGTCAATCCCTCGATGCCTGTTCGGTTTTCCTGGAGGAGGAACACGGTCTGAGATGGGCTGAGGTTGAAGCTCTCCGGCAGGTCCAACTGCTCCAGTAGGTCGGACTCAAGCTGCTCATCGTTGGCGCGCGCGAGGACCGGAACGGGATGCGATGTCGGCGCGAAGACAGGATAGGACACGTTCTCGACTGTGGGTGTGATCGTCGTGGAGAGAAGTGCCAACGAGCCCTGTAGCGGCGTGATCGAGTATGTTCCGACAATGGCAAGCGTCTAATGTCAGCCTGCGCTTCGGAGCATCTCTCACCTCTTGCACCCGGATACTGATGATCACTCCCGGTCCCGAGAACGTGATGCCGGCCTCCGACAACTGCTCTTCCGTCAGGGTAGCAAAGTTCACATCTTCATCCACCTCGAAAAACGATGTGCAGGGCAGCGAAGCGGGGGCACTGTACTGTCAGCTTCGTAGTGTGCAACAACCCAACTCACCTCGGTGCTCGCGGTTCCCACGGGCTCGGTGCACCGGACCACAGGGCTGCTGCCTCATCCTGAACCGGTTCAGCCTCTTCTTCTCCGCTGGACTCTTCGGAAGTCCCGTCCTCCATGTCGTCCATGGCAGCACTCGGGGAGAACGCTCGCTGCTTTCGGGGCTTCTGCGCCGGAGGTTTCGCTCGTGTCGGGATCTCCACGCCGACAAAGTAGCGAGCCTCCTTCTCCTTCTTCTCCGGAGCCTTCTTTCCCTTGCCGGTCACCTTTCGACGCTTGTTGGACGGCCCGGCAGAGTCATCTGACTCGTCGGAGACCCCGGAGAAGTCGGACAGCGTCGGGGAGGGTGGGGGCTTTGGCGCCTGCTTGGCGGGCTTGGTCGACCGGGTCGCCGGTTTTGAGGGAGCGGCGGGCGCCTCGGCAGCAATTGCCGCCTTGGCGGCGAGCGCGGCTCTCCTGGCAGCAAGGGCGCTCATTTGGTTGATGGATGAGTGCGGTGAGATGGCGTCCGGCAGATGAAGCGGCGGTTGACGAAATATTGTTGATGGGTGCGGGGACCCCGGACCGACGGCGAAAAACGAAATGGCAGGCGTCAGGCGAATCGAGTCAGGAGATCGGGACAGGAGGGCAACTGGTCGTCTGCCTTTGTCATCGCAGCCCTCATCTCCACCGATCTCGACTCCACCGACCCCTCGTCCCATCACAGAGCTTCCTCCTGCACTAGGATCTGAATCTCTCGCCATGGCCGACCGAAAAATCCGCCAGGATGACTCCATCCTCATGCACATCCACAACCCCGCCGACGGCCCGGTCCTGCCCAAGGAGGGGCAGCGCAACGTCCTCGTCACCTCCGCCCTGCCTTGTGAGCAGCTCACTTGCCCTCTCATACGACTGAGCTAACACGACAGACGTGAACAACGTGCCCCACCTGGGTAACATCATCGGCTCGACGCTCTCTGCCGACGTTTTCGCTCGTTACAACCGTGTTCAGAACATCCCGACCCTCTACGTACGTCGCGCTTTGGCTCCCGTCGGAGATGTGCTTGGATGTGACTGGCTGACCCACACAGGTCTGTGGAACCGATGAGTACGGAACTGCCACCGAGACCAAGGTATGTCGCACTTTGCGGCGGTGTGTGTTTGCTGACTCTATCAGGCGCTTGAGGAGGGCGTCACCCCCATGGAGCTCTGCACCAAGTTCAACAAGCTCCACACCGAGGTTTACAAGTGGTTCCAGATCGGCTTCGACCAGTGGGGACGTACTTCGGACCCTGCCCAGACGGAGGTCACGCAGGACATCTACAAGCACATTCACCAGAACGGCTACTTTGAGCTCGAGACGTCGGAGCAGACTTACTGCGAAGACGACAACCTCTTCCTGGCCGACCGTTTCGTCGAGGGAGAGTGCCCCAACTGTGGCTACGACGATGCCCGTGGAGACCAGTGTGACAAGTGTGCCCTCACTTTCTCCTCCCCCACCGAGCTGAAGAACCCTCGCTGCAAGAGGAATAAGAACCACAAGATCTCGGTTCGCCCCTCGACCCACGCCTGTATCCGCCTGAACGCTATTCAGCCGAAGCTCGAGAAGTGGCTCCAGGAGGCCCGCGTCAAGGGCAAGTGGGCCAGCAACGTCGTCATCACCGACAAGGGAGAGATTGTTGAGCCCCGTATGCTCGGAGAGGGACTTCGCCCGTCCGCTGTCACACGCGACCTCAACTGGGGTGTCGCTGTTCCCAAGGTCGGAGACCCGGTGGCCGACGAGAAGCTCGCCAACAAGGTCATCTACGTCTGGTTCGATGCCCCGATCGGCTACATCTCGATGACCAAGTCATACACCCCGGGGTGGCAGAAGTGGTGGATGAACCCGGACAACGTCGAGCTCTTCCAGTTCATGGGCAAGGACAGTGAGTTAAGAGGTCGCGTGTTAACTGACCCCAGACGTCTACTTCCACACCGTCCTCTTCCCCTCCATGCTGATCGCGGACGGACGCAACTGGACGAAGCTGCACAACATCTCCTCCACCCGTGAGTTACATGTTCTACGACGTGAACTGACGATCAGAGTACCTGAACTACGAGGACACGAAGTTCAGCAAGAGCAGGAACATCGGTGTCTTCGGTACCCAGGCCGCGGAGATCGGTCAGCCTCCTTCCGTCTGGCGCTACTACCTGCTCTCGAACCGTCCCGAGACGGGCGACAGCGCTTTCCAGTGGTCCAAGTTCATCAGCGCTGTCAACAGCGAGCTGCTCGCCAACCTCGGAAACTTTGTCAACCGTGTCATCAAGTTCTGCAACGCCAAGTTCGACTCGGTTGTCCCCGGACCTGCCGACACCAAGGGCGGCGAGGTGTCGGAGACGCCCCGTGACGACTCGGAGGGAGCTAAGATTGATGCCGAGTTCTACAAGGACATCAACGCCAAGCTCAAGGAGTACAAGGAGTCCATGGATGCGACCAAGCTGCGCAACGGTCTCTTCGTCGCCATGTCGATGTCCGCTCGCGGAAACCAGTACCTCCAGGACAGCGGCCTCGACAATGCGCTGCTTGCCGAGAACCCCGAGCGCTGCGGTGAGGTCTGCCTGAACGCGATCAACCTCATCTACGCCCTGACTGCCACCTTCCACCCCTTCATGCCCGAGACGGCCGACGACATTCTCAAGCAGCTCAACGCTCCGGCGCGTGTCCTTCCTCTCAAGTTCTCTATCGACATCCTCCCTGGACACAAGCTCGGCAAGGCCGCGCACCTGTTCCAGCGTATCGACAACACGGACGGCAAGGCCGAGCTCAAGTGGAAGCGCCAGTTCGGTGGTGTTGACGCTGCCTCTGAGGGAGCCGACGCCACCGCCACCGACGACAAGAAGGCGAAGGCGCCCAAGGCCGAGGACCACAAGGGCAACTGGGCCAAGGCGAACGAGGCGAAGAAGAAGAAGGCCGAGGCTGCTGCTGCCGCCGCCGCCGCCAAGTCGCCGGAGGAGCGCGAGCTCGAGAGCAAGCTCGAGGCGCAGAACCTGCTGGTGAAGAACATCCGCACGGGCAAGGCCGAGGGTGACGCCGCGAAGGAGGGAGCCGCCGCGAAGGCGCTCAAGGCGCAGCTGCAGGAGCTCCGCAAGAAGCTCAAGGAGGCCAAGATCTAATCAGATGCTGCTGCTACTGGATCGCGTGATAGACACGTACAGGGGGTTTTCGTTACTATATGCAGACTGTATTCTAACCCGTCACGTTGGGCGTGACTGAGGGTCGTGTCCTAGCGCTAGTGAGGGGCCCTGGCTCATGTGATGACGAGCTGGCTCAGACAGTGCGCGACAATGTCGACGACGTACGCGCTACGTCTCGCGCTGTCGCGCGTTAAAGAATGGAGCAGGTCGCTAACTCGGCTCAGATAAGCGCCGATCCCTGCGATTGGCAGAGATTCGATACCAAAGGCTATCAAACTCGAATTCGCTCCACGCATTGCAATTAGGAAGCAGTCGGGCCGGTTCGTGTGTTGAGCGACCCCACTCTGCTCTGTCACAAGACACCTCGGACTAGCAGACAGACCGCCGCGTCGTGGACAGCTGGCCACTATGCGTCAGTCGTTACGGCGACACGTTAAGCGCCGGCTGGCGCCACCGCCACCGCGCGCACCGCAAACCCTAACGGGGACCGCATGAATCTGCCCCCGCCGCGTTTCGTCTCATGTTCCAGTTTATATACCCGGCTGTCGCTGCTGGCCCGGTGCATTGCCCCCCTCTCCACCTCACCACACCAACCCCCGCCTCCGCGCACGGCATGGCCTAGTATGCGCTCTTCCTCGACCTCCTCGATGGCGTTGGCGTCAGCGCCGATACGAACGCGGACGTTTATCGGCCCCTTCATTGTCCTCATCGGCGTCGTCCTGTCGTCCGCCATCCAGACAGAGGTCGCGTCGTACGAGGCCTCGACGCTCGGCTTCGACAAGCCGTATTTCTCTTTCTTCGTCACGCACAGCACCTTTGTCGTCGCGTTCCCCGTCCACCTCGCGCTGGTCTCGCTGAAGGGTGGCGGCCCCAAGGGCGCGGTGGCGCGCGGGAGACAGCTCATCCGCGGCCTCCGCGCTGTCATCGCCGACCAGCTCGGGTGCGTGCCGCGGTGGCGCGTCCTCGCCAAACCGTTCATGTACAAGATTGTCCCGCTCACCGTGCTGGTCACGATTCCAGCGGTGTGTTGGTTCGCCGCGATGGCGCTCTCGCCCGCCGTCGACATCACGGCGCTGTACGCCACAAGCGCGTTCCACACGTACTTTTTCAGCATGCTGCTGCTCGGCACGAAGCTGACGCGGACGACGCTCGGCGCGATCGCCGTCGCGTTTGCGGGTGTCCTCGCCATCACGCTCGACGGCGGCGACGGCGGCAACATGGGCAGCAACCGCATGCTGGGAGACATCATCATGGTCGTCGGTGGCGCTGCTCTCGGCCTTTACGAGGTTGTTTACAAGATGGTCCTCCCTGAGAGCCAGGGCGGCTCGCAACGACCGGGACATACTGAAACCCACGACCCCGAATCCTCCGGTAGCGACGACGAGGAGGACGAGATCGTGCTCGGCTCGTCGCGTCCGGTGGCGACGACGCCGCTGCTGTCGGGTTCCAAACCGCCCTCCCCCAACGGCAGCCTATCCGACATTGTGCCGATCAGTTCGCGCGCCAACTCGCCGCGTACGTCGCTGAACGGCGTGCGCCCGCCGTCTTACGCAACGCATTCGCCGCTGCACACGCCGCTGCGCGCACGCGAGGCGCACCACCACGTGCCGTCTCTGCCGTCCGGCCTGCACTCGAACTTCCTGGTGAGCGCGATCGGGCTCGCGACGTTTGTGCTGCTGTGGTTCCCGCTGCCGCTGCTGCACGTGACGGGCGTCGAGAAGTTCGAGCTGCCCGACAGCGCGTACCTGTGGGGCATTGTCGCGGTCGTCGCGGTGTGCGGCGCGATCTATAATGCGGGCCTGATGATGCTGATCGGGCTGTGGGGCCCGACGACGAGCAGCGTCGCGAACCTGCTCACGATCGGGCTGGTCGCGATCGCGGACGCGCTGTGGATGGGCCGCGCGCCCGACCTGCAGACGGTGCTGGGCGCGGGCATGATCTGCGCCGGCTTTGCGGTGCTGCTGTACGAGGGCGAGGAATAGAATGATAGACGCATGTTTCCAGATACCCCTGCAATTTTCACTGTTACGCTTAGCATGTATCGCATCATGACTTGATGGGGGTGTTGCCACTGCAGAGCGCCACCGCGTCACTGAGTGTCTCCGGTCCTTCGAGGTGGGTGCGAGTGTCGACGTCGCATCGCTTGGACGGATGCGAGGCGCGAGGCGCTGATGGCCGCCTTACAGATTTTGCAGAGTTGCACCGGTACGAGGTTCGGACGATCTTTGCTGCGGTCTTGCCGCGGTGCCCGGGAGCGAGCTTTTCAGGTGACTAGTGACTGCGGGCAGCGCCTCGCCTCGCCCCCGGATCCGGGTCATTCAAGCGCCGGCGGCAACTGCGTGCGTCGTCCCGAGATCCCCGAGAAGCAGGCGCAGGTGCAGGTGCAGGTGCGGATCGGCGCCCAGCGCCCAGCATCAAGTCGCCGTCGCGCCGTCACTGTCGACGGCTGCTGCGTGTCTCGCCGTCGCGCACTGTCAGCGGATCGTCGGCTGTCTCCGACTGGCTCTGACCGCGGCCCCTCTATCTCTTACGAGCTAGCCGGGCTATAACTACTCAACCTCGGCGCTGTCGCACTGACTGCCGTACACCAGTCTTTCCTCTCTGCACTCTGCATCACTCGTCTCAGACGTTCAGACATGCACACATGCATAACCTGACCTGACCTTCCGCACTACAACAGCGTCCAGCACACTCAACAGTGCCTCGGCCACAGGCACTTGCAAAATTAGCCTCCGCCATCTCGCGTGGTGGCGAGGTGAGGTCATCGCGCCTGACCCCGCACCCAGCCCGTGCGCGTGCTGATCAAAACATTGCAATCCCAGTCCACCCCCGCTGCTCACTCACCTCCCACTGTCTCCTTTCCACTTACGCACCTGCCTGCAATTCACAAATGGTGAGTTTGAGCTTGCGCAAGACTGTCTTGCGAGGAACGGCGCATGCCTGTGTCTGCGCTGCGCATGCTCGTCCACGGCAGAGCGGGGTACACAGAGGCTGGGGACCGGTCCCCGGTGTTTGTTTACATCGTGTGACCTGGCCGTGGCTTGAACACCACACCACGTCAGACTGCAGACGACGCGTGCTAGCGTTCTGCAGCGCTCGGAACGTCTTCAAGGGATAGCCTGTCTTCAAACATGAGTGCATAGAGCTGACGCGACCCCGTTCACGCCGACCCAACCTCGTCCATTGTTTACATCACACCGCCGGCCCTGTCTCTGACCACCGACCATCGACCTCCTTTGGACGTCCGCTCTGTCAACAATCCCTCCTTTGGGCTCTCCATTGCTCTTCTTCGTGCACCTCGATCCTCATTGGACTATGCCTTGCCTCGTGCTTGCCATTCTGCTTCGCCTGGCTATGCTCCCCACACGCAGTCTCTTACACCGACCGCACTCCGTCTCCTGTCCCGCGAGATCGTCACGCTCCGCAAGGAGCCGCCTGAGGGCGTGCGTATCGTCGTTGATGAGGACGACCTCAGCGAGCTCGAGGGCTGGGTCCAGGGGCCTGGTGAGTTGTCTGTAGTCGCGCGGTTGCGCCAGCGCAACGCGCACAGTCGTTGCCACACTGAGCGCAAGCTAACGAACCTCAGCTGGAACACCGTACGAGGGAGGGTACTTCCGGATCCGCTTCGACTTTGGGCCAGAGTACCCGAACCTGCCCCCGAAGTGTGCGTATGGCGCGAGCCCGTAGTGGTCCAGCTCCTTGAACGCCCAACTGACAACAGGCACGATGATGACCAAGATCTTCCACCCGAACGTGTCCAAGTCTGGCGAGATCTGCGTCGACACGCTGAAGAAGGCGTGGAAGCGCGAGTACGGCGTCGGGCATGTGCTTGTGGTGAGTCCACGTGCCGCACGTGGCGATAAGAGACTCTGCTGACGGCAGACGATCAAGTGCCTCCTGATCTACCCTAACCCCGAGAGCGCGCTGGACGAGGAGGCGGGCAAGCAGCTGCTGGCCGACTACGAGGGGTACTGCAAGTACGCCAAGCTGCTGACCGGCATCCACGCGACGCCGAAGCTGCCGCCCGCGCCGTTCCGGGACGTCGCGGCGCGCCCGGCGTCGACGCTCCTCCCGTCGCCGCCGGCACACACGCCCGCCACTGCGAGCCCGTCCCCGCAGCCGCCGAGTCCGCACAAGCAGCAGCAGCAGCAGCTCGACGCGCCTCGCCCAGCGCCGCTCGGCACGTACGCGCGCCAGGAGACGAGCCCGGCCCCGCCCTCAGCGCCCGAGATCAAGAAGGCCGTTCCGGCCAAGAAGCCGCCTGCGGCTAAAGCAAAGCGCGGGCTGAAGCGCCTGTAGGCGCCAATCAGGAGGACGCGGCGCGCGCCGCTGCGTGCGTGCAACACTAGACCAACCCGGTTCCCTATACGGACGATTAATCGCATACCACTGCACACTACTATTAGCATTAAGGTTGCAGCCTAGCGCCCTGCAGATCGCTGTACCTCGCTGGCTCCAGCCTATGTACCCATGTCATTCGCCCGAGTAGGCCGATTCCCACGGCGCGGTCCGGCGCGTGTGTGCAGCCTATCTGGGCTGCTGTGATTGTCAGAGACTTACTGTGCGGGGGAGGTCTCCGCCCTCCGCCCCGACGAGGCCGACGACGGGCTGGAGGAAGTCCGGCGTCGGGGGCCTCGGTCGCTTGAAAAGAAGCGAGGCGAGGCCGGCCCGCCCCGGGGGGTGAGTCACTCGGCGACCGCTGACAGGCTGTGTGCGCCCAATCCGCGTCGGCGTGCTCCCCCACCCACCCGTGCACGCGCGCACACGTGCCCGACGAGGCCGATAGCGTGCGCCAGGTGTGCCAGCTGCAGCGTATGGCGCTCCCCCACTCGGTCGATACGCTGGTGCGCAGGATTGCAGAGGAGGAATTATCGGCGTCTTGTCGCGTCCAGATCCGACGGCCAATTTCGCACGCCCTGGTCCTCGCGCAGGCCTCACCCCATGTGCCTGCCGCGAGCCAGCCAGCGCGCGCCAGCGGCCGGTCGGTCGATACCTGGATCTCACGAGGGCAGTGGTGCCCTTGCCCGTCGACCCGTCGATAAGCGATTTCGTGTCCTCGGCAAAAACAACAATGCCAGAAAAAATAACAGGCGACGGCAGCGGCACCGGCGCATGCATCGGCGTGCATATCTAGCCCGCAGCGATAGGAACGCGCGCATCCGTTCCAGTGCATCGCTCCCCTCCTGACTCCCGGCAGCGTGCTCGACACCGACACCCAACAGCGAGCAACACGATAGCAGCGATCGACGCTCAGACCACGGCTCCGCAACACAGCCCAAGCCCAAGCCGCCCGAGCGTATCTCATATCGGCTATTCCCCCACGCCACGCACTATCTCGAACTTCTGGCGCGAACTTCTGGCGTTCCCACGACAATATCAGCTGCAACTTGCAACTTCTTCCTGCATCGCGCACAACACAACCAGCCAGCCTTCGGCGGCGCATCCACCACAGCCCCAGTCGCCACCCACCCCACCACCTAAAGCCACCATGCCGACGCTCCTCGAGTCGCCCTTCCTCTCGCTCGGCATGATCGACACGCTGCTGCGCACGACGACGGACCCGGCGCAGCGCGTGCAGCTGCTCTCGGCGCGCGTGCACCGCCTGCAGCTCGAGCCTGCGATCCACGCGTCGTCGTCGCACTCGTCGCTGTCGTCGCACTCGGCGTCGCACGGCCACGGGCACCACGCGGGGCACGCGCACTCGCACGGCGCACACCCGTACGCGCACGCGGCGCAGGCGCACGGGCACCTCGGCGTCGGCGGCGCCGGCGCCCACGGGCAGCTGAGCGGGCTGGCCGCGCTCGCGGCACACCAGCCCCGCAGCACCAAGGGACCCGGCAACGCATACCTCGACGAGTACGGGCATGCGTCCGTGCACGCCGCGGCGCTGGAGCACGGGCACGAGCGCCCGGCGCAGGTCTACGGCGACGGGTTCGGGTTCGAGCTCGACCTGAGCCGCTCGACGTCGCGCGCTACCAGCCGCGCGAACAGCCGCGCAGGCTCGCGCGCGCCCAGCCCCGTTCGCAGCAGCGGCGGCAACACGCGCGCAGGAAGCCCAACCCTCAAGAGCCCCAAGCGGCCCAGCAGGCCGGACCCCACCCCCCTCCTTCGCACGCGCGCCCAGCTCGTCAAGGCGTACCTCGCCCTCACGCCGCCAGACCTCCACGCCGCCGAGGCGGAGGCCACCATCGTCCTCGCCGAGTGCAGGCGCATCGTCAAGTGGGAGAAAGCCCGGATACGCAAGAGCGAGCAGGACCACCCGAAGGAGCCGAAGGAGAAGCCGGCGTCCCCGGAGCCCAAGGAGCCCAAGGACGAGGAGCAGAAATCGAAAGAGGACAGCGGCGAGGACAAGCCGGCCCCCAAGGGCGCGCCAGACGCAGACCGCCCCGCGTCCCCCGCCCCGCCGCCCGTCCACGTCTCGCCCGCTTGGTACCCCGAGGTGCTCCGCATCCTGCTCGAGACGACGCGGCACGAGGCCAAGATCAACGAGGGGCTCGGGCGCGAGAGCCGCGCCGCGCGCGCCGCCCAGGCCGCAGACGACCTCGCCGCCGAGCTCAGCAACCTTTAGTCCAACCACCACTCGAATAATACACACATCTCTCACATACCTGCTACCGAATAGACACTTATAGACAGCGACCCCGCTCTGATATACTCCCTGTGTTTTTATGTACAATGATACTACTCTCGCCGCCCTCGGAAGCCCCGCCGCACGCCTACCGCTCGCCCTCACGCCAGACCCACGTTGTGCCCGTCCGCCTGCATCGCCTTGCCGATCTTGTACGCAAGGACGGTCTGAGCTGACTTCTTGTTAGGTCGGACAGCCTGCGCCGAGTATGTCTTGCCGTCGGGGGTCGTGACCTCGCCCTCGAACCTCCAGCCGCCGCTCTCCGTCGTGCCCGCGTCCGTGTAGCGCGGCATGCACGCCCACTTGGCGCTCGTGAACTGGTTCAGCGCCGAGAGCGCGCCGACCGCGCGCGTGTCCAGGTCCTCGTCCTCGGCCGACCCCGACGCCTGGTACTCGCGCCACTTGGCGCGCATGCGCTGCAGCCCGACCTCGGCGACCGGCGTGAACAGCGGCCGCAGCCACGACTCGAGGTAGTCGACAGCCATGCCGCGTGTGCGCTTGTAACGCGGCGCGAGAGGGGGCAGCTCCGACTCCGCCGCGCGCTGCACGTATGCCGACGGCACGGCAGCGCTCGACGTCGCACTCGGAGCGGCTGACCCGGGACGCGCGGGCGGCGTCTTGTTGCCGCTGGAGATGCTGAGGTCCTCCAGCCCTGTCGGGGTCTCGGGAGGCTCGGTCGGCGTGGGCGTCTGCGAGCGCTCGTCTCCGTCCGCTGCCTCGCTGAGATCATCTTCATCGCCGCCGATGTCGCTCCCGACCGTCGCCCCCGTGACCGAAGGAGCCGTCGACTGCGACTCGGACGGGTACAGGCCTGGGCGTTCGCTGCTCAGGAAATCGTAATACACAGCCGCAATGTACGCTTCGAACAGGCACGCACGTGTGCCGACGGCCGCACGGATCGTCGGCAGTGCCGCAGCCGCACCGATGAAGTTGTCGTGGAGCTGGTAGCGCTGGCAGAGCTCGGCCAGCGTCTCGTTCGACACAAGCAGCGACTTGAGTTTCTGCCGTCAGCTGACTGGCGGCTTGGCATTCCAGGCGCGCGCGCGTGGTCACATGGCACACTCACCGTGGCTGCGCCAGGGTCGAGATCAGGGTGCAGATCATGCAGAAGGAGCGTCACGACACTACCGAGCAGTGCGTCTCCGACGTGCTCAAGCTTCTCGTAGTCCTCCGGGCGGTCGGCACCTTCGAGGTCAAACGGGCGACGGTGGTTCTGGTGCTGACTGGGGTGGGTGAGAGCGGTGCGCGAAAGTATCGGGTCGGTGATGGGGGGCAAAGGCGGCAGGGGGAAGGCAGGGAGCTCCCCGAGCACCATGGAGGCGAGGGTGTTGTGGACGCCGCGCTTTTGAGCCATGGTCGGATTACCACTTGAGACACTGAAGGAGGATTCAAGTGCAGCGTCTGTCGTGCACGACTGCAGAGACGAAGTTGGAAGAATGAAGGAGTCCAAGTTGCAGAGGGCGCACGCATGGCGGCGACGACTGCAGGGCGAGGGAAGGTCCTCGAGATACCGAACAGGTCTGGACGCGTCCGGTGGAGGTCGTGCCTGGCGTTCCTGGCAGCAATGAGGTGTCGTTTTGATAAGGCGTAGATTTCCATCTCCCGTCGTCCATCACACGACCGGGGTGCGACACACTGCGTCCTCAACCACACCTCGCACGACTCGCAGCTCTAGACCAACCATATCCTCATCTCCGCCCTCACAATAAAAGGGGAGCAGTGCTTCGCTGCTGCCAATGCCTCAGGCAATCAACTCTCCCTCCTGGTCCTCGTCTCATGTGTCCAGAACCCCTCGCTCCCCTCGCCACCCCCCGCCTTCCAGAAAGCCCCCCGCACCCCGTTTCCAGCTGCCGCCCATGTCCCGCGACAACATCGCCATTGCCTCCCCGCGCGCCGCATCCCTGACCGGAAAGAAGCGTCCACGAGAGTATGACACCGAAAAGGAAGCTGCGCGAAGAACTCGCTCCGTCGGCGAGCTCCGTGAAGCTCGCGACCGCGAAGCCTTCCAACGCCAGCTGATCGGTGTTTTTGTTCCTCGCGCCCTTAAGGAGAGTGCCGAGGGCAATCTCACCAACTACAACGATCTCCTTTCGCACTTCTTGCCGACGCCGACTCAGCCCGTCATCCCGCTCGCCCCTCTCCTGCCGCTCGTCAGGGCACTGACGGCGCATGTCTCCCTTCTCCTGCCGCATCTGCACGGCGGTCTCATCTCGGCGATCGTCAGCCTGCCGTGGGCAACCGGCGATGAGAAGTTTGTCAAGAGCTACGTGGGACTGTGCGGCGTCATTGTGTCTGCGCACCCGGGTTGGACGAAGGAGATTGTCACCATGGCTGTGAGGGGCCTCACATGGCGTAAGTGCAGCTTCAACCGCGATGCCTCGGGCTGACACTGTCGCAGAGCACCCAACCTCGGCCCCGTCGACCATTACCCGCCGCGATTACCACGCGCGCCACCATCTCCTGCTTTCGCACCTTCTGAGTCTGGTCCCCACACTTCCGAACGTTCTGCAGCCTCTCCTCAATCGATACGCACCGCATAAGCGCGAGGCCGAGGTCGTTCAGACGACGTGGGTTCGCAACTGCTGCGAGCTCATTGATTACTGCCCTGAGCTCGGTGCCAGAGTGTGGGCATCCCTCGTCGACCGCATGCTCCGTATCGATGTCGAAATCACAAACCGTCTCGAGGACGACGACGATGATGACGACGACGAAGAGGATGAAACCACCCCTCAGGCGCTCGCCAGCGATCCTTTCGAGCTTCTCATCTGCCAGGATGTTCCGAAGGATCGTACCGACGAAGACGACGACGACAGCGACGACGATGAGGAGGGTGACCCCGATCCGGATGCTCTTTCTTCGGATGACGAAAACGAGGACGACGATGACGAGCACGACCTTGCCAAGCTCGCTGCTGCGCGTGCGAAGAAGCGCGAAGTCCTTCGCACCATGCGCTCCAAGCTCGATGGCATGCTGTGCTACTTCCTGCGGTATCTCGAGGAGGCCATGGGCGCCCGCGAACGGGGCCTGTCTGCGGCCGAGCTCGCCGCCCAGTCCCTCGTGTCGAGCAGCGGTTCCTCGACGCCCCGCGCCGGGACGCCCCGCCCCGGCACCCCGACGGGCACGACGCCCCGCAGCAATGGCTCGTCTGCACCAAACTCTGCAGTCCCCGCTCTCGCCAACCGGCCGCCGCCGAACCCCGCGCAGTCGCTCGCACATTTCCAGACTCTCCTGAACCTCTTCTCCCGCCAGATCCTCCCGACTTCGGCGACCCAACATCTCCCGTTCGTCATCTTCATGTGCTCCTCGTTCTCGCCAGCGCACACTGAGCTCTTCCTCCACCTCCTCGTGCTCCAATCGCTCTACGCCCGCACAAGCGACCAGCCGACACTCGCCTCGCAGCCCGTCTCCCTGGCTCAGCGTGTCGCTGCCACCGTCTACATCGGGTCCCTTGTCTGCCGTGCGCGCTTCGTTAGTGACGAGCAGGCGCGCACCGTGATGGGGTATCTGCTAGCTTATGTCGATGGCAAGCTCCACTCTGCCAGGTCGAAGAAGAACGACCCCGAGCTGCCGCTGTTCTACGCCGTGTGCCAGGCGACGATGCTCATCTTCTGTTTCCGCTGGCGTGCGTTCACGAACCAGGACGACACAGAAGTCACTGGGGAGATGGACATGGACGAGAACACGGGCGGGCAGTGGATCGGCGACCTCGACGTTCTGCAACGCGCAATCACGTCCGAGCTGAACCCTCTGCTCGGGTGCAACCCGAACATTGTGTCGACGTTCGCCAAGGTCGCGAACGCGACCAACTTTGCCTACTGCTTCAGCATCATCGAGGCGAACCAGAACGCGCATCGCATCCCGAGCGCGTCCTCATCCTCCCTGAACGGGTCCCAGCTCGGCCGCCAGCGCACCTTCGCCCGCACTCAGAGCGTGCCCAACATGCCCACGCAGGCCGCTGCGTCCAACATTGCCATCCCCAAAATCGCGAGGCAGGTAAACATCGACGCCGGCCTCGACGACTATTTCCCCTTCGACCCGTACGACTTGCCCCTGTCCGGCGAGTTCATCGAGCACCTGTACCGCACCTGGGACGACGTCGCTGTCGATCTCGGCGGGGACAGTGACTCGGATGATGACGACGAGGAGGAAGATGTCATGGAGACAGACGAGGACGACGAGGACGACCTCCCCGAGGGCAGGCTCCGGATCAAGACCAAGGCCCGCCAGATGCCCAAGGAGAACAGCTCCTGGCACCGCCACCGTGACTTGATGGACGGAGGCATCTCGACCAGTTTTGAGACGATGAATCTCTCGCCCCGCTTCTCCGGCGCTTCGGGTGTCACCAGCGAGGCGTGAGTTCAAGCGGTGTGCCTCGCGGAAAGCAATCACAGACACTTTAGCATCATCCTACCCGGCCCCATCTAGTATATTTGTTGCCATCATATCTGTTTCTGTTGTACATAAAAATATCCATCTTAACATTTCATATGAAACATTATGAAGCCTTTAAATAGAGCTGCGACGCATGCGGGTGTTCTTCTGCTGCCCTATCGCGCCATGAGACTTGTCGGCAACGGGATGGGGCAGGCGGCCCTCCTCAGCCCAAGCTTTCAGTTGTTTCCGAGCAGCATGCAGGCCGAGCTCCCGCACTTCGCCAAATTTCTTGAACCCGCCAATTGTCTCGACGTCCTGGACAGGCATTGCCATGTACAGGATCTTCGGGTCGCTCTTGACGTCTTCCAGAGTCCTGACGCTCGAAACGTACGTCAATCGCGAGGAAATCTCTGTCATGCTTGGGACCACGGTCTTGTAGAAGGGGTTAAACTTGTTGATGAACAGCCACCAGCCCGAGACGGAGTCACCATAGTTGCGCGCCGACGTGTCGTCGATGGAGCCCACGTCGACAACGATGACGTCTTGGATGCCACTCGCACGCAGAGGCGCGATGGGTGTGTTATCCATGTATCCGCCGTCAACAAGCACTTCAGTCAGCGTTGCCTTTCAGATTGAACATACAGTCTCCGTTGTCTGAAAGAGGAGGGAGTAGACCGGCCAGTGTCATCGACGCTCGCACGTAGCGCCATGCGTAGCCCGACCGGTGGATCTCCATTCTGGAATGAGTGATATTGGTGGAGTTGCAGAAGAAGGGGATCCAGCAGTCCTCGATGTGCGTGTTGTAGAAAGCCTTGTAGATACCACGATCTGATACGTCAGGGCCGCCTTGGGGGATAACACTCACTGAACTCGTGCCCGGTCGTGTAAGCGGCATGAGGATATGTCACGTCGCTCAGAATTCGCAGCATGGAGCCCATACGCCCAGAGAACTGCTTGACCCGGCCGGTCGTTTCGATGAGGTCGGTGGCGCCTGCGTAAAGCCCTCCTACAAATGAACCGATGGAGCAGCCGGCAATGGCATCGACTGGTATGCCGTTTTCCTCGAGAGCTTGAAGCATACCAAGGTGAGAGATACCGCGCGCACCACCGCCTCCTAGAACGAGACCAACCTGCTTGCCAACAAGACGGCGGGCTATGCGAGCGAAATCGTTCATGTGAGGCGGTCGTCGAGGTCGCCCAAGGGGCCGAAGCCCTCGATACTGCTTGATACGAGTCTCTACGCGCTCCCGAAGATGTTTGAAAGCTGCTGTTCCTGCTGGGTCGTGGATCTTGGTGCTCTTCGTAGATGTGATATGCCCCGGCAGCTCGACATGGAAGTGGCCTTGAATGTACGGACGGTTCTTCAGCCATAGACGAGTTGAACCGCGCGGGACGAAACGATCGTCATGAAGCAGAACGAGTTCCTTGCGAGCGTACGACTTCATAGCCAAAAGCACCTTCTCATATTCGCCGATGCTTGGATCGTCACCCATTCCAAGCACAAGAATGAGGTCGGCCTGGCGGATGCAGGTCTGTGTCCATTGGCTTGAGGGCTGCGTGTCGGCGACGTACAGCACGATCCGGTGCTGCTCTTCTTGGTCGGACAGCCACCCAGCGATCTTCAGAGCACCCATGCGCGAAAACGCATGTCGGCCGAGGTGGCGCATTACTGTCGCTTGGTCAAGGTACGATGAAGCCTCGCCCATCTCATCCAGAGATGCCTTCAGCTTGGCAGCGAACTGCGCGACTGGCACATTCTTGTTGACACCTAGAATGCACACCGTCTCTATCACTGTCAGCAATAACCGTAGAGCCGGACTCACTGAGGTTCCTGTCAGCGCGCAGTTCTCCGCCATGATGATGGTGGGTATGCTTGAGAACTTGCTCCGACAGACCCTTGCGCACTCGGGAGGCAATGAGCCGCATGAACTGCACGGTCGTGGCGGGATGACGGGTGCTGATGGCATCGAAGAGCGCAGAAGGGATCCGAACCAACTCAGTTTCGCGGATGGCCTGCACAGTGACAGGATGGTCGGCTCCTGTGATAACGTCCAGCTCCCCGATCGAGTCGTCCTGGCTATACTCGCGCAGCACTTCCACACTTTCGCTGTCCGGTTTCTGCACGACGGAACGCAAGCGACCATTGATGACGATGTAGAAGTCGGTGGCTTTCGAACCCTTCTCAAAAAGTATCTGGCCTGCGCCGAGCTGCATCCAGTCCAGACCGGCATCGATGAGGAGGACTAAAGGCGAAAGCAGTGAGAGAAGACGCTTTGAAAGGGTCAGAAGCACCAGAGGACGACGTTCGATGATGCGCTCAAGGGCCTGGCGCGGCAGGAATCCAACATAGCAGTCCGTCTTTGCAGTTATCTTAACGTACGACTCGGTCCCGCAGAGGGACGACAGGTAGCCCGCCAGCCCGCCAGGATTCACTGTGTAGAGGTGCTCCTCGTCAGAACTGCCAGTGCTGCGGAAGGAGGCAACGGGCGACCCCGGATCGGCCTGGCCCATCCCAGCACTGAACGGTCGGCTGCGAGAGGAAGACTCTGGTTGAGGTTGTGAGCTGAGATTGGTGGATGAGCCTTGATCTTCAAACGCAGGCGTTGTCGAGATGGAAACCTGGGGTTAGTCTGATGCAGCCTGAGCACTCACGTCGAGGAAGCCGTCAATCACATAGTACAAGCCCGGGGCACGCTCCCCTTGCTTGACCAGTGTTGAGCCCTTCTTGAATCGTAAAACCTCGAGCCGGTTACCAAGATCACGCATAATGGCCGAGTTGACGTCTGGGGGCCCTCCCTGGAGTGAACTTTCTTGGACGCTTGCAGAGATACTGCTTTGATCGTCGTCGGCCTGCAGACGAGCATTCATGAGACTTTCCCGAAGAAGACCACTGATGTTGTCATTTCCGCCAGGGGAGGCATTGATCATGTCCAGAACGTTTCCGAACGGCCCACGCATACTGGCTGGCCGACCAGAGGGAAGGAACATCGGCGAGCCCGGACTGGAAGAAGCAGACACGGACCGACGAGCAGAATCAGGATGACTGTCCGCAGGCTGAAGGAGGCCAATCGACTTGGCTATGCACTCGATCAGGAGCGCACGAAGTTCGGCTTCCAGCTCCTCTTCCACTTCTTCGGCCTCGGCGTCGGAATAGAAGTCGTTCGACGAGATGGACGGGATGCGCCCGCGCCAGGTATCGATGCGAGGCAGACCAGGGGTCTTGATAGGACGATAGAATGTATCCTCGTCGTCATCGTCGTGCAACACTGCCAGGTCGCCTGCAGCCACCTCCTTGCGATGCGCCGATTGCTGGCGTCGCGGAGTGAAAGCGTTTTGAGGGCTGTGGGTACGACTGTCATGATACTCGTTCGCGCCGATAGCGGTTTCCTCTGAGTCCGAAGTACGTTTGGAGTGACTGTCCGACCCACTAAACGGCGGCCGGCGAAGAGGAGTGTCGAGACGCGAAGACGGGAGAGATACATTGCGAGTGTTTGGACTTGTTGGGACATATGAAAAGTAGTCCCGCATGAATTCGTCTTGTTTGCGATCGCGTCCCCGCCTAAGTGAAGGCTCAAACTTCTCGCGAAGGATTTGCATCCCACCACCTGTGTAGAAGGTGCGCGGAAGAGGGTATGATACCATCGAGTTGAGAGAGGCTTCAGAGCGCAGAATCTCACGCGTCAGGCCGAAGAACTTGTGGGCAGTCATGAAAGTCACGCGAGAGAAGCGCTCCAAGACTACCTGCACAATCGTTCCGGTAGCCTTTGGATACTTGCGAGTAACCTTACGGAACGCTTCCGCTGGAATGACAGCCAGAGTCGTGTCCACGGTCGCCCTGGCGATCACACCTTTCATGGGGTTCTGGATCTTTGGCTTTGCTGAACGACGATTCTCAGGAGTTCCTCTGCCCGATGCACCAATCTTGATGTCCGGAGGGAATGGCTTCATGGTGACAACCGGAGTCGCCTCGATGGACGGTGAGATCGGGAGAGGGGAGGTAGCCTGAGGCGAGGTCACGGAGCTTCCGGGCCGAGAGTTGGAGAGTGAGCTGGGACTCTGGGCTTCGTCGGAAGGAGGCGATGAGTCCATCTGCTGGGTGTTGACTAGAGGTCCTTCTGGTCGAGCAGGTGTCTTTGGCGCACCATCCTCTTCAAGAGCGACCTCTGTGTCAGCTGTGGGCTCTAGCGTGCTGAAACCCATAGCCCTGGCGTCCAGCTGAGAAACATCCGAGTTGGCTCGCGTACGAGGAGCCTCCTCGGAGGCTGCTCGTTCCGGTGAAGGAACCTCAGAATCCCAGGAAAGCTTGATATCCTCCGTGAAAAGAGATAGAATCGAGAACAGGGATGAAAGTGTTCCGCCCGTCGAGACCTCATTGACGAGGTTATATCCGTTGAAGCTCCCGTCAGCGCTCAAAGGGTCTGGCGCTTTGGGTTCGGAATCAGTGGACGGAGCGAACTGACATTAGCACTGGAGGAAGACATGTCAACCACTGACCACTTGCACGTTGCCTTCAACAACACACCAGAAGTCACCGCCGCCAACCTCAATGGTGTCTCCCGCCGCCAGACGGCGCGTTTGCAGGTGACGGCTAAGTTCGTGGAAGATTGGCTTCTCCAGGTAGCCAAAAATACGAATAGCCGAAAGGAAGTCGTCCAGGTACGAGTGAAGGGGGTTTGTTGACCGTTTCCGTTCACTGATATCCGTGTCCACGAGAGGCAACGAATTGGTCAGAGTCGGGGGCGACGGGCTGGGCAGGCTGTGCGTTAGTGATCTTCTGCCCATGCTGCCACATACGCTGTTTCCTTTAGCTGGGTGTACTTGGTGAGATACTGAGAGCGTCAGTTTCCCGTCGCAATGACGCCGTACCTTGTAGCGGACGAGGAAGAAGATGACACCAAGGACTACGACGAACAGGCCGACAAGGTGAGGGAAGCCGAAACTGATAGTGAACGAATAGTGAAGCATGCCGATAATGAGACTGAGAGTTAGATCCTGCTGATAGCTGTGGGCTTACGTTGGCAGAGTGATGGTGATGAACGTCATGACTCGTTGGATGAGGCCAAGGATGTGTAATATGACGCCGACAACAGCGCCAGCCAAAGCCACTAGCGGGTTACCAGCCATGGTCGGAGGAGCCGGGCGAGCGTCTTCAACATCTGCTAAGGCCCCAGGCAATGCAAGCAGCACTGCCAGGGCTGCCATGATGAAAAGGCTCTGGGGGGGTATATGAAAGAATGTCGAGTGCAAGATGGTGATGCGACCTGGGTGATCGTGATTGCGGAAAGTCGGGGACCAGAACTCGAGTTCGCCGCCGCCTTCGTCATTCGCACGTGGGGGCGCAGGGGAGGGCGGAAATTTCCTGACAGCTGATAACCCTGGAGCTGGAGCTAAGATCGTTGACGCATTAACTTCGGAACAACTGCTGCACGGCAACTTGCAACAATCCGACGCGCTGGGAGATGCATTGCAGGCCAAACACCATGGTTGAAGAAAGCAAGTTGGAAACTTTTTTGGAAGATCTCACTGAAGACTACCATGGTGAGACCCTCTCATTGGGGCCATGCGCTAAGACTCAGATATACAAGCAGCCGATGTCACGACGCTCGCTCAACCTCCCAGCGCGATCGAAGCCCTGCGTATGATAAACCGCTCTCGCCCCGTGATCATCAAGGGTGAGCGCGTCGAAGAGCTCAGCTGATTGAAAGGATTCAGCCCTGTGGTCAATGGCCTGGAGAGAGACTGGGGCCGCAAGTCAACTTACGTTGAGGTCATGGGCGAAAAACCGGTCTCTATCGCGGTCACGGATGACGGGTAGGCTGCAGAGGATGGCCATGGGGATCTGACAGCAGGCTTGCAGATTCTGTGCGAACTCTCCCAGATGGGTCAACGACCTTTGTCAAGCCACTGGAGGAGCAGATGTCGATGGCCACCTTCCTGGATCGATTGGCAGACCAGCAGTCAGAAATTCTGTACCTGCAGTCCCAGGACGGAAATGTCTTTCGCTCGACCCTGGGAGCAAGAGGTCCGTCTGAGCTGGCCGACTTCCAGCCACTCATCGAAAGAGACATCACCTGGATGAAGGAGGCTACAGGAAGCTCGGCGGAGGCTGTGAACCTGTGGATCGGTACTTCTCGCAGTACCACCTCTCTGCACCATGACCCGTACGAGAACATATACCATGTCCTCAGCGGCAGCAAAACCTTCACACTTGTGTCGCCAATCGACGGGCTGAGGATTGAACGTGAGTCGCCGGTTGCCTGACTGCTAATGTAAGAACGTTTCCATCGGCCCTCAACGCTGGTCCGAGGAAGCGACGGCATACAGCCGTGTTACGATGACTCCTCTGCTCCCGACGTACCTTGGGTGGAGGGCACGGAAATACCCGCGCATGTGCGGTATGAGGTCGTGCAGCTGAACGAGGGTGACTCTCTCTATCTACCTGCCAACTGGTGGCACCGTGTGGAGCAACAGGAAGGAGAAGGGGGACTCGCGGTGGCGGTCAATTAGTACGCTAAGCGCAGGCGAGAAGAAAGCTGACACACCCCAGCTGGTACACTTCGGAGATACGCGCCGAGTTCTACGCGTTTGAAAGGTTCGCGCGTAGAGTAGCACGCGCAGCTGGCCGCGACGTTCTACCTGTCGACATTGACGACGTGAATGAGGACGTCTGGGGAAGCGAAATTGATTCGGCCGATGAGTGGGACCCTGCGGAGTGGGGTCGCTGATTGTACCATTGTTCAGGACGCATGCAAGAAATGTCAATCTACCTCAGCCTGCCCATACATGCTCAGAAAAAGGGGTCCTATGCATACAGAACACGAGGTAATTACCTCGAGTACGACCAGACGTGCTGGAGGAGGCCGTCCTGGGTAGCGAGGCGGTTGAGCGACTGGATCGTCAGCGACACTCTCCCTTTCTCATGACCAATGTAAACTCACGTCGTCGGCCTCGCCCATGGCGCGGACCTCACCGCAAAGAGCGTAGGTGTGGTTCTTGCCCTTGATGGCCTTGCCGTCGGCGTCGACGTCGGCGACCATGATCTGGACCGAGGCGTGGTCCTTGGAGGTGATCAGGCGACCAGTGGCAGCGCAGTGGCGGGGGATGTAAAGGTCAACGAGGACACCTGCCGTCAGCGATGCGCGGACACACAAGCGGCCAACGGGAGACACGGCGCGAATGGAACGCTTGTGTGCGATTCGGCTTCCTTCAACTGCGCTTCGGCCCATTTGCACCAGCCTCATGCTCCCAACAAGACAGCTGCAACAGACGCTCATTCGTCGTGCAACGTCGTCATCTTGGCGGCGGTCGTCACAAGGGGGTCCAGGCTCGACGACGAGGTTTCGGTCGACACCATCGACCCCAACTTGATCCCGACCGAGCGCGGCACATCAAGCGAGTTCAAGTGCCGAGCCTCTCGCGACCCTCCGACGAATTTTCCCTTCCAGACCGCCTTTCCGAGGCCACCTTTCCGGAACTGCCGAACGTCTCTGTCGCTCTGTGGTACTTGTTGCGCCGAACAGCACTTCTTTCCCAAAGTCGACAAAATTCCAGAAGCCCACATCCGCCTTTCCATTCGCACAAATCGTCTCCCGCCGTATGTCGCGCCCGATCGTACGTACCACGGTCGTTCTCCATCTGCACAGTCAGCACGACGCTCTCCGCAGTGTCCCCGACGCCCGCTTCACTCACTTTGAATAGGTTGAGGTTGGGTTACGGTTGACCGAGAAGTTGGCACATAGCTGAAGCCAGGGCCCGAACGGCGTTATCAGACCAGGTGACCACAGCACACGTCATTTAAACCCTTAACTCCGACATATTTTCTTGACCGACACCTTCGATCCGTGCCTGGAACGACCAGGATTTTGTCCATCGCAGATGCATGACGCTTCCACCGACGCACCAACTTACTCTGCAATCACACCTGATTGCCCGCATACGTTGAGGCCCCTCAGCAATGGCCGTTCTCACTTCCGACCACTCTCTCCTCACTGCTCACCTTCGTGCTGATGGTGTTGGTGTCTCCAAGCATGTCCTGCCCATTGCCCCTGAAGTTATGAGGCTGTCTCTGAGTTCGAGCTACGAGCCCGCCATTTAGTCTCGTCAGCTACTGCACACCGTTACATAACGCAGTTCCATGGCTGTGCGGCGCTACCGAAGCTGGTGAAAGGTGATTCATTACCTCTGGATCTGACGACCTACTCAACAGTCGAGCGTTTGTTATCCGCAACTACATGTGTCTCCTCTTTGGCCTCCTGCCGTTCCCGCTCTTTCAGCTTTTCTCTTCGGAGTCGCGCTTCTAGAAAATACTAATGTTAGTGCTTGTGATCAGAGTGGGTGTTCCTCACCGCATACGTGAGAAAGGATATCACGCCCATTACACGGCACACGAAAAGAAGGTCCTCAGGGTTGTCTATCGACAGCGCGAAGTGATACCATCGCTTGTCGTTAGATCGGCGCTCGCGAGGCTGGCGCCAGTTCGGGGTAGTTGCCCTCGGTATGGTGCTACTGAATGCGCGACGTGTGGATAGCCTAATGGCAGTTCGAGTCACTGCTGTCACTGGGCGGACTACGGTAACCGGCCTCGTGATGGAATGCAAGAGCTGTGCGCTGAGTCTTCGCCATGCCATGGTGGTGGAGGATGCATGCGGATCCGACAGGCAGGGGTTTGTTTTATGCACGCTCAAGGACTCTTGTTGGCATTGCCACGCACCGAACGCTTCGCAACTCGGCCGGCAGCAGCCGGCTGCAGGCTGCAGGCACCATGACAGGCACGGATATGCTGTGTAGACGGAGATGCATACGACCGTAACTCTATTACGCAGCGGCTTTCACCTTGAGCCCGTCAAATATGCTGTGAAGACGGAGATGCATACGACGGTACCTCTATTACGCAGCGGCTTTCACCTTGAGCCCGTCAAATATGCTGTGAAGACGGAGATGCATACGACGGTACCTCTATTACGCAGCGGCTTTCACCTTGAGCCCGTCAAACCCTAAAGCGTCAGTTATGAACCTCCTGGATCCACTCACATCTCTGGTAAAGGAGCTCGGCAATTGGGCTTCGGTCGGTGATCAAATCGTCGTCTGGTGATTCAGGCGCGCCGTGGAAATCGCCTTTGCCCATCTCGCCCATAAGCTGGTCAACCAGGCGGGCAATCAGCTCCGGGTTCCGCGACGCCAGCTCGCTGAAACCATCTCGGATAGCGCCGACACAGCGTGCGTCCTGAATCTCCAACTCGCCAAGGTCACCACCCATGGGCGCCGCAACACTGTCTTGTGTATCAGACCGCCCAACCTCTTTTCTTAGGGGGCGCACTGTACTAGTGGCCTCCGCATCTCCCTCAGCAAGGTTCGGGGACTTCATCTTAACTGTGCTTGCGGCCGACGACCCGTTGGCTGATGACGGAAGTTGCTGAGGCCCGGCAGCCTGGTCGATGGTGGCATCCAGCGCTTCGAGGTCTAAGTGAACAGGCATGCCTTTCACTGTCCCGCGAATGGTCTCGTCAAAGTCCCATTCCATGCCACCCACAGTTCCAACGACCGTCCCTCCGTGTTCTGGAGCGGCTGCAGATGCCTTCAGGTTGGTCTCACGATAAGCCGCGTAACGCTTGATCAGTCCTTCGAGTTCGGTTGTTGGTCTTGCAGAGGTGATGAAGGGGTGTCGGAGTAGATCCTTGGCCGTCGCGCGCTACATGTTAGAATGGGGAACACAGTGTAGTCTCACTTTCTGGGCGTCCTTCTGCAAACAGCAGGCGATGAAACTGGCAAAGTCGGTACTCCATGGTGGCGATTGCAATCGTGGAGCGTCGGCTTTGGGGATGAGAAACAGTACCTTCATGGGGTGGTTCTCGGCAAGAGGAGGCTCGCCTTTCGCCATCTCGATAGCAGTAATGCCGAGAGACCAGATATCCGCCCGAGAGTCATACCCGGTCTGTCTGATGACCTCTGGTGCCATCCAGAACGGTGTGCCCACAAATGTGTGCCTCTGCGACTTATGGGACGACAACTGAGCGGCGACCCCGAAATCCGCTACCTGTCAGGTCTTGCACACACGAGAGTCCATACCTAGTTTTACCGATCCGTCGTCTGCCAGGAGAACGTTGGCAGCTTTGATGTCGCGATGAATCTTGCCCTCAGAGTGAAGGTACGAGAGCCCGATCAAAAGCTCACGACACACAATCGCAATCTCGGCTTCGGTAAACACTCCCGGCTTCAGCTTGCGTGTCAGTTCAGGTCTCAGTAATCGACGTACCAGGTCCAGACAGCTGCCGCCGGCTAGATACTCCATCACGATCCAGAGACGGTACCCTTTCACGAAGCTCCCGTAGTAGCGGGTCACGCGATCGGAGGAGCAGGTAGACAAGTGAGCAATCTCGGCCTGTATCTCGGTGATGTCGTCTTCACTCGACTCGAGGTCTGTTGCGTCAGCACTGCTTGTGTCGCCTCCCTACCAATCATCTTGATAGCGACGACCTCCCTGGTATCGTTATGAACACTAAATGTCAGCATATCCCATCGAATCACCACTCACGCCTTCCATACTGTACCAAAACTCCCAGTTCCCAGCTTCTCTAGAAGTGTGTATGCTGCCGATTGATCTGACGCCGACGAGCTTGTCGAGGATGTGAGCGAGCTCATCATGAGGAGGAGTTGGTGTTGTTTGGTTCCTGACGTTGGTTGTTTGCGCTGTGGGCAGTACGGTCCGCGTGTCACCTTTGCCACCCGGAATCAAATGGCCGATCTGCCCTGAGAACGTGCTTTCCGCTGCACTTGCGCCATCACGTCCAACCAAAGTGAGCCATTTATGCACAGAGTGCCTTCGGCTTGTGTCCAACTGTCACCATGAAGGCATACTTCTACGACGATATCCCGTGAGCACCTCGAGGCAGCAGAGCTGATACCTTTGCAGTGGCGACCAGCGCCTCGCGCACGACTCTGGAGAGGCTGTCACCGCCGACAAGCTTGCGTCCCTCGGCGTTCTGTACAGGCGCATCCCTATCGACGCCGAGGGCCAGTGGAAGGGCGAGATCGATGCGTTCGCGAAGGAGCGTGGATACAAGAACGTGAGTACTGCCACAGAGTGAGCTGACCGGAAGCGCGATCAGATCACTGTCACCCCGGAGGGTTTGGGCCCCTCTTACGAAGACAAAATTCGTTCGTTCTTCGACGAGTATGTCCCTCTGAAGGTATCGCGCTGACAGGAAGGCACCTCCATGAGGACGAGGAGATCCGCTACATCCTGGGAGGCTCCGGCTTTTTCGACGTCCGGGGTGAGTGCACTTCCGTGCGAAGGCTGACGTTGCAGGCGGAGTCGACGCTCTGGACAAGAGGTGGATCCGCATCGGGCTTTACCCGGGGGACCTCATCGTTCTCCCTCCTGGGTACGTTGAGTTTACCGATCCTCACTGACTCGCAGTATCTACCACCGTTTCACCGTCGATGAGAACAACATCATTACCGCCATGCGGCTCTTCCAGGACGAGCCCAAGTGGACGCCGTACTCGCGTTCCGAGCCCGAGACCGACCTGCGCGAGGCTCGCAAGGAGTACGTCCAGTCTGTACCGGCTGCCGCCGCCTAGTATGCATATATCTATGAGGGTCCGAAAGCTGTGACCGAGACGTAGTCTTTGTGTGGTCCGTGAACAACATGCTTGATGGTAAACGTCCCGTCGTCCTGGAAACTGTATCGACTGTCGTATGTGTCCGGCTGGCACCAATGTGACGCCGAACCCTGCAGTGCCCCGCCTTCCCTTCGGAGCGCGATGCCGTGGAAGAGCCGCAATGGGGTTTCCGCAAAGTAAACGTTGAAGCCAGCGGGTGTGCGCTCAAAGACGTACTCCTTGTGCGCGCTGAACTCGTTGCCATCCGCCAAGCGGAGCCTTCCCTCCTCCCGGTACTTCATCATCCCCGTCTCGAGGGTGGTGAAACTCGCAGTGCCTCGCATCTCGGCTTGGCCCTCGATCACGCGTCTCAACTGCCATATCCCGGCGAGTCCATCAAACACGGCCTCCGGGCATCCCCATGATCTCGATGGCACGGCGGGTGGCACGGCCATGGCAAAGGCTTCCGTGGGATGGACTGTCGGTGGTCGCACTGGTCGGGAGTGTTGAGTGAGAATCCATGTGGAGGCGGTGTGTTGTTGCCCGCGGGGAGAACGGGAGCAATTGCGGCGACGCAAGCCACAGTGGCAAACAGAAGACCTAAGACCCATGTTGTGGTCACACTGAACGCCTGCCCGCGCTGTTTCCACCCGTCTCGGTCCAATGTTGACGGGAGCCGAGGATGTAGCCACGGAGGGATTGCGAGGGCGTGGCCGTGGAGCATGGGCATGACCTCCTCCATGGGTCTGCCCCTTTCAGCCAGCTCCGCAGAACTGAGCGTGTTGGCGCGCACATAGTAGTTCCAGAGGGAGGCAGGCTGCCGACACGCGACACTGATGACAGAACGACGCTCTCTAGTAAGGGCAACGTGAGCGCGACTTTTGTCCCACCTGAATAGGTTACATCGTGAAAATGTTCCGACAAAATACCATCCCTCTGCTAGTGCACAAACCGCTCGCCACACAGAACTGGAATCACATGGACGACAGGGATACCGCCCGCGGACGAAGAACAGCGAAACCTTGCTAACCTCGCTCATATTTATGACGTTGCTAGGTCGCTGGACAACGGCCTTGGACAACGGCCGGTCAACTGTCAACTTCAGTTCCCATTTGTTGATGGCCTCCTCGCGGAGACCTCCAGCTCCGGCCAAGGGCGTCGAGAGGGAGTTCTTCACTATCTCGTCCGCTAAAGCGGTCGGGGCAGTCTTTGCCCATTCGGCGAACGTCCATGGGTTGGGAATCACGAGATCTTGGATCTTCCGGTGCGTATTCTTCGTCGCCGACGCGTCGATGACCCGAGCGGGGCGATACTCAAAGATGACGTTCCACAGCTCAGCCGCCCCTCGCCCGCACGGAACCTGGACTTGCCGCTGCATAATGTTCATGAGGCGCTCGACGTATTCACCGACGGTCGCAGTGTTCTTGTCCCATTTGTGGTCCTGGTCGCTAAGAGCAACGTGATACATGAGACGGGCCCTCTCCATAACCTGCTTTCTCTGGAGCATCAGTGCATTTGGCTTGGATCAACACACCATCGAGACAGGTACAACGACCTCGCTGCTGGAGGGACAAACGTACACCTCCCCTTTCGCGGCCGTTCCCGAGATCGGATAGATCATCTCCGGGTGCCTACCCTCGTCCTTTGCTCTCGCTTCCTCTGGGAGTTCTTCTGCGAGATCTCCATCATAACCCGCAGCACAGCTGGAATGGAGCTGTTCTGATAGATGACATAGAGAAGTACTACGATGAATCGGGTGGCTAAATACAGTAGTCGCGGCGGCGCCACCGCCGTGCAGAGATCGCTCACTCCAACAGCAGCCGCGGTTGCGGTGACGTTCGAGGGCTGCGGCGCTAGTACTCGCAATGGGAGCCAAGGGACCATAACGCAGCGGGTCCAGCTGGTGCTGGCGAAGTGCTTCGCGAACGGTCGTCTGTACGCGCCGGTAACGATACCTGTCATCCTCCGCGAAAGCGAAGGAGAGGGAGCGCACCGGCAGTGGGACTGCGGTCTTCGTCAGGACGTATGCGAAGATCTAGAGGTCGAACAAATTGCTGTTCAGCCCGGCCTCACAGGTCTCGAAGAGGGCAATAACGACATGTTCGACGACGTGCTGGGAAATCGCGGGGTGCACTTCGTCGTCCAGGTATCGGAAGACGACACCGCACTCCCAGTCATCGAAGTCGGGGCCAGAACCGTCGCGGATTGCCCCCACCTTCTTGTTAATCCCCTCACGCCTGTGTTCGCTGAGGCGACGGCGTAGATTCTTGGTGAACCCGACGTAGACGCGTCGCGAGGCGGTGGTTCGAGAGTCGGGGGAGAAAACGTACAAGCACGAGAACTTCAGCTGATCGACGACGTCCGACTCGTTAATGCTGCGTCGGAACAGGACATTGACGTCGGGCTCCGGCTTGCACATCCTGATGAATTAGCGGCCGGACATGGGGGAAAACTTACTCTCTGAAAACTTCCTCTCCGCCTTCATTCTCGGCATAGGCCGACCAGAGGGCTCACCCAAACAGACTCATCCCAGAAAAGTTAATATGGAGGAGATGAGCGATGGATGTTTGATGCAGGCTGCCCGTCGGCAAGAGTTTCCCATTGGCGTCTTTGTGATACAAAAAGGGAAGACGCTCAGTGAGACTGTCAGTCACCTGAGGCAACTGCTGCTCTCGAAAAAACCCTGGTCGCCTCATCGGAGGACCTCGCGCGCAGGCGTTTAGCCGCCGCGTACGCCTGCCAAATGTGTGCGCGTGGCTTTTGGCGCAGTCGGTTGTACGTGGGGTACTGCGCCTTGATGTCATCGAGGTCGGCTTTGGCGAGCCAAGCACGCCTTCGTGACTGGCAGCCGGGGCTTCGGGCGTTGACGGGGGCAGAGCCACTGAAGCGGAGCTGAGCGCGGTTTCCTCCTCCTCGCGCTCACGGAGTTCCTCTACTGCCAGGAATTCCTCAACATCCAGACTCAGATCTGTTGCCCGAGAAGGGTTCCAGTCGTCGTCCGCGGAGCGGGGGGAGAGGTTGACGTTGGGGGCGGCGGTGGAGGTTGCGCCAGGCGCGGGTGGCGCCAGATTGAAAGGAAACTCTGACGGGAGCGGGCGCAGACCGTTCTTCTCATCGACAAGCTCCTCGATCGGCTTGGGGTTTGTCATAAGAATCGGCGGGGCAAGCGTCGGCGGGGAGCCCTGCTGTCAGTGGCTGTGGTTCGGGCACTGTGGTACTCACCGCTTGGGGAAACCGCGGGAACTGGCGGTAGTCGGAGTGCCCCAAGTAGTCGTTGTTTAGATCCTTCGAGATTGAACCCGACATCTTGGAGGAAGGTTCAAGTGGGGCAGATCGGGGAGGAAGTGGGGAGGGGGGGACGGCGAGACAGCGTAGGCTGATTACGTCTCGCGACTGATGAAATGCGAAGATTCATTGAGAAGAATCAACTGGTATGACAACCAGCGGGGCGTAGTTGCCACCCGGAAGCAAAGGACGACATGTGCTCGATCCGGCGTGGCAGCAGAACGACACATCTAGGTCAAAGTCTGAATGCGTTTCTTCCGCCCGTACGCTTGTCCGTAGAGCATCAACTGCGCGTTCGCAGTGCTGCAGGGTAAGGGAGGGGACAGGGAGAAGAAGGGAAGACGGATAGCGGCAGCAAACCGAATGCTGCACGTTGGGCGAGCGAAGAACAAGGGTGGGTGGGTGAAGAACTGCACCGTTGGGTGGCCGATGAACAGGAGGGGGAAAGAAGCCTTAAGCGCGCTGAAGACTTACTCTGGTACTCTGTCGCTCCAGTCGCTGTCGTGTGGCTGTGCGCCCCTCCTGCGTTGTCAAGAAGGGAGGAGGCACCCAGCGCATCGGTTGCTGCGCGACGTGCACGGCATGGGGCCAGGGCGCAGGGGGACGTGTGATACACACGATGGGATCTGGGCGCAGGCGTCACTATCAGCCGTGTCTCTTGAGCAGAGGGCGTGACCGTGTCGGTGCATCTATCGACGCAGCCAGACACAGTCATTGGTAGCAGTGATTACAAGGACTGCGGGAGAGATGGCACTTGCGAAGGCATCAGAAGGCAAGGATCTGCGGAACAACGTAGGATCAGATGTCGCTGACAATGGACGCGTGTTGCCAGCTGCGAATCGCCCTTGCGTGCTTGTCGCTGCTAGTCCTGCATCAATACCGATTGGACATGTCCGGACCGAGGTTGATTCGGACAAGAGATAGCCCGCTGGTCCGCAGGAGCATGGCTGCTGCACGTCAACGGGGCTGCCGCACGTCAACGGGCGTCGTGTTACGAACAGAAGCAGCCACGCTCCTCCCGAGCAGCGAGCTGTGTCCACGCCCGATCAGTGAGGCATAAGATCTCCGACGCATTGGCTGCACACTGCCTGCCGTGATCGGCAGCCTACGAGACCCGGCTGGGTGTGGCTTCCAGGCGGATGGGGATTCGATCGTGATCATGTGCCACCGCGGAGGCGACAGAGGCGGACTCGCGGTTGGCAACTTCCAAACCCCGATGACATCCTTTATGCCCACAGCGGCTGCTCCAGCGAGTCCGTCATCTCCCAGAGCCATCCCCGCCCATTGCCGCGCACCCCGGGTTGTGGGAGCCGCGGCCAAAGTCAGTTCGTCCAATTTCCAGAATTTCTCCGCCACAAACACCGTGCAGCTAAACACACATCCATAATACACTTTCTAGGTCGTTCACAACCGTTTTTAACTTGCTTTAAAGCTTCGACTTCTTCTTGAATTGATCCTCGGTCACACCAGCGCCCATGGCTGTGGAATACGTCAGCATTTGATGTCCTAAAACGTCTGGATGAAAGGTGGAAGATGAAAGAACAGAAGATGAAGATGAAGTGAAAGACTTGTGACGAGAGGAAGAACGGAGAGTGGTATGAAGAGTGGACCCTGGTCGGACAAGGCCGAATGCAGTTCAGGGAAACCACGTGGGCTGTATCACCCGCGGCTAACTAAGGCGAGAGTAGGTGGAAATCAGCCCGGTCGAAGCCAACGGCGGGCGCTTGGGCGTGGGACAGAAGACTTACCGGCAGTGGAAGAGATACCTCCGGTGACAGTAGAGAGCTGAGCTGGGAATAGTTAGCGAGGTTTACTTATGCGGCGTCGTAGGAGTGATTGGTAAGAGCGAGGGATGGGTCAGGGTGAAGGTGGAGGTCAGGGTCAGGTGGAGGCCGGTGGAGGTGGCACGTGACCAATGTGGCGGAAACACCTCGACTGCTCCTCACGACATTTCTACACCATTTTCGACCTTTCTCGCTCATTTCTCAACCAAATTCAACGATTCGAACGCCATTCGACGCAGAATTTTAACGCACCATCAATGAGAGAGGCTCCGCTCCAAGCTTGGTGCGTGAGCACGTCGCAGCCCTCCTCGGCCTCAGGACCTTGGATAAGACGGACATAGGCTTCCATGCCTTGCGAGGCGAACTCTTTCGCAAACTTGTTCGAGATGTAGGCGTTCGAGTGCAGACCAGCGAGGGTGATGAACTGGAAGAGGCTGACGGTTAGCGGTCCGTCACGTGACTTGTCGATGGCTGTTTCTCGACGTCTGTTCGTCGCCTTTGCACAAGAAATACTCACAATCCAAGCTTGCCCAGCTGCCAGACAAACTCCTTCATCTCCTTGGGGCCGAGACCGGCGGCGGACCAGTTGAAAGAGGGCGAGAGGTTGTAGGCGAGCCACTGGCCGGGGACCTTGGCGTGGACGCCGTCGGCGAACTCCTTGGCCTGGGCGTAGATGGGGGACTTGGTCTCCATCCAGATGAGGTCGGCGTGGGGGGCAAAGGCGATGGCACGGTTGATCGCGCACTGGGTGCCGCCCTGGTAGCGGAAGTAGCCCTGCCTGTCAGCACGATTCGAACGAAGATGTTGCTCCAGGCGCAGAAACGACGGTGGAGGTATGTGGAGGCGGGGGTGGAGGCGGAGGTGGAGGTGGAGGTGGGGTGGAGACAGGGACGGGACCCTGACCACGTGGCGGGCGCCGGCTCCACAGCAGAAAATGACTTACCTCACGGGTGCGGGGGGCGGACCAGTCCCAGAAGGGGACGGACTTGAGGCCGTGCTTCTTGGCGAGGGCAAGAGTGTCGGCGTTGGAGAGGGGGTTGGCGGCGGCCTCCTCGGCGAACTTCTTGCCGTTGCCACCCTGCTTGGTGATGGCGGCGGCAAGGACAGCGGGGTAGAGCTGGAGGTTGGCGGCCTTGACCCAGTCGTCCTCGATCTGCTGGAGCTCGGCACCGTTCTTGCCGGCGGCCTCGGCCTCCATCATGAGGTCGACGAGGGGGCGGAGGTCGGGGTTGGTGGAGCCGAGGATGAAGGAGTGGTCGCGGGGGTCAATGTTGGTGGTGATGAGGGTGGCGGCCTCAGAGTCGGTACGGGCGACGACGAGGTTGGTGGTGCCCATGATGTCGCACTGGTAACGGATGGCGACGAGACGGTTGATGTGCTCGGAGATGGGGACAAGGACCTTGCCGGCCATGTGACCACACTTCTTGGTGCCAGGGGCCTGGTCCTCAATGTGGATACCGGCGGCACCGGCCTCGACCATCATCTTGGTGAGCTTCATGACGGCAGTGAGACCACCGTGGCCGGTGTCACCGTCGGCGACGATGGGGCGGAGGTAGTCGATCTTGGGGCCAGGGTTCTCGCCCTTAGCAATGGCGGTAGCGCGGGTGAAGTTCTGCTTGCGGTCGTGGAAGAGCTGGGCGGTGAAGAGCTGGGCAACCTTGTTGGGGACGGTGTTGGAGGGGTAGTCGGCAAGGTCGGGTCCAGGCTCGAGCGAGCTGGAGGCGGTAGAGGAGCACTGCCATCCGGAGACGTAGACGGTCTCGAGGTACTTGGCCATCTGGGTGATCTGGACGGGGTCGAGACTGCGAGATGGTTAGCGACGAGGCAGTGTGGCGGTCTAGTGACTTACGCGCCGTAGGTGAAGGTGCAGCCGCCGCCCTCGCCACGCTCCTTAGCCTCGAGGATCTTCCAGAGCTTCTTGGCCATGGCGTCCGAGGGGTAGGAGATGGGGAGCGAGCCGCGCTTGGTGATGACATCGGCAGCCGAGTAGGGGCGGACGGTACGCTTGAAGCGGGGTTGCTACGGTACAGTCAGAACCGGGGGGACCTAAGGTGTTGCCGCAGGGATACTCACGTTCTTGAACTCGTCAAAGGCGCGAACCTGCTCCTGAAGAGCCTTGACCTCGGCAGACGACATGGTGAACGGGTAGGTTGGGTGGTGGTGGTCGTGAGGGTAAGAGTGGGGAGAAGTGGTGTGTGGATCCTACTGTGCTGGCAAAGCGATTTGCAAACGGGAGATTCTCAGAGTTGTTATGAACGACAACGAGAGAACGGATTCAAAGCTGAGGAAAAGGGGGCTCTGCATCAAGACGACGGGGGGCTTTTAAATGATGGAGACTCGTCCATCGATGATCCACCGAAATCTCCCAGTCACACGGAGTCGTCCAGGGACGCGCGTATCTCTTTAGGCGTAATGGCAGTGGAGTCAAAGTAGGTCCGGCTACGATGACTCGTTTTCATCCGAGCGCTGGCTGCAGCCGCATAAGCAGGCCAGTGGCACCGTGGCACCGTGGGCGTTAGCCGGCAGCGCACCCCTGATTAGCCTCCGCTTAAGTGCCAGTCGGCCGGATTTACTCGGATAAGCACCCGACTGTCGGGCAAATTGCAGTCGTAGCGTCTCGAATCCACTGGCCGTACTGGCCGGCACTCGCCATGCACCGTGGCCGCATGCAAGCCATCCAGTGCCGCCCGGCGACCCGGTGCTCGCCGCTCGATGCGCACGCGCTGGAATGCATCTGCGAGCCCGTATCCGTAACATGTCGGCGTTGCTCGACCGAAGCGAGCTGCCTGCTGCGCCTGCCGTTTACCGTTCGTTGCCTTCTCGGTACTCGGTCCAACTGGTCGCAACGTGACGCAAGGTTTGCCCCGATTTCCCCTTGGGTGCCCACTGCTGCCCGCCAATGCTCAGTGCCTCCGCCCCGGGCTCCTGCCTTCTGCAGACGTGTGGGCGTACCGCCCCCGCCGCAGGGCCCGTATGGCCCCTCACCTCAGGCTCACTTCGGTTGCTCACTTGATGCCGCTGCAGCCGCACGCGTCACACTGAATAGCAGCCACTCCTCCGCCCGCTGGCCACTGGCCCGCTTTACCAGCCCTGCCCCGGGGTGCGCATCAACTCAAGTTCCGGGAGGACGCAAGAGACCGTAGGCCGTAGGACGCTGTCAGCTCCATCAAGTTGAAACCGGGCCCTTTCAGGCGCCCCGTTAATGCCCCACAGTGCCCCACGACGCATGCCGCTGTGCCTCCCACTGTAGCCCTCCATGCACGAAGCTAAACTCGTGCTCCACCTACCCCGTTCGGCTCCCTCGTCCTATCAATGCATACAATCACGGACACGCGAGCGCCTTTTTGTGCGCAACGTCGCAGAACAGTTCTGCTTGATGGACAACCCTGTCAGAATCAACCTAAGCGACCTGTGCTCAGACATTTTTCGAAAGGACCCCGCCCGGCTGCGCCGCCGGGTCGCTTGACCCCTGCGTATCTCGGCAATGGCCGCATGGCTCGCTTTTCCCAAGCCGAGTGTGTTGTCGCTCGCGCTTCGGCTTTTTGCCGTTCCTGGCAAGTCAGACGACGAGTCGACCTTGGGCAGTACGTTCAGCCGTGGTACGCTGCTGGAAGCTGAGCCGTACGGGCCATCGCGCCGCGGTACCTGCATGCTAACACGAGTCACAAGAGATGAGGATGGCCGCAAGCGTAACCGAAGATCACTGAGATCGTATGCGGCTTTGGTCCGTGTGCCCCGTGTACGCAGGCGGTCATGTGTCATCCACCGCCGCCGGCATTTCATGGTAAGCGTGTCCATGTCGTGCTTCTTCCGCCGCCCGCGGGCCCAGGCTGAGTATCCGGTATTTATCCATGTCGCCCGCGATCCCGCGAGACCTCATAGGGCCTGCTGCGGCAAGTCGCCCACGAGGCATCCCTGCGGGCGGCTGGGCGGTCGCCGTATCCGTGCATCCGTCAGCATATCGGAGAGGCCGCAGACGACGTCCGCATGGACCGATGCACCGGTTTACGCCGGCGTAACCGATACACCGATCGAATTTCGTCGGGCGAGGATCACCCACGTCATGCATCTGCGCCACCCAGAGCGAGTTGCACTCCTTGCGTTCCTGGCGCCTCGCGCCGCCTGGCGCCGATGCGTCATGCGACGGATGATCTAGTCACGTGACCCATAAACATTCAGCAAATGTTCGCCGGTCTCCCATTGAACGTCATTCGGGTCACTGGGTTGACCATTCGAAACTAACCGCCTCGACTTGACAGTGCCTTCCCATGTCGGCGCCCTCAGAACCTCAAGTTGATACCTGCAAGAGGCCGAATGAAGAGGAGTTGGACGGCCGCTCGCCAAAACGCGTCAAAGATGGAGACACTGCAGAGCCTCCCCAGTTTCTGACCAGCTTTCCGAGCGATGCTGTCCCAGCTGTTTCCCGCTTGGGTTTGAAACCTGCTCTCCCTGTGATGCCTCCTTCTCTCGATCTGATCACTGGAGGCAAGACTGATCTGTCGCACAGGAGAGGTTTTATTGGCGAGCGCGAGGTCGGGATTATCGGTTACGCAGGAGACTCCGATTTTGCTGGCGTCAACGGCGTCATCAAGCAACGGTAAGCTGCATCAATGTGACGGGTGGCCTGACGTATAGATTCACAGACTTTCTTGTCAATGAGATCTCTTTGTCAGGTGAAGTCCTTCATCTTCGTGATATCGGCATTCCCCCCGACGTAGAGCAGCTTGAAGAAGGCGCTTCGCAGACCTCAGCCCCTGACGTGGAGAGCAAGCCATCTGCCTCGGCGACAGGCGATGCTGTTGCTCCGCAGGAGGGAGGCGATGAAAGCAAGCCAGTAATCGATGATACCGCAGCTTCGCTCCCCGCCGAGCTTCAATTCGAAGAACATGTCGACTGGCAGGCAGCAACCACGACGGGCCTCCGCAAACACTTCTCGGACGAGACCATCCTTGCCCTCCGCCGGCTGTTCGACGAAGGTCGTACCCCTCCTCCTCGCCAAGACTCAGGCTGGGGGTCGCGGGAGAAACGCCGCTCTGAGCAGGTTAACGAGGAGGAGCAGGCAATGAACGTCGGCACCGACGCTCGACCTTCGCAAGGTCGGGGCCGCGGAGCTGGTCGGGGTGGAAGAGCTGCACCGAATAGCAATCCGTTCAAGGCTAATGACTCACGAGAGGTCGTTACTCAGGTAAGGGGACGTAGTAGAGTTGGCTGACCGCAGCCTATTTCAGATAAGTCGGCGCGAGGGGCGGCGCATCAGGCAGTACGCGAGCTTCTGAAAGGCAACTTTGAGAGCACCGCCCGAGAGATAGAAGGCAAGGGTCAATGTCTTGTTCTGAAGTGGGCAGCTAGTCGCTCAGGAGGACGTGAACGCAGAAGTAAGTTTGACGTGTGCGGTCGATGCTGACGCCAGCTCGTAAAACCCGCCTCCCGCAATACATTCATTTCACGCTTCACAAAACCAATCGCGAGACGCAGGACTGTCTGGGCCACATCAGTCGCATGCTGAAGGTTCATTCGCGCGATCTTGCGGTCTGCGGCACCAAAGACAAGAGAGCTATCACTGTTCAGCGGGTGTCTTTGAAACGCGGGTCTCTGACCACACAGCAGGTGTGGCGAGCGGTCAACGGCATCAGGTCGGGCAGAAGGACGGAGGAAAGTGCCGTTGCAGAGCGTGGTGAACGCGGTACTCGTATCGGCGATCTGGAGTACTCCTCGCATCACCTTGACCTGGGGTCCTTGAAAGGCAACCAGTTTGTTATCACTTTGCGGTGAGTGGCATCCAAGTCCGCAATACTGACTACAGTAATGTGCAAGCACGTGTGGATGACATTGACAACGCGATGAAATCCATCCGTGACAAAGGCTTCATCAACTTCTACGGCATGCAGCGCTTTGGCACCTCGACCGTGCCCACCCACGTCACTGGCCTTTTGCTCTTGCAGGGAAAGTGGGGAGAGGCTATCGACACGATTCTGTCTTTGCGGGAGGGGGAACACCCTGATTGCACCCGCGGCCGTTTGGCTTGGCTGGAGGACGGTGATTTCAACAAGGCTTTGGAGCTCATGCCCCGCCGATCTGTTGCTGAGCGATCCATTTGGGAGCATTGGCGCAAAGGTCATCGTCAAGAGGACAAGGTTGGAGCCTTGGGAAATGTACGTGCGGCGTTGTGTTGGCTCCTGACATTTAGATACCGCGAAACCTCCGGACGATGTATGTTCACGCCTATCAAAGCTACATCTGGAACCTCATGGCCGCCGAGCGGATGAAAATCTCGAATGACAAACCTATCGAGGGCGACCTGGTGTATGAACATGACGCAGGCGACGATGATGCCGAAAACAAGGAAACCTCGTCACGCGACGTCAGACGGTTGACGTCCGCCGACTTGCACAAGTACACACTCGCGGATGTTATCCTTCCAATGCCAGGCTGGAACATCGAGTACCCGGGTGGTCGCATCGGCCAGCTCTACAAAGACGCTCTCGTGGCTGATGGTCTGGATCCCCAGCGGCTCCGCCGCGACCAAAGGTGAGTCGCCAGTAGAACCTGAGCTGACCCACGAGGGAGTATTCGTTGCCCGGATCTTACAGGCGTCTGATTCGGAAGCCTACCGACGTGTCCTGGGAGCACATCCGTTATACAGACCCTACGCTTCCGCTGGCGCAAGCCGACGAAGATAGACTCCTCCACCTTAACCCGCCACTGGCAGACGACCCTGACGGCAAATTCCGCGCCTTGAAGATCACTTGGTCTTTGGGAACGGCTTCGTACGCTACCATGGCTCTGCGTGAGCTCACGCGCGAAGAGACTGCGATCTGGCACCAGATCGGTCTGACCATGAACAACGAGGACCAGGCCCATGCAGGAAACGCAAGTAAGGGCGAGCAGTAGAGCTGTACAGATGATTGGTACCTTCACATTAGACAAATGCATGTTCGGGAGCAGATTTCAGGAACGGACGCGTATCAACGCGTCAGGGCGCGTCATGGCGCAAAGAAATCAACCTCTCATCCCAACACAGCTGGCCGTTCTTGACGCGTCCAACAACTCGCCTGTTCCTCCCTCCGCCATGGCCGACACCAGGCGGCCACTTGGCCCAACCCACGACAATCCCTCAGCCTCCGGAGCTCTTGAGCCTGAGGGCTCTGCGTCCCCCAAACTCTTTCCAATCTTCCTCAGCCCTGCTTCGGCTGGGACTGACTCTCGACGGCCAGCCAAACAGCGCAGAACTCGGGCGACAGGTTCCGACAATGGCAAAGTCACCACGAAAGCCAGCGATGATGAGTGTACTCGTGATGTAGATCGGCACCTAAACCGCCTCTCGACGTACTTCGCGCCATCTACGCCGTTGAGAGTGGGGACTGGAAACTGTGCGAGACCCTCTAGATCTGAGCCCACCCCGGTTTCGTCCTCTGCACATCCTTGGAGACGTTCACGCAAACGGCTAGGCTTCGCTGCTAGAAGCTACACAGCTGAAGGTGTGTTTCTGCCCCGGGGAAGCTGACGATAGATCCTCTCCTCGAGACATTGGTGACCCGACTTTGCTCAGATCCTCGACTACCGCCTTCCACTGTGTTCCTGCCTTCTATGAACAGCCCGACAGGGCAGGAACGCGATTATGATCCCGCATTGGCGGTTGCTTTCAACAGGACTGCAAAATTGTTGACGGAGAGTGATGCAGCGGTCTCAGGTCAGAAAAGGCTTCTGGCGATTGGTGGTGAGGAGGGAGGCATCAGGATCATCGACGTCGATGCCCCAGAGCAGCATCATTCGAAGTGGTGGAAGGCTCACCAGAACGGTGTATTCGACCTGGCATGGTGCGATGATGACCGGCACGTTGTAAGTGCTGTGGGCGCGCGTTGATGCTGATGAATTCAAGCTCTCCGCATCTGCCGATCAGACCCTTCGTCTGCACGATGTTTCCCAAGGAGAGGCCAGAATGCTGGCCTCCCTTCATGGGCACACGTCCACAATTAAGTCGACAGCCCTTCTCCACGAAGGCTCCTCAAACATTATCGTCTCAGGGGGTCGAGACGGCAACATCAACGTCTTCGACCTGCGCTGCCGAGGATACTCTGCCCATGGAGAACCCCCAGGCCCATCTCTCCGCCGGTCTTCGAGGACGAGATCGAGCATGGAGTTAGCTTTGGCAGCCGAGCCTTTCGTCAATCCAGTGTTGACAATACGTCAACCACACAACACGATGACGGGCAGGAGAACAAGCTTAGATTCGGTAAGTGATCAAGTGCAGTGCTGAGCTGATGGCAAGCGGTCGGTTGCTCGAACTATTACAAGCCTTGTCGCCTTACGTGCGCAACCTGGAATATTGGCTTCAGGAGGATCTTATGATGGGTGCGTAGGAGATAGTGTTAAAGGGGGTCTGACGAATCCAGCACCGTGAAACTATGGGACATTAGGTGTCCTGAGCCTACCGCTTCCCTCCGGACCAAGTCAACGCTGTACGGCTCCCTTCCAGATCCCACTGTTGCGGGTGGCAAACCCTCCCGTCGCCCCCGGTCAGTTAATGCGCTTTGCGAGCGACCCGCGACTGGAGACCTCTATGTCTTGTGCGGAGACTCGAAGATACATGTCTTGCGACCGTCATCCGCGAAGGTAGTGGGTGCCCATCGCTCCGAGGCGATCCTTCCCCGGAAGTTTGTTCATCCCAAGCTCGCAACTCGCTCGTTCTACATAAGGATGGCGTTGTCGCCGGACGGCCGGCACTTGGCGTGCGGGTCGTCCACCGGAGGTGTGATGATGTGGGACGTTGATCGTCAACCCCCGGGCGGTGAAGAGGTGGAGGCCCGCCGCCTGGTCATCCCCCACACCTCTGTTGAGTCGCCCGAGGTTATCGCATTAGATTGGGGCAAGGACATGATTGCCGCTTCGTCAGACGATTGCGCCACTCGCATTTGGCAGTCCAACCTGGCCATCTCGAGCCAGCTCAGCAGTCAGCCAAGCGAAGAGTGGAGCGGCGTTGCCAGGGGTGGTCTGACCATCGCGGTTTAGGCAGATCTGAAAGTGTACGCAGACGAGCAGTGTAGACCTTTATTGTATGTACAGTGTTTCTTGTGCACCGCTGCAGGCCCACAGAGGAGAGGAGAAGTGAGCGCTGAGAGCCTTTCAAAACTACGACGTAGGAATCAACCATCCAAGCGATCATCGCTTAAAATCCGGTCCCTGGATCTTGCCCGCGCACTCGTCGCATTCCACCACCAGGGCTGTTCCTCGGATCTAGGTTGACGTTTGTGCCAAGTCCAGGCCTCGTCGTTTAGGTCTTTCCATCTAATCCATCCATCAACTCGGTGACACCAGATCCAATGCTCCCTCTGCTCGCTTAAGCCTCCCGCGTCCCACTCCCTTAGCCGCCCACTCGAACACCTGGCATCTCGAGCTGCCCTCGATCACTTCAGAGTCTGCTGATATTGCGGCCTGCGGATTGCCATCAATCCCTTCATCCCTCACACCATGTCGCTGGCTCTACCGACAGCAGCCAAGAAACCTGTTGGACTCGCGCTGCCTGGGTCTACACCACAAGCCGGCAGTGCGACTCAGCCCCCGACACCCGCGACTCAACAGCGGCCCATCGCCAGTGCAGGGACCAACACGAGAATGACCGGCGATCATGCACGGGGATCTGCGTCCCCGTCTCCAGAACCAGACGACGACGCGGACGGTGAAGGCGATGACGATGACGAGGAACACAAGAAACCCAAGAGTTCCAAGAAGAAGAAGCCAACAGCTTCTAGTGGGCTGGGCGTGGACGCGGCTGGTAAGCAGGAGTACCGTTACACGAACGAGATCTCTCAGATGGTCAGTCCAAGGCTGCGCTCCTGTTGACGTCCAGATGTTTGTTTTCGGAGAAGTGCAGGACCCTTTGCCAGAGACTGTGCGCTTGGTAGAGGATATCGTACGAGGACAGATAATTGAGATTGTCACTCGAGCTCGACTGCTCACCCACTTGCGGTCTTCCCGTTATCTCTCTGCCGAGGACCTCATCTTTCTCATCCGCGACGACCGCGGGAAAGTCAATCGTCTGAGGACATATCTGTCCTGGAAGGACGTTCGCAAGAAAGCTAAAGAAGACGATGAAGGCGGTGATGTCGATGTTGATGAAGCAGGTAGGTCCCGAAGCCATGCTAGTCCAGCTGACAGTATTCAGAGAAGAACGCTATTAAAGGTCGGAAGCCCATTGTAAAGCTATCTTGGGAGCTGTTGACACCCTTCTCGGAGTTCTTGCGCGCCCTGCCCACACAGCAGAACCGGGCCGAGGAAGACGATGACGAGGATGAGGATGAACTCCAAGCTCACGAGGACATCATGCAGCGGCTCCGAGTAGGTTTTCCCATGAGGATTAGCAGTTGACGATTCACCAGGATGCGGACGAGATCACGAAAAAGATGACGAAGGACGAATATGTCCACTATTCTGACTGCCGCCAGGCGTCATTCACGTACCGCAAGGGTGAGGTAGACATCGGCAGCGACACTGACAGGCAGCGCGCCGTTTCCGTGAATTCATCAATTTCAGTGCATACCTCGATGTCCGCCCGAACGATGATATCGTCGACATTCTGGGATTCCTGGCATTCGAAATGGTCAGGTCACTGTGCGTTACAGCTCTTGAAGTTCGAGAGCAGATGGAGAAGAGCACTACTGCTTCCTCCCGCACCTCGACATTGAAGCGCAAAGGGGGCACAAGCCAGTCGTCGCCCGCTAAACGAGCGAAAGCTGACCTTGCTCCCTCCCCGTCGGAGGCCAGCTCTCCGGCGGCTGGCGCAGAGGCTACTAGACGTTCTGCGGCACCTCGATCTTTATTCGCCGCGCCACCAAGTGCTCGCCAACCTCTTCTCCCTAGCCATGTGCTGGAGGCTTTCGCGCAAATTCAACGCAAGCAGACTTCGAACCGAGTAGGAGGAATGCGAAATTGGCGCGGCGGCTTGACGCGCGGGCGTGTTGCGTTGGTGTAATCGTGTCCTGCCTCACCATTGTTGTATCCGCATGCATCATCAACGTGTCTGTACAAAAGCCCGTCCACTAATCATCTTCCATGTCCTCTACGAGAGCCTCCTCCGCAGCCTTCTCGGCCTCAGCAAGCAGGTCCGCGGGGACAGCGAGATGTTTGCCACCCGTCTCGGGGCAAATCCAAGTCATCTCGAGCTCAAAGTCCTTGTCTTTGTTGTCGTCGTGGACCAGGTAGATGCTGTTGTCAGCGCCGGCCCTTCAGCTGTTTCGACTCACATTCTGGCGACCTCGCGCACGGCATCACGGCAAGTGATAGGCTCTCCCCCGTCGGCCTCACGCTGCACAATCTTCTCCAGCTCGGTCTTGGCAAGGGCCCTGCCCTTTCCAATAGCGCATGCACGGTAGCCGTAGTAGACTCCAGACGGCTCAATGCAGAACAGCTTGGATCCAGTCTTGTCAACTCCAGCAACCAAGGTCGAGACTCCGAAAGGCCGGACGGACCCGTAGCAGGTGTAGGCCTGGCAATAGCCAGCAAGACGGTCCGAGAGAATCTGTTGTAAGCAAGTGGCGTACGTTTCGGAGTAATCAACTCACTTGAACGGTGGCGGGGGCGTTGTAAGTGTCGCGGAAGTTGTAGGCCTCGTCGCGGAGGCGGCTGCACAGGTGCTTGCCATCCGCAAGAAGGCCGGCGGTAGCAGCACCGACGTGCTCATCCACAGACTGTATCCGTCTATTCGCACCCTTCACAAGGAGCTTGGAGTGAAGAAGACGCTCCACTCCCAGAACGATGCCATCGGCGCAACGAATACCCACAGCCACTCTGCGCGATCAGCGTCGACTCGCCTTCACAGCAGACTCGGACTCACCCAGAGGCTTCGACGGCCTTGTTGGCGTATTCGACCTGGAACAAGCGGCCGTCAGGAGAGTAGGTCGCCACGGAAAGGTCGTATCCCGTTCCAATGGAAGACATGGTGACCTGTGTTGAGATGGGGAGGGCGACGCGACGTAGTGTTAACAGGCAACTGTAGTAGCCTGATGGTCATCGATGACACATAGTGGAGGAACGCGCGGCCATCCTGCCACGTGGTTGCCACAAGAGATATCGACATATCACCGCCTGAACCCGCCTCTCGTCGTCTCGTCATATCTTGTTTACAACAGGTGTCTATGTAACCTTGTGCATCGATCTCGCCCTCAGAATCCAACGCGTCATGCGCATGAATGAAAACACCATCATCTGTGGCGACAAGGTCATTCTGGTGCCGTACAGGTTGGTGATTAGATGAGCTCACTTTCTGATTTGATCAGGCCGGAACACGTAGATGTACGACTTGAAAGCGCTCTCTTCACCCACGCTAACATGTAGCGTTACCATGAGTGGATGAAGTCCCCCGAGCTACTGGAGTCTACGGCATCTGAACCCCTGACTATTGAAGAAGAGCGCGACATGCAGAGTACGTTGGCAGGAAGCGGCCCGGTCTGTTATTCGTGCCCCAACTGCGGCCGTTAATGAGAACCATCGCGCACCTCGCTGACAACCGCAGAGAAATGGCAAGAAGACGATGACAGTCAGTAGACAATATATCGGGAAACTGATTGCTGCCAGAATTGACCTTTATTCTCTTAGCAAGGGCACCTTCTGAACATGGATCCCGCGGACTCGTGACCCCAGAAGCGATTCCTTCCTGTCCGATGATCGGCGACGTCAACCTCTTCCTACCGGATGGCCCGACAGGGGATGTGGAGTGTGAGATTATGCTCGCTGGTAAGGTGTTCGGGTACTCGAGAGGAATTAGCTGACGAGCATAGATAAATCTTACCGAGGGAAAGGCTGTGCGAAGGAAGCGCTCTCGTTGTTGTCAGTCCCGAGGGAGAATACGTGCTCATCGTGTGCAGTCTTACATACGTGGTCAACAGCCCGCTGAACATCCGTCCGTCACAGTTTATCGCCCGGATTGGCGCCGATAACACTGCCTCACTCCGTCTGTTTGGTAGGCTGGGTTTCGGACAAGTGAAACTAGTGGAGGTGTGGAACGAGATCGAGCTCCGATGGGGTTGGGATGAGAACCCAATCGCAAAAGCCCAACAATGGTCGCCCGACTTACTAGAGGGGCGCGTTGGAGTATACGCTTAGACGGATCGACTGGCATCTCTTAGTTCTGTAGCTGAAGGCGCTCGTGGAGTATGCGCGGCTTGGTGTCCCGTGCTCCCGCGCCCGATTTGATGCACGCTGTCGCCGTCACCGACCTGAGTGTGAAGCCACTGCGTACTGTCGCTGGGATCTGCTCATCAGTATTCTGGGGGTCAGAAAAGGTCCTCGGGCATCCTGCACTCCGTCTATCGTAGGTTGAATCCCATGACTCTACTGAGCTATCTCAATTGTCGTGCACCAAGCCCAGGTTGACGATGACACCAGTCGCAGCCTTCTCGGCGGCCTTGCGCGCATCCGTACCCTCGCGAGCAGCGTTCTTCACGAAGGTCTGCTTGATCTCCTGTGCCCGCTCAATCTGCGGGTTAGTGACCTGGCACGGCCAAATTGGCTCACCTCCTTCGTCTTGTGCAGGCACTCCATGTAGTCCTCCTTCTGGGCGACGCACTGGGAAGGCTCGTCGGCGCCAGCATAGCACTAAAATGTCAGGAAAATAGCACTTGCGGTGCTCACCTTGCTGAACTCCTGCCAGAACATGAAGCAGCGAGTGCGACCTGCGGGTTGGGTTAGACGGCACAACAAGACCTATCAAGGTGCGATTTTCCCGCTCACCTCCCGAGTAACCGTATCCAGACTGTTATCGTCAGCAACGGCCTTGCGGACCTCGAATCGTCTCCAGTCGCCTCACCATTGTTGATAACCCTTGACGCTTTAGGTGTCGGAGGAGTTGTCCCGGTCATCATGATCACCAACTACGACCAAGTCGCGGCTGCCCGTTGTGATACGACGCACGCGACTAAAGCCACGTCAAACATCCTTGTTACGTAAATCTTTGCGCCATCCAGTCACAACGCTTTTGTAACACATGACGTACCACTTGCTGGACGCGCCCTCGCCATGCATGCTCACAGCCCGATTCTTGCTATCGACGTTCAATACTCCAACGACGACACTGGATACGCTGCCGGTGTCCTCTTTGACTTTGTCGATTCTTCCAACCCTTCGCAATCGCTTCTCCACGTACACAATCATGTCTTGCCTTATGAAGCAGGCGCCTTCTACAAGCGCGAACTACCTCCGATCCTAGCGCTCCTCGACAAAGTAACGCGTCCTCCCAAGATCATCATAGTGGACGGGTTTGTAGACCTCGGTGGACCCGACCAACCTGGCCTGGGCAGACACCTCTATAATCACCTCGACGGGTCTACTGCCGTCATCGGCGTGGCAAAGAACCCCTTCAGAAGGTTTGACGACGAACGGAAAGCGATTCCCGCCAGTCCCCATGTTGCAATTGTGCATCGAGGCTCAAGCACTCGCGCTTTATTCGTCACAGCTGCAGGTATCGGTCTGCCAGAGGCTGTCCAGATTGTCAAGGGCATGGATGGTGGTCACCGTATACCAACTATGCTGAAGCTGGTGGATCGCGAGGCTCGGCTTGCTTGCTCCGACGGTGGAGGAGGCCGTGGACCAGAGTAGATATGCTTCTTTACTCCACCCAGAATGATCTGTAGAGTTTCTGCGCAGCAACTAGAGTTACGTGACTATCCTTCACTGTCTTTGGTCAGCCAATGCAATCGTACATATCGCGGTGACCAGCATCCTCGCCACGGTTTGAAGGCCGTGATCGAGATATTGGAGGTGACTACGGCACCCTGATGTCACTGACCGGGTTCTAATCGGATATGACCGCCGATCTTTACCGCCAACACCGTGACAGCTCTTGGCATTGATAGTTTGGTTCAGCTCGCGCATCGTCCTCATTTCTCCACATCACAGCCTTAACTCTTCGGCATGGGCAAGGATTCGATACACGACCGCTACAAGGAGGACCGCGAATCTGGAGCGAGTGTGAAGAGCTTCTTCAAGGCCCTTGTGTCAGGGTCGACGGCCTCAGGCATGGGACACCGCGTATACAACGCGGCTGATCGAGGTTCTGGACAGATGGGTCAGGAAATTCGTGATCACAGCGGAGCCCAGGTAGAATCGGGCAGAGTGTATGTGAGTTCACGGTGTATAGACGCGGCAAACTGCGCGTGTTGCAGCTGACCAGCGGCAGTATCAGGCGAAGCCAGCACCACCTACGGCGCCGACCGCGACCTCTCCTGCTGAGGTTCAGCGTTATCTTGGGTCCAGCCAAGAGTTCAACCCCGACTATGCTGCAGCTGTTCTCAGCAATTTCGTGCGGGCAAGCTTAGAAACTGGAGTCGACGGTGTTGAGGTTGCAACGCAACTCGATGATCTCGAGCGCAGGGTGAGCCTCGCGTACGAGTACAAAGGGATGTCACTGACCGAAGCTTCCTCAGTACGCCCAGGCCGGGGTGTTCAGGTACATCCGTGACACGTACCGCCTCGGCGCGCCTCCGTCATATCATTGAGAGGAAAGGAGAACATAAATGCGTCTGGATTTCGCTGAAAGTTCGTTAGCTTTAACCTTTGACGCCTCTGTACCCGGCACATGCTAAGGATTGCAGAGACACTCCCGTTAATGTGACCTACCGTCTACAGTGTGAGCGAGTCCCCCGATGCTAAGAACAAGTGGCAGCACAGCCTCTATCTCTATTCGAGCCTCGAAGCAGCACAACACTAAAGTTCTGGTCTGAAGCCTCATGTTGGGGTCTTCACCCGGACACGGTAATGCCGCTGTTGTAGAGTTCCACGAGCAGAAGGGCTTCCGGCACTGACTGGACTCGACAATTCACTTTCTTACATTACTAGTATCAAGAAGTCAATGGTTTCGATTTGATTACAACCCTGGACCCAGACAGAGTCCGACTCCTCACAGACACATTAAGGAGAGTACCGGAACGCCAAGTTCTCTTTGTCGGTGAGATCGTGATCCTCCAATGGTGGAGCGCCATCAAGTTGTTTGCGGATCTTGTTCTGACGGACGTAGTAGAGGTACAGGGCCACCAAAAGAATGATTGTCAGGATGTTACAGACAACGAGGGTGATGAGGGCCGGGGCATAGCCTGGAGCGTCCTTGTCCCTAAACGTCTGCGGCCCCACGAGGTTTCCGACGCAGTCTGGAGTCAGTTGTGCCGAAAGCGGCGCCAGCGAAGGATGCTTACTCATGACGAAGAACATGGCTGCGACTGTCGTCTTCTTCGTGCGGCCGGCGACGTTGGTTGAAATCAGCGACATACACACTGTCTGTCCCATCGCATAGACCAGCGTGAGATAGAAGCCCGCGAGGCGTACGCGCACCAAGTTCCTTGGAAGCTGCCAGACCAGAAGCCCTCCAAGCATGGAGATGATGTGAGCCGGGATGGCGGCCAGGGTTCTGCAGTTGAGCTTTGAGCCGATGACCAAGGTGATGATAGTCGCTACAGCCACCCAGCAGTTCAGCATGGACAGCAGGATACCATCCTGCACTTTCACGCCGATGCTGAGAACCATAATCGCGTAGAAGTTTGTGATGCCACCGTTGGGGATTCCGTTCAACGCCGCGATCAGAGTGATGATCCAGACCGCTGGATCCCTGAAAGCCTCCCGCACCTGGTACCACTTGTGGTCCTTGGTGTGAAGAGCCTGCATGTTCTCAGCAGTGCGCCGGCGGGCGATCTCCCGTTCGTCAGGGGTTAAAAACCGCGCTACCTGAGGGGAGTCCGGGACGATGATGAAGAAGACGACTCCGAGGAAGATTGTTATAGCGCCGAGGATGATGAACAACGCGCGCCAGGCGGCAATGAGGAGCTTGCCCTTCATCCAGTTCGTGAACAATCCATAGGCGATGAGGGCACCAAGAATGCCGCCCCAGGTCACGAAGGACGCCCAGACACCGGTGCGAGATCCCTGTTCCTTCTTGCGGTACCACTGGGTCGTGAACAGGATGAGGGCAGGGGACAGGGATGATTCGAAGACTCCCAGGAAGCTGCCGTGTCAGACTTTTCTGGCGCACAGGTTGCAACTCACAAACGACAAGCCATCAGACCGCTCCAGTTGTTGCAAGCAGCAGTAACGGCGACGACCATTCCCCAGGCGATGATGTTGATCCCGGTCATCTTGGCTAACGGCAAGCGTTGCTGCAGCCAACACATGGGGTACTGCCCGATGAGGTACCCGAGCGCTGCGGTCAGTCACTGAAACGCGACACCGGACGCACAGAAGATGGTCCCCAGCCACGCATAATCGTCACCTCTCATGCCGGTGTCGCCCATGATTCCCTTGCCGTAAGCACTGGCTGACGTCGACCTCGGCCTGTCAACTCACCATGACGGACGTGTACGTCAAAGTCGTCTTGTCCAGCTTATTGTTAGTATCGAGAATCGTCCCGGCGCGTACGCACGAATTGGAGCGCAACGACAGCGCAAAACACCTAACTGTCAGCAACCGCCCAGTCATATGACTCACCGGCATGAGATTGCGATCAATTTTCCTCAGGACTGCCTTGTTCTCCTTGGCGCTGACATCGGGCGGCAAGTCCGCCAGGACGCGCTCCTTGTCAGAGGATGTGTCGGCAACCTCAATCATCTCGTCGACGGGCTTCTCCGAGAGGGGTGGAGTGATTGAGCTGCGCGATGCCATAGTGCTGTGGTCGCTCGGGGCCGTGGAGTCGCCAACCTAGACAGTGTGGGCTTGGAGGTGTTGACGACTGTGAGGGGAACATCCCAAGAGCCCGAGGGTAGAGTCACTTATATGGCCAGGGGAGAAGCAAGGAAAGCGTCAGCTGAGGTGCATTGTACGCCACCCTTCATCGTTAGCGTCGTCGTCCGTGGGGACTAGGGTGTCTGAACCCAATATATCCGGGAAGACCGTCGCTCCGCTCTTCCTTCATTTCACCCTGTCCTCTCAGTGGGTGGGCAGCGGACGGCGGGCCGGCGGGCCTGGCTCCATCCTTGTCCATCATGGGCCCCACAGGGTCGTGATCCCTTCCGCGATGCTTATCTGCAGAGCCAGGTCTACCGCAGTCGCGCAGTAGTTCTGAGGGGTATCACGCTGCGCTGCTTTAATTCAATGTGAATGAATTGCTCGCCCGTGCACCAGAGCGTTTTCTGGATGGATCCGGAGATCGCCCCTGGCCCCGCGCCAGACGGCATTGGTCTCCGCGTCGACCGCTTTCACTCACTCTCTCCTCTTAATCCTCTTTCTCCCTCCATCGGCCACACCCGATACGGGGCGTACTACTTCCTTTCCTTTACCCAGAGCGATCATCGTTTGTGCAGTGCTCGGCGATTTGTCGGCACGTGCCTGTGGTTCCGAACAAGCCTGTCTCAACAAGCCTGTCTTAAGACACATAGTCACGAGACACCAACAGCTCGAACCCACGTCAGGCCCATTCCTCGATTCTTGCGTTCCTCAGGTGTCAGCGTCCGAGGTATGCCAAGAACACAACTTCTCGTGCCTTGTCCATTGTTCACTCATCAATATCAATAGGACAGAACATTTCGAACGCCGCCGTCAATCCGGTGTCGCGTCTTTCTTTCCCACTGACCACATCAAAGCACCTCACCTAGTGTGCACTGCTGATTACCGCGCGTAGTGTTCTGTCCACCAAACTATCGCAGTCACCCTTCTACTAGCTTCGAGTCAAGTACCGAACTAACCCCTCGCTGCCAACCTCAAGCCTGGCATCCGACCACCTTTTCGCCAGATAGGTTCGCCAGATAGAACGGCAATTCTCGGATGGAGTTTGCAGACTATGTCGGCAGGTCTCGTTGCCACGAGAGAGGCTGCTGCATGGTACTCCAATTGTCCCATCCGCTGTATGCCAACCGCCGCCAATCAATTGAGAGCTGCATTGCGCGACACTGATTCCAACCCAGACTGCACCGGGTACACCCCGCTCCTGGTACGTCCCGCTCCTCAGACGACCTTGGCGCTTGTGCTCCAACACTTGACGAGCGTCCGTTCTCTACCACGGGGAACGTAGTGGTCTTGATTAAGGGCGGCAGCAGTATGGTTACGGCGGGAGCTTTAGCGGGAGCCGTAGTATAATGGGAGAAAAGACCACCCTTAGTTAACAGCCTTAGAAAAGCGCCAGCAAATTTTGCAAAGTTTAAGCTTGTTCATCTTCACCCCTACGCTCTTCCAATGCACACAGAAGCAACCCAAAATGTACCTGCGTCTTCTGTTTGGGCATCTCAAATATCACAGGAATCGATGCAAAGCTGAGGCAGTAATTGACGTTCAAAGCGAGTACCCTAAAATTGGTGAGGGCAGCCCCACCACATGGCAGACCCTGAAACTGCCAACGCTGCCAACGCAGTAAGATCATATGTCGCCTGCAACAAGGCCGACCAGCTTTTTCTAGCGCCCCCCCTGGAGCCTCAGTATCAAGGTTCTTTGGACTCCCTTTATGCAGGCGACAACATACTCAGGAAGGGCGCCACCGTCAGTCCACAGGACAACGGCAGGAACCCAGTGGAAGAAAGAGCAAGGCTCAGCTCAAGGACCCTCACACCAAGCAGCAACGACAAGGCCAGGGGGACCAAGGCTGCCATAGAGGGCATCGGGCGCGCTTGACCAAGTACCACCTGACTGTTCAGCGTCCAATGTGCCTTACCTGCGTCCCTAAACATTTTGACAGCACAGGAGTCACTCTTCAGGAGCCCGCTGCTTCTTCTGGTAAACCTCAATGTGGGAATAAGGAGCTTGCCAAATTTCGCCTTGCCGAAGTACAGTTCTCGTGCACTTTCGGCGACCAGGCCAGGTAAGAGACAATCCGAGGCTTGATCTTTGGGAGCTTGGCACAATGGATGGCCTAGTCCTCTACCCTGCTGGGAATACTGCAGTGGCGGTCGGAGGATCCAGAACAGTCGACAGGATGACAGCAAACCGTAATCAAAAGTATGCAATCTGTGCAATCTGGCTAGGTCACCCGGTAACCTTCGTCCTTTACTCACTGAAACAGTCCAGCCCTCTGTCTTACCCAGTGGTCATCCAGCCCCGATAATATTGCACCATCAGGGCGCAACGCACGAAGAGAGTTGGCCAGGCAGACCTCTGCTCGTCGGAGCACTCAATCGTATAGATACTGCCGGGCGTATGGGACAACGCAGTATGTTGGTTGGAAAGCAACACCGTAGGGTGGTTGGAAAGAGCGGTAGCACACTCAACTTAGGATGGCTCCAAACCCTCACAATTCTGGCGGTGTTGTTCATCCGCCGAAGCAAGAAGGATGGGGACCCCGCGATGCGACGACGCCAGTGCATTAGCGCGGTCCAACCAACACCTTCGCTGCATAATCGTCTGCCTACCTGGGCCACTCAATGTCCAAGTGTGGTGGCGTGAAAAGTTTTCAAATGGTCGGGGCAAGGCTCGTTTTTGTGTCCGTTGCGTTACGCGGGTGGAGGGGAAGGGTGCATGTATTTTAATTATTGTTTCAAAAGTTTTAAAGAGTGTACACTTTCGTGTTCGACGACCTGTTCGTTGAGCGATGTCTTACGAGCTCGCAACCCAACATAACAGACGCGCGATGATGTCCCTTCCAGCCACTGGGGGCTGTGCAGGCCGGTGCGTGTCTTTGTGTTAAACTTCGATGCAAGCTGGCACGGGTTAGCATTCTTGCAGTCCCCAATGTTCCTGTGCACAGGTTGATCTGACTCCTCAACCTTAAGAGCTACCTCCCTGTCGGAACATCGTCAACATAGCTGCATCTTTGCAACGCAAGTGCTGAAAGGACCGCTGGAAGGCGCTTTTCTGTTAAACCCCCTTTCACTGCTCACAGGCAGAAACAGAGAACGCTCCAGTGCAAGGCATCTCAGGATCTGATAGCACACAGTTTAATCCGCGCGCATACTTGAAATTTATGACCCACAGTTGAGGCATTAGATTGTGTTTAGGCACTGTCCCATCATTGCCGTCATTGAACACGGGTGGTTCCGCCTAAAGCCATGGGAGCATGGCAGTCACTGGTGGTAGGTACTGCCACAGGATTTTTACAACCCACTGTCGTTCACGCCTGCTAGGCCTACTCAACCCTATGGCCCGGTGAGCATCCCGTCTACCCTCACATGCTGAGTACGAACCATACGCTGCATGGCTATATCGAGAGAGAATCTTGCACCTACAAGGCGGACTGAAGACGCCACGGCGCCCATCTCGGCCTCAATCTCAGTGTTGGCATCTATTGGCACCCACTACGCAGATGAGATCGATGAAAAGCGTGGCTGAAGGAGTACAGCATGCTCAGTGACATTTGGCACTGTGTCTTGCTGTAGCTTGTGCAGGTGCTGCCCAAGAGTACGCACGGACCTACGCTTGAGCAGCTTGCCTGATTACGGCGGGAGCTTTAGCGGGAGCCGTAGTATAATGGGAGAAAATACCACCCTTAGTCAATCGCCTTAGAAGAGCGCCACCAAATTTTGCAATCTTTAAAGCTCGAGATCTTCACAACCACACAACAACAGTGTTGAAGAGCTCGTCAGCATGGAGAGCTGCGTCTTCTGTTTCTGCTGTAAAGAGATGAGTCGAAAAGATGCAGAAATGGCTGAGTACGAAGCAAATCAAATGAGTACCCTAAAACCTTGAAAACAAGCCACAACACATGGTGTATCCTGAGCAGAACGGGGCCCAATTTCACGTGAGAGATGAACACCCGGTCTTGGACCGAAGGTGTAATATCGGAGCTAACTGGTTCCAACATTTGGTTCGTTACAGATGCCTCAACTGGTGCACCCAACGTCGAAATCTGAAATCAGCCTTCTGTAGCTGCTGTGGTCAGGCGGTGTTACGAACCGGCTAGTTGCCGCCAGGCCATAGCACCTACAAAAGGCTAATATCGGCTTTTGATGCTGGGTGCACGGGCTGATGCGACTATATGGAGCTGCGGGGTGGACCCTCCGACACGGGTCCTAACGGCGGCAACTAGCCAAATCGTAACAGCAGCGCAGTACCTAGGACCACACAAGCAGGCACAGAGGAACCCCGCCGCCGTTAGTCCACAGGCGGGCTGTGGTAGCCTAGTATGCCCGTGGCGACTCATACGGGCAGCAGCGCCTAATGTTCTGTTGCATCTAGGAATGAGCATCGCTGGGTAACTAGGTCTGTGTATCTGTCTGGCAGTTCCTAACTCTCCGTCTTTGCATGGTCACTTCATTTCCATAACCTCCCAGCGTCGATTCCAAACTGGTCTCAGACTTTACAGCGAGAGCAGAACAGAAGCACACACTAGTACTGAGAAATGTTGGGCGCATACGGCGCGGATGGCATGCGCTCGAACAAGTGGAGACCAGGTGCAAAATGGTACAGATAGTCAAGTTCGTGCTGCAGCGACGAACCTAAGGCAGCTTTGCGATAGCTTCTGTCAAAATCGGTACATGCAAACACCACATGGCAGCGACATTGTGCCCTCATGGTAAACACGCGAATGTCCCTATCGTGGCTGATTCGGCGATGAGGGTACTCACTTTAGATGTCTGCTGGTCATCCAGTTCTGCTCCGTTACAGCTGCTTATTTAACTGCAACATTATGACGATGCTGCATACATTTTTATGGTAAGAAGGGACCCCAATGAGCCCCAACATTCTATACAACGACGTGCGAGCCTACTCAAGCTTGCTGTGCTCGGCCTTGGGAGTGGTAGCAGACGAGTTACCAACGGTGAAACGTCGCTTGATACTGGTCTTCGAGCTCGTTCTGCTCAAGCTGGAACTAGACTTGCGCCGCCCACCGAGCAGAGGCCCCGAAGGGGGTCGGCCGGTTGAACGATTCAACTCGTTCAGGAAGGACAGACCCCAGGATTGAGCGGTGAAACTGAGTGTCAGCGGCGCTGGGGTTGCCGGGATGTTAGTCAACGTAAGAACATACTTAGACACGTACTGGCAGTTAGCGATGTTCGCGATGAGACTGCAAGACTCACAGAGAAAAGTTTGGCCCAATTCTGCTCGCGAACCTGCGGTGATAACGTCAAGGCGGTATGGATCGCACTGGCTGTAGAGTCGACGTCCCCTGTATGTCAGCGGTGGAGTAGGGTTGAAGACAAACATGGATTGATGATCAGAGATCCCGCCAGGCTTTGAGAAGCTCTGCGAACATCAGTCATGGGAACATGGCGCTTGCTCTTACCCCGCGAATTCAGAAAGAATCATAGACCCATGCTTTTCGGTCTGAGTAGAAATGTACTCGTACGCGACACTGCCGTCAGCGTGGCCGGCGAGGTCGCACCCACAGGTTCATTCCATCACGTGTCGATGTGACGAGACAGACGTCTGCGAGTGCGTACATGGCGGTCAATTCCTCAAAGGGAACAGAGCGGTGCATGAAGATGATCGGTGACCATGTCGGAGTACTGAACTGGCCGTTGATTCTGCCGACCAGTTCATTCACGCAGGACCGTAGGTTCATGTATTCCTCAACATCCTGCCGGGAGGGGATGGCTAGTTGAATGAGAACTACCTGTGGAGATGTTAGAGGCCATCGCAAGCAAAACTCACCTTGCCAATCCATTCCGGGTGTTGTGTCAGGAAGACCTCGAGGGCATGCAATTTCTGTGGAATCCCCTTGATATAGTCCAAACGGTCTACACCGATAATGACTTTGCAGTCCTCGAATCGACGTTCAAGCTTCTCTAGTCTGGTCTGAACGGCCGGGCTCTTGACGCCTTCGACGAATTGCCACGGGTCAATTCCGATGGGGAAGGTGCCAACCTGAGCGTATCGGCCTTCAAACTCGATACCGTTAGGCTGCGTCTCGAGCCCGAGGATGCGCGTACAGGATGACAAGAAGTGGCGAGCATAGTCGTACGTGTGGAAACTACGGTCAGCTTTACCCAGTCTCTCCACCTACCCGATCAGATCGCATTGCAAAACACCAAGGAGGATTTCGCGTCGGACCGGAAGAATGCTATGTGTGTGAGCAGCTATCGAATAGTTCTTGCTTACCGATAGATCTCGCTGGAGGGAAAAGGAGTGTGGAGGAAGAAGCCAATTCTGACGCCTCCCTTACCCCTCTGGCGAGCTTGCACTTCCTGCTGTTGGAAGGCGCTGAGGCCGCGGACCATGGCCGTATGATGGCTGCCGCCCGTGGTCGTGACCTCGCCGCCTTCTTCTTCAACGTCTTCCAACATTTCCACACCTTCGTCGAGGCCCTGGGCAACACCGTGTTGCATTCCGAACTCCTCGACGTCGTCGACACCCGCTTTGACTCGGCCCATTTCCTTGCGCGTCATCTCTCCCTGCGCAGATTCGCCGGAAATCATGGAACGGAGGAGCATGGGTAGAAGCATGAGATGGTAGTCCTGGACCCAGACAACGTCTCCAGTCTGAACGAAATTGGAGACGACATCGGCGAAACGGATGTTCGCTTCGCGATAAGCCAACCAGTAGGAGGCATCGAAGTTCATCTCTCCCGGGTGGTAGTGGAACAGAGGCCAAAGAATGGAGTTCGAAAAACCTGAGGTTAGTCACGACGCTGTCATAAGTTGGCCGTACCGTTGTAATGACGATCCGCAAGATCGTCCGAAAGATAGACCGGATAGCATTGATACTCCTCCAGCAGCCTGCGATTCACGTATTCACGGTCTTGCACTGGAATCTGAAGTTAGCCTCAATCTCACATGTTGCGCTCACGTCCTTGCCTGGCCATCCAATCCAAGTGAATGACATGGTCTTCTTGCAGCCAGACAGAGCTGAGACGAGTCCGCCAGATGACATCTGTGGTTGATTAGCGCAGTAATTCCCAATGGCTTACTTTGAACGAATAGTCACCGTTGGCTTCCTTCGTAATGGTGACAGGAAGGCGGTTGGATACGATAATGAGGCGCGGTTCTGGTGCCCCATTCTCGCTCTTGGGAAGAGAGTCATAGGTGAACATTTGGGGGGAGTGATTGGAGCGGGGGGAGGAATGGTGGTTGTTCGGATACGCTGGGTCACTCATGTTTGACAGTCAGAACCGCGTTGAGCGAGGCTTGGGGAAAGAGTGTGCGTTTTGTAGGAATGAAGATGGACTTGTGTTGTGATAATCAAGCTAGAGTGAAATTGATTGGGGACAGGTGGACCGAAAGATCTGGACTGTTGTCGTGACGTCAGGCGGCGGCAGGTGTCAAACTCCTGCAGGTCAAAACGTCACACACACTCCTTCTCTCTGCTGTCGACGCTGATTCGCGGGCGGGCAAGTTGGGACGTTAACGAAAGACGAATAGAAGGGTGGAAAAGAATGACTGGACACTGAGAAAGCGGAATCGTGAGAAGAACAGCGTTGACTGGAAGCGAAAGCGATGGCCGATGACGAGAGGGGCGCGATGGTTGATCTCACATCGCCCCCATCGCACCGCCAGGCACGGCCTCGGCAGCATCATCTTCTTCCGTCGCTTAAGGCCGCTGATCCTGACATCTTTCGAGGCCCTGTGTTGATTGAGATGCATTGGCCTTACTACTCTGTACTTATTCTATCACGACTTCTATGCTATCACGACTAACTGCCTGCTCCGTCACTCTAACCGGTGTTCGCCTTCATGAAGCGGTGAAGGACCTCCTCCGAATCCTGTCTCCGCAAGTCAATGTCCGTGTTGGGGTCCCATGTGCGACTAGACTGCTGTCGGGAATGCGATGGACGTGAATCATTTGCCGGGTTACCTAGCTTGGTGCTAGGCAGCACCGAACGCGCACTACCGCATTCAGCGGCGGTGGAGAGGACAGACTCGGTGGGCACCGTGGTTTGTACCATGGCGTCTACACCTAGGCGTTCAGTCTGAGCCTCCCGGTCCCTGTACGTAGGGGATCGCCTACGGCCAATGTTCGCCCGCAGGCCTTCGTCACCCTCCTCTTCATCATCACCGTCAGCACTGCTAGATGACGGAGAGTGCAACGGAGCTGGCTCTGAAGTGGGGCTCGAGGCTCCTCGGGGAGTGGCAACCACTGTCTCTAAGCCGCTCGCTTGAGCGCGACGCTCGACGCCGATGCCCAACGCCGTCAGCCGCTGGGCGTACGTGTGAATAGAGGCGACCTCATCCCAGGCATTCGTATATGAGGCCATCGACTCAGCGAAATTGAGGGTGGGGCGTTCGGAGCTGCTTTTACGCGCTGCGCCGCTCGTTTGGCCGAGGGCCTCTTTCTCGTCCTTCTTGGTCGTGGCGCTGGTCTCCCGCTCCTTCTGATTGATGCCGAGCGTCACAGCGAGTTCAGTGCCTTGCACTCTGTCGGCTGAGAGCGTGGTTCGGGGTCCGCTCTCCGGGGAAAGCTCCCTGGGAAATCGTCGAGACACACTGGGACGGCTTTGATCTTCTTGTTCCCATGGGAAGACTTTCGCAACCATCCGAGGATCAGGCTTCGTTGCAGTGATACCCTCGTACCAGTCGTTTGTCTTGACGTTGTCGGGAAGAGTCGGATAACTGAAGGCGTTCTCTACCATCCCATCGAAGTAGGATGCAGATGCACTGGGCGGTTCATCCCATGCCGGGGCATAAACGGTCGTCATTGGAACGACCATTTCCGGTCGACTGTTTCTCGGTGGGGGGTGACGAGCCGCGTCCCATGCTACTCCCTCAGAAGAGCTTTGATCAGATCCTTGGCCGCTCTGCTCCCTCGCACGCATGTCCAGGTGACCCGAGCTGGCTGAAGAGTCGCCGCCGACGTCCCCACCTCCCACCCGCTCGTCCTCTTGGTGTCTCTGGTCGTCATCGTGACCGCCTGACGAACCCGTATCGAGACCTCTTGGCATCATCAAATCGACCCGCCCTTCAAGTGGCATAGAGATGTATCGGTCTTGCTTTGTGGAGGCCACGCCTGTAAGGATGGCTGACTTCAACTCCTCTAGGTTCATGCGGCCATCTGGGCTTCCGCTCCGCTGAGGCTGGTTCCAAATGGACACATGTTCCGGCACCTCAAAGCGTCGGGCAACATCAGGTTGATGGGCAGCCGAGGGCCTCACAAAGCGATCGTAGACGTCGTACCAGAGATCCAGCAGCCTGTTGTCTGTTGATCAACAATTGCCCCCTCCACCTGACTTACAGTCAAAAGGGTTTGCGCATTTGCTTGTCACACCCGCCGGGCGGCCGGCCAGATTCTGCCACGGCTTACTGGCACCAATGAAGTGAAGCACACTGATTTTGTCTGCGTAATAGCGATACGCAGGCGCATATTGGTATGCAGCACTAGGAGTCACGTTATATCTGCAAGTGTAAGCTGAGCCCCGAGCATTCGAGGTGCGTACGTGAAGGGGAGTCGATTCCACATCGGTCCAGCGCCTTCCTCCGAGAAATACTGATTCAGCAAGCCCTGATCAGCTCCATCAAAGCTGCTGCTACCGACATCGGCGCGCAGCGACCCTTGCAGGCCCTCAAAGTCTACCTCTCGCGGTTCGATAACCATCACCCCAGAATTGAAGCAGTCGGGCCATCCGACATCCGGACACGCAGATAAAATGTGAGGGCTAGTCGATTCAAAAAGATGCGAGAGGGGTTTGATAGGCAGTGTGTCGGCATCGAGGTAGATAACCTTGGAGAACATCGAACCCAAGCGGAAGACATGAAGCTTGGTGAGCGCTAGGTTCAAATCGGTACGTCCTGCCCTGTTAGCACCGCTTGTGAGATAGCGCACCCATCAGTTCCAGGCCAGTATAATTCGCTTTGCCGGACGCAATGGGCTCTACACCTATCACGAGGTCGAACCCAGCGTTTTGCAGAACACCGATAGCACGAGCGTCTACAGTTTCTGGGGTGATCAGGCAGACGATCTTGAAGTCCCGTGGGCCCGGATGGAGTTCTTTAAGAGCATAAAGCAGGACGAGGGCACCGGGTAGATATGTCGAGTCTGTGAGAAGGGTCACGAAAGCTCGTGGGAGCATGATGGCGAGTTGCAGACTGCCGGAGACGGCACTGGTGTTAGACGGGCGGCGCTGGTGATCAGCGAGCTATCGATTCTGACACTAACGGTTAAGAAGGTGAGAAAATAAGGTGGACACGTTGGAGGGAGGAATCAGATGGGCGGAGGTGGATTCGTGTATTGTCCTGGGGCTCGAGGGGTGCGAGGGAGCGGCACGGAGGGGCAGTAGGTGTCGAGAGGTGAGTTGACTCGACACACAGGCGTCGTCTCTCTCCCGTCTCTCCAGAGAGGAGCGAAAATCGTCTTGTTCTGTTGGTAGCAAGTGTCTACAGAACAGACTCCGCAGCCACCGAAGCAGCAGGGAGGCCGGTGAAGGAGCTGAGTGAGGGCAGAACAAGTCCAGTGGATCAGCAAACAACACTTAGCCCGCGATCATCCGTATTGCCGCGGTGGGGCTCCAGGGAATAACCCGAGGTGGCAAATTAGGCGTGCCAAGAATCGCGAGCCTAGCTTTAGTGACCGATAGCCCAGCGACCGCGTCGTCAACATGCTGGCCTTCCTCATTATCGTGTTCACCTCAGCTCATCGTCATTGTATCGTCGAACCATTGAACATGAGCGATCCCAACGACCCTAACACTCGTCTTCTTGCCTCAGAGTACGAGCTCGATGAAAGCGAGACCCTCCCAGGAGGTCTATCCGGCCATCATTCACAATACCACCTTCCCCCTAGCGAGCAACTTCGAGGCGTGGCAAATCGCATCATCTTCAGCCGCTACTACATTCTTTTCTACTTCATAATGATGAGTCTGAGCTTAACTACAGTTGTATTGAGTTTGGTCGCTACGAGTACGTTTAACGTGGAGCCGCCATGACTGACAGAAGGTAACCACCAATGTCCGCCGTGGTCGTGGAATGTCCTTGAAGTGATTATCAACCTGATGATGGTGGCCGAGGTGTCGATACGGTGGACAGCCTACGGAAAGGTGACTACTAATTCGCGAACCATTCTGACTCCCTCAGAAATACCCAATGACCTTGCTTAATGTCATCGACTTGATACTAGTGCTCTTCTGCGGAATAACGCTGATTGTGGTATTCGCGAGTCCTTGCGGAGAAGGTGCCCGACGTATGTAAGCCTGTAAAGCCCAGCTGACAGTATCAGAGGAGGAGGTGTTGGACACAGTTCTCCTGGTGATCCGTAACGGTGTGCAGTTCCTGCGCCTGGGGAACATTTTGCGGCGGTAAGCAGAACGCTCGGTCGTCGCTAACGTATAGATCTGGGCACTCGCTGTTCAACCCCCCGAAGCCTATGGATTTGACGCAGGCGAGGGCCGCTTCACTGGCTCTGGACTTCGATGTGGATGCGGAGGACGAGGAAGCAGTCGCTGAGCGTACACTTGTTGGATCCGGCCCCCGGTCAAGACAACCCCAGTATGAACCTGCCTACTCGGATGGCCCCTCCACAGGACGTTCGGCTCGCTCCCCCCAGGGCACAACTACTCTCAGCCAGGAAGACCAGGACCTCTGGGACCGGTTGTGAGCTGGAACATGATGCATTTCCTCACTTGGACTTCCGGTTTAGATGCTTTCTGACCAGTCGCATGGTTGATACGGCAGTCAGTGTGGGGTCTCCAACTACCATGGCCACTCCAGAAGTGGAGGGCATTCATATTCAGTCTCAACTTTTGCCGCCCGTCCGTCTCGCACATAAAACGACGCGCACCTCGCATCCTCGCCTTGCTGCAACAGGCGTGGCTCTCCTGTGTTCGGAATCGCCCCTGATGCTTCGATGACCCAGCATGTCCACCTCGGTTCTCCGCTCCGCAGAGCAATCGGCTTCACCAAACATGTCAAGGTCGCAACGGTTGGATGAGACTCACGCGACACCCAACACCGGCCCTCGCCATTCCATGGGTAGACGGGGGACGGGTATTCTGCAACATCATAGAAGCAAATGGACATGGGTGTGGCCTACACGGGGAGAAGGTGCGAGGATGTCGCGGATCCCACTAACTCCCAGCCTCGGAACCACTGCGATTGCAATCGACGCAGCCTGCCTTTCCTCCCATGCAGACGGCACCCGTCGATGTGTCCGAGTTTCCCGTGCATGTTGCTCTCGCATCTGCGGTACGTTCGCTGGTTTGTCTTCGCTAATGATAAGACACAGTTTGTCTCTGACATGCGAGATCCCGTCGAGACAAACTCTGTTCTTCCAGTCATTCACGAGGAGATCGCTCAGACGCATGATCAGCCGAAGGCGCTTCCTGAAGTTATCTGCGGAAATGTCTTGGTAAACGTTGACTTTGAATGCGAGGACATTCCCCCTGTATTATGTTTTCCGATGGGCCAAGTGGGCGAGCAGCTTAGTACGTGGTCTCTCTCCCTCTTCTTGTTCTCCGCGCTACCAGCTGACTTCTAGACGTTTCGCCTATTGCCACAGCTGTGCCAGCCGGTTCACCCCCTGAGAAGTGGTTAGACGCGGCTTCAAAGCCTGTAGAGACGTTCAGCACGCCCATCCTGCAGCTTGTGGCTTCAAACGCCATGAATGGGGAGCACGCGAAATCCAATCGTAAGTCTGTCTCGTGATAATATGCTCTTGGGCTAACGGGCGTTCTTAGGCTCCTCAACACTTCTGGCGGTTCGATTGGCAGCCTCAACCAAGATTCTGGGCCTGTCTGTAAACGCCCATTGGGACTCTGATCGTGACATGCCTGTGTCCGCAGTCACTGTTGGAGAGATTCATTCGCGTGACACAGGAGGCCGCAGCCACGTTGATGTTGCGTTCGACCCGTTCACCATGAATCGTGCTGTCATCGTGGATTGTGATGGTGGCGTGTGGATCTGGACGGGTGGGGCGAGCCGGACAGATATGTGGGTGACCTCTGGACGTGTTACTCGACTAACTGCAGCTGCAAAATCCGGGGCCCTGTCAATGATGGCAACTTCTATCGGGTGTCTTTCGGGCTCCGCTCCGACACCGTTCTTGTGCTATCTCGCTACAAGCTGACTACCATTGACTTCAGCGTATGTTGGGCAAGCTCACCGACTGTATCACTGACAGGACAGCCCGAACTCCCAGAAATCCGATGTGAAGCTGTGGTTGGCCTAGATGATGGTTCACAATTCACTGCTCTGGATAAGGAAGCAGCATCACGCGGGGCACCCTTTATGTGTCTTAGTACCACCCGACAGCTGATTTGGATCGATGAGCTGCATCCCGGCAATCGGCTCTTACAGTGGGACCACGACTTTGGGGGCGGTAACGCGACAGATGTTCAACTCGCCATACTTACCGGGGTTGGCTTGTGGAAGGAACAGACATCCGAAGAACTGGTCATGCTGAGCTCTCCGTCCGTGGACTATGTCCTTGGACTGAGGGTCTCTCCGAGTCCGCACTTGGCTGTTGTCTCTTTGCCATGGTCTATACCTATCCAAAATCAAACGTGCAGCCTTCGATCCCTCCTGCCCATCAATACTTTACCTCCTCTGGACGTAACGGCAACCGTCGCTTTCACGCTCGTTTCACAATACAGCGATGGCTCAGTCGCCTTTGTTGAGGTCAGCTGCAATACTTCAGCACGGGCAGAACGCCCAGCATCACATTGGAGCCAAAGCATAATGCAGTTGGAAGAAGACTACAAGGAGATCAGTCTGGACGTAACTGAAGTAGCTGCGACGAGGTATACGTCGTTACATGGCCGATGGGCTTGGCAGGGTAAGGTTGAGTCGATCTAACAAGCTGACAAAAGCAATCCAGGCTCCCTCAGATGGCTTGAACCTTGCCCCTGAAGCACTCGTAGACGGTCTTGCTCAGCTGAGGCACTCCAGAGACTACCCGAGCACTGCGTAAGTTGAATTCGATATGAGCTGCACTGTCTGACATGTAGTGCGGATCTTGCATCGGAGCTGCCTCCCGGCTCCGTCTCCTACTCAGAGTCTGCAGGGCTACACGTCAACCCTCAGAAAGTTCTTGCCGCCCTCTCCGAACGATTCTCACTTGCTTACGAAACGGGACTGGACATCGACAAGCATCTGGACGAGGGTCTGCCCAACACGGTGAACAATGACTTGTCGCTATCTGCAATGGCCTGTCATCGAACAATTCACCCGGTCCTGGACGATGCTGAGAGAATACGGGAGGGCGGCTATTCACTTTCAGGAGAGGATAGAATCACGGAGGAGTTCACTGCGAATGCGGCTCGGCTAGAGGCACGCGGTAGCAGCAATACGGCGACTATCAAGCGTCTCTTGAACAGCTGGGAAGTCGGGTCTGACCCCGAGTCGTGGCGTTGGGAGGAAAGGCAGCCCGGTGAGCTGGATCAGCAGATCAGCGATCGACCCGTTCGCAATCTCCCAACATCTCGAACGCCCCCTCGCCTGCCTCTCATGCAGCTAGCTGAGACAGCAAATCCCTCACACATTCCTGAAGCATCCATGTCCGCCGTTCCAGTAGTACTGCCTGTCTCAGATTCTAGCCCAATTCGACAACATAGCGCTTCGCAGTTCCAAACCAACGTTGCCCCGAATGAGAGAGAAGGTATCCCTTCTCTGGCTGTCGCTCAGACACAGATTGAGCCCGGGGTATATGGATCGCGGGCACAGGCCAAGAAGAAGGGCGGTAGCAAACGGCGACCAGGAGGCTTCTGATGTATCTATCTCACTGGCGTGGAGCGTCACTAAAATCTATGTCTTGCATTCGATCTACGTCAAGGAGTCTACGAGACCTTGTAAGATGTATCTCCTCCGTGACAAAGCAACTTCGCTGCCATCTCCTGCTATATCGTCCTCATCAGCATGGGCCATATGGCCGATCATGTCTACAACATTAGTTTCTATACGTCGGAGCGACGAACCTTTCAAGACCTCAACGACCTGCATCAGCCCTTCGCCGCTGCGTGCGAGGAGCGATTCAACATGGGCTTTGGCCTGAGGACATGTCAGCATGAGGTGCTTGAAGAGCACTCACCCCGTCGTCTTCTACACAGACCCAAGCGATCACAAAGTCGCAGAGCTGCAGAGCAGAGAGACCGGCGTCTAAACGCCTCAAGTACCGTTCCTCCTCAGCGGCTTCCATTTCCTCGCCGAGAACCTAGACGATTAGCCCAGTGCTGTGCGGGTTCTAACCTGATGTTCCTCCCGGATAAGAGCTTCCACTGAAGCCAAGCGCTTGGAAGCTGTTTCTCTGATCTCCAAGAGTCTGTCCAACTTCTCATAGTCTGATTCGATAAACTTCGCCATGAGCCGGATGCGGGGCGCAGAGTCGGATGCCAGATTGCTGAAAAGGCTCGCAATGGTACTGATGATATGTTCTTCATCTTCGTAGGTCAACGGAGGCAGCGTCTTCCGTTTTCTATCGCCCTGGAAATGAGTACACGGCACCTTCAGTCACCAATGAACCTACTTTGCCCATGAACGCTGAGAACAACGTCTTCAGGCCCAGCATCTCGACGAAACGCTCGGCTCCAGCTGATCCAGCCTCGTTTTGCAAAGCGTAATCCAGGACTTTGATGGCGCAGTTTCGAGCATGTCTCTTTTCCCTGTACGGTTAGAGTGGAAGTTGCGTAGATAGCGTACTTGATCATGATGATCATGAGCTCCATGCCTTCCGCGTCCATGAAGGCTGACTTGTAGTCATCGAGTCGCACGATAGAGCACAAGCAGTCAAAGACATTCTCCATGAACTCTGACTCCTCGGCATCTGCAGGATCTCTCTTCCGATATGCCTTAGGCGTTAGCAACGTGCTCACAAGGCAACATACAGAGAGAACCATCAGAAGAGTATCGATCCCTTCAGAGGCCGCGATTCTATTCGCGTTGACAGGACTGTTCTGCAGGAGAATGGAAAGTACTTCCGCAGCATACTGTTTATTGCTGTCGAATCCCTCCTTGCTGATGCGCTTTAGCAGCCAGTTTAATATCGTGGTAGACTCGCCGATTTGCTCGGCTAGGGGAGGCATGAAAGAAAGCAGATTTTCAAAGATGCCGAGCGTCTGGAAAACACCTTGCCGATCCGCTTCCTCACTCTCATCCAGCCGGCTCAAATTGGAGACCAAGAGTTCGAAGATGGAATTAGCAAGCTTTCTGTCAGCAAGATGCAAAGTAGTAGTTGCGTACGAGGTCGTCAATGAGCTTCGCGACAGCTAATCTGGAGGCGGATGACGCATCGTCCTCTTCACCCTCATTGCCATCTTCTCCAGATTCGATGTCATCGTCCGTCAACTCCTGCAACACTTCGATGACATCCACCGCGATATCAGTGTTTTCGTGACTGAGGAGGCTGCACAGGCGACCGATTGCTCCCTGACCGACTAGCTCGGGATAATATAGTGCGGGGTTCTGGGTGAGCGGCAGAAACTCCTTGATAACGACGTCGAGGTTCGACTCCGACTCAATAAACCTGTCAAGTCAGCTCCAATGAACGGGCAACGGACGTACTTGGTTGGGTCGTCGGGATATTTCCCTCGCTGCTCAGCATTCTTGGTGAGCGCTCGCTCAAAACGGCCGATTAGACGCCGAAGTGCTGGAACAGTCAGAGGTCCAGTCTGGAAATTAGCAATGAAGCTTGAGCAAACAGACCATACCTCTAAGTCGTCCTCTCCGGCGCGATCAAAGATGTCCAAGATTTGCTGCAGTCATCAGACGTCGTTCCTCCAGGCTGAGCGGGTGACATACATTTTGCTCTTCGTTCAAGCCCCCTCCAAAGAACCGCCCTTCATCGTCGTCTTCCTCTTCATGATTAGTAATGGCAGTCTCTCCTTGCATGTCAGCCCTAAAATACATGGAGGAACACACCTTCCTCAACTTCAACAGCGTCTTCAACTGTCACGACTCGGCTGTCCCGGCTGCCTGTCACAGAAGAGTCCTGTCGGAAGCGCTTCAAGACTTCTTCAGTTGGAAGGTCAGGGAGCTTCCGTTTAGCCCCCAGTCCAGACGCTGCCGTCGGGGGCAGCTTGAACATTTTGTCGATATCCATGGCGGGTGGAGGTGTAAGGGTGTTGTGGAAGACGTCAACAAGCGAAGTCATCACAAGTAAGTCCGGGGGAAAAGGCCCGCTGATTGCGGGGCCCAATGAGACCACGTTACGATGAGCGCCTCCCTATAGTACCAAAGTGCGTCATGTTGGATACTCTGCACAACCCATTTTGCCACGACGACCACGACCTTGCGATGCCTACTTCAGTCGAGAAATCCCCGACTCAGTACACCACGGATGAACTGGCCAAGGTCTTATCTCAGCAGCCCGGCCCTGTGACTGCAGACGTACGAAAGTCTGCTCTGGGACTGGAGTCCGCCATTCTCCGGACACAGGTGCGTATGCCGAGAACAAGCCGCGCTGACATACAGAACGACCTGCATACTTTGGTTATTCCCAACGCTGGTGACATTGGAAGGCAGATAGCCAGTACCGAGGAACTCTCAGAGAAAGTCGCTGCTACTCAGGCAGACCTGGATGAGGTAGAAAACGAGTTCGATCCCAACCAACCGAAGGTACGTGAACAAGGCTTCGCTTGATCCTAAACTCAGGACGTACCGGAAGTGTCCCATTTCCTCAATGTTATCACTACGCGCCAAGCTTCTCAAGAAGGCGCTCTACTTGCTGATCTCACCCTCGGAGCCCTCAAGTCTTTAAGGGCGAGCTACGAGAAATTGAGAGATGTTGAGGATGCGGTATGGTCTGGTCGAAGCGCAGACCCTAGGATTCTGAGAGATCTGGACAGCATCGCCCAAGTTGACGGGGGCTATGTCAGCGCGGAGGCCACGCAGAAACTTCATGTGCGTCTTGGCTCGTTACAAAGCTGACAGCTGCAGACTCGAAGGGAGCTCCTCAGGTCTCTTGTGAGGGAGCAGGTGTCCACCGCGTGGTCGGCTGCGTTCGAAATTAAGAATCTCCCCGAAGGACCCCTGATTTCTGCCGCAGACAAAGTAGCGCTTGCCCCTCCGAATGGTACTGTCCCTTCAAGGAGGGTCTCGCTAACCGCAGCCCCCAGAGCGACTTCAACTTCCCATGACTCCTCCACGACCCGATCATATACCATTGCCGAGCTCAACGCGGCCCTTCAAGGTCTTGGGATCTTGGAGCAGATGCTTTCACAATTGCAAGCTCAGATACTTCGCGATCTCGTGGCTCCAGTCATAGCTTCGCAAACCCTGGTATCTGAAGGCTTTCAGACCGGGAACGACGTGCTTCGCTTTAGCCAAAAAGACGGCGCAAGCTTGACGGATGTGGTGTCTGGAATTCGCGACCTCGTCCAGTTCATGGAGAACGCATTCTCATCGCCGCTGAAAGCTGTAACCTCATTTCTGTCATCGTTCAGCGAGGCGCTCTTCCAGCAGGTCTTACAGCAGATCATAGATCCTTCTATGCCCCGTGAACTGAGCAAGCTGCCGCCTTGGCTCACTGATGTCGACCAGTGTGCCTTATGGGAGCAAGAGGGCCCAGAAAACTCAAACAGTCTTGTTCTCCGAAGATTTTTGGATGAACAAGCGGGCAACAATTGGCTGGCCCGCCATCGGGCTGCGGGCTTACTGGAAACACGCAGTCTAGTTTACGAAGGGTGGAAGAACTGGGATTTCCGTGTCGAAGAACGGAAGACCGAGGTCTCTAGCCTGGAGGAGGCTGGCGGGGACGCCAATGAAGAGGGCTGGGGATTTGACGATGACTTGAATTCCCCCAATCCAGCGCTTGCGTCTAGTGAAGGCGGGGACGGCTGGGGATTTGACGACTTAGCCTCGACTCCCGTTGAGCCCGCTCCGGCTCCGAAGGTGAAACCTGCCCGAGAGGCGAAGCGACTTGGGAAGAAGTTGTCATCCAAGCACGCATCTGCAACTACCAGTCAAGAAACGCTCGTCGAGGATGGCAACCCGCAGGGCGCTTCTCCTCAGCCCACTAACAGCGAGCTCGACGCTCCGCTCGCTAGAACTGGATCCGGAAAACCTGCATCCCCCGAGCCAGGTGCCCCAAAGGGCACCTCCTCGGTCCGAGTGTCGGTAGCTACAGATGCGGCGCTATCGTTGCTTAGCTCCAGATTGCTTGAGCTCCAGGAAGTTGAAAGTCTAAGGTAAGGTTGAGTAAAGCTTTGGCTAATCCCCTTCAGGCTACCTGTTGGACTACAGACGGCCCTTCGGAAAGGCTTGCAGTCTCAACTCGCAGATATGTTGGATTTCCTCCGGGCGACATTACCAGTAGCACATCGGAGCTCCTTCCGCTCCGTCCCGGTGAGGTCGGTACAACTGGGCAATGACTTCCGGTACATGGCTTCTCGGATGCTGGACTGCGAACCTGCAGTGGCATGGCCCATGCGCGCAGAGACGGCAGCCGGCTACGTCTCTGCTGCCAGCATGACGTACCAGATGTACCAGCTCCAGGAGCAGCTTAGAGTGCGCGCCATTTTCCAAGGCACGAACAACTTCGTCGATATCAGCGAAGATCAAGTCTATCAACAGGCTGAGTCAGCTGTCGACGAACTCATACAGTTTGTGATTGACACTGCGCACCAGTTGAAGGTAGGCGAAGCTTCGAAGGACGTTGCTGACGCTTAGCCACTCGTCGATGATCAGTTATATCATGAAGTGCTTGGTGCGATCGTGGAGACGCTGGCTGTGCTCATTGTCGACTCTGTGCTAGCCATGGAAGACATCACAGAAGTCGAATCGCAGCGGATCGAGTCTCTCATCAAGCGGGTCGAATCGTTGCAGAAGCTGTTCCGCAACGACACCCTGCAGATGTCGAGCGTTGCCACGTTCGTGCCGCACTGGCTCAAGATGTGCTACACCACGGAGCTTCTTGTGAGTGAGATGAGCGTTCTACGCTGACGACTAGCGTGCCAATTTGGCGGAGATCTCGCATCTTTACGAAAACGGATCTCTGATGGACTTCACGCCAAGCGAGCTTTCGAAGGTCATCCGGGCGCTATTTGCGGACAGTCAGAAACGGGCTGCCGTTCTGGAGATGATCCATCGGTGAAATTCGTTGTACATGCTCTGACGCTCTACGACTCTTCTCTATGTCCGTTCTATAGCTCAGACACCTTAGCGTATGCTGCAGGATTGAACCTGCGATGGATCGCTTTAATGACGTACAACGGGAAACTGGAAATCGCCACGATGATAGCGACTTTGTATGCGAAAGCCGACGACAGCACAAAGCGCAAGTCTGCAATGTAAGCGTTGCACCCCCATGATCCTTACCGAAGTACTCGGGCAAAATAGCCATCGAACCAAAATATACGAGGGCCGTGCCGAGTTCGCTCAGGACCATGTAAGTGTGCCACGTTGTGATCTCCAGTGCCACCATGATCAACTCATTGATAACGAGCGCAGTGAAGGAGATCGCAACGATATGCAGGAATTCCGACTCGAACAGCAGCAAAGACAACAGCATGATGATACCGCCTATGGGTCAGCAGGCTCTACGGCAATCTCTCACCTTGGTAGACGCTAATCGTGAGCCACGTAAAGAAAGTCTTGTAACTCAGCGAGCGGCCCTAAAGAGTCAGCATGTTCTTCTTCCGATGGAGGCCCACCTTGGTCAGCTCCTTGTAAAGTTCGGGGTATAGCAGCGCCAGGTCTTCCGTGACATCACGGTCAAGGACAAGTGAAAAGACGGGTGCCATGGTGTACAGCGTTGCGTATCCCACTTGGAGCCAACCTTGGTACAGCGCAATGGCTAGGAGTCAGCGTAAAGTTCAACCCCTTGCGCTCACGGGCAAAGTAGAAGATGGAACTGAAGACGGCTTGAATCACTGATATGATGAGGCCACGGTGGATGACGAACTGAGAGAGTTTGGCTGAGCGCTTGTATGAATTACGACCATGCCAAAGAAGGAGGATGGCAAGGTAAGAGAACTGTGTTATCGAGAAATCGGCGGCCAGCGAAGCCTGTTTGCCTTCTTTGCCAACGATACCGACACCTTTGGTTAGCCCAGCGCTGATGGGCGGTACTTACCAACATTGGCTGCCTGGATCATGCTCACGTCATTTCCGCCATCACCGATACAGCAGACAGTTTTCTGGCTGTATTCGCGTATCAGGCGAGCGACATCTGCCTTTTGAGTAGGAGAACAACGACATGCAACTACAGCCGGTAGTTGGGTCGCCAATGTCACAAACTCGGTGCGGAACTGGTCCAGGCATAGCTGCTGGTCAAATGCTGGGTCAAGGGAGAGCTCACCTGTAGGGATCCACCGTCGATCACCAGGCAACAGTCCGGCTTAGCATGGACAAAGTCCAGCATGTCTCTTACTTGGTCCGGCGTCTGCACTATCATGTTAGCAGCTTGAGGCACCCCTACTCACGCTTAGCGACTTGGTGAATGTACTGATTGCGAGAGACAAGCTTGCTTGAGACTGCAATGTTCGTAGCGGTCTCAATCTTGTCGCCAGTCAACATCCAGATCTTCAGGCCTGCATTTCTGAGAAGTTCCAGGGTCGATTTGACGTCCTCCTGGAGCTTGTCCTCGACGCCCGTCAATGCGAGCAATTCCAAGTCTACCTCGAGGTATTCGCTGATTGCCGTTTGCATGGCGTCCGCCCTCTCCTCACCAACAATGAGTTGGGCGGCCTTGTAGCGGGATTCGAACTCGTTGAAAGCCTCTTCGGTCAGGCGCTTGCGCCCTACAACCAGCGTTCGCAAGCCTTCTCGAGCCATGTTCCCGCACTCCTCATCGAGCCAATCGTTCTTCTGGACGATGCCTGACATGACGACATCTGCCCCCTTCTGAACGAAAGTCGTTGCGCCAGTGTCGCGATCCTTGATGATGATTCCCATGCGCTTGGACTCTGAAGTGAAAGGGAACAGAGCCAGAATGTCGAATGTGACTGTCTCACCGCTGCGAGCTCGCACAGTCATGCTGTTCCGATCACGGGAGATAAGCGTTAAACCGACCGACTCCGTCCACTCGACGATGGCCACCTCGTCCGGAGAGGAGGCTTGATACGTAACGGTGCCGTCGTCGTTGTTAACGGGTGTGACGTTGTGGCAAGTGGCCAACGCCAGCACGGCGTCCTTGACGCGAATCGAGATGTCACGCCGGCCGCGAGGACCAGCACCGGGGCCGACCGAGGACTGTTTACGGTTGAAGTCCTCCCCGAATGCTTGTGACAACAAGTGAGCCACTTCGTCCATGGAGTCCCACGCGAAAACAACTGTGCCCATGTGCAGCTTCTTCAGCTCCATTTCGTTGCGAGTCAAGGTGCCCGTCTTGTCCGTCAACAAGTACTCGACCCGTCCAAGCTCCTCGGGGAGTGTGCTGGTGCGAACAATGGTCCCAGGGATTTCTGGGTCGTTTTGAATCTGGTGCGAGTAAAACGTCTTGCCCATGTCCAAGTTCACTCGCAAACTGATGGGGATAATTGAGGAGAACAGGATCAAGAAGCGGAACACATAGATGTACCACTCACCTCGGAACCCATTCAGGGCTACGAGGAAAACGGACAAAGCAAACGTCACAGTGCAGAGGATTTTGGCCATCTTGTTGACCTCCCACTCCAAGGTTCCCATCTTTGTCTCCGGTTCACTCGTGTTCAACACAGCCCGGGTATCACGGCCCGTGTACACCACTAACCCGACTGCCGAACCAGCAGCCAGTACCGTGTCGGCCCAGAGGGCGTTCTCGACAGTCAGTGGGACACGCGTTTCAGTTTGACCTCCAGGCTCCGTGGAACGAAGCGTGAGACTGCCTTGAAAGTTGTGGATGTCCTTGACGGGCGCATCAGCGTAAAGCACGCCTTCGATGCCTCCCACACCACCTTCACCCAGGGCCTGAGTTTCGGCGACCGCAACCTTGAGCTTCCAATCGGTTTCGCCGTCGAGTTGGTCTGTCCTAACAAAGCAAGTCCCTTCTTCCTCGCTCGTAGTCAAGAGCACCATATCGGCTGGGACTCTTTGATTCTTCTCCAGAAGGACCATGTCGCCTACTTTGATCGACGAAGAGGGAGTGGACCGAGTCTGGGCTTGAGGGACGTGGTTGTCCAATCCAGACGGCGACATGGCCTCTGCATGGGGCAGCAGGACCAAATACCGGGTGGAGTTTGCTTCGCGATCCCGGAGATAGCGACAGTAGTCGTCGTAGGCCTCCTTCCCCATCGTTACCGCCAGTACGAACGCTAGAGGGGCGACATATGTCACGATGTAACCTGATGTGTGAGAAGTGGACATGGCTTCCGGGCTCACCAATCTTGAGGGCGGGGATAAACTGCGATAGAGCTACCACCAGGAAGTAGAAGTTGAAGAAGAACTTGAACTGCTCGTAGAAAACGATTGGAAGGAAAGTCACAACATTGTACTTTTGGTTGCGCACGATGTTGGCAGGATATTTTGAAGCGTTACTCTCTGTCGATGTCAGGCCCAACAGCTCACAGCTCATAGGTGCTTGCTTACTAGTTGACGGAACGGCGATTAGTCTGCCTTTGCTCGAGTGGGCGGTAATGGGGAAGTTCTTCTATCAGCTCGTCATACAGTGCGAGATGACATACTGCGGGTTCATCCTCATCGTCACGAGAACTCAACAGGGCCTGGTTTTCTTCCCCTCGGGACTGGGACTCTCCGCGTCCAAATGCAAACATGCCATGACGAGATCGAGGTGAATCATGTCGATCATCATCCTCCAGTGACAGGCGAGGCATGGGGTCCGAGGATGTGAAGGTCGAGAGTTGGTACTCGTCTGCCACGGCTCCTAGTCGAGGCGAGGGCATGGAGTAATACAGACGCCGAGAAAGAGGAGCCTTTCACGGACCCAGCTAGCTTGCCGATAATGGTAGATGTCACCAGATATAATCAGAGCTGTCGGAAAGGGGGATCCTGTTGGTTTGCGGTGCAGTACACGTTGAGTATGTCGCTGATATCGTGGCCCGCAGGTTGCCGATGTCGGCCCTGAGCATGCGGGGACCAGCACGTGACTCGCCACCAGCGGCGACCGCGACATCATCACACAACTGCCACCAGTGTTTGCTTCTCCGCATCGTCTGACTCCCGCAATACATCAGCAAACAGCAAACGGCGCGTGGCTGATCACTCAGCTGGTCTTCATTTTCGACGTCCAATCTCCTTGTACCCTGGGGTGAGCAAGGTGTGAGTTAGCTCGTGCGAACGACGGGACGGTATGTCTGCTTTTCGGATGAGTATGAAAGTAGCTGACCCTTTAGACTCAGCCAGCATCATGAATCGCGACACTTCCACTCATGATGAACTGCCCTCAGTGCCTAGGGAGCTAGTTCGTGTGGACGACCTGTCCGGTTCTGGTTGGTCAAGTTCTGAGCTGTCCACTCCGTTGCAGCGCAGTCGCATCCTGAACGAGTCGCAGAGCCCAGCACGAAGCTCGTCGCCCTCCTTAACTAGCCTCAGCGACATTGAAGGCCTGGAACACGCGTTGGGTGATTTGAAAACTTGGGTTCAAGAAGAGTCAAAGCTTTCTGAACTCGCAGAGTCACTACCCGCTGAGATCCTTGCGCAGGTAGGAGAGGTCGTTTTGCACACACTGATGTCTAGATATTGCAACATGTCCTTCCCGGAGACCTTGTGTCTGCCATGCTCGTATCCAAGTCTTGGTGCTTGGCAGCTTTTCATTTGCTATGGCAGAAGCCAGTCCTTACGTGCATCACTCAGTTTGCCGACTTCATCCGGGTCATCACGAGCCCCTCGCCCCTCCTGCCGTATGCCTCGACCGTCCGTCGTCTATCATTCAACGGCTTTTCAAAGCATCTTTCCGATAGACTCTTCAGGGACATTGTGGCCTGCAAGAATCTGGAGAGGGTCACGATGCCGGGGGCGACCAACCTCTCTGCGTCTGCTTTGTGTGAGGTGTTCGCCAACCTCGAGGAACTGATAGCCATCGATTTGAGCGGCGTAACAGCTGTCGATGACAATGTGGTTTCGACTATTGCGGCGAAATGTCGGCGCGTTCAAGGTCTCAATCTCTCTAAGTGCAACAAAGTTGGAGACGAGGGGCTACTGGCGATTGCTCGGAATCTGAGAATGTTACGAAGGGTGCGTTTGAGGGTAGGGACTCGCTGACAATGCAGATCAAGCTAATGGGCTGCATCCGCTTGACAGACCGATCCATTGTGGCTTTGACACGTTCATGTCCTCTGCTGCTGGAACTTGATCTTGCCCATGTCCCACAACTGTCCATGGACACCACAATGTCCATTTTCTTCAACTGCGCCAACCTGCGCGAGTTGCGCATGAACGACAATCAAAACTTAGCGCAGAACGCGGTACCAGACCTCGAATTAGCGGGTACCGCTGATGAAGATGGCCTGTATGACATTGTGGGTGCTTACCCTTGGTACTTTGTCGACGTTCCTTCGCCAAAGGCAATGTGGAGGACATCTTCACGCCCGTCCGACGTCTCGCTCAGCCAAATCCGGCCCTCCTGCAAGTCTTTCGAACAACTCAGAGTAGTCGACTTCACGAGCTGCCTCAGCATTGGTGACGAGTCCATTGAACACCTAGTGAACAACGCCCCTCAGCTGAGGAACCTCACACTTGCCAAGTGTTCTAATTTGACCGACGCCTCGATAGACAGCATCACAAGGTTGGGAAAACACCTGCACCACCTGCATTTGGGACACGTAGCCAGGTGAGGTTGCACCGAAGATATTTGCTTATTTCAAGCATCACAAATGCCGCAGTTGTGCGCCTCGCCCGGACTTGTACCCGCCTTCGATACATCGACCTTGCCAGTGAGTCAACGAGGGCAAGATTGCGCTGACAGAAGACTGCTCTTTGCTCGGCGACGTGAGCGTCGTTGCGCTTGCCACTTATCTCCCAAAGCTCCGACGTATCGGTCTGGTAAAGGTGCGCTTGTTTGCTCCATCTGTGCTAATGTCCAGGTCACAAACGTCACAAACCTTGCTATCCAATCACTTGCCCAGCGCTCCGCGACATTGGAAAGAGTTCATCTTTCCTACTGCGAGAAGATCTCAGTTCCAGCTGTGGCCTATCTCCTGAACAAGCTTCCCCATCTGACACACTTAAGTGTCACTGGGATAGCAGCTTTCCGCACCCCCGAACTCCAACAATTCTGCCGCACAGCACCTGAGGTGAGCAGCACCCAATGGCCTAACAACTTACACTGATAGGGCTTCAACCCGCGGCAGCGCGCGTCGTTCTGTGTGTACTCGGGCCACGGCGTTGTAGCACTGCGCAACTATCTGAACTTTCAGGCGACCCAGGCTGGCTCTAGCTCAGAAGCTTCTTCGTCTACTCGACCTGGATCGACAACTTCGACATCGTCCCCGCCCCACAACACTACGCTCACAGAGTCCCAAAACGGGCCTCAGGAAGTCATGCTTTCCAACTTGCCGCCTCATCTCGGGCATGTATTCTCCAACGGTAACCATCCGGGCCATGAGGGCTCATATGGTGCCCCAGCGACACAGACATTTGTGTCTCAAGCCTCACGAAGCCAGACGCATGCCCATCCGACAGCATCAGCATCCAACCCCTCTCCAAGCAGTTCGCATGGTCCACACTAGTATCAGTATTTCAACGACACTCTTAGCGAAGAGTGCACATCCCATCTTTGTAGTTACCGGATCTTTGTGTTGTCAGTATTGCTCTGTGATGTAATAGACCGTCCGATTCCGAAATGTCATCCTACTCAAACATCTTCCAAACTCGCTCCCGTCTAGACACAAAAGTACACAAATGAATATCAGCCAGAAGCTGCACAACCGTTAGGCCAGGCTCGGGCCAGTAACAAAGAACACCGATTAGTTCTTCACACTGCGACGTCAGCGACTCCCGGCCATGGCGCTACTTACGCCTTTACAATCGGCACGACAATAATAACGATGAGAACAGCAATACCGATTGCAATGATCACGCGCATCTTCATGTCCTTCCACCACATTTGCTTCCTCACACGGTTCGCGCCGCGGCGGAACCCTTGAGCTGAGACGGCAAGGTTGTCTGGGCAAGTCAGCAAGGAAGTTGAGCACTCGACGCACCAGTCTTGTCCTGAAGGTTGTCGAGGCGTTCGCCTCGCTCAGCGACCTTGGTGATGTTCTGATGCATGATGTCGACAGTAGAGTCGATCTGGGCTTGAATGTCCGCGATCTGGTAAAGGTCAGCCTGCTCGATGCTAGTCACGAACCTTCTGGTTTTGGGGGTTGCTGCCTCCTGCCCCAGACGAAGGACCCGCAGAGGACCCCGAGGGGATGTAAGGGTCGTAAGGCTCGGAAGACCTGTACTGTCAGCGAACGTAGAGGTGAAGCTGGCGAAGTTGACAACGGACATTGCAAAGACGCGCTAGGTGGCAATGGTAGGTAGTTTAAGTATCAATGGCGGGGTTGCAGCGACGGCGATGGCGATGGGGAGCTCAGGTGTTCAACGGAATGGAGGAATGGGCAAGTTGACAATCGTGAGACGAGGGCGGTGATGGACGACGCAGAAGAAGATTGAGAGATCGAAGAAGCTGTGCTGTTCAACACGCGTGCACACGGCGGCGTGCGTTGACACCCGTAGGGCACGCTTGGGGCGTAGGGCAATCGAAGCCCTGGTAACGTGGTTGAAGTCACGTGGAAGCGACCCTTGATCGTTTTGCCGCTCGATTGTCACCCGCCGCGCAATGTCTCAACGTCTCAAGCAAGCTTCAATAGTCAAACGACGGCAGCCGACATAGCAATGTAGATGTTGCGCAAGTCACCACAACCTGACATGGCTCTCACTAGTGTGGAAGAGGGTTTATGCCTTTAGGACGTTTGTATCTAGGTCCTGAGTTCTGATACCTCTGCTGATAAGCGGCTACTCACTCGCTGAAGCACCAGTTATTGACTCGCGAACTGCTGAGGCTATGAGTCTCGAAGCGGTGAGCGAGGAAGCCTTGACTACCATGCTACATCTCGTCGTTGCTGTACATCATCCGTTGGAGACCGCGCCGCGCCTGGCACTGAATGCGAGAGGAGGGTTGGCCATGGTCATCAGGCACCCCGAGTCTGGTGCCCCGCGCAGGTAACCGGTCCAGTCATGACAAGTGCTCAGACGCGCCAGACGCCTCTCACAATCACTCTCCACAGCTGAGCATGCGTTTCAGAACGAGGGTAACAAACATCGGGCTATTCCACAGTAAGTAGAGTACCCTCCAGGTCTGACACAGCAGAGATCGTTCGATCACTAGTAGCCCTGGCGAAAGTTGGGGTGATTCGACTTAGTCCAGATGTTGTTCACCTCATCATCCCTGGAAACGAGGGCAGAGACGGTGTCCAGGTGTGGTCGTGAGTGATCCAATCTAAGCCAGAGCTGACATTTCAAGACAGGTTAAAGTGGTATAGTAAGGCATTAAACCCAACCTGATATCCCAGCCCGTTCTTTTCGACTACTACCGGATCGAATCCAATGCCAATAACGAGATCTGGTTGGAGATCAACTTGGAGTCGCTCTTGAAGGTCCTGCGGAGTGCAGATGGATCCGGTACGATACTGCGGCCGCAAGTGTCTGACATTGCAAGGTGACAATTCCAGAAACGGCGGATCCTCGCTCGTCGACGACGTCATGCTCAAGCTGAACAAGCGGGATAACAGGGCAATCTGGGCTTTCGACATCAAAGGACATGTGCGTAGGCATCTTGATCAACGCTAACCAGACAGAGCCCGAATGGACACCCTATCCATATCAATCACGAAGTCACAGTAACGATACTCTCTCCTCGACGGCAGAATGAACTGAACGAGCCCCTATGTCCCCCGCCAGATGTAAGTGCGTCCGACCAGAGTTACTCAGCTGATACCAAACAGGTTCATATCGTCCTCCCTAATCTAGCGGACCTCAAAAGCATAGTCTCCCGGCTAGGGCACCTGGACGATGATATTACAGTGTCAGCAAGCCATGTATGTCCAAGCGGTTCGCATCTGCTTACGAACAGGCCGGAACGTTGGAACTTCGAGTCAAGAGCAATAAAGTTGAAACAGCCACTTCTTGGACGAATCTCAGAATACCCCAGTCCGATGCGATAGACCCAGCACAACAAAACGAAGAAAAGCTGCATAGCACGAAAGTCTCGGTGCGCGGCTTTCAGAAGTTTCTCACTAGTCACCATGTCGGTGGAACAGCCATTGCTTGTGAGTCTGTTTGCTGTGAACAATGCTGAAGGAGAGGTATATGCGAGGATCATTGCGTAATTGCTTATGTGTACATCGGTCGGTGATACTCGAACGAGGGATTGCTAACTGCCCAGGCGAAGTGAACGAGTCTGGCGGGGTCCTCACCTTTTTCATTCCCGCTAAACTCGGATAAGACGCGTTAGGTGTAAGAGACGCAGTGCAGTTCTACGTATGCATTAGTTGTACAATTGACTTGCTGAGCGCGGCGCTACAGGCACCCATGGAAGCCGCTGTGCCTAGCGATATCTGAAGTCGACCGATCTTCCGATCGTGACATCATGGCGGACCACAATGTTGGCTTGAAGCACCACCTCCACCCGTACCCCTCACCGACGTCGACCGAACAGCTTGGACTTTCCTCACCTTCACTCTTATCACCCCACTCGCTTCCAACGTGGGTCCGAACAACTCATGAAGCCATCAGACTATCCCAACGTGCTCCTATGGGCTCTGGACGAGGTACGGCGGAGATCAAGGCGAGGCTGACTCTTAGACCCATGTCACAGTCACAGCCGCGACCGGGCTGGCGCTGCTCGTCACACAGAATGCCCAGGTAGCGTGGTTCAGCTTGGGAGCACTTACATCGACGCTGGTCGGTGAGTAGTCCCTTGCAGTGACTACTGACGTGAAGCTCGAGCCGTGAAGCACATGATAAAGCAGCCTCGACCCCCGGCCCCCGCACCCGAGTTCGGCAACGCTCCAGTCCGTCCCAAACGGACTTACGGTATGCCTAGCACTCATTCTACAGCCCTTGCGTTCTACTTCTTTTATCTATGGCCCCGTCTGCCCCTGTTCACCAGTCACCGATGGTTTGAGCGGACCATCTTGACTGTCATTACGGGCCTGACGTTGTGGAGTCGCGTGGAACTGGGTTATCACACCCCTCAGCAAGTTCTCGGCGGTGTCGTTGTCGGCGCCATCTTCGCTGTCCTGTGGTCCTGGCTATGGGACAACACAGGGGTCCCTTCGCTAGTGCAGTCTATCATAGACAAGGCCAAGAGCCTGGTCGGCCTGTGAGCGGCGAGCTGCCATAGAACGAGATTCGATGGAGTAGAATATACATGCGATATACAAACACATAACTGTTTAGTTCTTCTGGCTCATGCTGGACTCCCTTGGATACAGATCACCGCCGCTTTAGCTGAGGTCGTAGTGGACAAACTCGCGCTGCTGGCCGTATCCTCCCCTACGCCCTCGTCCACGCCCTCGGTGCCCGGAGTGCCCACCCCTGTGGCCCCCGTGACCCCCTCCGAACTGGTTTCCACCGGCTTCACCGAACGTGTCGAGGTTGCGATGCCTTTCGTCGGCCCGACTGACACGGGATGAGTCCGAGCTGATGTTGTCGAAGAAGCTGGATTTGTTGTATGAGGCTGCCTTGCGCTCGGGTTTGGAGACCTCCTCTTGCTGAGAGACGACGCTGGGGTGGGGAGCACTTTCAGGCTCACCGATCTCGACCGTATCATCGTCCTCGTCTTCAACCTTCTCTGTTGCAGCGGCCTTCATGGCTTGGCGCTCCTTCTGGAACTTCTCGTTGCCCTTGGAGAAATCGAACTCGGCGTCCGGGACGGCAGGTGGTGAGACGTGATGCTGAGGCTTCCTACGGCGGTTTCCGTCGACATTGAGATCCGATAACGACTTCTGCACGCGGTTCATAGCGGCATCAGCGGACGCTGCACCGTGCGACTGTTGGGGGCGAGGAGGCAGGCCGTTGCCGCTGTGTCCGGAGGTGGAACGCTGCTCCTGCGGTCCATTCCGGCTCTATTCTCGTCAGCTACACTCATATCGTACGCAATGAGTTGTCGTGTCAGAAGGAAGGCAACGGAGGAATCCACATGGTTTTATGCGCTCTCGGTTTGAGCCCGTAGGCATTAACATCCGTGAAATGCTTCATCATACAGACATTTCGGGGAACGAAACTCACCACAGAGGCCAGGATGGGATCCACAAGACCGTCGTCGCTTTGCGGGGGAACGTAGTTGTCGATCAGCGCGAGGGACTCGATAGAGTTGGTGCTGAAGTCAGCTATTGCAATCACCTTCCGCGTACTGGAACCGGACCCAGCCGAGTGACACGGAGGAGCCAGGAATAGCTCGTGCAACAGGCCTATCCTCTGTGCCATGGTTGTACACTATCGTCAGTCATGAGATTTGCACAAGACCTTACCGTCAGACAGACAGATGGTCTGTGACTCCTGGTCGATATCTTGGTACACTCCTGAGTACCTCACACCAAGCTTCGAGATAACTTGAAAGGGCTTCCTGCACCGGTTAGCGTCGGGCTGTAGCTTGCGGTCCCTCACCCCTTGAACTTGCTGTAGTCCATGGTCAGAATCGGGTTATGAACCTAGGGTATACTGGAGTTGACGATGTAGACAGACCGTCAAGAGCCAATGGACGAACGCCAGTGTCGGGTTGTACGAGTTGCTGGCTGGATGCTCACTGGTGGTGATAGGCGGGAGAAATGCGTCATAAAGCGAGGCGAAATAATCGGTCCACACGCGCCCACACGCGCCGCACGCGCGCGCGCGCGCCTGATATCCTGATGTCATCGAGTTTCGATGTCGCGAGTGTTTACAGCTTCACACCACGCAACCCCACATTGTCGACGATGTCAACATGACCGGCAGTCTCAACGTGGTAGGAGCATTGTTTGTGATCCTGCTCGTTATATCTGGAAATGTGGAGCGTTCACTATGGTACGGTTTCTTCGTTTATCGGTGCTGAACATCAGGCTCTTTCTCAATACTGCCGACACATTACGTGCTCTCAAGGTAGTGCGCGCGAATGGTCGGGTGATCGGCGTAAGGACGAGACGGAAGAATCTACGCGAGGCTTTGGTCTGCTGGATATCATTTGTGAGCACGCAATGCGGCAGTTGCTAACAATAGCAGGTCGTAGCACAGCCCATCAGTTGGCTCGCCGATAAGGTGCTCGGATGGTTCCCTTTCTATCGCTCGATCAAGACTTTAGTCGTTCTTGCGTGCGCATACTGGAGATTGGAGGTGAGATACAGATGGAAATGCCGCTGACAGCAGTCCTCTGCGCTCTTCTACCAGGTTGCCATTGTGCCTCTGATGAAACGGCACGAAAAGCAGATCGACCTCACCCTGTCGTTGCTCCATGCAACATTCGGAGTCGTCTATCACCTGATAGTTGAGCTGCCCCAGTCTCTCCTTCTCAGTGTCGTTCGTCATTTGCCTCTGTGGCCATTTAACCAGAGTGACACATCGACTTCGTCATCTAACGGCGCTAGTGGTAATCTGCCCTCTGCTTCGGCCAGGACGGGCATTAGCAAGCCATATCGAACAAACTTGAATGTAGAAGCGAAGCCCCAACCGCGTCGCGTTTCGCCCTCGTCAAAAACCAGCAGGCTCCCTGAATGGCCTCCGCCGAAACGTTCTGTCTACTCCGAGGATACGTCCACGAATCGCAAGCCATCGCTTCCGAAGACTGCAGCTCGAACGACAAAGCCCGCGGCCTTCGTCAGCCGGACCACAACCAAAACTCTTCCGACTGAAGCATCTGTCACCAAGCGCAGGAACGTTTCCGGAGCAGCCCGAGCGCCATCTGGCGGCGCACCAGTCCAGGCCAAAGACGGCAAAGTGAAGGCCAAGCCGACACGCGGAGACGCTGTTGAGAAGGCGACCGCCAAGCTCAGGTCATTACCTCGACCGCCAAGCGGCGATCCCGATTACTCAAGCGCGTCGAGCTCCTCGCCACCTGAAGCTCGTCCCAGAAGGTCCCCTGCCGCCCTCGCGAAGTCGCACCCGGACGACGATACCAGTCACACCCATGTGTCGCCCAAGAAACGGTCTAGGGACGACCAGGATGACTCTACCTCAATACCGCCAAAGCGCCGGGCGTCCCGAAAGACAGCGACAGCGCAAAGCAGTAGCGAGGCGAACAGCGGTGGCGCGAAGCCCCCCGGGACCAAGGCCAAGGTTGCACCGGCTTCTGGGAAGCAGCGTTCGTCCAGCGCAGCTACAAAACCCAAGGCCAGGACTGCTTCGTCTTCGGCAGCTGGAAAACGCAGTCGCGTCACGGATGAAGGTGATACACCGCCCAAGCGTACGCGGAGCACGCGCTCTACGATGGGGAAGCGGACCACGAGCTAGGGCAAGCCTCCATAGATATCAACCCATGTAGCATAGAACAACGCCACTGTAAACAAGAATATGCATATGCATGACCAATCATTGAGAGTTGCTTCGCGACACGCCAGGCGCGGACCTACGCCTAGGCGGGGGACACAGCCCCACAGGCGTGGTAGGGCACAGAAAAGGGCTTGTTGGCATTGGGGACAGCGACTGAGCTGTACCACCAGGGCTGGAGGGCACGAGGAGAGTATCCAAGCTGCGCTCGGATTGGGACGACGAAGAAAGCGACGGAGAGCTGCTCTGCGATCGGAGCTCGACCTCAGTCGCATCTGTAGTGATGCGCGAGCGTTCCTCAGGGGGCATGATATACGAAACACCAGTCGCGGGCCGTTCATCACGAGTCCACGCGCCGGTTGCTGAGAGGCTGAGCCCCAACGCACTTGCGCACTGGGTCGGTGTTTCGAACTCCGCCGACCATCTACGGTCGATACGGTCGTTCTCAGAGAGGGACGAGCGGCGCGTCAAGGGCGCCCCGCTCCGCTCACACGAGCTCTCGGGTAGAGGCGGAAGGGGCCCAAGTTGGATGGGCACACTGGGCGGGTCAGTTCCTCGAGCAAGCACGTTAGCGACACCGACCTTGCGGGTGGCGATTGAGAGTCGACCTGCGTTGCTCGGTTAACCTGGGACGATCCCACCGAGGACCTTGACGACCGCGAGGCACCGGAGAGTTTGCGGATCCTGGATGCGAGCGGTCGCATGACCTGCGACTGGCGCGGTGCGGACTGAGACGATGTCCTGGACAGAAGCGAGCTCGGACGCCGGGCGCTGCTGCCGCGTACAGGGGGAAGCAGAGCGATGCTCGCCAGACGTCGCTCCTCTTCTGATGTTGCGTCCTCGTCGCAGAATCCTTCCAACGCATCTAGGGGTGCGAGAGGGGACTCCGAGTCGTCCGAGTCCTCCTCCAGAATCGTGTCCCGCCACTCAGGCCCAGACGCGTACACGCGCTCGCTCGGCGGGACTGCCATCACAGGATGCAGAGTGTCGCCGTCGCCGCTGTCTCGTGATGCCCAGTGCCCCGGGCGAGCCTCATTGCGGGGCCCATAGTACAAGAGAGGCCCTGGGTCACTGGTGGCCGTGGTGCGACACTCGTCGACCGAGAGCGGGCGCGGAGGTGAGGAATGCTGGGCCGTGTTCCAGACACCGAAGCTGTTGCGCGCCGGATCGGTGTTCCGACGGGGTTGTCGAAGGGCAGCGCGCCGAGAGACTGGGGCGGGAGCCAGACTCACGCCCCTCCTCTCCAGGGCGGTAGCATGCACGCAGGGTGTGTTAGTTGCAGCAGAGTTCACGACCGAGGTCTTGCGCGGGACGAGCGTCTCAGACTCTCCAAAGGGCAGGAACGATTCAACGGCCCGATCGCAGCTGGCATCGGCGGGGTACTTGTCCAGGTCTGGTAGGAAGCTCGTCTGCGTCTGGTGGGAGTGAGAATGCCGCACTTGCAGGACGGTGGTCTTGGCGAGCCGTCCATACGATTTTCCGCTCTCGGGGACACCACTGGCGTCAGCGGCGGTCGGAAAGCCATCCGCCGTTGGCGGGAGCTTGTCCAATTCCCGATCCTTGTTAAGCGAGCGCGACTTTCGTGTAAACAGTGAGGAACCGAAGAGGGACGCCGACATTCTAGGGATCGGGTCGAGGTGTACCTGTCGATGTTCAGTTGTTCGAACGAGCAAGCCTAGCCAAGCATGTCAAGTGACGGCGACGGCGAGGACCTCGGGAGCTTCGTGTTCGCCAGCGTCCACTACCTTCCGCAAGTCTGCCTGCCCAGATCGGACAACGCCTGAAACGCGTTGTGTATCGTCAAACGGAATCAGTAACTGTCTGCAAAGGATACCAGCTTCCTACACCCCTTACGACGCGATAGGCGGCACTGAAACTTAGAAGCGTTGATCCCACCAGAATGTGTGGCTCGGCTGCGAGAGGACGCCACTTACTTATAGGTGACGGACACCGCTGCAGGAATACGCCCGCAAACGCGATGCAGAGAGATCCCCTAGATTTGGAAGGTGCGGGGGGCACGGATACTGCATCGTGGCCAAGACCCAAGACACTCTTGGGCTGCCCCTCCGCCGATCTCGCCCAAGCAACTGCGACGCGAGGTACAGCGAGCAGCACGACTCAAGAGGTACCGAAAGTCAGGTGACGATGAATCCACGGACGTCTAAGGAGTAGCTCGGTGATGCTCGGCTAGTGAAAGAGCAGCGATCTGCAGACCCGCGCGGAGCAGCACTTAAGTATTGGCTCACACATCATTGGCACAGGTACCAGTCGGGCGTGCCTTGTCGCAGTCAACTGGAATCAGGTGATCAGGTGCCCCCGTTCCGTCCTGAGGCACCGGGCACGACAGCACCGTGATACCGTGAATGCGTCCTATTAATAAACAAGACTTGCAGGAACCCAAGACTCCGGGCGACCCTATCCGGCCACCGCTCTGGAGGCCATTCGGCCTCAAACTCGTCTGCTGATTGGAAACAGCGTAGAGCCGCGATAACGCAGTCGCGGCAAATGCCGTTCACTATTTATGCCCCGCACCTACCGCCGACGGCCGACGGAGCCTAGATCTCGACGGTGATCAGGCCGCCAGTCAGGGGACTACGTAGTCTGGAGGCTGGAGGCAGTTGTGAAGTTGGTGCAGAGGCCGAGGCAAAACTCCTGCTCCAAGAAGCTGGCACGATGGCCATCCTCTGCCGCTTCGCACTCCGCACCCAGCGGTCGGCTGGGCCGGCTGGGGTCCATAAGCCATGCTCTTCACCGGCGTGCAGGCCATTGCTCAGGGCCACAGCGAAGATTTGCGCCATCTGGGTCGCCGGAATGGCTGCGTGTGCGGCAACGGCCAACGGCGTGATCACAAGGACCCTGGGCTGGTGACAGCGGGCGCTTCGAGCGCAGCGGCGACTGTCGAACGGAGCTCTCGGACTGGGCACGGCGACCAGGGGGTGTCGCTGATATGCTGCTGCCGACGGTAGATGCGGCATTGGAGGCGATGAGCCAGGGCATGTGCAGGGCGTGTGCAGGGCATCAACGACCGGGCTTTTTCAGGCCAAACAGAACGCACACAGGACGACTTCGTACTAGAGGAGATTCGCAGATGCGACCGCAAGGGGCAAGGGGACTTTGGGAGATGGCAGAGAGGGAGCGAGGGAATGAACGGCCACTTAAGGAATCGCGCCTGAAGGTTACGTCACAGATGGAGTCAGTTCCGTGAGACGTTCCTACGAGTCGGTCTCACCCTGCACGCAGCCGCAAACTTAGCTCCCCCCTCATCTCTTGCGCCCCAGCACTTTCCCTCCCGGCTTGAATTGCTACGACGGCGGCTGGCTGGCCGGCTGGCTGGCTACTGGCTTGCAGTTGGCGACACATGCACACGCTTGGCTCGACGCGGGCTCCCTACTCTCGGCGCTTCTAGGCTCCAGGGCATTCCCTGCTGACGACGATTAGCTCACCAGGAGTGTTGCTCAGGAATACGCATTCAGCTCTTGTGGCCGTGATCAAGCTCTGTCTCGCTGCAGCACAGTGATCCACCCGTTGCGTCATGCTCACCCGACGCCCTCCCCACCTCCGTCCCCACCCCCTCTCTCCTGCCCCCTTGCCCCACCTCCTCCTCTCCCTAACTCGTCAGCATGCACGCTCCAATCTCGTCAGCGACTCGCTCGCAAGACCGGACCTGAACATCGCGGGGCGAGACCACCCTAAAGTACGAGTATCCGAGGTCAAACCTAACCAGCGGTCGGCCAACCCCTCCTCTAGCGTATCCATTAAATATTAGCGACCCAGCTAGGTCATTCGGCTACGTTTGCAGCCTCTTGTTATCACTCCCAACACCACATCTTTCACCCACTAGCAAAGACTCGCTTCTGTACTCTACCTTCTTGATCCTCTACCTCCCACTTTCAACGTAACCAGTCATGGGTGGCGGTGGAGCTCCCGCTTCTGACATCGATGCTGTGTTGGCCCAGCACTCCTCGGGTGCGTCCGGCTTCCGCGGTCTGTTCGCCAACCGCAAGACGCTGGCCATCGCTACGTTCGCGTCCCTTGGTGGTGTCCTCTACGGATACAACCAGGTAAGACAATCTGCGAAAGATCAGCCAGCTCACCAAAACAGGGTGTTTTCGGTCAAGTCCAGGTCATGAGGAGCTTCTTCCTCCGCTACCAGGACACTGTACGTACCCCCATTGCTTAGACCGCACGAAGCTGACGCTGCAGCTCGATGAGGAGGATGCCTCGGCTAAGAAGGGTCTCCTCACTGCTATTCTCGGTGAGTGAAAGCAGCGCTGGGATCGGTAGGCTCAAGATCCACCTGCTGACGGCGCAGAACTCGGTGCCATGATTGGTTCTCTCATGGCTGGTCCCCTGGCCGACATGTACTCTCGCAAATACTCGATCTCTGGCTGGTGTGTTGTGTTCATGATGGGCGTTGCCATCCAGACCGGTGCCAACATGCACGTTGCCTGTATCTATGGTACGTTCTTCCGCTGTCGCTGTCTCTCTAACCCGCAGCCGGTCGTTGGTTCGCTGGTATGGGCGTCGGTGCGCTTTCGATGGTGAGATTTCAAGCTCCGCTGTAACATGAAGCCGCTCTCTGACACCAACGCAGCTCGTTCCTATGTTCAATGCCGAGTTGGCCGCACCCGGTATTCGTGGTTCGCTTGTAGCTCTGCAGCAGCTCGCTATTACTTGTGAGTTTTTTAGACACGGTGGCGGCGGTGGGTGTGGATGCCGTTGGACGATTTTGCCACAACGCCACCCCTGTGCCAACGCCTTTAGCCTGCTATAGACAAACAGACGACTGACCCTCACCTAGTCGGAATCATGGTCTCCTACTGGATTGGGTACGGAACGGTGAGTGCAGAGTGCCGTCCAGGCCTTGGACAGCTGTGCCTCGGTGGTCGTTCTCGAGAGAATCGCTGACGTTGTCAGAACTTCATCGGTGGTACTGGCGACAGCCAGAGTGACACTGCCTGGCGCCTTCCTCTCGGTCTGCAGCTCGTTCCCGGTGTCATCCTCTGCGTCGGAATCTGTTTCTTGCCGTTCAGCCCCCGTTGGCTGATGCTCAAAGGCCGTGAGGACGAGTGTCTCATGAACCTGGCCCATCTCCGCGACCTTCCTCCCGACCACCCCGCCGTTCAAGCCGAGTTCCTCGCTTTGCAGGCCGAGCGTCTCGTCGAGCGCGAGGCCGCCAAGGAACGCTATGGCTACGAGGATGTCAACTTCAGGGTCGCCTGCCTCGAGTACAAGCGTCTCCTCACCACCAAGTCGCTGCTCTACCGTCTCCTCGTCGGTGCCGGTGCGCAGGCTCTTCAGCAGTGGACTGGTATCAACGCAATCATCTACGTAAGCAGAACAGCACACGTGCCTGGCGCTAACGGCTAGTACGCCCCGTCGATCTTCAAGGGTCTTGGCCTGTACGGCAGCACAATGGGTCTTCTTGCCACCGGTGTCGTCGGCATCGTCAACTTCGTTTTCACCATCCCCGCCGTCCTCTTTGTCGACCAGGTCGGTCGTAAGCCTATGCTTATCTGGGGAGAGTTCATGATGGCTGTCTCGCACGCAACAATCGCCGCTATCGTCGCCGTTTACGGTCCCTCGCGCGCCGAAGAGGCGGCCGGCATCGGGTAGGTCTTCGTCCTTCTCTTCTCAGCCCTTCTCCTCAACATCAGAGGGCTAATTTCCCAGGTACAGAAATAAATCGGCCGGCAACGCAGCTATCTTCATGGTCTACTGGTACATCGTGAACTTCGCTGTGACGTGGGGACCGCTTGCCTGGGTCGTCAGCGCCGAAGTCTTCCCGCGTAAGTCGATTTTTGATATTTTTTGATATTTTCCGCAGCTGACGTTTTACAGTCGACATGCGTGCCAAGGGCATGTCTATCTCCTCTGCGACGAACTGGATCATGAACTTCACCGTGGCCATGGTTACGCCCGTCATGTTCAACACGATTCGATGGAAGACATACATTGTCTTCATGTGCTTCTGTATCGTTGGTCTCCTGTACTCGATTTTCATCCTTCCCGAGCTCAAGGGCAAGTCTCTCGAGGACATCGACCAGGTCTTCGGCGACAAGTCTGGTGCCGAGGACCAGCGCCGTCGCGAGCGCATTGCCGCACAGATCGGTCTCGACAAGGTCGCGCGCGACGTGCAGCACATCGACAACGACCCGGAAGCTTCTGCTGGCGCTGAGAAGAAGCCCATGCGCGACCTCTAAGCCGCCTGGCCAAGATATTACAACCTGCAACTCCTCTCCGTTTTCCCTAATCACCTCTTGCCTCAACATGTTTGTGCATCGCGCCAGCAAGGCTCAGCTGCGTAACTGTTAATAGTGTAGTAACTTGCGAACATGCAGTTTAATCAGAACGACAGTTAGCGCGAGCCTAGTCTGTTTCAGGAAGGCCTGCCGGCTCATTGTGGACTAGAAAGTGATGGCTCACGGTGCGGTCAGGTGATTCGAAGTGTGAGCGGCTCTGCAGGTCGCGTGCAAGTACTCAAACTGCTGCTCTCAGACGAACAAGCGTCCACGAAGGAGCGCATCGCTCCTCGCCCTTGGCTGACGCAGGTTCTTGAGGAGAGAGATGCAAAGCAGCGGATTTACTCGGTCAACACTAGCTAACAAGAGCATTGGCAGCGAAAGCCGCCCAGAAGAAAGCTAGGTGCTGGAGGGCGTGTATGATACGCTCGCCCTCTAAGCGCCAACCGGCGGTTGACCACGAGGCCGGAATAATTGCGACGATTATTTCGGACAGTGCCACCCCAACCTTTGCCCTCTCGCTTGGCATCTGCTCACGCCCCCTCTTCTCGGCCAGATCTCCCGTTCGCCGCGCCACAGGGTGCCCCGGCGTGCGTCTGCGCGATCACTTCGGAGCCGCCGGGGGCCGACGCGGCTTGTTGGGCCCGTTGGACACCCGCTGGGCCCGCTGCCGCCGGTTGCGGGGGCTACGGGGGCTCGTGGTCCCCTGAACAGCCGCACGCAGCCGCAGAACCCGGCGGCGCCGGTCAGGCATCTCAGACGGTGCCTGTGGTGGCGTCGGCAAGTGACAGGGCGCCTCGACGGGGTTCCAGAAGTTGCCGATGACATGATTATCAGCCTCAGCGGTCACTATTGGCGGTCTCGGGCCGTTAATGGGCGGCGACGTATCCCGCATGGTCCTGTCGGCGACCTCAAGGCTTGTGAGACGCGTCGCGCGCATGCTACTCCGAAACTCGCTCGCGTGACAATACAGACGTTCCTTGCATGATTCGGACAGACTTCTGCGTACAGACATATTACAACTTCTATCACTTGTTACGAGACGAGCATCACCCGACAGCCCTCAGTTTCTCATCGTCACCAAGGTCGATCGCTGGGGCGCGACGCCGAATTCCGTCCTCGGCCTCTAGCACCTCCGTGAGCGCGTGTCGCTGACCCCGGGAGAAGTACATGGCAGGCTCACGCCCCTGCGCAGTAGCGGCGGTGATCAAACAGTGCTGAACTCCCTGCCTGTCAGTTATGGTCGCGCATGGTGACTCACAGAACCCGGCACCTCGAACATTGCGTCCACGAGGATCTCCTCCAGGACCCCACGCAGTCCACGCGCGCCACCCCCTCGGTCAAGACCCTCCTGAGCGATGGCCTGCAGAGCTCGACGAGTGAAAACGAGTTCTGAACCATATCGCCTGAACAGGGCCTGGTACTGCTTGATGAGGGCGTTGCGAGGCTCGGTCAGAATCCGGACGAGATCCTCCACCTCCAGAGCATGGAGGGAAGACACAACCGGTAGGCGCCCAAGGAATTCAGGAATCAGACCGTAGTCCTTCAAGTCGTTCGAGGTTGCCTTGAGTGGCCCTGAGGGGAGGTTTGCGTTGATGGGAGCACCAAAGCCGATCGACTATTTCACGTCAGCGACCATCTGGGCGACAAAACTCACCCCTTTGCCCAGGCGCTTGGAGATGATGTTCTCCAGCCCTACAAAAGCACCCGAGAGGACGAAGAGGATGTTGCTCGTGTCGACGACGAAAGTCTCACCCTTGGAGACTGCTTGTCAGCATTGTTTCATCGGCATACGCACCTCCTGGGCCACCGCTGTAACCAGGGAGGCCTTCACGGACACCCTTCTTCGGCCCCGGTGTTGCACCGAAGCTGCGGTTCATGGGGTTGTTGGGATCCCAAGGGGGTGGGTCGTTGGCGTAAGGGTTGGACTCGGTCTTAGAGCTACCTGGAGCGGTGGACGGCGGGGACGACGCCGTAGGAGCATTAGAGCTGATCGGCGCGTTCTTGGCCGAGATCGTCACACTGGTTCCCTCGAGGATGCGAAGCAGCGCCTGCTGAACACCCTCACCACCTACGTCGCGCCCGCCTCCCCAAGTGCCAAACTCGTTCCCGCCACGCCGAGCGAGCTTGTCGACTTCGTCAATGTGAATGATGCCCACCCTGTTTCGTCAGTTAAGAAGCAGTGACAGACGTACTCTGCACGGCCGACATCGTACTCTGCAGCTTGAAGCAGTCGCAAAATGCAGCTCTCAACGTCCTCCCCAACGTCTTTTCCGTCAGCTTCAAGCGAGACTTAGCACTCACATCCTGCTTGAGTGTACGTGGTCGCATCGCAAGAGACAAACGGGACGTCCAAGGCCCTTGCCAATGTCTTCGCCATGAGGGTCTTGCCGGTGCCAGTGGGGCCACTGTAGCGTCAATAACACATTCCACCACCCACTTACATCATCAGGACATTGCTCTTCTCAACGACGACGTGGGGATCTTCCTGCGTGGCCGTGCCCTGAATGGTACTCTTGACGGCCGCGGCATACTTGGCCTGCGCTTCCTCTTCCAGTCGAGCCTCTTCAGCAGCTCTAGCTTCCTCCTGCCGAGCCTTCTCCAACCTTGTTTCCTCCTCTGAGAGTTCATTAGCGGACCGCTGATCCTCATCTGTACTCTTTCGTCGACGACCACGGGCGGGCTTCTCCGGCTCCGCCTGATGGGGCATTGCGTCGTCCTGCTCTGCGACTTTGCCAAGCAAAGTCGGCGGTCGAAGAGAGGAGAAGTAGCCATCACCTCGCGCTTCCGGGTCAGTTGATGTAGTCCCTGTGGCATGACACGTACCCCACCGCTCTTCGCGAGACAAGACATGGCTGTGGGTCAAGGTGGGGTCGGAACCCCCCTCGGCACCCACAACGCGTGTGGCATCGCGCTGTGGCTGGTTGGGATCGTAGGCTGAGTCAAAACCAGGTCGATCCCAGTTGATGTAGTCCTCGTGGGGAAGAGGCGGAGCCGGAATTGCTTCAGTGGAGGCAGGCGGCGCTGGGGCCGGCGGGGGCGCCAAGAGCGGTTCAATGCGGCGGTAGTGGTTGAAGACCCTTGCCGTGAGCGAAATGCCAGCCGGTCGGTACTCACGCAACAGAAAGCGTCTTCTTGGCCCCCTCCTGGCCGATAATGTACTGAGACAGATGGTTGTACAGCTGCTATGTCAACTTGGACCAGGTCATTGAGGTGGTGGCAACTCACATCCTTGGGAGTTCTGACGGAAGACAGGCTGGAAGACCATCGCAGCTTCACCTGGGAGAACCGTCTGATACGAAAGCGCGTGCGAGCGAGCATGTTGTGGGGTGTCAAGACTACCACCTGTGCTCGAAGAGTGATAGCGACGCGACGAGTCCAGTTAGGCCGTCATCGTGAGTCGACTCGGCCGGCGCACTCCGACGCTTCAGGTGGAGGTGGGGGATGAGAATGCGGAGCCGTGGGAGACCTGCTGACCTAAATCACGTGACCATGGCTGTCCGTCTCCGGCGCGACTCTGGGACGGTTGCTCACCATGTGCCACCCTTCCATCGTCTTCACTCCTTGCTCACCACATCCACTCAGCAGTATCACTTACGCTCCACGCGCCGCGGCTTCGCAGTACCGGAACTATTGCCGATCCATCGCCCTAACTGCTTGGACTTGCCACGCTCCGGTAACCGCGACTCTCCCGGTTTCGGCTGAGCTCTGTTCAACCCATCACGACTTGCTTACCTCCGGAGAAGATACTTCAAGCACAAGCACATTGTCAAGATGAGCAATCTCGCTGATCCCAACAAAATGGTGCCCTTTGAGCCAACGGATCTCAATGATCCAAACCGATCAAATCGACGGGTCGCATAGTACGTGACAAGTTGTGTAACTGGTGCATTGCTAACTTCAGCTTCTACGACCGTTCGTGCAACCTACGCGTTCTTTCGCTGACATACAGACGATGTCGGAAACTACCACTTCTTTTTGGGACATCCTATGAAGCCCCACCGCATTCGAATGACCCACAATCTTATCAGCAACTACGGTCTGTGCGACGAGAACGAGTACGATGCGCCGGAGGGAGCTGGCGAAGGTGCGCGTGCCCTCAATGACTGGGCTGCCGACAAGGACCCGGAAATCCAAGAGGCTGCCAAGTGGGAGAAGCGTATCATGAATGGACCTCGAGGAAAGGCGATGCAGGTATTCGTGAGTACCCAACCCTTGTGGATGGCGACTGATGTATCAGCGTCCGCGCCGCGCCACGAAAACGGAGATGACACGGTTCCATACCGATGAGTACATCGACTTGCTGGAGGCGGTCACTCCGGAGACTGCAGACGCTATGACAGGAGGTGGAATCAGATGTAAGTTGTGACTGATCTCCCCGAGCTGACTTACAGGTTTGACCGGTGAGGACTGCCCTGCCTTCGAAGGAGTGTTCGAGTTCTGCACGATCTCGGCTGGTGGCTCGCTGGGCGCTGCTGAGAAGCTCAACTCTGGTCATGCCGACGTTGCTGTCAACTGGGCTGGTGGTCTGCACCACGCCAAGAAGAGTGAGGCTTCAGGATTCTGTTATGTCAACGACATGTGAGTGACAACCGTGGCTCTGGCTGACGGCCTACAGCGTGCTTGGCATCCTGGAGTTGCTGAGGATTCACCCGCGTGTTCTCTACATCGACGTCGATGTTCACCACGGAGATGGGGTCGAGGAGGCTTTCTACACCACCGATCGTGTCATGACTTGCTCGTTCCACCGCTTCGGAGAGTTCTTCCCCGGAACTGGAGACGTTCGTGACCGTGGAATCAAGCGTGGAAAGGGCTACGCCGTCAATGTTCCTCTGCGCGACGGTATCACCGACCAGACCTACCAGTCTGTTTTCAAGCCCGTCATCAAACAGATCATTGAGACGTTCCGACCAGGCGCCATCGTCCTGCAGCTGGGCGCCGACTCGCTGTCTGGCGACAAGCTCGGTGGTTTCAATCTGACGCTGGAAGGACACGGCGAGTGTGCGCGATATGTGCGTAGCTTCAACATCCCTGTCATGATGGTGGGTGGAGGAGGCTACACGATCAAGAACGTCTCTAAGGCGTGGACGAAGGAGACTGGCATCATGTGTGGCGTAGAGCTGCCCGAAGACCTGCCTTACAATCGCTACCTCGAGTACTTTGGGCCCCGTTACAAGCTCGAAGTCATGCCCACGAACGTCGACGACCACAACCCGCCAGAGTACCTCGAGGCATTGAAGCGCACGATTGCGGAGAACCTGCGTGAGCTGCCGCACGCTCCGAGTGTGCAGATGCGCGAGGTTCCGAGCAAATCCATTTCTCGCGCTATCGGTCTTTCCAAGGACGATGACGAGGATGACCCGGACAACGACATCGACCAGCGCATTAAGAAGATCTTCCGTCAAGGTGGCGACGTTGACTCCGACTCCGACTCTGATGACGACACTGCTGCTTACGCACGGGCAAACCGAGCCCGCCGCCAGGGAGGACTGTCATTGCGCCCCAACCCGAGGCCCCGTGTCAACGGCTTCCCTTCCTCCAAGCGCCAGGCTTCATGCTCGCCCGATGAGGGTGAGGAGCAGGAGGGCCGCAAGAAGCGAAGCTTCTTCTACTCCAAGGCAGGTGACGGAGTATGGGACCCTACGTCTCTTCTCAACCCCAACGCCAAGCCCTCTGATGGCCTGGTGAACGGTGTCAAGCCGAAACTGTTCGGAGGTATCCCCGAGACTTGGAATGTTGGCCGGACCAGCCGCGCGGGCAGTCCTGCAAGCGTGGTTTAGTTGTTGGACATAGTCATAGAGTCAGTGTACGATTTCCGCAGGCGTGTTTCCGTATTGAGTATGAACCATCATATATGTAGATATGGGTGTGAGCAATGAGCAGAGCATGCAAGTGCTCCGTCAGCAGTCGCTTCTCATGAAGAGGAGAATATGTTGGCCTTCAATGCTAGACTTGAATGGACGGCATCAGATTGGGCGGTGCCTGACGCCGATTGTGTTTTGCCACTTGGCGACACAAGTGCGCATCATCCTGGATCGTGATCGCACCTGCACCTCCTCTGCCACCGCTGCGCCCTCCTCACACACACACGTCGAGGATGTCTAAAACAATCTGCAGAGACTGGCAATCTACTGGGTACGTGCGGCGGGAGCAAAAGCATGCTGACACGCAGCAACTGTCGATTTGGCAACAACTGTCGTTTCGCTCATCCTCCTGGTAAGCACCAACAACATGCGGAGACTGAGACCAGGAAACCAAGGCGGCCGGTTTGGCAGCATCAGCTCCTCGAACGCTACCCCTCTGGGGACACGAGCTCCGTCGCAGGCAGCCTCAAAGTACCAGTTCAAGTGAGTGCCCATCCACAACACACAGCTGACAGCAAGTGAGGATACCGTGAAGCTCGAGCTCGGCGCCGAAAGACCACTGTGGGTCATCTCCTGCTTCGGCGCATCCAAGTACGAGCCCAACGTTCTTCAGGGAGACTTGTCGCCCGAGGAGCTGCGATGGAAGGCCGTCCAGGCGCTCAAGGCGGGTGGTGATGCCGTGAATCAGTATGTTGCGGAGGAGAACAACCTTGTGAGCCAGGCGAAGTCGAAATTGGACGAGGCGCTCTCCAACATCCCTCAAGTGGTGCGGACTGCTCAGCGACTGCACGATCTTCGATTCAAGAACGGCGCTGTTCCTGGCACCGACCGCCCTGCAAACTTCAATGAGGACGAGGCGCTGGCTGCGGCCAAGTCAGGCGGCCCTGCCCCTGCCGCAAGTGGATCCGCGTTCGGTCAATCATCCTTTGGGAGCAGCAGCAACGCCGGAGGAAGCGCGTTCGGCAAGTCATCCTTCGGCTCCACCGGAGGAAGTGCGTTTGGCCAGTCTGCGTTCGGACAGAAGGCACCGGCGACCGGCGGCAGTGCTTTCGGGCAGAGCAGCTTCGGCGCGAAACCGGCAGCGACGAGCGGCGGCGCTTTCGGGCAAAGTGCGTTCGGCTCGGGGTCAAGCAGCGGTGCGTTCGGCTCCTCCTCTGCGTCAGGCAGCGCCTTCGGCTCCAACACCGCCAGCCCTAGCGCAACCGGTGGGGGCGCATTCGGCCAGTCGTCATTTGGCCAGAAGCCCGCCGGCTCGGCATTCGGCCAGAGCGCGTTCGGCAGCACGAGCGCGTCGACCCCTGCTTCGGGCTCCACCTCCGGGTCTGCGTTTGGACAGAGCGCGTTCGGCGCCAAGCCTGCAGGCGGCTCTGCGTTCGGGCAGTCAAGCTTCGGCCAGAGCAGCACCGGCGCGAGCACGACAGCCCCGCCTGCGGGTTCCGCTTTTGGGCAGTCCGCGTTCGGCTCCAAGCCCAGCGCCTTTGGCGCATCGAGCACCACCACGACCCCCGCCCAAGGCTCCGCATTTGGCCAGTCGGCCTTTGGGCAGACGTCGAGCCCTGCGGCGCCGTCGTCTGCGTTCGGCTCCAGCTCTAACACGGCTAGCGCCACCACGGCCGCGACCGGGGGCAGCGCGTTCGGCAAGTCGGGCTTCGGCGCGTTCTCCTCGGGCGGCAGCGCTGCGTTCGGGCAGCAGTCGACGCCCGCGACGGGCTCCGCGTTCGGCCAGACTTCGACGCCCGCGGCTGGCAGCGCGTTCGGCAACACGTCGACGCCGAGCGCGCCTGCGACCACGAGCGCGTTCGGCAAGCCCGCGACGCCGGCGGCGGGCAGCGCATTCGGCCAGCCGTCCACGCCCGTGTCCGGCAGCGCGTTCGGCCAGACCTCGACGCCGGCGACGGGCAGCGCGTTCGGCCAGAGCGCGTTCGGCAAGCCTGCCGCTCCCGCGGCGGGCAGCGCGTTCGGGCAGACGTCCACGCCGGCGCCGGCCACGGGCAGCGCGTTCGGCCAGTCGTCTACCCCAGCAACCAGCAGCGCGTTCGGGCAGACCTCGACGCCGGCCACGGGCAGCGCGTTCGGCGCCGCGAGCGCGTTCGGCAAGCCCGCGACGTCGGCGTTCGGCGCGTCGGCCTTCGCGGCCGCGTCGGGCACGCCGGCCGCGCCCGCCAGCTCCGCCTTTAGTAAGGGCGGGGGCTTCGGGCAGCCGACGACGAGCGCGTTCGGCAAGGCGACGTTCGGCGCCGACGTCGACGTCCCCGACGGGTGGAGCTACGAGGACCCGTGGAGCTGCTTCCTGCCCTCGGCCGACGAGCTCGAGGACGAGGTGCGCAGGGCGTTCGAGGCCGTCGCCTTCCAGCCAGACAGGGTGCCCCTGCTCCCGCCGCCTGTTGCGCTGCGCTCCTAGGCCGGCAGTCAGTCCACTTGTATCAGTACTTCACGCGCATGTAACCATTGAGCCAGCCGTGTGCGGCGTGCAGAGGATAGGAGTTCATACATGTTCTTCATTACGTGGGCGTGCGCTAGGCAGCCCGGTCTAGGCGCGGCCGGTCGAGCCGAAGCCGCCGGCGCCGCGCTGCGTGGAGTCGAGGTCGTCGACTGCGCGGACGGGGGCCATGGCGATGCGCTCAAGGATGAGCTGGGCGATGCGGTCGCCCTGGCTGACTGGGGGTCAGTTCAACTCCCAAACTACGAACTCACTCTTGAACTCGTCGTCGTTGTGGTTGAAGAGGACGACCTTGACCTCGCCGCGGTAGTCGCAGTCGACGACGCCGGCACCGACGTCGATGCCGTGCTTGGCGGCCAGGCCCGAGCGCGGCGCGATGCGCCCGTACGTCTCGGCGGGGATCGCGACCGCGATGCCGGCCGACACGATCCCCCGCCCGCGCGCGGGCAGCACCGCGTCCTCGGCCGCGTACAGGTCGTAGCCGGCCGAGAGCGCCGAGCCGCGCGTCGGCACCTTGGCGTTCGGGAGGAGCAGCTTGACACGCAGCTCGTTCTGCGTCGGCTGCGGCGCGTCCTGCTCCTTCGGCGTGCCCGCGCCGTTCGCCGGCGTCGACGCCTTCGACGCCGAGTTCAGCGACGCAGCGACGCCCGACACGAGGCCAGTCGGCACAGGCACAGAGGGCGATGACGGCTCAGAGTCGCTCTCGGGCACCTCCTTCTCAAGGCTGCGCGCGGTCTGCCCCTCCTTCTTCGGCTCGGGCTTGGGCTCCTCCTTTTTGGGGGCGGGCTTGGGCTCCTCTTTCTTGACCTCGGGCTTGGGCTCCTCCTTCTTCGGCTCCGGCTTCGGCTCCTCCTTCTTCGCGGCAGCAGCGGGGGCAGGAGAGGGCGCCGAGCTGGTCTTGGTGGGCGTCGCAGAGATGGGCGTCTTGTTCGCCGACGTAGCCTTGGTCTCGAGGTCTACGAGGTTGGGGCGCGCGGTCTTGCCGCCGAACCAGTCGGCCGCAGAGAGAGCGGGCTCGATGGAGTTTGCCGGGGGGTAGATGCTGGGAGGTCAGTTGATGCCACAGTTCCGTTAACTAGACGTACTCGGACTGGAAGCCCTCGGCCTTACGGGGGACAACAAAGCTGAGGGGGTCGATGCCGCCGCCAGAGAGCTTGAAGGCGCGAGCAATCTCGTTGTGCGAAACATCGAGTCCGCGGCGGGGGATGAATCCGATACCGCGCTGGGGGTCAGAGGACTTGTACTCGTTCAGGAAGTGGAACTGGTCGCCCTCGAGCTCGTAGTAGCGGATGTTTCCGTCGCTGAAGTCAGCTTGTGAACCGGCAAAAACAGCCTACCCCTTGCCGGCGAGGAAGAGGACGTCGTTGCCCTCGGCGAAGAAGGGAACGATGATACCCGCGCTGGAGTCGAGGCTCTGCGTGTCGAGGTTGGTCAGTCCGGCCGTGTCCCAGAGGGAGAGCTGGCGGTCCGACATTTTAGAGAACTGCGGAAGTCAGCTGCAGAAAACACATCCTAGCTCACGCCGGTCGTAGCAATGCGGTCGCGGTCACCAAGCCAGACCACACGAGAGCCCTTGATGCCTCCGTGGCCGTCTGTGATGCGGACGGCCTCGGTGCCAGCACGAGGGTCGAAGAGGCGGAGCTTGCGGTCGCGACAGGTGGTGGCCAGGAGCGTGCCGATGGGGTTCCAGCACATGCTCTGCACGCTGTCCTTATGTCCGGTGAGGACAATGTTGGGCGAGTCGGGGCTCTCGATGTCCCAGATACGCAGCTGGTGGTCGCCCGAAGTCGAGGCGAGAACGTTCGAGGCAGCGGGGTGGAACTGGACCTGGCCAACCTTGCGGCCGCCGGCGTTCATCTGGCCAACGGGCGAGAGGTCCTCGGCCTCCCAGTCGTCCTCGCCCCATCCGTTGAACATGCCATCGTCGATCTTCCAGACGAAGACTGCCTGTCAGCTCAGTTCGATGCGTAACGCGAGCTTACTCTTTCCATCCTCGCCGCCAGAGACAACGAGGTTGTCATCGAAGGGAGACCACGCGGTGTCGAGGCTGTCTCATCAGCAATTTGTGACGCCTTGTGACATACACAGGGGCGGTGTGACCGCGCGCGAGGGGCAGTAAGTCCGGGAGCTTGGTGGGGAAGCCCTCGGGCTGGGGCTGCTCGAAGGGCGAGAACGAGGGGAGGACAGCGAACGCCTGGACGTGTCAGCTATGCCTCCAGCGCAGCCGCAATACTCACACCACCTCCCGAGACCTGCCAGTTGACAGCGATGTATTTCTGCGACGATCAGCCTCTCCGCCCTCAGTGCGTCGTTCCACCTACACCTCCGGCGGTCACGAGGTCAGTGTCCCAAGCGCTGCCGCTGATCTTGGCATTCTCGTAGTTGACCTTCGAGCGGTTCGCAAACGTATGCCTGTACTTGCTCTGCGAATGTTAGCTTGTCTGCACTTGTGGAATGTCTTGTGCTGCACGCGAGGCCGACGTAGGTAGGGGCATCTCGCGGCCGTTCCAACTGTACCAGCCCCTCCTGGTGTCAAAGGACTCACTGGTCGCACGAATCTTGACATTGTCAACCGCGGGCTGTCTCGGGGCGAAGCGAAAGAGAGAACGAAGGACCAAAGGAGTGGGGTTCAACAGTGATGTTGAGTTTGAAGCTGGCTTTGCGGTCGGATAGTCGCAATCACGGTACCGCGCTGTCACATTGCGTCCCCCCGCAATTCAGCCACGTGGATCAGCATGCAGCCACATCTGCGTTCCGACCTCGCGGTTCACCCGCTTGCACTTCACCCGCAACGGCAGACGCGTCCATGCATCGATCGTACAACGAGATGCTGCTGCTATGAGACATTTTACAGGCTAGATGTATAACGTGTTTTCTGACGACTCGGGAACTAGAATTATAAAGGAGAGGTATAAGCCTAAGCTGCGGTTCCTCGTTCCAACCGGAGTGTTCTAAGTGATGGTGATGATGTTGCCCTTCGCGTCGCGGAGCACGACAAGGTCGCACGGGATCGTCTCGCCAGTGTCCATGTAGGTGAGCGCGGTGGGGTCTAAGGGGTCGACCCTGTTCGTTAGCATCAATCAACGAGGAGGGTGGGGATACCCACTTGATGTTCATCTTCTCGATCCAAGAACGACCAAGCACAACGTCGAAGTGCTGCTCCTCCGACAGCATGACGGGGTGAAGAGCCGTCTTCTCTCCGACCGTAATGGGCACGTTTCCGAGCATCACCAGTCCGCCGTAGCCGCCGAATCCAGGGCGCTCCTTCCGGGAGATGAGGCCGTGACGAACGGCAAACGAACGCGAGACATAGACACCGCGGTAGCCCTGCTTGAGAAGCATGCGGACGCCCTCGACATCCCCGACAGCACCGACGACGGTCCGCACTCCGTTGTTCGCGTGGAACTGAACGTTAGCTGAGACCAGAGAAAAGGGAGAGGCAGATACACACGTCGTCGAACTGGCGCCGCTTCACATCACCCAGGGGCTCCGCGTCATCGTCTCCCCACTTGCTCCTGCGAGAAGCCGTGCTCCGCATCGACCGGACGCTGCGAGCGCGGTTCTTGTCGCGGTTGGGAATGCACAGAGATGTGGAGGCCGTAAGGGGGTCGGTGCCGGACCGGATCACAATCGTGCTGTGGGTCGACGGCGCAACAGAGACGCGAGAACCAGCTCGCGAACCGGCCCTCGACGAGGGGCGTCCGCCCGCAGTGCTGCCGTTGGTGTTGAGCCTGGAGTTGCTCTTCTTCTTCTGAGAGCGGTTCGCGAACTGCTGGCTGGCAGAGGCATAAGCAGGAGGAGGGGGCGCGAGGTAGCCGTTCGACTTGTTCGGCTGGACAATGTGGAGGGTGACGCTGGGCATGGCCTTGCCCTGGCGGTCCTCCGTCTTGAAGCGCTCGGTGACGATGGAGAGATCGTCGTCTGATGGTCAGCTTTGTTCTCACGGCGAGGGTCGCGATCAAGGGCGAACGGAGCTGCAGGCGTTCGCGTCAGTCTCACACTCACCGTCCTCCAAAGCCCAACGGTCGCCATCGAACTCGTACACGACGCCAGCGCCATCACGGTTGCTTCGGATGGCGTTCTCGTCGGCGTCGTCGAGCTTGGCCTTTGCAAGGATGCGGGACAGGAGAGCGTCGCAGTCCTCGGTCTCTGCGATGGCGGTCAGCTCGATTTTCAGTGGGAGAGGCCAGATTCTCATGTGGCCTGGTCGCGGTGGACGTACCCTTTGCCTTGAGGGCGAAGGTTTTGTTGGGTGCGTGGACGTTGTATATGAACATGGCGGTCAAAAGAAGCACGGAGAGAAGCAAGTGTGGCGGAGGAAAGGAAAGAAGATGAAGGAACGAGATATGGGTGCGCGATGCCACCATCCATGTAAATAGGAGGGGTGGAAATGAATGATGTCGCGCGAATAGATGTCCGGGGCAGAGAAAGTGCAGGGCTGGGGCCGGAGGGCGTGTCCTAATTCAGCCATGTAGGACGGTGGGCGCGGTGGGCCATGAGGTCAGGGCCGCGGGCCCTATGACGTAGGGCGTCTTGTGTCTGCCTGGCGCTGGGCGCGCTGTGCCGGCTGCGGCGGCTGAGGGAGGAGGGACTGAATTAGGCCTTAGGATCACGGAGTGCGTGGATTCGGCCAACCCAGCGCGCGAGGTGGCAGCTGGCCGCGCTCGGCCTGAGCGCAGAGGACAAAGGCACCACCGCACGACTACGGCTGACCGGCTCTGGCTGGCAACGAGAAGTCACTCCCTGAGCTGCCTGCGACCAGCGGCGACCACGCGTGCACGCAATGTCATCATAACCTCTGCCTCCAAGCTTTGCTTTGCCTTCCTCTTTCGATTTGGGGTCCTCTCCCGATGCCCCTGCCCTCCCATTGGCCGGCCCCTTCGATCTCCCGAGCCCTGCCATGCCATGCATCCTGCATCCTTTCTTCCCGGCCGGCACACCTGAATGTCGATCACCCCGTACCCCCTGCACCTGGCGAGGTCCACCGCGCGCACAACTCAACCCAAAACGCTGCACAGCGCGAGGCTTGACGCACATTGCGACGCGCCCCCTCTTCCTGCACATCACGTGCATCTGTCCCAGATCTCCCACGTGTCGGCGTCGCAGCGTCGGGATGTCTTGCCTCCGGCATTCATGTCGTCGGTCTCTTGATCCCGAACGTTAACAGGTGATTGCGCATTGCGTCCTGCCAGACCACCACATCAAGTAGTCTCGGCTGAGTCTGAACGATGCAGGTCGATGCTACCAGCGCTTTTTGTGCTGGCGCCCGCTGCTTGGGGTGCTACAGTCACGCAGACGGTCCTGTGTTATCGGCGTGTCTCGTAGTGGCACTGGCGGTACATAGACGGAGCCCGCTAGAGTGTTGGCCACGTACCACTGACGAGCGTCCGTCCGGCAGCCGGCAGACCATCAAGCTAGTAACTAGCATGCTGAATTCCTGTGATACGCGGTACTCCTCTTGGTCCCGCAGGCGCGAATGCTGGAACTTGCAGCCTGTTATCATGAGGCACCTGTGGGCCACTTGGCATACTGCCTCAGCTTTGTGCGGATGCCATGGCCACCGTTCAAGGTGCACTACCGGCCCTATTGGCGCTTCTCCACGCGGGATTATTGGAGAGGATATAATGACTGTCAGAGGCAAGTCACTGGGTGCGGACGAAGCATAATCACTGTCAAAAGTGACACTTTCCTCACAGGTATTCAGTATTTCCCCGCTTCAAGTCTTCCCCGCGTGCCGACTCGCTTCACACGTCTGGCTCTCTTCATCTGGCGCATAAAACCAGGTAGCTATTCCTTTTCAGAACGTAAGGGTGCAGCAGCTCGAACCCTCGCACGGTGCCGGTCCGTCGACGACCGTTCTAGTCGCAGACAGCGGCAGACGCTACTCCACTGCGGCCGCTGTTCCTGTTGAGACTCAGCCCGTCGCACTCGCACTATTCAGAGTCGCCCGCTGCCTTGTACACTGGCACCGCTGCTCGGCTCGCGCAGATTGCCCAAGAATGTTCGCAAGCGTACCCCGTAACCTGGTGAAGTACTCGAAACCAGTCCTGCTAGGACCAGCACTGCCGAACGCACTTGCCCATAATCGACGCTCTGCTGGATGCAATTTCAGACAGCGCACTCTCCGAACTACCCTATTTGATTCTCCTACGTTTCCCAGCGGAGCATACCGTGTACAGCTGTATCCAGACGACAACGGCGCCGGTTGAGCAGTCGTTGCAGCCGGTAGTGCCACGAACGTCCCGTGATCGGCCAGTCGGTGTCTAAATGACGTACGTACCCGAGCCGACGCCTCCCACCTCACCATCCTCCTCCATCCCTCCGCCTCCGCACACATCCATCCCAAGAGAATGAAGGTTCTAGTCCTCGGCGCGAGCGGTACGCCCCCTTTCCTAGCGCTGACGCACGCTGACAGCAGGCTTCGTCGGCTCGGCGGTGTGCGCGGCCTTCGTGCGCGCCGGCCACAGGGTGCACGGGCAGACGCGGAGCGCGGCGACGGGCGCGGCGCTCGCGGCGGGCGAGGTGGTGCCGGTCGTGTGTGACCCGTTCAAGGAGGCGGAGGTGTGGGCCGCGGTTGCGCGGGACGCGGACGTGGGTGAGTCTTGCCTCCGGGTCCGCCGGCCGAGGCAGCGCCCCGGTGAGTGTCGCTGATATGAAAGTGGTGGACGCGCTCGCGTCGCTCGGGCTGAAGGAGGCGAAAATGACCTTCGCGACCGTCCTCAAGAGCACGAAGCACCGCGCCTGCCCCGTCCTCCCCACCTATGTCTACTGCTCGGGGCACTATGTCATGGCGGCCGGGCTCGAGTGGACGGACGAGCGGCAGCCCGCCCTCGCGCGCTGCAACCCCTCGTCAGCCTGGCGGCGCGCGATCGAGGACGCCGTGCTCACTTCCCCGGCGGTTAACGGCGCCGTCATAAGGCCCGTGTGCCTCTACGGCCGGGGCGGGGGCTACTTCGGCGCGTACCACTTCGCGCCAGCGCTGGACGCAATCCAGAAGAGCAAGAGGAGGTTCGAGTCGATAGTCGGCGAGTCAGGCAAGATCGCGACCGTGCACTGCGACGACGCGGGCGAGCTCTTCGTCGCGGTCGCCGAGCGCGTGAGTCCCCGCTGCCGAGAGGCGCTCACGCCCAGGCCCCCGCGTGCCGCGGACAGGTCTTCGTCGCCTCAAACCCCGCGTCCGACAACATACGCGACATCCTCGACGGCGTCGTGCGCGTTACGCGCATGGACGGGTGGGACGCGCGCGCGCCAGCCGACGGTGGGTGCCCCCCGGAGCACGCTGACGGACAGACGCGGAGCGCGCGTGGGTCACCCCCGTGCTCCAGAAGCCGTCGCTGGGACATGCGCTCACGGGCTGGGCGCCGAGACGCGCCGGCCTCAGCGACGCCATCGACGTGTACTGGTCTGCGTTCCTGCACAACCTGCCCAAGGACGAGCAGGCCGAGCCCGAGTGGGTCGTGCTCTGATGCGAATGCAGCCTTTATATACCGGAAGCTTGCTCTCGGCTTACATCTGCTGACGGTGGCCTCTCATCAGCGACTGACACTCGCTGCGCTCGCTCGCTCGGCCCGCTGCCAAATAACGGATACATGAAGTCTACATCTAACAACTACTCCTCCTCGCGGTCCATCCGCACCTCGTCCAGGTACCGCCGCACGAACTGCTCCAAGCCCGCGACGAGCGGCGCGCGGTCCCAGCTCTGGCGCGCGCGCCACACGCGGTCCAGTAGCGCCGCGCGCAGCTGCTCCAGCTCCTCCACCGTAAGGAGCGCCGTGTCATCGCGCAACGCCGCGCGCAGCCCGCCCAGGTCTGGCACCTCCAGCGGCGGGTACACGGGCGGCGGTGTCGGCGACTTGGCCGGCGTCGCTTGCTTCGGCGTGGCGGCCGCAGGGGTAGCGGCTTTCGGCGTGGCAGCCACCGGGGTAGCGGCCTTGGGAGTCGCCTCCCTCGGCGGCGTAGGCTCCTGGGCCGGGCTGCCGTTCGCGGGCACCGGGGCAGGCTTCGCCGTGATCGCCGTTGTCGGGTCACTGCCGCCGATGGGCTGCACGGTGGCGGCAATCTCGTTTGCAGTCTCCACCGCCGCCTCCGTCGCGGGGTCGACGTCCATGGCGTCGTCGCGGGGGCGCTTCGCAGGGCCGTTCTCGTCCTCGCCCTCCTCCCTCGGCCGCTTCAGGCTGGCGGCCTCCGCCTCGGTTTGCGGCTCAGCGACGGCCTCGCCGTTCGCCTGCTCCTGACCGCCCGCCTGCTCCTGCTCCTTCGCCTTCTCCGCCTCACGCGCCGCCCGCGCCTTTGCACGCTCGGCCTTGCGCTCGCGCATGCGCTCGCCGTACCGCGCAAACTCGGGGATCCACTTCGGGTCAAAGCTCTGCACGTGCATGCGCGCGTGCGCCGCCATCTCCGAGATCTTGAGCTGGCGGTCCGCGTCCAGCGTGTGGTTCGCGTTGTCCTCGATGAGCGCAATGTCCGCGAGCACGTCGTCCGGCGTAAAGTACTTGTGCTTGACAAGCTTGCGCTGGATGATGTCAATGTCCACGTTGTGCGCCTCCCACGGCTTTGCGACCGTCGCGACCGCCTGCTGCTGGTCCCCGGCTTCGGTAGGCGCCGCCGTCGACACGTCGCCGCACGCCGGCGTGATCGTCACGGTGGGGACCGCGGGGACCGCGGGGGCCTCGGTAGTCGCGGCTTCAACGACGACAGTCCCGTCAGGCTGCGCCTGTGCCTCTACGACCGTCGTCTCGATAAGCGCTGGCTCCATCATGATCTCCCCGTTGGCAGTCTCAACGGGTGCAACGACAGGCGCAGCAGCGGGTGGAGGGGTCTGCGGCGGGTTGGCGTTCAGCGCCGCCTGCTCCGCCTGCCAGGCGGCGTGCGCGAACGCCTCTTCCTTGACGATAGAGGCGGGGCGGCGGTACTTTCTCATGAACTCGGCGATCAGCGACGAGAAGCTGACGAAGAGCATGTTGCGGGCGGCCGCATCGCGCTCTAGCTCGCGCTGGACCTCGGCTTCCGTCGGCTTGCGGGGAGGCAGCGGCTCGGCCGGCGGGAGGATCTCGAGGACACGCTTCTTCCGCGGCACTCCGTCGGGGAACTCGTTCGGGGGGCGCTGCACAGAGTCCAGGAGGTCCGAGAAGAACGCCTCCCTCTGCGTAGCGTTCGGCTTGCCAATCTCGATGCGGCTCTCGTCGCCGATGCCGAACCACTTCCTGACGTCGGACGGGATCGACGAAAGCGGGCCGTCGACGATGGCAAGGAGCAGCACCGGGTCGGATGGCGGGATGCTGTCGAGCAGCGCCCTCGTGGTGGAGCGCGCGGCGTCCGAGATTGTGTACGCCCACTGCGCAAGCGAAGGGATGAAGATGACACTCGGCTGGTGGCGCTTGGCCTCCACGAAGAGCTGCACGACAGCTGCCTCGGGTGTGCGCGTTGAGTCACTCATGAGCGTCGCAATGTCAAAGGACTGCACGTGGAAGCCTTCCAGGTGGTGAAGAAGAGCCGGGCCAAGATACGTCTGACCCATGCCAGCTTCACCGTAGATCAGCAGACGCGGGCGGTATGTCCGCAGCTTGTCGAGGGCTGGCGTCAGTTCGAGAGCCGTCGAGCCAAAACTTACATTGCAGCATGAGCTCCTTCTCGAACGTGTCGCCGTCGTCATCCTCGTACTCGGCTTCCTCCAGAGCAGTTCTCTTCTTGACGGGTGGCATGGCGAGGTCAACGGCTCGTTTAATGCCTTCGAGGCTGTCAGAGAGTAGTGGAACAAGCTGAGGCGGGAGCTGCGCGGCAGCTGAAGATGCTGAGCGAGCACTGGATGCAACGATTTCTGATGTCAGTCACAGTAATTGCCGTTTACTCACTGTTGACTGCAAGCATAAAGTCCTTAGGCTGCACCCTCACGGATCCGGCCTGGACTTGCAGACGATCGGTTGACTTGTAGATCTGCGGGTACCGCCTCTGGATGGCATTCAAAGCGGCTTCCGTGCACAGTGCTCTGAGATCTGATCCGCCGTAACCCTTCGTGAGCGTGGCAAGCTTGTCGAGCATGGGTTCCGGGAGCTGGGGGTCCCACTCGCGAGTGTTGATCTTGATGATCTGCTTGCGGGCATCGATGTTCGGCAGCGGGAAGTAGAACTCTCGGTCGAAACGGCCGGGGCGTCGAAGAGCAGGGTCAACGGCGTCCGGTCGATTGGTGGCACCGATGACGATGACCTGCCCTCGTCCGTCCATACCATCCATCAACGCGAGCAGGGTGGAAACCAGACTCGCGTGAATCTGGTCCTGTTTGCTGCTTCGGACCGGTGCCAGACCGTCAATCTCGTCGAAGAAGATGATCGATGGCTGAGAAGCTCTCGCCTCCTCGAAGAGCATGCGGAGCTGGCGCTCCGCCTCACCAACCCACTTCGACAGCACATCGGCGCCCTTTCGCATGAAGAACGAGATCTTGGTGTTGCCGTTGCTGCAGGAAGCAGCAAGCGCTCTAGCGAGGAGGGTCTTACCTGTACCAGGAGGACCGTGGAACAGGACACCGCGGGGAGGAATGATGCCAAACTGCTGGAAGAGCTCCGGGTACAGGAGGGGCAAGGCAACCATCTCCTTCAGCTGGTTGATGTGGTGGTCCAGACCACCGACGCGGTCGAAAGTCACATTGACGTCAACTCCAAGGGGGTCGGCATCCGCCGTATTGGACTTCGGGTTCACGCGTCCAAAGTTCGGAACGTCCGAAGGGCCAGCAGCCCGACCAGGCATGCCGGACGGGCCACCGACCGCCCCACCACCAGCGGCAGCCGCAGCACCACCACCGGCGCCCAACGCCGGCAGGTCCATGTCCGAGTCCGACGAGTCCGGATCTCCCATGGCCTGCGCAAAGTCCTTGCCCTTGAGCGACCAGGGCAGCGTCTTACCGCTGACTGCCGTGCCAAAGTTGGCGGCGCCGGCACCAGGGAAGCCTCCTCGACGCGCACCGCCTGGGCGTGAGGCAGCCGCGATAGCGTTGTTCATGATCTCTGCTGCCTGGATCTCGGCGGAGATGTCCATCGGTGGCAGCTCGTAGTTGGGGCGAGATGCACGCTTGCGTAAGGTCCGCTTCGCTCCGTACGAGTCATCCGAGTCCATCGCTCGAGTTGACCGGGTTGCTCTGACAGACGACCGCGTCGCGCGGCGGGTCGGACGACGGCGAGGTGGCGAGTCGTCATCAAGGAAGTTGTCGTCATCGTCCTGCTCCTCGTAGTCATCAACTACTTCGTCGGGGCTCTCCGGCTCTGAAGACTGCTCAGACTCTGTCGGGGCGAACGACTCGGCGTCGGCGGACGAGTGACGCTGCCGTGACGGCTGCCTGTTCCTCTTAGGGACAGGAGTGTCATCCGGCGCGGTGTCGAGTACCGGCTCATCGGCGCCGTTGACCGGTGCGTCTGCTTCTTCATCGTCGGGGTCGACAATGCGACGGCGGGTCTTCCGTGTCGAGGCTACCTCCTGGATGACCGGGCTCGTGTCCAGCATGTTGTTCTCAAAGTCGTCGTCGTCGGCATACCGTTCGGGAACCTTGCTTGACCTGGATGAGCGGCGGGTCGGTTCAGCGTTGGCAGGCGCAGGCGCGGGCGGTTCGAAATCGGCCTCGCCGTCTGCATCCTCGTCCTCCTCCACGACAGTACGACGTGTAGCCCTCCTACCGCTCCGCGTCGGCCTGCTCACCACGGGTGCTTCGGGCTCGCCTTCAGCGTCATCGTCGTCCTCGGGCTCATCCTGGAAGTCACCGTCGTCTTCGTCCTCGTTGTAGTTGACATGCTTCGCCGCCCGGCCGCGCCGAGGGCGGTCTGCAACAGGCGTCGTGACCTCTTCTTTGACGCCTCTTCGCGATCGCGAGGGCATATCACCGCTGTTGTTGATGCGGAGGATGATCTTCGGGTTGGATGGCAGTGTGGCTGAGGATGGGGAGTCAGCCTTGATAGGAGGCTGCTCCGCTGCTACAGGTTCTGAAGACGTGGGTGCCTGGGGCTGATCGGGTATCTGCTGTTGTTGTTGTTGTTGCTGCTGCTGGTGCTGAGCGGGATAGGAGGAAGATGGCCACCCTTGCGAATGCTGATCAAAGGTAGGCGGCAGCGGCGGGCCAGAGAACGAGTGAGGAGCGGTCTCGTAGGCAGGGGTGATAGGGTTGCCGTAGCCGTCGACGCGAACAGCTTGTTGAAGGGGTTGCTGGTGATTGGTGGCTTGATCGAAGTACGGAGGATGGTTGACTTGGTTCAGGTAAGGCACGTGAGCGGGGCCGGAGGGCAGTTGATGGTGATCAACGACGCCGTTAGGGACCTGGTATGACGCCGAGGGGTGGTAGCCCTGTTGGTAGGGGTTGGGCTGGGCGACGATGTGGGGAGGGTAGCCTTGGGCGGGATGGAAGTCGGGGTGGGGTTGAGGGGAGGGTCCCGGGTAGTAAGACCCCGAGGGCTGACCGCCGATGCCGATGCCGTGAGGAGAGTTCGGAGGTGGATGGGAGTGAGGGTGATGGGGGAGGTTGTAATCAGGCTCGGGCGGACCCCGTGGAGTGCCCGACATGGAAGGGCGCCTTTGGGGGCGCGGTGGGACGAGAAGAGCGGCGACGGGGCGTGTGTGCGGGCGGAGTTCGCTGTCGTCGTTGTTGTTGGTACGCCCTGGTGGTGGAGAGAGGGTGGATGCGCGTTTCAACTCGGACGTCGAGGTCGTTTCGGCAGTGGAAGCGGTCTACGTGCTGGTTACTGGTCGGGTCACCAACGGGCCTACGTGACGCAGCCAGCCTCGCAGCCTCGACAGCCGTCGCCCACGGCGATTTGGTTCCGCGCGCTGGCGTACACAATCTACCACTCACCGCTGCGCCCATTTGATTCCGCGCATCCGCCTCAGCTTGTGCCAGCTCGGACCGAGTTCGCTGCGCGGAAGACATCCACTCACCTGGTGCACCACGTCCACGTCGAACGCAGCAACTCGACCGACATACCTGTAGATGAGTTTCTCTGTCAATCGTCCCTCTTGCAAGGGGCATCAGTGTCAACGTCAATACGAGGCCGCGCAGTGACGCATCGGGATTCTTGAGCAGGGTGAGGAGGCGAGCATGGAGGTGGTGATGAGCATGAGGAGGGTATGAAGAGCATGCGAAGTGGGCAATGAGAAGAGGAGCGAATGCAAGATGGAACGAGCAATGGTGACTGGACGCTGGGCAGTGAGGGTCGAGGGTCGAGGGTCGAGGGCAGGCGGCACCGGGAGCTGAGCTGGGCGGAGGATTGTCCAGCCAGAGTTTAGGTAGCCGCATGCACATGGCCGACTGACCGACTTTCGGACTAGGGGACGCGAGCTGCGACGCAGACAACATGACGCATGGCTTAGCAGGTTGGACTGGACATTCGAGCGGGTGGAATGGAGCACTCGAACTCTGCTGTCTGAACCTGGGGTCGAAGGCCAGCTGCCAGCTGCGCGTAATCGGGGCAGGGTTTGACGGGGGTGAACCGAGAGCCTCGGGCAAGGCGAGGTGGGCCTGGCCTGCACAGCCATGTCTGTACATGTACATGCTGCTGTGCCTACGGCCTACGGATTTGCCAAGGATGGCTGCAGTCGGCTGGACTGGGCTAGCAAGTCGACCGGGATGAGGTGGAGGTGAGATAGGCTGGCCAGACGGGGATCGGCCTGCTCGGGTCGCGCTACGTGCGCTTGCGCACCTACTTGGGTGCTCGTGGTGTCTGTGTCCGATCGAGGACTGACTTGATGACTTGGCATGGACTACATGGAGTGCACTGCTGCACTACTATGGAACTGTGGACCGAACGATGATGACAGGGCTCAGGAATCTCGAGTGCCATGTAGCGCGGGGCCTAAGGAAATCGGCCATGTCCACTCGCTTGCCACCGTTAGGAGTGTGCCACCCACCGCACAGCGCCGAAAGCTGAAAAGACAGCAGTATCTGCACGTCCAGGTCTGCACTGAGACGTGCTGCACCTGAGCCTATCGAGCCAACCCTCGGACCTTGATCTCGCTCGCATGCCCCGCCCTGTGCAGTCCCTGCCGTTAGCAAGCATCCCAGCCCTCACTCGACCCGCTTCCCCCTGCATTCCCTACCCACTCAACCACCTCCCTCCACTCTGACCCACACACTGCGCGCACTCACCACATAGCGTGATTTCCGCCAGAGTCATCATCCCCGCCCTCTCTCTCACTCTTGCCACCTCCGTCTTCCCAAGCATCTCCCATCACAGCACACCCTCCTTCCATCCACACCTCATGTCGGCGCCAGCGCAAGACGACCTGCCTGCGCGCCGCACACACCCCGCCGCCGATCCCGGTCCCAGCAACCCCTCACACCCGGACCAGACTAACCCTCCCGCCACCGACGATGCCTGGGCCGCCGAAGACGTCGACATACCCGACGGCCTGAGCGAACTGTTCACTACGCTCCCTCCACCCTTTTCAACCTCCCGATCCGGTTCCTCGTCCCGCAGAGAGCTCGCCAGCGCAGGGAACGACGGTGGCGCTGCGTCTGTTCATGCCTCCTCTTCCTCCACCCCTATCGCTACTCCTGCGACACCCTCTGAACAGCTGTTCACCCTTGATGCCCTTCTCGGACCACCAGCTCGCGCACCGCATCGACGAACCCCTTCCCAGTCGCGACGCACGTCCGCATGGCGCGATTCCAGCGCTTCATCGGCTTTAGGAATGAGCTTCCCGAACGGTAGAATCGGCGATCAGCCGCAGACGTCAAGCGACCGCGACCACCCACGAGACCGCGACGAACCCGCATGGAACGGCTTGGCAACAGCACGTGCCTACTATGATTCCAGATCGAGAATGGGTGCGGGCCAGTTCGCTCGTCTGGAGACACTTACCGACCTCATAGACCGCAACCGCCACCAGCCGGGGCGATCTTCCGGGGAGCGCGCACCTGTCCGCGCACGATTACCACCCGGGCCTCGCACTGATTCTCAAGGCGGACCCAGCAGCACATTGTTCAACTCCCTTGTGCGCCCAGTTCCGACCACCTCGACGTCTGCTGCAACTGCGACGGCCACCACGAGCGGCCCGGGGACCAGCACCACGAACGAGCGCATGGCAACAACAGTGTTGCGCCGGCGCAATGGCGAGGGCATGCGGTTGGCGAACCGCGCAGCTTACAGTTTCGACCCGTCCGACATTGCGCCTCCCGGCGGATCCGACGACCACATCTGGGACATTCTCGGCGACCCCGACTCGGACGACGACATGTGGGGCATCTACCGGACGGGAGACGGCGAGGACGTGGACGGGTGGGGGGACCCGCCAGAAGGTGGAGCGTCGCTGAGCCGCGGACGAAACAACAGGCGCAGATCGAGACACGAAGACGACTCGATGAGCATCGACTTTAGCCCGCGGTTCCAGCCGACGAACAACTCGGCCGAGGGTTCGCCCATCGTTGTCGGGCGACGGCGGCGGCGGTCAGCGGGCACCGCTCCGCTCAAGGACGCCAACGACATGGCCAGCAAGAAGCGCAAGTGCGCCACGCCGACTCTTCCCCCCGCGCGGCCCGACTACCTGCGCTACACCAGCCTGCCTGAGACAAGTGAGCTTCCGAACGACTTTATGGATCCACCGCGCAGTTCCCACCTGGAGGTGACGTACGACGGGGACCGGCCGGTCATTACGTTTGGCGAGCAGCACCGTGACCAGCTGCAGGACAGCGAGAGCGATGCGTGTGCGCTGCGGGCGAATCGCAGCATCCCGACCGGCATCGGAGTACACTATTACGAGGTCGAGGTGCTCGACGCGGGGCGGCTGCGGTACGTCTCGGTCGGGTGGATGTCGGCGACATCAACGCTAAACCGCCTCGTCGGGTGGGACCGCGGGACGTGGGGCTTCCACTGCGACGACGGGAACTCGTTCGCGGGCCAGAACCACGGCAACGAGTTCACGGAGCCGTGGGGCTCGGGCGACATTGTCGGCGTCGGGATCGACTTTTCGACGGGGCGCGCCTTCTTCACGCGCAACGGCGCGCTCGTCGGCAACGCGTTCGCGGACCTGCCGCAGCACCTATTCCCGGCGGTCGGGATGCGGAGCCCGCGCGAGAGCGTGCGCGTCAACTTTGCGGGGCCATTCGTGTACGACATCGACACGCACGTCGCGGGGATCGCGGAGCGCGTGCGCGCGCAGCACGTTCCCGAGCGGTGGCGGTTCAGTGCGCCGGCACCCGAGACGCGCATCCCCAAGCTTGTCGGGGTGTCCCCTTCCCCACCGCAGGACGCGGAGACCGACCAGCACGACGCGAGCGACGGCGTGCTCGGCAGCCTGCCGCCGAGCGTTCTCCCGCGAGGCAAGGCGAAGGGCAAGGCGCCCGTGTCGCCTGTGAACGGGCTGCCGGCGGACAGCCCGCTGCGCGACCCCGCCTTCCGGGCGGAGACGGCGTTCGTGCTCGACCACCTGCAGCAGAACGGGCACGGGCGGGCGCTGTCGCTGCTGAAGGAGGCGATGGGGAGGCGGGGGTGGGTGCGCCCGTCGCCGTCGTCGGACGGGAAGGGCGCGCAGGACCTGACGCTCTTCCTCGCTGCGCTGCGCGAGGGGCGCGTCGAGCGCGGCCTCATCCCGCCTTTGCGCGGCCGGCTCGGGCAGCGGCTGGCGGTGCACGAGCTGGCGCAGGTCGCTGCTGCTGCGGCGGCGGGCGGCGCGGGCGACATGGCGGACGAGGCGGACACGCGCGCGCTCGAGCTGGGGCGCGCGGTCCGCGCGCGCGAGCGCAGCGAGGGCTGGGCCGAACCCGAGGCGGCGCTGCTGGGCCACGCCGTCGCGCTGCTCGCGGGGCGCAACGCGGTCGCGGAGGCGGCGCTGGCGGCCGCAAGGGCGCAGGACGCGGCCGCCATCGAGCGCACCGTCCGCGCCGAGCTCGGCCTCCGCCCCCGCTCGGCCCTCAGCCTCGCCGTCGCGCAGATGCGCCTCATCACGGACAAGCTCGGCGACGCGGGCGACGGCGAGGCGCCCTTCCTGGGCGTCGACCGGCTGCTGCCGAGTGCCGCGGGCGCCGCAGGCGCCGAGGCGGGCTCCGAGGTGGGTGCCCCTCCGTAGACTGTAGCTGGCACGACGCCGCGTCTGCAGACGCCCCGCCTAGCTGTATCCGTACCTGTACATATGTATAATACTGCACACTACACCCCGCAACGAGAGGACAAGTTACATGCGGACAGTCTATGCGATACTGGATACCTGGCGCGTGGGCGCGGACAAAACGAAAGAAAGGCAGCGACACATGGTCCGTGGGTCTAGATCTACAAGCTGGGCGTGAGATTCGTGAGCGTCATAGTCGATATGATCTCAGATGCGGTCGCGGTTGCGGTTGCGGTCGCGGTCGCGGGGCAGGGTGGCGGGGGTTTCGAGCGGGGGCGGTCTGCTGTTGACCGTCAGCCGGGCTCTAGGCTCGCCGGCTGTGGAACAGCAGCGCGCTCGCTGTCGCTCGCTGCTCGCTATGCGCTCAATGGCGCATGGGCTCGTACGTCGCGTACTTTGGCGGCTCGTATGCGGGCTCGAACTTTGTCTGGTCGTACTCGTACGGCGTGGGCGTGGGGCGCATGTCGTTCATGGGAAGATACGAGTTCCTGGTGCCGCCGGGGACGTCGTGGTAGTGGTGCACCTCGCGGGTCCTGCCTCCTCCTCCGCAGCCACTGCAGCAGCACGAGCAGCAGTTGCACGTCGCGCACTTGAGGCATCCGACGCAGCAGGAGATCAGGCCGATGATGATGAGCGCGAGCACGACGGCGACGACAATGATCGTGATCTGGGCCCACTTGGGCAGCTTGTCCCACCCCTTCTTGTAGTCGCCGTTCTTGATGTCCTTGCTGCCAGCCTCGATCGACTTGTAGTCGTCCACCGCGCCGTCGACCGTGCTCCCCACGTCGCGCGGGAGCGCGAGCGCAAGCGCCGTCTCGGCGCACACGACGGCCCAGACTAAGGCCGAGACCATGCTTAGGATGCTTCTGTTGGCGGAGAGGGATGTATGTGCGTCGGGGCGAGCGAGCTTCGAGTGTCGAGAGCGAAGAGAAGTGCGAGTGGCAAGCGGCGCCGAGATAAGAGCTGTGGCTGAGTGTCGGTGGCAAGTGAGTGAGCGGCGAAGTCGAGCGAAGGCGAGCAGCCAGGCGTAACGGATAACGAAGTGAGCGCGAGGATGGGGTGAAAGGGAGAAGCACAATGTCACACCGCAGCGAGGGTATATAACGCGAAGCGTGAGCGAGCGTGAGCAGCAGCGTGAGCGCGGCTTGGCGCTAGGCAGTGCCAGCTACACGCTGCACCGCAGCAGCTGTGCCCCGCGTCCAGGGAACGCCCGATCCATGTAGCCCGGCCGCGCGGGGGTGCTCACGCGTCGTCCCCCCCCCTCCCCCTCAGCGCATGCAGCGCAGCGCAGCGGTCGCCCGACCTCTGCACCGCGCACAGGTAAGCAGGGCCGAGAGACAGAACAAGGGGATCAGGGCCAGCGCCCAATGTACGACCCGTCCACCCGTTGCTGGCTGCTGGGCGGGCACCCGGCGCGCGGCGCGCGGGGCCGGTTACTTCGCGCGCGCACCTGGGTGCACAGCCCCTGGCAGAACTGCGGTCGGCTCCGTTCCTGACCCGACCCTGACGCGGGGCCGGCCTTGGCTCGTCTGCTGCCTGCCTTGCTTCTGCAAAGCTGAGCTCGTCGCTCGGCATGCTTAGGCTTGCTTGGCCGCTTAGCCCAACCAGCCTCAGTAGCATAGCGCAGCTAGCGCAGCACGAGACGCGCGATCGGGCACATGGCCTCGGTGTGGACATGTGTTCGTACCAGGATGCTCTAGGTTGGCAGGATGTTGCGCGGATCGACGTGCCCCGCGTCCGCCGGTGAGGGCACGGCGGACCGCTGCCCGGTGCCCGTCGCCCGTCGCTTGCGCGCGTCACCGCCCGCTGCACCCTGGTCGTCTGTGTCCATATCTACGGGTCGCGGGATCTACGGGGGCGCGCCGGCCTCGAGATCGCTGGATAGAGGCAGGCCTAGACGACGGCCGGCCAGAATGGATCCCCGGTGGCCAGCGCGGACCTGGACTGGAGGGTTGCCCGATACAGGAAAGGAAAGACGGATACAGTGCCATCGCCTGTCCCGGCGTCGCGACACGGCGTATAGCGGCCTGGCAATGCCTAAGAGGTGCGGGCCACTGGTCGACGGCGTCGTTGTTGGCAGCTTACTCGCGCATCCCCCTCAGTCTACCAAGCGCGCACCGAGGATCAGTCCAGCTGGCGGCTCTCGGTGCGTAGAAGCGCTGAGGACGGACTCGAACCTGGCTATGCGGAGGTAAGATGATAGAGAAACTCAAAGTAAGGTGTGGCATCTACGTGCGCGTGCAGGTCACTTGGCAGTGCCGACCCAGGTAGAGCTGCACCCACTAAAATATCATGGACTTGTGAGTCTGCGCATTCGTTGAGCGCTCGCGACAATGCAGCGGTGCAGTTAGTCGCCTCGCCAGCCTCGTCAGTCACCGCGCCAGTCGTTTCGTCGACCACCTCGCCAGTCGACTCCCGTCAGTAGCTAACCCGTCAGCCGCTCGCCGCCCTTTGATACTACTGGTACATATGCAACATACGCCTACACGAAACCCCGGATGCCGAGAATGCGCCGGACGTCGGTCACGAAGCGCAGGCTGTCGAGCACGGGGATGCTGTGCAGCAGCGCCTCGTCGTTCGGGTCCGACGTCCAGCCCTCGATCGGGAGGGCGTTGGCTGGAGAGTCAGCTTGTGCTAGCTCGAGGTGGCCAGCTAGACGGCCAGGACGGCCCCCTCGATGAGCAGGCGGCCGCCTTCGGCGTCCGCTTGCAACTCACCCTTGTTCCAACTGTACGAAATCGGCGAGTTGTCCATGAAACACACGCGGCTCAGGTCCGGATCCACGAGGCTCAGATCCTTGACGTAGCTCCCGCTCGGCTGCAGGTGGCACGCGTCGCGGTACAGCCGCTTCGCAAACAGCCCGCGGCCGTTGTCGAGCCAGTCGATGACCGGGTCCGCGTACTCGGGCATGGACGCCGTGTAGATGACGAGCGTGTACCACGACGCAACCTGCTGTCAGCTGAGGCCATGACACGATTAGCTCACCCTCTTGAGGAAAAAGTCGACATAGGGGCGCTTGTACACGTGGTACGTCGTTGAGCGGCCGTTGAGCACGACCTCGATCGTGTGCCCCTCGCGGCGCCGGCGCTTGCCCCCGAAGAGCCCCGGGCCGAGGCCCAGCATGCCAGTGCCCGAGTGGGACGCGCCCATGGGGCGGCTCGTCGAGTGAATGAGTGTTTCGTCGAGGTCGAGAATCAGCGTCTTCTGCAGGTGGAACGGCGTGTGCTGCGGGCGGACAGTCGGCGTGTTCGTCGGCGACACGCTGCGGTGCGGCACGGCGGGCACCGAGGGGTCGAGCAGACTCGTCTGCATCGGGTTCGGGAGGAGGCGCGGCGAGCGTCGGGGCGTCGGGGCCGTCACCGTGGTCACGAAGGTGGGCTGCTTCGTGTCCAGCTTGCTGTCGAGGCCAGACTTGCGTAACGAGCTCTGCAGCTGGATCGACATTGCCTCTGGCACGCGCGGGCGGCCGAACTCGACCTCCGAGTCCGTGTCCTGCGGCGTGCCATTGTCGACCGGTGCGCGCGTCACCGGGTCGACCCAGCCCTCGTGCTCGCTCGCAGACTCATCCGAGCTGGCGGGGCTCGCTGCAGGATGCCCCAGGCCCAGCACTGGTTTCGCTTTCGACGCGGCGGCAGCAGGTGACTCTGCTAACCGGTCCGGGGCAGCCCCTGCACCGACCGGCACAGCTGCGACTGTGACCGTGCGCTTCTTGTGACGAAGTACACGGACGGCGCGGGTATCTCCAACGAGGCTGCGCCAGAACGAGAGCAGGATCGACCATATCGCGAGGGCGACGCGGAGCAGCAGCGGGGTCGTCGGGGGCGGAACCTTGATGCTGCTGCTGGTAGGGTGACGTCTCCTACGACGTCGGGTGGTGGGAAATCGCCGCCGAACGGTCGCATTCGCCGGCGGCGCGGGAGAGGGGGAGGGCGAGGTATTCACAGACGAGCTCTTGGACGCGGGCTCGTTCGAGGTCGGGAAAGTGAACGTGGGAGCGGGCTCGGGCTGTATGTTGGCCAGCGCCGCCTGGGCGGGTGGCGGGTGTGAGCTCACCAGGCTGAATAGGTACGAGTCAACCCTGCTGAGCGTGTTCATTCTTGCCGATGGGTGCTATCGCATCGCTATGTCGAACGGCGATCGGTACGGCGGTGGGGACGGGGAGGAAGGCGGGCGAGGTGGAGGGAAGACGCAGTCGAGTTTGGAGGAAGGAGCCGCGGGTGTGTGTGCTGAAGTGACGCGGGGGGCTGATTACTCGGGTCGGGGTCGCGGGAGACTGTTATCGATGCAATGAATGATGGGAATGCCTTTGGGTATGCGAGTCGAGCCGGGCGTAGCTGAGGAGCAGCTTGATGCAGGGGGAAGTTGAGGCTGGGACGGAAAGAGGCGAGAATGTGGTTGCGGACACGAGAGCTTTAGATAGAAAGATAGAGTGGGGCGACGGTCGACGGCGGGCGGCGGATCGGATGGAGGCAAACGGTGGAACGGGGCTGAATCCAAAAAAGCGACCAGGCTAAGGGGGAGATAAGGGGACAAACAATGACGATGCAGTCGGGTTGAGGTGGCAATGTAGAGGGGTGAGGGTGATGCCGAGGATGAGGATGGGGATGGAGGTGAGGACAGGATGCAGAAAGGATGTGAGGAAGTGTGCCGGAGACTGAGACTGGAGGCTGGAGGATGTCTGACTGACGGAGGCCGGGTGTCTGAATGGGACTGGGTCGACTGGCGACTGGGTCGGCTGGGGCTGGGCGTGCACGGCGGTTCCTTGGCTCTGGTCGTCTGGCGATGCGACGACATGCCGAGGCCATGTGCGTAGGGATGCATCTGTAGGGTTTACCCGGGCGAGACTGCTGGCTGGCCGTTCGACGATGCATGCATGCATGCAGGCGGGCTGGAATCGAATCGCTGGCAGCCAGGAGCCAGGAGCAGTCATGAACGCTGGCTCGATGACCTGTGACGTCGTTCGCTGCGCTGCGCGAGCCCAGCCAGCGCCAGCGCCCCCTTACTGCCCGCCGACCCTCCTCCGAGCAACCCTTAGGCTCCCCATCCCCACCGATTTCCCCGTTTGATGGGGCAACTCGTCCGCCGGTGGTCCTGTGCTGTGCGCTGTGCGCCTCGGCCTGCCCCGGTGCGATGCATTGTCTGCGTCTGCGTCCGCCTCTGTGACTCGGCTCGCCTGCAGAGTTGCATCGAACGTGCCCCGCGGCCAGCGGGCAGAACTGGCAGAACAATGGGCCAGCGAGCCAATGAACCCCGCACACTGCACTACGACATAGCCGGTACCGCGAACCCTTATCCCACGTTCGGTGTGCTCATTTTTGGCCACCCACCCTGGCACACAAGGCACACTGCCTTCCTCCGTCTATCCTGCATCCTCGCCGACCCCGCCAGGCAGCCGCGTACCGGCCTCCGGCTCCGGTCCCACTCCTCCGCTGCATCCTGCACTCATGCTTACAACCTTACGTCCCTCTGACTTCGGCGGCCTCGGCCAGACCCCACACCCCCCAGCTTGCTCACATCAGCGCACATGACTCCACCACCGGTGCACCGCAACGGACCCTCGGATCCAGCCATCGCGTTCCGGCACTCGTGCTGCTTGCGATCTTGCGACGCTGCGTAACCACGGGACATGCAGCACCGCAACCTCTCTCCACTCTGTGCACATGCCTCTTTCGGCCTCGCCACTCCACCTATCGGCCCGGCCCCGCAAGCGGCCGCGAGCCCTGTCCGGGCTAATAATAGCGTCTAATGCCAAAGGTTATGCATGTCTGCTGATGCTGTAATGCCTGTAATGTTCACAACGGTCTGCGTCTGCCCTCCACTCTCCATCCCCATCCCTCCACTCCGGCCGTCCACCCCACCAGCTCCGACGCCCGGTCTACAGCCCCGGGGTCCCGCAACGGGACGAGGCCAGGCCCGCTGCCCCAACTCGAGCGTCCAAGTCGCTTACGTCGCGCACAGCCGCTGCCAGACCGATCGCCTGTCCAATCTGTAATGTCTGTGATATCTGTAATATCTGGGCCGGTGCGCTCCAACGCTCGGACTCGCACTCCACCCTCTTACGCGTCGTCCTCGTCCGAGTACATGCGCACGGTCACGTTCATCGCCTGCAGTTCCTGGAAGAGAAGCTGGGGGGTTAGCGCCATTTAGCGCGTTGGGGGGAGGGTGGCGCTGTTTCAGGCCGATCATGTCTTGTCTTTTTGGGTCCATTACGTAATGACACTTTTCGACCGTGATCTTCGCCACGACCTCTCGAACTCGTTCTTGTCAAGACTCACCTTTGCAGCGTAGGGGATGTAGATTTGACTGATCTGGGTGCTGTTGCGGCACACCGAGCAGTGGAACTCCTGCTTCTTCAGGTTCGCCACGGCCATCAGGCCGCACTGGTCGCACACGTGGAGTCGGAATGCGTCCGACGACTCGTACATCCTCTCCTTCAAGAATCCAGCGATGCCGTGCGATATCATACTGCTCGTCAGCACTTTGCAAGCGCAAAAAGGCGAACCAGTCGCGTTCCATCTCTCCGAAGCGCAGCCCTCCGTCGCGAGAACGACCCTCGACGGGCTGACGAGTGAGGATCTGGAGTGGCCCACGGGCTCGGGCGTGGATCTTGTCGTCGACCATGTGTTTGAGACGCTGGTAGTAAGTGGGGCCAAAGTAGACCTGTGCACGCAGCTTCTTGCCCGTGTGCCCGTGATACATGACTTCGAGGCCGCGCGACTGGTAGCCGCGCTGGCGGAGGAGCGTGGATACGGACTCGACGGTAAGCTCGGTGAACGGTGTGGCGTCGCCCTCGCGCCCCGTCAGCGTCGCGAGCTTGGACAGCAGACACTCGACCAGGTGCCCGATCGTCATACGCGACGGAATGGCGTGCGGGTTGATGATGATGTCGGGCGTGATGCCCTCGGCCGTGAACGGCATGTCCTCCTGGCGGTACGTGATGCCGATGGTACCCTTCTGACCGTGACGAGACGCAAACTTGTCGCCGATCTGGGGCACACGCGTCGATCGGATGCGGATCTTCACAAACTTGAGACCGTCGGCGTTCGTCGTGATCATGACCTGGTCGACGACACCCTGCTCGGTGCTCTTCATCGGCGTCGAGACGTCGCGCTTGGTGTGCGTCGCGGACCGCTGGCCGAGCTCCTCGCTGTCGGGCGGGATCGGCGCCGTCTTGCCGATGATGATGTCGTCGCCGTTCACGTTGGTCGCCGGGGTGATGAGACCGTCGTTGTCGAGCTTGGCGTACCGGTCGCTCGAGCCGTGCTTCATGCGCAACGTCTCGTTGCGGTCCGGCTTCTCGAAGGACTCGACCTTCTGCATACCGACCATCTTCTCCGTGTCGGTGTAGGCACGGTAGTAGAGCGATCGGAAGAGACCGCGGTCGATCGAAGACTGGTTCATGATGACCGAGTCTTCCTGGTTGTAGCCCGAGTAACAGAGAATGGCGACGATGGCGTTCTGGCCAGCCGGCAGGTCGGAGAACTTCAGGTACTTCATCGACTGCGTCGTCGCCAGCGGGGACTGCGGGTAGTACAGGATGTTGGCCATCGTGTCCATACGCAGCTGGTAGTTTGTGAGGTGGATGCCCATCGCCTGCTTGCCCATCGCCGACTGGTAGGTGTTACGCGGCGACTGGTTGTGGTCCGGGAACGGGACGATCGAGGCACACACGCCAAGGATCATACTCGGGTGGATCTCCATGTGCGTGTAGTTCTGCGACCAGCTGGAACTCTTGACACGCGCGGTCGGGTCGAACGCCTCCAGGGTGTGCGCCGCCTGCGCGCGCGCAACCTCCTGCGGCGACTCGTACATCCGCGCGTTCTCGAGGTCCTCCGACGTCATCGCGATCAGGATCGTCTCCTCCTCCTCGGCATCGACATACTCGATCACACCCTGGTAGAGAAGCTCGTCCCAGGCGGATCCGTCCATCGCCTCCTCCAGTCCGTCGGCAATGTTCTCCAGGCGGTCGATGTGCTCGCGCTTCAGGCGCAGCGTCTGCGTTGGCCGGTCGACAATGAACAGCGGGCGACAGACACGACCGGCGTCGGTGTACAGTCGCAGTTCTCGCTCACGGATGTCGCGGACGATCGACACCTCGTGCTTCAGCTGTCCGCCGCGACGCATCTCCAGCAGATTCTCGTGCAGCTTGACAGCGTCGCGGTGGATACCCATCCACACACCGTTCACGAACACCTTGGTCGCGTTCGGCGCGCTGCCGTACTCGTCCTGCGGCTCCAGACCCCACTCCTCGAGGAACTCCATGACCGGCGCCGAATACGAACCGACCGAGATGTAGGACATGAGCGCCAGGTTCTTGACGAGACCACACGCCTGTCCTTCGGGCGTCTCGGCGGGACAGATGAGACCCCAGTGCGTGTTGTGCAGCTGTCGCGGCTTGGCGATCTTTCCGTCACGACCGATCGGGGTGTTTGTTCGTCGAAGATGGGAGAGGGTCGAGGCAAAGGTGTAGCGGTTGAGCACCTGAGACACACCGGCACGCGCCTGCATGGCCTTGGCCTGGTCTCCCCAGTTACCCGTCGCGAGCGAGTACTTGAGACCGTTCGTGATGATTCCGGGCTTGATTGCGTTGACGAGCGTGAACTCCTTGTGGGTCTCAACACACTTCTGCAGGTGGCGGTAGACGTCTCGCGTGAGCTTCTTGAACAGGATGCGGAACAGGTTGGCGAGCAGCGGGCCAGCGAGGTCGAGACGCTTCTTGCCGAAATGGTCACGGTCGTCGAGCTCTCGTCGTCCCAGGGCCGCGGAACACAGCCGGTGGATCATGTATCCCAGGAAGAACGCCTTCCTAGACTCGAATCCCTCCGAAACCGACACGTGCGGAAGGAATTCCTTCTGCAGAATGTCGAACGCCGCACGCTGACGGACCGCCCTCGTGCCCTTCTCCTGCTGTCCACGACGACCGATAAAGTCGAGCGCAGTGTCGCGGTCCTGGATGGAAAACGCCTCCTCGATACATGGTCGGAGCATCTCGAGCATCGCCGTGTCGTCCGGGTTGAAACAGATGTGCGACAGGACGTCGCGGTCGGGAACAATGCCGAGCGCTCGGAAGACAATGACAATGGGAATGTCGGTCTTGGTGTACGGGAGCTGGACACGAATGACCGAGCCCGTCGTCGCCTTGTCCTGGGCACGCAGGTACATCTTGACGACCGTCTTGGAGGGCGTCTTGCCTCCCTTCTCCATCTGCGACGTGACCTCCGAGAGATAGGTGACCGGAGACGGGTCCGCCTTCTTGAAGACGTACACCGTATTGGCCGCCATACGCTCCTGGGCGATGAGCACCTTCTCGGAACCGTTGATGATAAAGTATCCTCCCTGGTCGTACGGGCACTCGTTCAACGCGTAGAAGTGGTCGTCGGGCAGGCCGTGCAGCAGACAGAAGTTGGAGCGGACCATGACGGGCACCTTTCCAATCCAGATCTTGTCCTCCTCGGCTCCCTGCATGACACCGTTCGCGTCCACTGCCGGCTTCCAGTCGGCCTCGATCGGGTCGTCGACGTCGCCGGCGGACAGGGTCGACTTCTTCATGTCGACGTAGAGCGGCGCGGCATAGGTGAGGTTACGCAAGCGGGCCTCCTGCGGGAACAGGCCGACCGTCTGACCGTCCATCTCCGTCATAGCGACCTTGGCGAGGTAGATCTGACCAAAGGTAATCTCGTATCGACGCTGGGGTCTGTGAGCATGGATGCACATGGACGGGGTGACTCACCGTCTCGTCTCCCATCACGCCCGTGTGCTGGGTGTGCTGGTCGAGCGTCAACCGCTGGTTCTCGTCGACGAGCTCCTGCATCGTGTTCTCGACGAACTCGTTGAAGGACTCGAGCTGCTGGCGCACGAGACCCTTCTCGTCGAAGAACGAGTTGATGACCTTCCAGTAGTCCTCCTGGGAGATGGGCTCCTCCTCCTCGTAGCCGTTCTCGCCATTTTGCTCCTCGTCGTACTTGTACTCGGGGTTGTACTCGAAGCCGTCACCTGTGCAGTGTTATAGTCATGATCAATCGCATAGCGGGAAAGCCTATTCACCTCCATCCATCTTGGGCAACGATAACCAAGGACAACGACGACCGGGGATCTAGATTCTAGGTGGCAAACAAGCGTCACTCGCTCGTCCGCCGTTTGTGTGTAAGCACCGCAAGCGGAGGGAGCGGGGGTCGTTGCGCAGTCGGGCGTCCGAGATCAACTACAAGAGGTCTGGTCGGTTCGGTCGCGCGGGTAGCGTGCTTGTCCTCCGCAGGCTGGGGTGGATTGCAACAGGTGGTGATCGCGATGAGCGCCGTCTCGAGTCTCGTGTGCGGTAGTGCGTTCGATGCGCGCAGCAGTCAACATGCCGCCCAGGGTCGGGATCTTTTGCGGGATTACATCCGTGTGGCACCCTGCTAATTTCAGTGAGACCTCCACCGCAGATTCAAGATTTTGGATTACCGACCCCTTGTCTGCTGCTCGCATCACCCAAAACAACGCACACGGCAATGGCCAACCTCAGCAAGAAGAAGGCCGCCAAGCCCGCAGTCAAGCCCAGCCCCAAGGGAAAGGGCAAGCAGAAGGACGTCGCCAAGAAGCCCGCCAAGGTTCCTTCCCCCGAGCCCGAGTCCGACGACGAGGAGATCGACGAGGGCGACGAGGTCGAGATTGGCGAGGACGGCGAGGACAGCAGCGAGTACGACTCGGACGAGGACTCGGAGAACGGTGGCGTCAGCGAGCGCGGAATGGCGCGGCTGATGGAGCTCGTCGGGCCGGAAGACCTCGAGGAGTACGAGCTCGCGCAGATTGCGGGCGAGGAGGGTGAGGACGATGACGAGGAGGAGGAGGACGAGGAGGATGACGAGGAGGAGGGAAGTGATGAGGAGGTTGTGAGTATCCGTGCAGTGATTCATGGTGCGCCGTGTGTTGACCGCAGGCTGACGAGTCGATCGTCATGGACGTTGCCGACCCCGACACCCTCGCCGTCGACGAGCTCGGTTCGGACGTCTCGGTGGACGAGGACGCCGTGCCGATGCGCAAGGTTACGCTGAACAACCCTGCCGCGATGCGCATCCTGACGCAGAACATCAAGATGTCGGACACGCCGTTCATCGAGCACCTTATCATCCAGTCGAAGGAGATTCTGGAGGTTGACCCGTCTGACGGTAAGCTTTGCTAGTGCCCAACTCAGAGCTAACGTTGCAGACCTGAAGCGCGAGACGGCGTTCTACAAGCTTGCGCTGGACGCGGTGCCGCAGGCGCGCAAGCTGTGCGCCAAGTTTGACATTCCGTTCTCGCGGCCGAACGACTACTACGCCGAGATGGTCAAGAGCGACGAGCACATGGAGCGCGTGCGCAGCAAGCTGGTGGAGGAGGCGCAGGGCATCAAGAAGTCGGAGGACGCGAAGCGCCAGCGCGACCTGAAGAAGTACGGCAAGCAGATCCAGGTGGAGAAGCTCAAGGCGCGCGAGCAGGACAAGAAGGCGTTCGCGGACCGGGTGCAGGGCCTGAAGCGCAAGCGCAAGGAGGGCATGGAGCTGGGCGACGAGGACGACTTTGACGTCGGGCTCGACCTCGACGACGGCCCGTCGCACGCCGCCAAGAAGGGCGCCCCCCGCGGCAAGGACGGCAAGCCCAAGATGCCCCGCCACGCGCGCGACGCAAAGTACTCGCTCGGCGGCGGCGGCCGCCGCTCCAAGCAGAACGACAGGGACAGCACCAACGACTTTGGCAGCGAGCACAGGAAGACAAAGGCCGGCAAGGCAAAGCGCCCCGGCAAGTCGCGCCGCCACTCGCGCCGCAAGTAGAGCCCCGTTCCATAGACTGTCCGTACCTCATGTGCACCATGTATTCTAGTTCATTGCGCGAGCGCCGCGAGCGCAGCGAGCGGGCGTGCACTCTGCAGAGGGTCCCGTCCTCACGTACGTGCGCTTATCACTGACGACGGCGTCTGTGCAGTCAGTCAGTCAGTGTGGCAGCCACCAGTAACAATCCGGAGCCATGCATATGCTATTCGCTGGTACTAGACATTTTAAAGGTTGTTGAGGATGGCCTCGGTGACCTCGGCGGTGGTGGACTTGCCGCCGAGGTCGGGGGTGGCGACCTTGTTGTCGAGGATGACCTGGTCGACGGCGGCGTTGATCTTGGCGGCGGCGTCGGTGTAGCCCATGGACGAGAGCATGAGGGCGGCGGAGCGAACGGACGCGATGGGGTTGGCGATGCCCTTGCCGGCGATGTCGGGGGCGGAGCCGTGGACGGGCTCGCCCATGACGAAGCTGTCGCCGGCGTTGACCGAGGGCACGAGGCCGAGCGAGCCGACGAGGGCGGCGGCGCCGTCCGAGATGATGTCGCCGTAGAGGTTGGGCGCGACGGCGACGTCGAACACCTCGGGCTCGCGGAACATGCGGTACACCATCGAGTCGACGAGCTGCTCCTCCATGTCGACGCCGTCGTAGCGCCCGCCGGCGTTCTCCTTGACGCTGCGGACCGACTCGCGGAACAGGCCGTCGGTGACGGAGAGGACGTTGGACTTGTGCACAATGGTGACCTTGGGCGGGCCGGTCCAGAACGTCTTGGCGGCGCCCGGGGCGGCGCGCTCGGCGCCGCGGCGCAGCGCGAGCTCGAACGCCATGCGGCCGACGCGCTCGGACGCATTCGACGTGATCTGGCGGTACGCGATGGCCGTCTTGGAGCCGTCGGGGTTCTCGCGCAGCTCCTCCTTCTTGATGTACAGGCACTCGGTGTTCTCGCGCACGATGACCATGTTGACGTCCTTGCCGGGCGTTCCCGGGACAGACGACACGGGGCGGATGTTGGCGTACAGGTCGAGGTGCTTGCGGAGGGCGACGATGGGCGAGCTGTAGCCGGGCACCTTGTGCGACGGCGACTGCACCGAGCCGAACATGGCCGCGTCGCACTCCTCCTTGAGCACGCGCACCGTCTCGTCCGGCAGCGCCTTGCCGTTGCGCTGGAACTCCTCCCAGCCGGCGAGGAGGGGCACGAACTCGGGCTTGGGGATGAGCGAGCCGAGCGACTCGAGGACGCGCTGGGCGGCCTGGCGTTAGTCTCGCATGGGAAGGGGGCTTACGGGAAGGACCTCCTTGCCGACGCCGTCGGCGGGGATCATGCCGATGCGGAGGGCGGTGCGGGCAGCGGGCGAGGCCATTTTGTTTGTGTGGGAGTGGTGGGGGGGTGAAGAAAGAGAAGTGGACATGGAGTCGAGTTGAATTAGAGAGTTGTAACCGCGGGGGGTTGTGCCTGGAACTGTCGGCCGAACAATACCGCCGCGCCGTCTGCTAGCGCACGCGAGCGCAGCGAGCGAGCGGGCGCTGGCAGGGAGCACGCAAAGTCAGGGCGAGCAAGTGAGGAGACACTCTTCTCCGATCTGCAGCCGAGAAATAACCGTTTGATTAGGACCGGACAAGACTCTCCGACTAGGCCGGATTAGGCGCCATTCGTAATCCGGATCTAATCACGGGGGTGCCTGGTGATCCCGAATCCCAAAGTCTGTTCCATCGGTGTCGAGTGAGCCGTGACAAAAGTCTGGCATCGAGCCACCCACCCATCGCCGACTGCCGCCATGTCCAGTTCCCGGCCGCTCCGGCCGCTGCGCCAGCTTGCCGAGGGCTCCCTGCGCTGTGCCCGCCGCCCGCCGCCCCCGCCCGCGCGACACCTGCACTCGTCGCGCTCGAGCTCGGCGCTCTCCGCGTCCTCGACCGCGGCAGACCTCGTGCGCCTGCCGCACGCGCACCCCGCCTTCGCGTCTCTCTCGAACACGCTGTCGGCGACGCAGCCCTGCTTCGCGACGCACGGCGACGAGGTGTCGCTCCTCCCCTCGCCGTCCGCGTTCCACGCCGAGCTGCTGCGCCTCATTTCGACCGCCAAGCGGCGCATCCTCATCTCGACGCTGTACATTGGCACGGAAGAGGCGTCGCTCGTCGACGCGGTGGCGACGGCGCTGCGCGCCAACCCGCAGCTCAAGGCGACGTTCATGCTCGACTACAACCGCTCGACGCGGCTAGGCAAGCCCGGCGAGCACCCGCAGTCGACGGTGCACATGCTGCTCCCGCTCGTGCGCGAGTTCGGCGACCGCGCAGAGCTGTGGCTGTACCGCTCCCCCAAATTGCGCGGGCCACTCGAGAGGATAGTGCCCCCGCGCTACAACGAGGGCTTCGGCACGTGGCACGCAAAGTACTACTGCGCGGACGGCGACGTGCTCATCAGCGGCGCCAACCTCGCCCGCTCCTACTTCACAAACAGGCAGGACCGGTACGTGCGCCTGTCGGGCGCGCCGTTCGTGTCCTACCTGGGTTCGCTGACGCGGCTGCTGACCGACTACGCGTACCGGGTGACTTTGTCTCGAGCGCAGGAGGAGCCGCAGCGCGTCGTCCCCCTTCCCGGGGCGGACGACGTGAGATTAGTGTGGCGACAGAGGAGCCTCCCGCCGCGCGGCTGGGGCGCGCACGCGCACGCGACGCTGACTGCGTTCCAGCAGGCGTGGCGCGCGAGCAACGGCGTGCGCACCGCGTCGGGCGCCGAGGCCGGCGCAGACACCTTCTTCTGGCCGTGCCTGCAGGCGGGCTACCTCGGCGTGCGCGAGGAGGAGCGCGCGATGGGCGCCGCGTGGGCGGCCCTCAGCGCCGACGTCCGCGTCGACCTCACCTCGGGCTACTTCGGCCTGTATGCCGCATACAAGCGCGCCGTGCTCGCGAGCGCCGCGCCCGTCAATGTCATCGCCGCCGCGCCCGAGAGTAACGGGTTCTACCGCAGCCGCGGGCCCAGCGGGCTCATTCCGGAGGGGTACACGCTGCTCGAGAGGCGGTTCTGGGCAGACGCGGAGAGGATGGGACGAGCAGGACCGGGAGGCATCACGCTCAAGGAGTGGAGGAGGGACGGGTGGACGTATCACGCCAAGGGGCTCTGGGTGTCCCCCCAGTCTACTTCTCCTGTGGCCGACGCCACCGCCTCGCCGGCCTCACCGGGCTCGCCCGCATCGGCAGACCCCTTCCTCTCCTTCATCGGCTCGTCCAACCTCTCCACCCGCTCGCTCAACCTCGACACCGAGCTCAGCCTGTTCCTCGGCACGCGCAACGCGTCGCTGCGTTCCGCCCTGCGCGACGAGGTGGCCAACCTCAACGCAAACTCGCACGTCGTCGACGCGCGCACTTTCGCCCGCCCCGAGCGCCGCGTCAGCCTCGCGGCCAAGGCGCTCGTCGCGCTCGGCGTCGAGGGCATGCTATAGATTCATAGACCATGTGACTGCTATGACTGTAAGAGCCTCGCTCCTCGCGCGCCGTCGCTGCGCTCCGGCACGCTCGCTGCTCGGAAGAACTCTATGCATGTAACACTAATACTACACGGCGTACCCGGCAAACGCCGGGTCGGCCTCGGACGGCGGGCGGTTCGCCCACTGGGTATCTTTGGTAAAATCGCCTGCGGCGGTGGATGGCGGCCTGTAGTCTGGCCCTGGCTGCTGGGTTTGCTGCGCCTCCTCGCTCATGACCTCCGACTCGGCGTCGCGCTGCTGCTTGCGCGCACGCGTCGTCGGCGCCGGCTGGCTGCTGTTCCACCCGTACTGCGCGAACGCGGACGGCGGGACCGACGGCGGCACGGCGCGCGCGGGGCGCGGCTCGCGCGGCGGCTGGTGGCTGCCCAGCGCGCCCAGGTCGGGGCTCCCGCCGCGCGAGTACGGCGAGTCCGCGCCCGTGTACCGGTACTCGTACGGCGGGGCGTGCTCGGGCTGCTCGTGCACGGGCGCGCGCGGCGGGCGGGCGGGCGTCCGCGGCTCCGGCGACGCAGGCAGCGACGGCGCGTCGACGGGCGACCGCAGCGACGAGCTCGAGTCCAGCAGCGGGTCCGCCGCGCCCCCGACCTGCGTCATCTCCAGCGCCGCCGGCGCGTACGCCTCGGACCGCTTGTGGTACCGCGCCTCCTCGAGGTCGCGGTGCTTGCGCCGCTTGTTCTTGCGGTGCGGGATGCCCAGCTCGTCCTTGAGCGTGCCCCCGACCCACGCCTCGCGCACAATGTCCTTGTCCAGGTACATGTACGACTGGCGGAACGCGCGCAGCAGCCAGTGCGGCCCGACCGCGAGCGCGACCGTGATCACAATCGTGAACCAGAAGTTGAACGTCGGCACGACAATGTTGACGACACCGTAGTAGTCCTGCGGCGCCCACACAGAGTACAGCGCGATCCACACGTACACCGTGATCGTCGAGAGCGGGATGACGAGCCCCGGGATGATGGTCCAGTACCGCGTGTTGATGCCGACGTACACGTTGGCCGCCGTGACGGCCGCGGCGGCAATCGTCGAGGACAGGTCGTACATGTCGTTCGTGTCCCAGCCCTGCGCCGACCACGTCGCGCCGTCCCAGTACACGAGCAGCGGGATGAAGAAGACAATCGCCGACTGGTACAGCCCGTCAAACATGTACAGCCAGAAGCGGAAGCGCGTGTACTCGAGCCCGAGGATGCCGCGCTTGTACAGCTGCGGGAACGCCATGGACGCGCGCGCGTTCGTGTCCTGGTCGAACGCGCCGAGGATGCCGACCGGCAGCGACGTGAACACAAGGTTGTACAGCATGATGAACGTGTACTGGAACATGTACGTCGCGTCAAAGCTGCTGTAGATCAGGAACCAGAACATGGTGATGGTCCAGATGACGTTCTTGTAGAAGAAGCTGGTCGTTAGCTACGCGAGAAGGTGTTCAAGCTAGGATACTCACTTCGCGTGCATGTCTGCAATGCGGACATACGACCAGCGGCCGTGCACGAGCAGCAAGCGCGTCAGGAAGCGGAACTGGCCGAACGCATAGTCGGCAGACATGGCGGCCTGCGAGCCCTCGAGGCCGAACAGGCCGACGCCAATGTTGGCCTCCTGGATCATGGCGACGTCGTTGGCGCCGTCGCCGATCGAGAGCGTCATCGCGTTGCACCCGTCCTTGACGAGCTTGACGGTCTGCGCCTTCTGCGCCGGCGACACGCGGCAGCAGATGACGGCCGAGCACTGCGTGCCGAGCGAGAGGAAGAGCGGCTTGAGCTCGGGGCTCAGCGCGTAGCGCAGGCTCTCGCCGTCGATGACGACGGCAAACGTCGCGCTCGGGTCCGAGCCCGCGACCTTGCCGCCGCCCTTGGTCGCGGGCGGGCCGCGCACCGACGCCATCTTGTTCAGGCCCGCCTCGATCTGCGCACGCGCGCCCTCGGCGCTGTCCGTCGAGATGATCATGACCTCCATGTCGTTCGTGAGCAGGTTGCACGAGTACCCGATCTCGATCGCCGTCTGCAGCTTGTCGCCCGTCAGGATCCAGAGCTTTATTCCGGCCTTGTGCAGCATCTCGATCGCGTCCGGCACACCCTGCTGCAGCTTGTCCTCGAGCGCCGTCGCGCCGAGGATCTGCAGGCTGTGCTCGACGAGCTCGCACGCCTCGTCGATCTTGCCCTCGCGGTCCTCGACCGCGGCGCACGCCGCGTCGTACTGCTTCGACCAAGTCGCAAACTCCTCCTCGGACATGTTGCGGTACGCGATGCACAGCGTGCGCAGGCCGCCGTTCGCAAACGTCTCGAGGTCCTTGAGGGTTGCCTGCTTCAGGCCCTCGTCGTGGTCCTTGGCGAGGCGCTCGTAGATGACGCTGTCGGCGCCCTTGCAGAAGAGCACGACCTGGCCGTCGGGGCTGCGCATGACAGTGCTCATGCGCTTGCGCGTCGAGTTGAACTCGAGCACGCGCAGCGGGATCCACCGCTCCGGCTGGCCGAGCACCTCGATGTCGACTTTGTTTGAGTTGCGCGTAACAAAGGGGAAGCCGACGTCGCGCGCCGCAGCGACGAGCGCCTCCTCGTCGGGGCTCTCGGCCTTGTAGTCGAGCACGAACGGCTTGTCCTCGGGCTCGGGCTTGTCGGACAGCACCGTGTGGCAGAGCGCCAGCGCGCGAAAGAACGCGATCGCCTTGGCACGGAGCGCGTCCTCCTTGTCGCCGAGGTACTTGGGCAGCTCGGGCGCGATCAGCGTCAGCTTGTCGTCGCGCAGGTAGCGGTTTTTGTACAGGCGCTTCATGTGGTCGAGCATGACGTCCTTCTTCTGCTTGAGCTCCTCCTCCTGGTCTTCCATCGCGTGGCTGACGTCCTTGCCCTCGCGTTTCAGGGCGCCGAGCGACGCCTCGGTGATGCCCTCGCCAAAGCTGATGCCGCCGATCGAGCACTTCTTGAACTCCATCACGTTCTGCGTGAGGGTGCCCGTCTTGTCCGAGAAGACATACTCGATCTGGCCGAGGTCGTCCGAGATGTTCCACGTCTTGGGCACACAAGGGGTGTCGTACGGCGCGTAGTACATCTCGATGTCCTGGTAGATGAAGTAGGCCTGGATCGTCTTGACAATCTCGACCGTGATGTAGAGCGAGATCGGCACAATGTTCTGGAACACGATTAACGACGACACGAAAATGACGAGCGAGTCGAGGTAGATGTTGTCCGACGCCTGCGCGTGCTGCTCGTAGTAGTTGGCGCTCGTGTTGTCCAGCGAGCGGTAGTACCCGTGCAGCAGCGCCGTCACGAGACACAGCAGGAGCAGGATGATGAAGTTCATGATGACGTTGAAGTTGGTCTCCTTCTCGATCTTGGAGCGCTTAGACGGCGTGTCGCCGCCGTTCATCATGATCTTGGTGTCGGCGCCTGTGAAGACGACAAGGCCGATGACCCATTTCGTGTTGCGCAGCGTGCACCCTCGCAGCAGGATCTCGTTGATCGTGATCGCCTCAATCTCCTCGGCGACGTCGACCTTGGTGCTCCCCGCGGCGGGGCGGTACTTGAGCACGCCGTTGTACGAGTAGAGGTTGGCGTGCGGCGGCTCCGAGTCGAGCACGAAGCGCGCGTGCTCAATGTCCTCCTCGGAGCCGATCGATGCCGTCGCCTTGACGGCCTTGCGCACCTTGAGGTTGGTCTCGCCGTCGAGGTTCTTCGTTTCGACGAAGCACAGGTTGTCGGCGTCCGACGTCGAGAGCACCATCAGGTCCGCGGGCACCTGCTCATCGCCGCGGAGAAGCACTATGTCTCCGACCTCGAGCTTCTTCCACAGCGTGCGCTCCCACTGCGCCGTTCCGGGGGCCGACTTGCTGTAATCGACGACGCCGGTGCTACGGCGGGACCAGGTACTCGGCGCCGACGACGCGTTCGAGATTGCGCGTCCGCGACTCGGCTGGACGCTCATAATAGAGTCGGACTGTGAAGCGTCAGCGGCAGCTGTCCGTGAGAGCTCGTCAACTTACCGAAGGGACACCTTTGAGGGCATGGAACGGGGGACTGGCACTTGGAGGCTGCAGGTGGCCCGAGGTGTCGACGACCTCGCTCGCGTCGTTACCGTTGCCGTACAGGTGCTCCATGGCTGCTTGCTCTGACTCCTCGGCGTGGCGCTCGAACACGACCTGCTTGCCCTCCTTAGCCTCCTTCTCGCGGAGCTTGCGGACGCCCTTGGAGGGTTTTGTCGGGTCTGATTACGGTTAGCATCGGGTCACTTCCAACCTCACCTGGGCCAAGATGGAACAGGCGCTCGAACCAGTTGCGCGGGTCTGTCGGCTGGTTGTAGTTCTTCCAGTTGCCGAGTTTTGTGGCTGCGGACGTGTTGACCTCCTCGTCGAGCTTTGCGCGGCGCCAGTCCTCGATGCCGTCCTTGATGGCGGTCATGCCGAGGATGGCGACGAGGGGCAGCATGGCGATCTCGGGGGTCGTCGCGCCAAAGATGGAGAAGAGCTGCAGAATGACGAGCGCCAGGAAGTAGATGTTGGCGACGCGGTGGAACTGCTCGAACAGGTTGCGCGGGAGGAAGGTGAGCAGCGTGTACTTGCTCGTGCGCACCTTGTTGCGCGCGTACGACACGGCCGGCTCGCCCTTGGCCGTCAGCTGCTCGTCGGGCAGGGGCACGTTGACGTAGATCGATCGCCGCGTCGGCGGCTTCTTCTTCTTCTTCAGGCCCAGGCCTTCGGCAGCGTGGTCGACCGCACTCCCACTGCCGCTGCCACTCCCGCTGTCTCCCGCGGGTGGTGGTGGCTTGGACGGCTGCTCGCCCGTGTCGCTGTCGACAATACTCGGCAGGCCGTCGTGCTGCCCGTGCTCGCCGGGCTCGTCGTCGTCGCCGTGGTGCTTGCGCCCGCGCCGCGACTTTGTGCGCAGCCGCGTCGTGCCGTGCCGCTTCAGGTGCTTGAGGAGCCGCGAGCGGCGGCGCTGGACGCGCTCGCCCTCGGACCTGATGGACTCGGCAATGACCGAGTGGGCCGTCTTGGTCGTGCGCAGCCTCAGCGCCGGATCGATCTGGTTGATGTCGAACGGCTCGATCTCCTCCTCGTCCGGGTACTGCGAGTACTTGGAGTACTCCGACTCCTGGCGGTACAGCGGCGGCGGCGGCGGCTGCAGCCCGTTGCCAGAGCCCGAGGCATGGTTGTCGAACGGGTGGCCATAGTTGTCATAGGCGTAGTTGTAGCTGCCGTGCGGCGGGGGCGGAGTCGAGGAAGAGGACGAGTACGGGTCGCGTCCTTGCTGGCTCATGGCGGCGGGGGAGCCGGGCTCGAGAGGTGGTGTCCTCGGAGAGCGGAGAGCGCTACGCTCTACGTGTCACCAAAGGATGTGAAAGGTGAGAGGGAGAGGGAATGGTGGTGGAGGGGTCGTGCACGTTGCTGGCGATGAGTTACAGTGGATCTGCCAGTGGGCGTTGGGCGTCGAGCGTCGAGCGAGCGTCGAACAGGCGCAGCGCTGGTGCGGGTGGCGATCGCAGTCTAGGCGGGAGGGGAGGTGACGAGCGTGTGTGAGATCGACGGAGCCGTCGCTGTGACGAGTGCGTTGGGACGATACGTCGGTACGGCCTGGTTGTGAGATCTTCTCGCGGTCGTGGCTGAGTGCGCAGTCGGCTGCAGCAGAGTCGGCCGCAGTCTGGTGCGGAGCGTCCGAGTGTCCGGGTATGTCTAGATACAGAGCGGTCGTGGTACAGGATCGTAAATGAGCGTGGAGGGTCGCGGAGGTGGCGATCGAGCGAAAAGGTATTGTGCGTTGAGAAGCGGGGCGACAATGAGAAGAGCAAGTCAAAGGTCAGGCGCCGAGCAGATGTGCTGCGTCTCGGGTCGTTCTGGTCCTGGGCCAGGTCTCGTCTCGCCTGTGCTCGAGCAGCAGTGCACACACGTAGGCCAGGCCAGGACGAGGCGTCAGGCTGAGAGTCCCGGGTCCGAGTGATTCAGCCAGGCTACCCAGGCGAGCACAAGGGCAGGTCGGCAGGTCCGCACCCAACTGTGATTCCAAACTTTCTGCGGGGGTACGTGTGTCCTTGTTGCGAGCCTGTCGGTGCGCGGTGTCGGCGAGGCCCGGTGTGCGGAGTGTCGGGGTCGGGTCGCGCTGCCGTGGGTCGTAGAGTGGTGGTCTGCAATGAGGAGATGCAGACAAGAGTCGCCGACGCAGAGAGCACAGAGAGTGCATAGCATTGCCCGCGGCGCGTCGGCTGCGAGCTGCGAGCAAAGCAAGGGCTAGCAGGGCTTAGGGCTCAGGATTCGGCACCGATACATGACTGAGGACTGAGTCGCAGCTGCCAGCGGCCATGGGCGCCGGCCGGCGGACGCGGGCGCGGGGCGCGGGCGACGTGGGTCGCACTGCACTGGGACCGGGAATGCGGCCCGCCGGCGGCCACTGGGCTTTGGGCACTGGCTGGCATTCATGAGCACTCCCCTCCCCGCGCCGTCGACTGGCGGTGCACAAGATGTAGAGACAGGTGCTGCGCTGCGCTAGGGCGTAGGGCACGCAGGACGCAGGACGCAGGACGCAGGGAGCAACAGGGAGGGAGCCAGGCACACCACTCCAGGAATGAATTTCTGCCTCAGGGTCCGGGCGGCCGGCGGCTGCACGCGTCGAGGCCGCGCGCCTCGCGTCGCGCGCGCGCGCTCGGCCACGCCCGGGTCCCCCTCCCAGCTCCCCCTTGCTCAGTCACCGCCTCGCACAGATGATCCATCTCCACGAGCCAAGCTTACCATCCTCACTACCAAACCGAAGGGGGTGTTGCATCGCTATCTCAGTCGCTCCGCACAGCTCCCCCCTCCCTCCACTTCCAGGCAACAGCTCTGTCAGAGGTGGCACAAAGCTTTTCACCCATCAGCAAGCAACAGGAATCGCACAGCACACGAAAAAAAGAAATCAGGGGCCAAGCCTCACCCGGCCACCCACGGCCACTCGGCGGCACACTCCAGCGTGCATAGGGAGCACAGGGAGCCACAAGGGACGCGGGTGCCGTGGGACTGCCCGTGTGCTCTCCCTGGTTCGTGGGTCACTCGGCGCCGTCAGCTGTCAGTGCAGAGCATCCCCAGGCGCCCAGGCGGACACATCAAGGATCGCTGGGTCCCTTCGTATTCTGCACAGCCAGCAGCTTACAGCGCTTACAGCCAGCCGTGCTCTCCGTCCACTCCAAACGGCCGCACTGACAGCTTCTCCTGTGCCTGCCGCTCGCACCCCTCCCCGCTGCATGCGCAGAAACCATCGTCCACGCCCGACATGAAACCCACAGGCACAGCACCTTATCTCCTGCCCAGCTCCCAGCCAGGCCGTGCAAACCCACGGAGCAAGGCGCCGAGTGCGCTGACGCAATGCGCATGATCATTCTGCCCAAAGATGAACTACTACTGATGCATGCAATGTTTCGATGCCTGTCCTATGCCTATGCCGATGATGATGCTGTTTGCGGGGATGGTTCGTCCCGGGATTCCTTGCTTCTTTTTCTCTGCTTCACTGCCGCATCGCCCCCGTGCACATGCTCCCGCCCCTGCCATGCCGCCCTCACGTCACCACACTCGTGACTGGCTCCGCGGCCGCTGGCCGCCTGGCCGAATTGCCTGCGTCTTGGCCGTCCTGCGCGTCCTGTGATTCCTGCGACTCCAGCGACTCCTGCGAGCCGGGGCCAAGCACGCCCCGTGGCGCCTCGGGCGCAGCCTTGGCCGGCGCGGCAGCTGGCGCGTCAAGCGCGCCGGCCGGCGGCGCCGGCGCCCGCGTCTTCAGGAACTCGAGGAAGTGCCGGTTCGGCCTGTACCCGTCGTGCTCCCGCGTGCCGCCGCCCTCGGCCTCGTACACGGCGAGGTCGACGGCGCGGCCCGCCCGCATGTCGACGAGCAGGCGTGCGCCGCGCACTGCCCCGTCGTGTCCATGCTCGCCGGGAAGCGCGCGCCACGCGCGCTCGACCTCGTCTGCGTCGCCGCACCGGCCCTCCTCGGCGAGGCGCACCATGAGCTGCCCGACTGCGCCGGGGCTCAGCGCGGCGCCGCGCGCGACCGCCGCGCGGAACAGCGCGAGCGCCGCATCCAGCTCCCCGTGCTTCAGCAACGCCGACGCCAGCAGCGAGCTCACCCGCTCCGCGGCAGGGATGCCGCGCGCAAACATGTCGTGCACGACCGCGAGCACCGGCTCGAGCCCCGCCGCGCGCGGGTTCTTCACCAGCGCAGAGAGCACGAGCTCGTACCCCCGCCGCGCCTCCGACGTGGGCAGCTCCTTCAGCAGCGCGAACGCGAGCGCGCGGCGGGACCGCTTGCTCGACGCCGCGAGCACAGGCACCGCTGCCTCGATCGCCGCGACGGGCAGCTCGGGCGAGATCCGCCGCGCGAGCCGCAGCGCGTCGACTGTCGAGCGCGCGCCCGTCGTCGCCATGCCCCGCACCACAGCCACGATCACGTCCGCGGCCGGCGCCTCGTCCCACAGGTAGTCCTTCACGTGCCGGTCGAGCAGGATCGCGCGGGAGACGTTCTCGGTCGCGGCGATGCGCTCGATGAGCCGCAGCAGCTGGGGCTTCGGAACAGCGAGGCCGTCGGCCTGGAAGTCGGCGTAAAGTCGCGACGCGAAGAAGATCTGTCCTCGCGATACAGAAGCAGCAAACAGCCGGTTCCACGCCGAGGCGGTCGAGTGCAGCCAGCGGTGTTGCTCAGGCGGCTCGGCGGCGCGCACAAGAGGGTACAGGCGGTACGCAGCACGGTGAGAGTCGTCGGAGGTAGGACACGCGAGCACGAGCTCAAAGAGCCGTGTCAGCAGCGGCGGCGAGAGATCCCCGCCGTTGCGCATAAAGGACCAGACATCGTCCGCGAGGGCAAATACGAGGTCGTCGCACTCTGGCGGTCGAGATGCCAGTTGCTTCACGGTGCGCCGGATCAGAGGCTCCGGTGAGCCTTCCTTGGTCATCGCAAGGCCACAGAGCTTGACGAGTGCTTCGAGCTCGGTAGAGCCCGCGCTGTCCTTGCGCAGAATGCCCGATGCCACCTTGTACACATCGTCCGTCGACGACGAGGCTGTCTCGGCGAGCATCTGCACGCGCCCCTTCACAGGCATCGTCTTGCGCACAATGCCTTGCACGACACCCTCGAACAGCGCAGCCGCCTCGTCCGCACCTCCGTTCCGCAGTTCAGCCGCCAGAGCCAGAGCAGCCGCCTGGGAGCGCTCCGCGCCGTTCTCGCCCTGCGCCTTCCACGCTTGACGCAGGTAACCGATCGTACGCGAGATGAGGAGGGGTCGGATGTTGATATTGCGTGCGACACACCAAGCGGCGAGCCGGAGGGAGGACTCGATCAGATCCGTCGACTTGTGTTTCGCCATAGAAATGATGCGACTGGCCTGCTCGTCAATGCCTTCCCCGCCTCCCATCTCGATCACTTCTTCGAGCTTTCGGTGGATGAGCGGAATGTCATTGCGATGGCGGAAAGCAGACACGGCAAGCCATTCGCGACGGATGAATAGCGGGACCTGTGAGAGGTCGTCGCCGACCAGGTTCTTCAAGGAAAGCCAAAGCCAGTCCATCGTCTTGTAGTCGATCGCACGCCTCACACCGCCGGGCGAGCGGATTTGTCGGGCAGCCGACGTCAGAGCCCCTCGAAGGGATTCCTCCACAAACGAGCGTCCCAGAGCAGCCGGGTCCATGTCGCACTGCGCAGCCAGAGCAAGAAGCTCTCCTAGTCGCTGAGCCTTCACGCTATCGTCGGCCTGTAGTTGGTGGTTGAGCAGGGCCGAGAAGACATCGTCCGGCACGTCCCTCAGCATGTCCAGATGGAGGCCCTTGTAGATTTCCCAGGACTGCTCCGGCGACTCGGACAGGATGGCGATGGAGAGCATGTGCATGTGCCTCAGAAACGGCTGGGAGTCGGGAGACCACGGTAGCGGTGGGGGCAAGGGGAGGTTGGGCATGTGCATTTGCTGTAGAATCGCGATCGGAGGTACCGGAGGCCGAGGCTGCACCACGCTCTTCCGGCGGAAGCGCGCGTCGTGGGCGCAGCAAGTGCAGGAGAACCATTTTGAGCAGCTCGGGCCTTGCGGAGGCCGCACTGAAGCTAGTCGCCTCTCCGATACACGGACAGCGCGAGCCAGCCCATTGAGCGGTCGCATTGTCGGGAAATACGAAGAGGAAGGTGAGGGGGAGAGGAGCAAGCTGGGACGTGAGCGCTTTTCAGCCAGAGCTCACTTACCTTTGTGGCTGCTTTGCTCTTTCCCCCTGGTTCTCGTGGTTTTCGGTAGCTTGGAGGAGGACGGGTTGGTTAGCTGAGAGATGTTGACAGGAACTTTCAGTAGGTGACAGTCGCCCTCGTATGAGCGTCAGGTGATTTTTGAACGACGACTAATTTCCCACGTGGCAATGCGTGCCTGAGAGTGGCCACCACCACTGGTGTGGCCTTCCTCAACCAGCCCGTCGCCACCAGCCGAAACATGTCTTCCTCGCCGCCTCGGGCTGCCCAGGACAGTGCAGCAATGGCTGAGCACGCCTCGGTTTCTCATTCTTCCTTTTGTTCACCAAGCTCCGCTCGATCCGCTCGAAGACGCTCCCTGCTGACACCTGAACGCGAGTCCGGGCGATCAGTCACCTTTCCGATCGCACCGCCGAGGGTGCAGAAAGCAACGCGACCTTCTCGACATGAGCTCCAAACACTCTTCCAGCAAGGAAGGCAAAAGCTCTGTCCTTCCCAATGTAAGTTTTCTGTGCTCCAACAGTCAACTGATCTGACAGGGCGGGTCCGGAACAAGTAGGAAGCGGTCGGCACGGCCATCAGATGACGATGAGCTGCGCGATAACACAGTCTTTGGCCCTCCCCACAAGAAGCCTTCGTATCTCCGCCAGCCTCACACTCCAACACCACGCAAAGCCACGCCAGCTTTCCCGGGAGCTCTCTTGCCCCGTAGCCACACTCCTGGGCCGCCCCGCTCGTCTGTTGACCAGCTCATGGGCAGCGGCTTCCCCCTGGCATCAGTGAGCTCTCGGGCCGTAGACACAAGCATCGAGTTTATGCCTCATGACGCTCCTCCTTACCCAGTGAGTTTCAAGCATGCACTCTTATTAACGATAGAATACTGCAAGCCAGCACACAGCCAAGCGCCCGAGGCGGGCGAAAACACCAGGTCCTGTGCTACCTGTCCCAGACGATCGCGAGCCTCTTTTCCCTGCCGCTGCGGACCCCCACCACCAGGAGTCCTTCAACGAGCAGCCATTCCCCTTCAATTTCCCCGGTCCCTCGCTGCAAGCGGTAATGCCCACTCATCGTCAGCTCACGCGCGGGACAAGGACCCCAGTCAGCAGCCACCAGACGACTCTCACCAGCGACCGGGGTTCCCTGGTTCAGCCTGGCGGAGATAATGCCCAGGAAGTCGGGGACAGGAGCGTTGAGCTGTTCGACGACATAGTCAGCGGCATGCAGGGGCATCGTCAGGGCACTGCGCGCAGGGACGAGCCAGTGGCAAGTCAACAGACTGAACTCGCTGACGATCCAGACCTTCAGCGCCTTCACCGAGCAATGGACGGTCTTGGGCGGTCAATCACTTCAAGACATCTGGAACAACGTGCACGAGCAGTGCAGGTACAACGAGATGCTCCCTCTCGACGACCTCAAGGAAATGATCGACTCTCATCGCTGTAGGGATGCTCCCGCTGGGCCAGGCTGACACTACAGCTTCCATGGACAGCTCGCTGCAGAACATAAAGGCATTCACCGAGCAATCCGCTGAAGGTTAGCTCCCACCATTCGCACCAGCTGACACCGCAGAGCGACAGCAGATCGTTGAGAAGGCCCATGGTGTGCTCCAAAAGATGAGAATGAAGACCGAGAAGTACGACGACGCACGCCAGAAGGTGATCTCGTCGGTCGCAAAACGGCCGGCCAAGAAGCACAAGTACTGCACACTCCTGTAGCCACCAAAACCCCGGACTGTTGTAAGACTGTAGAAAGAATAAGCTGTGAATACACACTGTATTCTACCGCAACATCGTCAGGACATACATTTAACGTGCACTACAAACTTACAACCCAAGATACACCCTCAGACTGGCTTAGACCGGCTGCATCTTGGAGTCGAGCTGGGTCTGGCCGTTCTTGGCGTGGACAGTAGCGGGGATGGCCTTGTCGACGAAGAGCTCCATCTTGAGCTCGATGCCAGACGGGTCATCGAGGGCGCCGGCCTTGAGGTAGCGGGTGCCGGCGGCAGCCGAGGGGTCGCTCCAGAGGGGGGTGCCGCAGTCGCCGCAGAACGAGCGGGCCATGGGCTTTCCGCTGCGGGTGGAGTTGTCGTTGTAGACCTTGGGGGAGCCCTTGGTGACGGTGACGTCGTCGGGGGAGACCTTGAGGTTGAGGGAGCTGTATGTCAGCTGCGGCCGGCTGCCGGTGCGGGTTGCGGGGACTCACCCTCCCGAGGTCGTCTTCTGGCAGTTGACGCAGTAGCAGGCGATGCCGTCCTTGGTGTCGTTCTTGAGGTCGAACTGGACGTTTCCTGGCCGTCAGTGTCCCATCCGTGCGGCTGCCGCTGCAGGGGACTCACCGCAGAGGCAGGATCCGTGGCGAGACATGGCGATGTGCTGGGTTTTGGTGGGCGGGTGGGCTGTCGGATGCAGATGCGGGGAGTTATCGAGCGCGGGGGTGTCGTTGCCCGCTCTTATACGGAAGCTGAGGCGTGGACGATGCTCGGTTGTCACCGATGGCGATCGGATAAACCATGGTGAGGTTACCGATCTGCCGGCGCAGCGGCTCGCCTCTACCGATCCTCTGCCGACGTGCCGAGAGCCTGCGTCCGGTGGAGGTCGTGCTGCCCGGGTCTGTCGCTTGGGTGCCCCCACCAACGGCGGTAGACGGAACTAGGTCATCACCTGAGCAGTGGTGAATGGAAGCCAGTGGACCAAACGGTGGTTAGCGTAAGTGGCCGAGAGTCACGAAGCCTGATGGGGGCGACGAGTCATGGCTGACGTGGGTGTGTCCTCCACGAGGAGGGCAGTGTCGCGGAGCGTAACAATAGCGTGCTTCGTGGCTGTTGGACAAGCCTGCTGCAGAGTGAGCAGGCAGTCGTGGGGAGATAAGCAAAGGGAACTGGCAAGTCGAAGCGGGCCCGCTCTTTATATCGATGTCTGACTACCGGCAAGGTACTCGCTCCCTCCGCAGATGGTCATGCCGCCCCGCACTAACCCAAATTCCTCGAGCTCGTGTGCCGTCAGCCGACCAGCCAACTCGGTGCGGAGATGAGAAGGCAGCCACGGGGACAGGCTACTGTAGCTTGTTCCAGCCAGTATCGTTGAGCATTGTGAAGCGGAAACAAGGAGACAAGCATCACTAACAAGTCGCCAATCGTCGGGTTTCATCTGGACAAGCTGGTGTGAGGATGCATGACGGAGAGCGTTTCAGAAGCAATCGGTGACCATCAGGGCGCGCCATTGACGGACGCAAATGAGCAAACTAGGCGTGGCCCCGGAGACGCGCCTATATCTGTCAGCTGCGCTTGTTGTTCGTTCCTGGCCGACACTGACTGGCCTCATACTTCCAAGTCCTGAGTCTTCTCGCCAACCTCATCTCCGACCCAGTCCTCCCATCTCCACCCGGCATTTCCTTCCTTCGTAGTCTGGCCTCGCTTCCACGGCTCTGAAAACCGCGACGCACTGGCTGTCAGGGCTCAAGGCGCGCTTTTCTGCTGCCCCTCCTCTTAGTGATCCACCCCCAACCCCTTCGTCGACGCGTCACGCCACCGGACCAGATGATCTAAATGCCTGCAGCGAACGGCCTCCAAAATGGCCAGGAGGCGAAAGCCGGCTCCTCCTCCACGCTGGCCAAGAGCAGTGTTGAGCGGCCGACCGTCTCCATCACTCTGCCCAGTGCCCCCGCCCTGCCGGCGCCAATAAGTCTCGAGTCCAAGCCGACACTCGGGTCTCGGATCCCGCCCGGGACGCTGCCGCCGAAGCCGGCGACGGTGGTCGCCCGTAATGGCGACAAGGACTGGGAACCGCGGCCTATGGCGGGCCCGTCGCGCCCACGGTCGCGGTCACGCGAGCCGCCGCGCGAGCGCGAACGCGATCGCGATCTGGAGCGTGACCGGGACCGCGGCAGGGAAAGGAGGCGATCGCCGTCACCGCCGCCGCGGCGGCGTTCGCGGAGCCGGTCGCGGGACCGCGACAGAGACTGGGAAAGGTACCGTGACCGCGAGCGGGATCGCGATCGCGACCGATACTTACGCGACCGACGCGACTGGGACGACAGAAGGGACGACCGCGACCGCTACGACCGATACCGGAGCAGGTACTCGCCCGAGCGGCGGCGGTCGCCCGACCGCCGCTACTACTCGCCGGAGAGGAGACGGTCCCCCGACCGCAGGAGAGATTGGAGGTCGCGCTCGCCCCCGCCTCTTCCCCCGCATCGGACACCCGACCGGCGCCATTCACCGGACAGGTATCGCGATCGGCTAGAGCCAACGAATGGCAAGTACCGCGACGACCGTGACCGCGATCGCATATCTGGCCGCGACCGAGAACGCGAGAGAGGGCGTGATCGCTCGCCGAAGCGCGCGCCTCCGCCGTCCGGTGCTCCTCCCCCACCACCCGCCGAGAAACCACCCTCACCCCCGCCTCCGCCTTCCGAACCTCCACCCCCACCTCCACCATCTAAACCTCCCTCGCGCACAGCGTCGCGCCCGATGTCGCCGGTCAAGAGGCACACAGATCCGTTCGCTCACTACAAGGCCCCCGCGTGCGTCAAGAGGCGACCGGGTCTCGGGAACTACCTCTACATCAGGGATCCGGCGACTGGGCAGCGAGTGAAGCGCTTCGATGGCGTGCACAACGGTGTCGAAGCAAAGGTCGCCGATCCGCGCCTTCAGATTCCCAAGGAGGTGCGGGAAAGGGGCCAGGGCTACATGAAGAACCGGTCGAAGGGCGTCGAAGAACTTCATTACGAGGTGAGTCACCGGGCGTTTTATTGTTGCGGCGGCTAACCGTTATCAGTGGGACGAGAACTCACCCGGCCCGAAACCGCCTCCGCCCCCGACCGCCGTTCTTATCACGGGCCTCAGTCCGCTCACGACCGTCGACCAGATCAGCAAGTTCTTCCGCGCCCACGGCCGCATCAAGGAGATCCACCCAAAGATGGACCCGAAGACCGGCATGCAGCTCGGCATCTGTTGGCTGTCGTTTGAGGCGCCGTTGCCCGGCCGACCTGGAACCGCCCACGACGTCGCCATGCACGTCGTCCGAACTTGCACGGGCCAACGCGTCGGACTCACCGGTAACGAGCGGGTCACGGTCGTGCTCGATGGCCGCGGCGTGCGGGTCAAGGCCGCCGTCAAGGAGGAAATGGAGCGCAGGAACAAGCCGAAGCCGAAGCCGCCCACGCCAGCGCAAGTCGCACCGACGCCGAAGGCTCCCCCGTCTGGTCCCAAGGCGTCGACGCCGAGTGAAGGTCGCGAGACACCCAAGCCTGGGTTCGCCGACGGCCCCGGTCCCCGTTTCGGAGGGCTTGGCGGCCTACGCGGTCGCCCTACTCCGCCGCTTGGAGGTCGCTTCGGCACGCTCAATCGCTCCATGCCTGTTGGACGCTTCCAGCCGCCCCTGCGCGGCGCTCAGGACTTCAGCCGGGACTTCCGCATGGCATCGGACGGACGACGGGGGGCGTTCCAGCAAGATTTCAGCGGCGCGTTCCAGCAGGACTTCAGCCGAGACTTCCGGGGCGGAGGTGTGTCAGCGCGCCGTGGCGACCGGTACTCGCCCTCGCCATCCCGATCACGCTCCAGGTCCCGCTCGGTATCGTCGTATTCTTCTGACTCGGACGATGACCGGCCATCGTACCGACGCCGCCGCTCGCCATCGCCGAACCGCCGGACGACCGTCAAGACGGCTCCGGCTGAGGCTGACGAGGCCGGCGTTGAGCGCGTCAAGAAGGCGATCACCGAGAACGGGCGCGCGTACGTGTTCATCGACATCAAGTCCCTGCCGTACGGCCAGGTCCGCGACGAGCATGTGCAGAACCACTTCCGTGCTTTCAAGCCCGACGCTGTTTTGCACAACCACACTGGCTGGTACATTCTGTTCGGCGATGACCAGACGGCGCACCGAGCCAAGCTCATGGACAAGACGGCCATCCTCTCGCACCGCATCAACGTCGAGGTCAAGCAGCCGACAACGAAGGCGGGCGAGGGCGGCGTCACGACAGCTATGCCCGAGAAGGGCAAGGGCTGGAAGTTCCTCACGTTCACGAAGAAGCGGCCGTCGGCCATGCCGGTCAAGAAGCGCGCGCCCAGCCCGAAGCCCAAGTCAAAGCCGCAACGCCGGCGGTCCTTCTCGTACTCCTCTAGCAGCGACGAGGACGAGACCGTGGCCGCCCCCAAGGTCGTTCCCTCGAAGCGCATCATCGAGAGCGACGACGAGGACGACGAGGCCAAGCCGGATGTCAAGCCGAAGAAGAAGCTCGCGAAGAAGGAGCCGACCTCGAAGGCGAAGGCCGCCAAGAAGAAGGTCGTCGCCGACGACGTCGACGTCGCGATGTCGGAACCTACGACGCCAGCTGTCGCCGAGATCCAGCTCGCGAAGCCCGCGGAGAAGAAGCCGGCCCCGAAGCCAAAGGCGCCCAAGAAGATCTCGGCGGTCGAAAAGCTCGTCAAGGCGGGCACCATCGCGGACGACGAGGACGCATTCTGGCTGGCGCAGGCGCTGTCGCTGCCCGAGGACGCGGACACGGAGGCCATGTCGGACGCCGAGCCTGAGCTCGACGAGAGCCACCCGCTGCACCACGCCAGCGGTGCGTGGCGCGCCGAGGGTATCCGCAACGTCGCTCCGATCCTCAAGTCGACGTACCTGCCACAGCGAAATCGTGCTGCCGGCGCGGACTCGGCGGGTGGTGCGGCGGGCGCCTCTGGCCGCACAGCGCGTATCGCCGGCCGTCGCCTGGCGCAGGACATCGAGACGAACCGCAAGGCTGGGGGCGGCACGGCAACTGCGGCCGAGAGCGACTTATTCATGTTCAACCAGCTGCGTATCCGCAAGAAGCAGCTGCGGTTTGCGCGCTCGGCGATCGAAGGCTACGGGCTGTACGCGATGGAGACGATCCAGCCGGGCGAGATGGTGTGCGAGTACGTTGGGGAGCTGTGCCGGTCGTCGGTCGCGGATGTGCGCGAGCAGCGCTACACGAAGCAGGGCATCGGCAGCTCGTACCTGTTCCGCATCGACGGAGACATCGTGTGCGACGCGACGTTCAAGGGCAGCGTTAGCCGCCTGATCAACCACAGCTGCAACCCGACTGCGAACGCCAAGATCATCAACATCAACGGCCACAACAAGATCGTCATCTACGCCAAGCGCACGCTGTACCCCGGCGACGAGGTCACGTATTCGTACAACTTCCCGCTCGAGCAGGACGAGAGCCTGCGTGTACGGTGCCTGTGCGGAGAGCCGACGTGTCTCGGCTTCCTCAACTAAAGGCCAGTCGGTGGGAGGGACGACGCAGCAGGAGAAAGCAAGGAGCGAGCGGCGAGATTGCAGAACGAAGGAGTATGTACGCAACTTGTACTACACACATCATTACACAGCACCAGTTTCTACCTTCTCTTACCTATTTCTCAGATCCGTTTCTGTATGCATTACGTGGACACACTGCGTCCGGGGAACTGACCGCCACTGACGCCAGAGGCAGAGTGCAAGTACATGCATGCGGGGAGCCATGAGGTGAAATGAAAAGGTGTATACACAAAGAACCCAAAATACACTACTGAGACACAGAACAAACAGCATTGTCCACTAGCCAGCTAGGCCACGACCTAGGCGGCGAGGCCCTGCAACTCGCGCCTCGCGCCCTCGACGACGCGGCACAGCGTGTCGCGGTCGCACGGCTTTGTGAGCCACCCGTCGAAGCCGCACTCGACGAGGCCGCGCCTCTTCTCGTTCTGACCCGCGAGAGCGGTGACGGCGAAGATCTTGCTGGGCCGCCTGGTCCTGGCGCCGGCCTCGGCGCGCTGCTTGTCGCGCGCGCGCTCGAGGGCGCGCATCTCGCTCGCGGCCGCCCAGCCGTCGAGCACGGGCATGTTGATGTCGAGGAGCACGATGACGGGGCGGCGGCGGCTGAGCTCGCGGAACTTGTCGAGCGCGATGCGCCCGTCGGCCGCCTCGGCGAGCTCGCACTCGGCGCCGAGCGCCTGCCGCAGGATCTTGACCAGGATCTTGCGGTTGACCACGTTGTCCTCGACGACGAGCACCGACGTCACCTCCGCCGGCGGCGGCAGCGCCGCTTCCTCGTCGCCCTCGAACAGGGGCGAGTACTCGGGCGCGAGCGAGCGCGCCGCCGGCGACGGCGACGAGTGGCTGCTCGGCGGCGTGGGCGGCGTCCCTCCCGTCGCCGCCGACGTGCCCGACGCAGACGACGCTGAGCCTCGCGTGGACGGGGCGGTCGACGACGACGGCGGGGGCGGGCGCGCGCTCCGCCGCGAGGAGAAGTAGTCGCCGAGGCAGAGCGCGGCGATGCTCTCCGCGACGTTGCGCGGGCGCCACCCGTCCCCGTCCTCGTCCGCGACCTCGGGCACGGGCGCGAGCTGCGCTGCGGCAGTGGCGCTGGCCGCGATGGCGGCCGGTGTCAGCGGCTCGCGCAGGACGCGCACCTCGCGCCCGGGCGCGACCTGGGCCAGGAGCGCGGTCGCGTGCGCGAACGGCTCGGGATCCTCGCCGACGAACAGCACGAGGTCGCCCGGCAGCGCCGACAGCAGCGACACGCCCTCGGGCGTCAGGGCCAGCGTGCCCTCGACGACGACGAGGTCCGCCCCCGCCGCGTCCGCGACCACCGCGTGCCCCTGCTTCGCGTACGTGCGCTCCAGCATCGCCCCGATGCGCTTCAGAGCACAGTGCGGGTCGTGGAAGCGCGTGAAGCCCTCGACGGCGACCTTGCGCGGCTCCGCCCGCAGTGCCGGTGCCGCCGCGGGGGCTGCCGCCGGCACAGGCGCAGCAGTCGGGAGCGGCACCTCGATGCTCACGCTGCAGCCCTTGCCCGGCGCAGACGAGATCTCCATGTACCCACCCATGAGCTCGATGATGCGGTACGCGAGGTGCACGCTGAGGCCCGAGCCAGTCGCGTACGGGTCCTCCTTGGCCCAGGGCTCGCCGAGGCGCTCCTTGACAAAGTCGGTCGACATTCCGCGCCCGCTGTCGATGATCTTGAGGCTCACGCGCCGCACGGCCGGCTGCAGTGCCTCGCATCCCTCGGGCGGCAGCAGCGAGTGCACGTCATCCAGGTACACCTCGACGCACCCGCCGTCGTCCAGGTAGCGGTATGCGTTGGCCAGGATGCGCTGCAGCGCACGCCGCAGCGCCCCGCCCTCGTCCTCCATCACGCTCTCGCCCAGCCCGGCGGGGATGATCTCGAAGACCGTGCTCTTCGTGACCCGCGACGTGCCGGCGGCGCTGGGGGCAGAGCCGGGCGCCGCACCCTCGAGCGAAGAGCGCGACAGCTTGTCGGCCTCGTACGCGTCGCGGATCAGCTCCTCGATCAGCGCACCGATCGTCAGCGGCGTCCGGCCCCCATTACCGCCGAGTGACCCGAGCTCGCCTCCTGTTCCAGTGCTGGCGGGGCCCGCGTCTTTGTCCGTCAGGTCGAGGAAGGTCAGGATGTTGTCCACAATGCCGTGCAGGATCTTGCCGCTCGTGTCAATGGCATCTAAGAACGGCAGCAGGTCGCGCACCTGCTGCAGCGTCGAGGTCACGACGCGCTCGGGCAGGCGGTGCGCCGGCCAGCCCAGCGTCGGGTCGACGGTTGCGGCTGGCGCGGACGGCACGGCGGCGCTGGCGCCCTCGTCGGCGGCAGCCATGTCGCGCATGCTCGAGCGGAGCAGCTGCGTGATGGCCAAGATCTGGTGCAGCGGCGTGCGCAGCTCGTGCGCCTGCAGGTTCGAGTAGGAGATCTGGCTCTCCTCCATGCCACGCATGCGCACGACGGCCATGGAGCTGATGAGCGCCGCGCCCACAATGTACACGAACGGCATCGCGAGCCGGCTCGTGTCGTCGAACGACGCCGGCGCCCGGTCCCACGCCACGAACGCTGCGAACTGCAGCGCGCCGTTCCACGTCAGGAACACGTTCGCCAGCACCGTCTGCGTGCCCCCTGGCATGAGCAGGAGCAGCCGCGACGCCAGCCCGTCAGACGCGTCCTCCCGGTCCCACCAGAAACGCCGGTGCCGCAGGTACGACGAGACGTACCCCGCCAGCATGGTCGAAGCGCCCGGCGTATCGAACGAGAAGCCCGAACCGGAGGAGCCGAGCACGCTGACTCGGGCACGCCGCGCGTTCACGACCGGCTCGATCGAGTCGGGCCACGGCTGCCCGCTGAGGAACGAATGGATGACGTTCTCCTTCGTGGAGCCCGGACCTTCCTCAGCTGCGGTCACGCCCGAGGTGGCACTGGGGGTCTTCCGGATGAAAAGCTGGTAGTCGCTCAGATCGACAATGCACGCCGCGTCGGCGCCAAGGGCTCCTCGGAGAGTCGTGCACGCGTCGACAAACATGGCAGTCTCCACGTCGCTGTGGCGCTTCAACTTGTACGCGTCCCTCGGTCCAGACTTGGTCTCGAGGGGTTCGCCGGTGGACACCTCGCGCGGCGACGCCCGCCCACTGAGAGACGGGCGCTGCGAGACGATGGGCCCGGGAGGCGGGGTCGAGTGTCGTCTGGTGCTCTGCAGTGAGCCCCGCTTCTCCGGTGGCTTGCGCTTCGTCCTCTTCACCTCTGCTGTGCGGTCCGTAGATGATCGAGCCGCATCTGAGGGGTCCTTCTCAACATCGGGCACGAGCGAGCGGCGGAGGAAGCCGATGCTCGCCTCGTACATGCCGCTGGAGCGCTTGGCGACGCGCTCGCTCTGCAGCGTCGCGAGCTGGAACACACACATGTTTGCGAGGCGGAGGAGGATGTTTTGCTCGCGCTCGTCGAAGCAGTCGCGCGGCTCCGGGTCGAAGACAACGAGTGAGCCAAAGTCGGCATAGTCGCCGTTGCTGTGGAAGAAGCGTAGAGGAGCGGCGGCCATGAAGCGCGTCTTGCGCTCGCCGATGCGCGCTGGGTGCCGCGCGAACCGCCAGTCCTTGTCCAGGTCGGCCACCACGAAGCATCGCTCGCTCGGCGTCAGCACCGCGTGCCCGATCAGCGACGATGACAGCGGAAACGTAATCTTGTGCTGCCGGTAGTTCGGCAGGTAAACTTCCTCGATGTCGCCTCGTAGGAGGCACAAGAAGCCGTACTTTGCCTGGAAGATCTGTAGCACGTCAGCCGTCAACCTAGGGCGCTAGCATGTGGCGTCCGCAGCACAGTGCACCGTTGGCGTCTGTGCACACTCGGGTACTCACCATGGCTGCCGTTTCGGCGTACTTCGCGATAATCGCGTATCGCTCGTCGTCGCACTCGGTCAGTCCCAGTCGCCGAATAGCGGTTGCACGTGCGAGGCGCGTCGCCTGGCTTGGGTTCGGGGCCGGGAGCCATCCCTCGTCCTCGAATATGCCGCGCAGGCGTAGTCGCTCAGCGCCCATGCACAGATGGCCGGGATCCTCGTCCACGTTTATCGGGCGGGGAAGGCTGTCGCGTTCCGGCACGGGGTACGGATAGTTCAACGCCGGTCCGGGAGTGCGGGGAAAGCTCGCCAGGCGCGAGCCCGGGCCTTGCTGCCGCCGGGACGGGTGCGCTGCACGCCGCATCGCGGCGTCCTTCTCCTCGAGCGTCAGCGCCTGGCGCAGAGTTGTTGTTGACGGGCTCTTGGCCATCGAGACCGCTGACGACGGCACGGAACCATCCACAGACGGCCGGCGCTCGCAGCCCGGCTGGGAGCGGCACCGTGTCAAAGCCAGGTCCAAGGGCGGCAGGTCCGCGTACTCGGGGCGCTCGGCGAGGTCTCGGGACTGGGAGCGGTGCCTTTGCCACTCAGCCGTTTTGGGGGCGTTCGCAAGCGTCGATTCCAGGCTCAAGCTACTGAATGAAGACAGGTTGTCCTCGAGGCTAGCCGCTTCATGGATCAGCGGGTTCGCGTTCTCGGGGGACGAAGCAGATCTCAGGCCTGACGACGAGGACTCGCTGTGGTCTACGAGGGGCTGGGCGTAAGGGTGTGTCGCCGACAAGCTTGGCCTCTGTGCCCTTCCGAGGTCCGACGCGGAACGTCTGAGGTTCAGCTTGTCGCAGTTGTCCGTGTACGCGGACGGCGGGCAGCCGCATTGCAGCATCTTCGGATGGGCGGCATCGCCACGACTCGGCCTGTCATTGGCGTAACTGGAGGTGTGAGTTTGACGTTTCGGCCAGCCTCACTGTTTTAGTGCGGAGTCCCATTCAAGGTCGGTGATGGGGGCAACCTCATGGCGTTCTATGGAGGCCGAAACGACCATTCTGGGCACCGGAGGCTTGACGGCAGCCCCGGAGTGGAGAGATTGCGAGTCGATCGTTCCAGGGTGCCGATGTGGCGAAGAGCGGCGGGGCTCTTCAGTAAGCTGTGAACAGTGCAATGCGAAAAACGGGTGGGAGCGGCCTTCTTAGTATCTTAAGTAGAAGTACAACCAGAAAACCTTGACGAGATCGCGTCGGCCGGAGGACAAGCGCAAGCAAGGCAACGGTTAGACTAGTGTGCTCCTGGCTGCGCAGTGTGCAGGACCTTGATGATCACACCACCTAGATTGCAGGGCAAATCGGGCAGGAACAGCAGTGGTGGTTAGGAAAGCCGAAGCAGGACAATGGCCGATGTGCAGAACGTGCGGGTCGAACGCAGGACGCCGATGGACTACGCGCCGGGGGGGTAAGAGGCGCAAGGAAATTCGAGGAATGTAAAGCTACGTCGGCGCAGCGCGCAAGCATGCAAGCGCGTAGGTGGCTTGAAACGCCAGGCGTGAAGTCGAGGATGCAAAGCACCACTGGCTGAAGACGGGAGAGGCGCTGATCTGTGACCTGTGGGACCGCAGGCAAGATAAACCGCTCGACCTCGCTTAGTTGCGCGACCCTGGATTGATTGGAGTCGCGGTATGCGAGTTGTACGGGTACGTTCGCCCTTGCGAAGATCTCTTCGCTTCAGCCCCGAACAACTGCGCAGATACCGTGGTATGTTTCTCGCTCGCTAAGCTAGAATCCGGCGCAGGTGAGGGGTTCGCAGGTGACCGCTCGCTTGCGGCTTCCGGGCGAAATGGTCAATACGGGACGGGTCGGAAGGTCGATGATCCACCGAACCACCGTGTTTAGGCAGGCAGCCAGACACAGGTTGAAGTTGCTGAAAGTGTTTTTCCGTCGCGCCTTGAAGCGAGCTGAGCTTGTTGCCGGTATCGGAGAGCACGGGGGTGCTGGTGAGAATAGGCGTAGGTGATTGCGATCCGGCGGCGGGATCCCCGCCGATGGAACCAGTGCCAAAGGCAGAGGGTAATGCGTGTCGGTCGGCTCGGAGAGCGGAGAGCGGAGAGCGTGCTGAGCGCGTTCGCGGACGTTTGGCTCTCGTTGCAGGCGTTGAGGATCTGAGAATGAGTTGCGGCTAAGCGGATGCGACGCTCAGCAGTGCAAGGTGATGTATTCAGTTGTGGAGTGGTGAGGAGTTGCATCACTGCATAGGCTTCTACATATGACAGTTCGGGGAGTTGCCGGACACTGGCACGCTGTGGCAGTGGGGGGAAGAAGACACGCATCAGACCCGTACTGGATCGCCCCGGACCCATGCCCGGTCGCCGAGAGTTTAGTGAAGGGTTGCAAGAAGTAAGGCTCTGCCAGAGTCGCGAGAGGAGGGTGGTGAGTGGGGACGAGGCCCGGCCGAGCGCTGACAACAGGCCGCGGGATGGAGACAGCAGGGCACGCAGGAGGGGCACTAGATGCATCTGTAAGGGTTGAGAGAGGAGTATGCCGGGCGGATGTCAGGCTGGCCGAGATTGCGAGGATGCCAAGAGAGTGGGAGAACTGCGATTCGAGCCAGGGTGCGTAGGGTTCAGGCTGAAGCCAGGCGCACCGTCAGGTGGTCCCAGGCCCAGGAGCCCAAGTTGGACTGCGGGTGGGGAAGCTTTAATTAATTTAGATGACAGCGGAGAAGGCCGTGGATGCTGAATCCAAAGGCTAACCGGAGCTGAAGGAGGAGCTGAATCCTTGGTTATGCCATTCAGTCTCTTCACTGCTCTGCACTACGTCTTCTTTGGCGGGATAGACGAGCACAGCTGGCCATGCACACATGCACACCAGTGCTGCGACGCGGCGAGTGCTTTACAGTGTTTTCCTGGATCCTGGCTACCGCGGTCTCGCCTGGTGGGGTAGATGAGCGTGGAGAGGGTGATCCGAAGTTGGAAATAGCCTGAGACTCGGGTACCCGTTCCAGATCTCCGTGTACCTGCCCTGCCCTAGACGATGAGGAGCACTGCTCCTGCTGGTGAGGTTGCAGGTGTGGGAGCGTGGCGGATGTCACTCAGCCGTCAGCTGTGTCAGCCATGATCGTCACGAGGACGCCTCAATCGAGTCAGGCGCAGCTGCCTGACGCTGCTGCTGCGCCTCTGTACTCTTGTTCGTTTGTCCCGAGCCCTGGGATGCCATGTGTCGGAACACGGGGAGCTGCACTGGTGATCTCGACATCAGCGAGCAGCTTCTGCGCGTCCAGAAATTGTGCACCTCGCTCTCCAGCGTCGCCTATTGCCGCCTGTATGAGGTACACGACCCGGAGGACCTTCTGTCGTCTACGTGTGTGCCATTCCCTCGTCTCGTCTGTTGTGCGGAGCATTTCTCTGCGAATTCACGATCTGTTGAGCACTCCCTCAATACATGGCAATGGGTCTCGGGCTCAGGGACACAGGATGTGACGGTTATCTTGTTCCCTTCCAGCGAGATACCCATGTGGCCGGTTGGGGAGCAAGGTGGGGGTGGGGAACCGCTGGCCTTTGTCATGTTGATGAGGCACCCCGGCGGACGGGGTCAGCCTGACACGGGCGACACCCCAGCTGACCTCCGCCAAGCTCCAAGCCAGCATCCAGGCTGAACCCAATCGGTCACGGCCTCGCCAGAAATACAAATTCGAGCCCTCTTCCTTTGCTAATCACGCTCGAGCCGCACAGAAATACCAATACCTGGCCCGTTGCAGCAGCATCGAAGCTCCGAAGTATGGCCGCGCGGCTGACGCGGACCTGCTGTATCAAAGGAACGTGATTCGAACCAGAATGCTGAAGCTCGCAAGCCAGCCTCGACTGGAGAACACGTCGAGGGCCTGGAACGCCGAGATGCCAGACAACGTTTCGAAACGGAGGAAGGCAGCATCATCCTTTCCGGCCAGCCGGGTCTTGACCCGGCCTGCGGAGTCTGGACTCGAGGTTGGCACCCGACCGCTGACTGAGAACACTCGTGATCTTCCATCCTGTCAGCCGGGAACCAGGCTTGCGAGTGATGCCCTCGCCTGCCTTGGAGCATTCATCGTTCTAACCAGTATAAGCCCCTCCCTCTTATCCCACGTCCGTGGCGTGTCAACCTCCGCACTTGCTTCGTATCGTTCGTCGCACTCTACTCAATCTCGACCACCAGGGGATGAGCGTTGAATGCTGAGGCGGTCGAGCAGCCGCCGAACCACAGCAAGAGTGGAAAATCACCGTCCGCGCACGGCTTCTCGCTTGCGCGCTTATTTGCGCCCTCTCTGGCCGGCCGGCGGCATCTGCGGCAGGAGCACAAGAGTGTAGGAATGCAGATGGGACACGCTTGCGACATTCCGCCCAGCATTCCTCGCCGGCGGCCCCGGTGCCACCCCTCGTCTCGCGTCGGGGATCGCCCTTCGGGTCGCGCGTCGGGCGCGACGGGCGGCAGGCCTCTGTCCGTCGGGCGTCGTGCGTCGGACGCTGCGCAGAGCTGGCAGTTGTGTCTCGACCGGGAGCTGGGGCACCGAGGCTCGCTTATCGTCCAGGCCAGGAGTGGGCGAATTCAGCGAGCCCGGGCGCGGAATGCAGCGTCGCACGCGGTGCGCGGTACATACGGCCACTGCCTCGCTTAGGCGGATAAATTATGGTCCTCGCCCGCTGCTGCCCGCCGCTGCTCGCTAGGGGTCAGAGCTAAGCGCTGCAGATCGTCGGGATCGGGACAAGCGAGTGCAGAGCAGCTGGGCAGAGCAGCTGGGCATCGGGCCGAGGCGGCAGGAACAGTGAGTGCGTTCCATGCAGGTCCAGAGCAACGGTCCCAAATCGTGTGAGGCGGCGGCGGCCGCATTCACCAGGAGTCACGGACATACACGCACAACTGTCCCAGACAGACATGAAGTCGCTGGTGTAGGCGTGCGGAATTCACTGGAGATTGGCTTGCATAAATGAGGGCGGTGCGGCCGCGTAGGCGAGTGTTCTCCGGCTGGCGTTTCCAGAGCCGTGTCGTCAGTTATGACTATCATCGCGTGACACCAAACTCGACAAGCCGGCTCACCCATGCGCCTTGCATAAGCGCGTCATGTTTTAGGGCAAGCCGCGAGGGCTGGGGGCTGAGCAGGAATCGGGTTAAGGCTTGGAGGTCGAGCGCTAAGGCAGCAGGTCAAGAACAGACTCGGCATTGTAAAACGTAACTGATGCGGTGGTGACGGATCATGTCCGATATCGAGGCACAAGCGATAACACCCAAAGGTCTCAATCTGGGCGTCAATGTGGATTGCGAGGAACGATTCCAGAGTCCAGGAGAGCGGAACCGAGGTGACATGCGCGGTATGCATGCCGCTGAAACGAAGCTGGTTCGGCGCGTGGCGCAGGCGAGGCGCTTGTCTCGTCACGAGCCGCTGACTGATTGCCTGTGAGACTGCCTGCAGGCGAGCCAACGATGGGCGTTGCAGTTTGTTGACCTGCTCGCCTGCGGTGTTGAACCTGGGGGCCCGATAGCAGGTCTGGATCTCTGCTGCCAGGAGCTTATGCTGGATAGACAGGAGCGCACCCAGGTTACTGCGGAAGCCTACGTGAGAGATGGAGCTCACAGCATCTGTGACAGAAACATGCTTCATCACTGTACATACGCGACGTGCCGTGAGACCTTGTTGAGGGCATGGGAGGGGTGCAGAGCAGCGTCAAGGACTTGATCAATCCACTCGACGAGTGGGCGACGGCCGTGTTTCGTGCTGCCACAGGCTAAAGCGGGAACTGAAAGTATAATGCGGGATTGCTGCAGTGAGTGGCGGTGGGGCCTGGAGCGCCGAAGGTGCTCCAGCGCTCCCTATCGACCGTGTCAGGTTGTGTTGGGGTCACGGAGCTGGAGGTTCCATGGGTCGACTGGACGTTGTCGGTGAGAGCAGGCCAGCTGCTGCCCTGTGCTGGGGACACAACCGCTTGCTCGCCGAGCCGCCGTGTCTTCGTCAGCTCTCATGGTTGCTGTCGACGTCAGTACCGTATGATACTCAGTTGATGCCCATGTTTGCGAGCCAATTGACTGAGTGTTCGATAAGGCGTAGGGAGGGCGGAGATACGAGAAAGAAGATGTCAAGAATAGGTGCAAGGAAGACGAAGGGGTTGGCAAGGCGAGGGAAGGCCGTATTCACGAAGACGACGCTCAAAGGAGCACACCAATACGCCGGGGAGGACTCAAAGAGGGGCGCGAGGAGGTCGCACTCTAACCACACACCCACTGTGACACGGCCGTGATGCCAGCTGCCACACTCCGCGTGGCTCTGCGATGCGCAGCAACGGCGGCTGCGGGGACACACTTGGGCGGTGGCACTTCCGTTGATGGTCCCGTCACGACGGCAGCAGGTACAACATCCTTGTCATGGCAGTGGGACGTCTTCCTCGTCATCGACCGACTGGAGACCGACTGGAGACCGGCAGGCCTGAAGAGCGCTCCGTTCGGTCCTTCCCTGCGAGCACTGCAGTCTGCACTGGGAACCCTCAGGTCTGCCCGCCTGAGCAGTATGCCTAGCAGCCTTCACAGACGTCGAAGCCCAGAGTCGCCGGTGACCCACACATATACCGGCTCTAGCCATGCTGCCGTGAGAGATAAGACGATCAGGGGAAAGGGGAGCCCATCTGGGATGGTGTGCCAGGATTGCTCCCCTGGGCATTCGCCCGGAGCTGGTCGATGGCATAGTCGATCCAAAAGCAGTGGTCACATCGGCGCTAAACGATCTCGTCGACGTCAGAAGGAGATTAGCACTGTCAGATGAAAATGAGGTTTCCTTCCGGGTGCCACAAGCTTGTGCCACGCGCGCCGAATATCTCAGCGCAGCAAAAGCGGCAGCTTCAGATTCAATGCCCTGCCTGGTGACCCCTGAGCCACTCGGTATACCGTGCGCGTCTCTGTATCCAGCAGACGGCGAGCACAACTGTGCTAAGGCAAGCCCTCAGAGTCGAGTCCCTGCGCCCGCTGCATGGGAGGTGCACGCCTTGCCCGACGAGACGTACGGGCTGTGAGCACGGCAGTGACGCCCCGCGCCGAGACACGCCGCGCCCGCCGAAGCGAAGCACTGCCTGTCGATAGCGTCCGTGCAATGCCGAGTCCAGTGCCGATTGTTGTCGCCGAGCCCGAGTGTGGGGGTCGGGCGCAGCAGTGCTGCGGATCTGGAGGGGCGGTCAAGGTCATCACAAAATTTCAGCTGCGGATCTCATTACGTCTCGCCGGAAGGCCAAGCGAACGCCCCCTCATGGCCTTGCGATCGCCGGCGCTCCCTGCACGCCGGGTGCGCTCGACCTGTGCTTCATCGGGCGTCTTCGAACCCTCGCAGCCTCGCATGTGATCTGTGCGACGGGCCTCTGTCGCTCCTGTGCGTGACGCGCCAGGACATGTGACAGCAAGCAGGGGCGGGACGGCGTTTCTCGACGCCTTTCATTTTCTCTTCCCTCCGGGCACACAGCGCCGGCGACGGCCATTGGCGAGCGCGCCGAGGGACGCAGACTTGGAGCTGTGAAACGCCGGATCGTCGGACAATCTCTGCCTCCATCGCCTCAGCAGCCTGCCGGCTGTCCGAGCGATCGCGAGCGACGCGCGCGAGGGCCAGTGAGATTGTACAGGCGCAAAGGTCAGAGGGCGAGGAGCGCCGCCGGAGTGCGAGCAGCGCTGATCGAGTGGCGCCGTCCGTGCAGGCGCGCTCGGCCGAATCCGCCCCCGGGCCCTCGTTTCTCCACCGCTCACGGGCGAGTGCTTTTTTTCCACCCTTCACCCTTCACCCTGCGCCCTTACCTCAGCGCCCTGTCGTCGTCGCGGTGCCTCCCGTGCGTGCGTGCACGAGTCGTAGTCCGACCCGAAAATTGTGTGCCCGAGTCTTGACACGAGTCTAAGAGAGACTCGTTATGCATACGCGAGCGCGGGTATGCCGGCTTGCGAGAGGCACGAAGCCTGAACGGAAGCGGGAGACTGCGCCTCGGTCTGCCCTTCTCCAGCGCGCTGTGGCCCAGCCAGAGCACGGGACGGGGGCAGGACCGCTCTATTCACCGCCTCGCCTTCTCGCCTTGGCGGGGCAACTGTGGTCAGTGAGCGCTTCGGGCATCGGGATTCAAGCGTCAGCGCTTCGAGCGTCAGGCGTCAGCGAAGCGCGTCAGTGGCCTTCAGTAGCTCAGAGATCCCCGCACGTTTTCTTCATCGGGCACTGCGGCATTTTCGCAGCAGAGCGGGGTGATCCCTTCCAGACTAACGAGGAGGCGGCGAGGCGCTGCTGGGCGGCGAGAGGCGTGGGCAGGTGTGCGGGGGCGTTGGCTGAGTCAGGCTGAGGCTCAGAAGAGGCGCAGACGAGGCGCCGGGGGCGACGCGCCGTTGGCCGCAACGCGACGCGTCCTGCGTTGGCGCCGGCTGCAGAGCTTCCTTTCCTTCGTGCTTCCTCGAGCCCTGCCGGTCTAGCGAGACGCGACGCAGGAACCTGGCGCGAAGACATGCCGACACGGACGCCGGCACGGGCTGACGTATTGCGCTCCACTCGAAGGGACCGGAAGCGCCAGGGCCGCGCCAGGGGTCACCGAGCGCCTTGCGCGCCTGGCCAGTCAGGCGCCGCTGCGAGCGTGCCGACCGGAAAGCGCTGCTGCCGGCTGGCGTTCACCTCGCGCTAGCCTGCACGTCACATAAGGCTGGGAGTGGTGCAAGCGCGCCGAAGCGTGCCGGCGTGGCACGCCGGGAGAAGGAATTCCGCCGGAGAGAGGAGCAAGCGATCGTCACTTATCTGACGTCGCCCCAGCCTAGGCTGCACGCTCTTGCGGTGGAGCCCAGTCGCTGGCCGGTACCGAGTCAGGCCGGGCGCGTGCAATTCAGTCGCGTCGCGCGCGTTCGCCGCTAGTCTGTCCTGTCTTTCCTGACCACCGATGAGATGCAGTCTAGGCAGTCTTGGACAGGGCGATGAGGGATTGTCAAGACCAGGAATGGAAGGATTGTCGAGTGCCCAGTTCGGTCGCGCAGGCGCTCAAGTACCACACCCCACGGAGGGCCCACTCGCTGCGCTCCCACTCGCTGCGCTCGTGTGCTCGGCGAGCTCGGCGCTGGAAGCTGAGCTTGCTGGGGCAGGCGACGCCGGCGGCGCACTCCTGCGGCCCAGAGATTAAGGACCGTGCAAGGTCCTTGCGGCGCGAGGGCTGCGGGGCGGTGCACGCTGCGTTCTATCTTCGGACCGACCTCAGCGGCCGTCCCGCCGCCGCCGATCGCTGCTGGACGCATGCAGTTGGCGCCGATCGCCGAGAGACAAGAGCGATGCAGGAATGCCTGATATGCCGGCGGGCGTGCCGGCGATGTACCACTACCTCGGTATGTGCTTCTCGGCCGTATGCAGGTGGGGAGAAGACGCAGAGCAAGCTCAGCCCCAAGTTCGGACAAGGTTGGCACGTTAGCTGCGTCGACCGAGCTCTTGGGCGCTTGGACTGGGCCAGGGCGCAGGGAGCCGTGAAGCTTAACCTGGGATTACGACAGCCAAAGTCAGTCACGTCGAGCGCCCAAGTTCAGCCTCAAATGCTTCTTTCTCTTCGATTGCATTGAAGCGCGCAGCCGTGGACTGCAGCCTCGGATGTGCTCGCCTGCTTCGGCTGGACGGTCCGGGCAGCACGCAGAGGCTAGCGCGAGCTGAATAGCTGACCGAGGCAGGCAGGAGTGTCTCGGGGCCAGTGCGGCGCGGCGGAGTGGGTCATGCACCGCCGCGAGGGAAATTATACCATCGCCGACGCCGCGTTGCCCGACCGCTGCGTCTGGCGCATCAGCCAAGCTGGCCAAGCTCGCTGGATGATGGAAATAGCCTGCCCGAGAACTCCAGGGAAGGCGCTCCCACCGCTGCCCTCACTCAGGTCGCCGCACTCAGGACCCGTCAGGGCCCGAGGCCCAAGGTCCGCTCCTAGCTGGCAGCAGACAGTGAAACGGCGTGGAGCGTAATGACGGCCCCTACGGTACAGACGTTTAGACTACGCTGACCGAACAATCCGGGTCCTTAGCTGAGCCGGAACGGGTACCGCTCCACGCACCATATCACTCGCGTGCATCAAACACAGGGCCGCCTCGCAAGCGTGTGATGCGGTTCTCTCTGTGCTCGCCACCAGCTGCACCGTGCCAGCATAGGGAATGCGATACCCACACTCTCGCTCTCCTGCGCGCCCACATCGAGCCAGTCCCTGCCTCACCTTCAATTGACCTTCGCCCCGGCGGGTCCGGCGGGTCTGGCGGGCCTGGCAGGTCTGGCAGGTCTGGCAGGTCTGTGGGCAGATGCCCGGCACCGGTCGTGCGAATGGGAACGAGATGTGCGCTATGCGCCTCGTCCGCTGCCTGATCAGCCTGGGAGTCAGCGCGTCAGCCAAGCGTGCTTGGCCCGAAGCCTGGCCGCTGCCTCACCCGCAGACAGAGCGCGCAGGGCGTGCAAAAGCACGGCATGGGAACTAATCAGCGGTGCGCACATGCTAATGGCGAGTTTTGTTCACTGAGCTTGCGCGAGGCTGTCGTATTCATGTCCGGAGCCTAATCGAATCAAGAGCCAGCCGCAGAACCCACCACAGGCACTAGAGCACTCGTAATCAGTAGTCAGACGCGACTGAATTGCCCCGACAGACTAAACGAGCGCCCGCGCACCACGCCAAACACGCACCGTACGGGCCGCTCGCTGGCGCGCTGCACGCTGCATACTGTGCGCGCCGCACGCCGCTCGATCTCCCGCCCAGCCGGCCCAGCCGTACACGGCTCTTCGCGCTTCGCTCGGACCGGCTCACGGCTCGATCTCGACGAGCTACGCTGGATCTGGCAGCGAGACACACATCATCGTGCGCACCAGACGGCTTGGCGGCCGCGCTGCGACGCAGGCGTCGCGGCTAGAACGCGCTACGCTGGTGGGCGGTGCGGGCGAAACGGTGGTTCCGGGTGCCGGGTGCATGGGCAGATGGACCGGTGGCAGCTAGCGAAGGTATGCCAGGTGCGCGGGACACGGTATTTCCAGCGAACCTGGGGGCTAATTGCGTTGATGAATGGGGGGGATGAGGTCATGGCATGCTAGCTCTGGGTTTGGCTCGTGGTCACCGAGGAGGGCGAGGATTCGAGGATGGATGGTGCACCGCCGTCGAGCGAGCGTCGAAGTCGGTTGGGTCCTGGTCAAGGAGGCGACAGCGAGTGGTGGATGGCGGCCGTGTGGCCGTGTGCCTGGGCGGCCAGGAGGCCAGGAGGCTCTGGCCCTGAGCCGGCGGCCCTGAGCGCCCTAGACAGTCGCAGGATCGCAGGATCGCAGGATCGCAGGAGGGTCAGGGCGCCCATGTTTTGACAGGAACGGCCAAACTCAGGCCCTTCAGGGCCGGCGCCGTCCTCGACCGCCCCCGCCGCCGACATCCACTAAATCCTTTGCAGTAGCGCTTTCTTCTGCTGGCTGACGGCACCGCACCCCGCGCACCCCGCCGATGCGATGCGCTGCCCAGCGTCTGCGCCGTCGGAGCAGCCTCGCTCCCACGACTCACTAGCCAGCCAGCCAGCCAGCCCTCTTATACACTGCCATGCGAGCATTCTCTTCTCCTCTCTCCCTATCTCTTCCTTCGCCCTCCCCCCGTCTCCTTTTCCTTTCTTCTGTCCGGCCGCGCTCCTCCCCCCTCGCGACCTCGGACCTCGTCTGCCTATATTAGAGTCCCTTGTCCCCGCAACCCCCGCCTTTTGATACCGACCGCCTTTCCGGCTAACCCTTCACTCTCTCGCTCACCATGCTTCTCTCTGTCCTCGTGACGCTCCCCGCCCTCGCGGCCGCCCACTCGAGCTGGTACCAGCCCCGCGACTCGCCCGTCCACGACCTGTTCAAGCGTCAGAACAACAATGGCTCCACCCCCGACTGGAAGACCAACGGTGACGGTGAGTAGACAGGGGGGGCCGTGTGTGTGCCGAGCGAGTCAATCGCCAAGACACCGTCTGCTGTGCACCGCCTGGCCCCTGCCCGAAACATGCACACACGGTGCTGATCTATGCGCAGCCTGGCGTGCGACCTACCCCGAGCAGTGGAAGGTCCCCCCCACGGAGACGATCCCCAAGGAGTGGACCGACAAGCTCAACTCGATCAAGCTCCCCGAGGGCAACCCCGTCGCCCAGAAGAAGGGCGGCAGTAGCATCACCTACCCCGACGGCAAGGACGGCAACTCGCCCGAGATCTGCTCGTTCACCTACGGATGCCACAACGACCAGGACGTCTTCGCCGGCCCTGACGGCACCTTCGTCCTGACCTTTGACGACGGACCCACCGAGGCCTCGCCCCGTCTCTACGAGTTCCTCAAGGAGAACAACATCACCAAGGCCGCCACCCACTTCTACATTGGTGGCCAGGTCATTGCCCTCCCCCAGTCTGCCCGCGATGCCTTTGACAACGGCGGCCACCTCGCTGTCCACACCTGGTCGCACCAGATGACCTCGACCCTCTCCAACGAGCAGGTTGTCGCCGAGCTCGGCTGGACCATGCAGGCCATCTACGACGTCACCGGCCGTATCCCCCTCTTCTGGCGCCCCCCTTACGGCGACACTGACAACCGTGTCCGTGCCATCGCCAAGGAGGTCTTCGGCATGATCCCCGTTCTCTGGAACAAGGACACCAACGACTGGCAGATCGGCGAGAAGCAGGACCACACTGTCGACTCGGTCACCAACGAGATGAAGGGATGGTTCCACGAGGAGAAGAACCCCGGTATCGTTGCCCTTGAGCACGAGCTCAACGACGACACTGTCCAGGTCTTCCTCAACGTCTACCCCGAGGCCTCGCAGACCGGCTGGAAGTTCCAGTCTGTCGCCGACGCCTTCGGCTTCAACTGGTACCAGAACTCGAAGACGAACGCGGACGAGGTCTTTGACAAGAACCTCAAGGTCGGCACCCCCGGCACTGTGCTGTACCAGAACGAGACGCAGACCGCTGCGCCCCAGCCCTCGGGCTCTGCCAACTCGACCGGCGGCGCCAACAACGGCACGTCGACGAACGGCACGTCGAACGGCAACAGCTCGTCGCCGAACAACAGCGGCGCGGTCAACAACGCCAACGGCTCGTCGCCCTCGGCCAAGCCGAGCGCCGAGGGCAACTCGGCTGCCGGCGCGCTTTCGGCGTCTGTCGCGGGCGTCGCCGTCGCCGCGCTCGCCGCCGCGCTCACCATGTAAAAACCGCCTTTACCCCGGACACTTGTTTATTCCCTGCATTCCATTCGCACTTGTGCACCCCACCACCACCAACATTTAACGGACACTCAGCATGATGACTATCTCCCGCCATAGCTCCTATATAGCAGCCGGTTGCGTCTGCGGCTTGTGCATTTTCGTAGCCTGTCAGCGCCCGCTGAGCGATGCAACCTCTAATCTTCTGTGCCTCTTGTTTTGCGCGAGACAGGAAGCGTCGTACTCGAAGTGCAGTGACAGTGCAGTTGTTCGGACGCGGAGCGTCTTGGCGACAGAAAAGCATGGGAGATTCCCACAAACACGGCGGTTCCCAGGTGGGTCTGGCGACTGTTGCGGCCGGAGCGTCCAAATGTGCAGGCGATCTGGCGACAGTGGAGCCAAACCTTGGTGCGATCTGCAGCCAGCCATCGCGCTGCGCGCATTCAGCCCCCGGCCCCGGCGTGGGACGCCTTGTCTTGTCTCTTGGATCTGTGCCAGCTGTGCTGTCAGGTCTGAGGTTGGGGCATGCATGCATTGCGTGCGAGCAGCGGTGCGCGTGTGAAGCATGCAGCCGTGCAGCGCAATTTATCGGGCCAGTAGCGCGCCCTCTGTCGGTGCGCCGGTGCCGGAGGGCCAGTGCCGGAGAGCTGGAGCTGTCCCCGTGCCAGGCTTTTGTTCTATTTCGGTGCCGTATAGCCGTACGGCATACCCGGCACGGTGCCGGTGCGGAGGGCCTCTTTTCGTGTCTCATCTGACTCGGGCAGGTGAGGTACACTCATACACTCATACACCGGCGCACTCATACACCGGCGCGCGCTGGCCAGAGCAGCACACAGCAGCGAGGGCATTCCACAGAGATCAACGAGCAATGTGAGCATAACCTTGTTGATTCTTGTAATCTCGATTCCACAAAATCCGGTGATGCGGGGGGATAGAGTTTGGCACACAAGGGCCGCAGGGCGTACCCAAGCGGAGGCAGCGCGCTCCGTCGGTTGGGGCGCACGCGCGCACGGAGCACAGGCGCACAGGCGCGCCCAAAGTTGCGCTGAGACACGAGGAGCCGGTGCCGCATGCCGCATCCCGGCTGACGCTGCAACATGCAGGCGAGCGTGCCGACGCGGCCGAGCCTCGCCGCACCGCTGCGCCGAGGAGGTGACCAGGTCGCATGGCTCGTGGCCGTGAGCGGTGGTTTGACGCGGTCTCGGCGATCGACCCCGGCCCGCCCAGCACAGCGATGCCGCGACGCCGCGACGCCGCGACGCCCGCGACGCGCAGTCCAGCGGACACACACCGCACGGCTACGCGGCTGTCGCGCTCGCTCGGAGCCAACCGTGCTCCTGAGGTGACAGCCTGGTGACAGCTGGTGACAGCTTGACAGCCGATCGAGCAGTCGGCAGCCCCAACACAGCCGCGACTGCCACGGCTCAGTCTGTCATGCTTAGCGACCCCAGCGCCCTCGGCGCTTTCTAGTTACCGATCGCCAGCAGTCATGGGTGGTAGACTCGCCACTCGCCGTCTGTAATTATACAGGTGAGAGAGAAATTGAGACAGAAACGGGCGTGCGCCCGTCCTCCGGTCCGTGCCTCCGCGACTGCCCCTCACCGCTCGCCGCTACGCACGGGTGCCTCGAGCCCGGGGCCGAAACCCGAAACAAAGACTCACAGTTACCCCTTGGACGCCTTGATGTAGCGCTCTGACACCGCTGACACAGACTTCTCTGACGCCGCTGACAACCCTACTTCTCTGACGCCGCTGATCTTACTTCTCAATGGACATACATAGAAATGCACTACTTTTGGTCGCTTCGATGAAAGAGGAAACTACGGACTTTTATATAGACATAACACTCGACTTCTTCGTGTCTGGATGGAGTGGGTGGCCCTAGAGCTCACGCACACGCAGGTGGTGGCACTACAGCTCGCGCACACGCAGCACCAGGTTGACGACCACACTTGCAATCACGGTGAAGCACAGGATCGTCGGGCCGTACTTGTCGTGGTAGTTGATCGCCCGCCGGTCGCGGATCCGCAGGATGCGGATGACGTACATGTACCCCGAATAGGCAGTCGCGAGGAGCGCCGAGAACGTGAAGCACGCGCTCGCAATGACGCCGACGCTGTCGTCCGCCTTGATAAAGTTCATGAGCGCGATCGACACCATCGACAGCAGCACCGCAAAGTTCATCCACTTCAGGAACGTCCGCTCCGCCGCGAAGATGACCTTGGGCTCGATGCGCACCGGCACCGCGATGCGCTTGCCCGGCGGCGCGCGGAACTCGCGCGTCAGCGTGACCGTCGGGTCGTCGTCCTCCTCCGCCTCGAGCTCGGCTTCTTCCGCGTCCTCCCGCGTGTCGCGCTCTGCCTGCTGCAGCTTGGCGTCGACCGCAGACACGTTCAGGTCGAAGCGGTTCGAGGGCGCGAGCGGGTCCACGCGCAGCGCCTTGTCGTACTGGCCCTTGCCGGTCGGGCGCTGGAAGCCAGAGTCGTCCGCCCTGCCGCCCTCGCGCAGCTTGCGCTCACGGTGCTCACGCGCCGCCTTCGCGTCCGCCTGCGCCTCGGGAGGGAGACGCAGCAGCCTGTCCTCGTCGTGCTCGGCCGCAGTGTTGACCAGGTACTCGTCCTCCTCGCCCTCCGACACGGGCTCGTTGTAGCCGGTGGACGCGTCGATGACCGGCGACTCGCCGTTATTCGAGTGCTCGCCGCTGTTCGGGACCGACGTCGGACGCTCGATGAGCACACGCGAGCGGTTCGAGACAGGCTTGCGGATGTCCTGGTCCATCTGGGGGAGCCAGAAGGGAACCAGGTCCACACGCTCGGGCAGAAGGGTGGCACAGCCGTGGATGAACTTGGAGAACTTCGGGACAGCCTCGACCAGGTGCGAGTTAACAAGGTCGCGGATCCACTCGGGAGGCTCCTCGCCGACACGGGTCGCGAGCTTGACCTCCAAAATACCATAAGGGAAGAGATCCTTGTCCTCCTTCTTGACCGTGGGGAAGGGATAGTCGATGCCAAAGTCCGTGCGGCGCCAGTTACCGTGGGTGCGGTCGTTGCCGTCAAAGTTGTCCTCGCGGACGAGCGTGAGCTCGGTGTCGAGTGAAATACGCACGGTCGCGTTGCCAGGGAGCTGGAACGCGGTACGGTTGTAGAACGAGCGCATGACGGGGCGGAGGTTGCGGGTGACGATCGCGTACTGGATCTCGTCCGCGAGCTGCTTCATGCCCTCGACCTCCTTCTCAGTCTTCTTGCCCTTCTTGACCAGGGCGTCGAACTCCTCGTCCATCGTGTACCGTCCGGCGCAGAAGTCGTTCAGCTTGTCCTCCTTGATTGTGAAACGCTCCTTGACACTCTTCTCTCCGGTCCAGTCCTCGCGATGCGTCTTGCGCTCAACGAACACAACCTTGCCGTCGACGTCTCCGTACCAACGCATACGGATGGCCTCGGCACCCTCAGTCTTCTCCAGACGGCCGAGGTAGAGCTCGAGCTCTTCGTTGTCGTAGTAGATGGAGGTGATCGCCGAGTCTTTGACGTTGAACTCCTTCTTCGTGTCGAACACGAGCACGGGGAGGTGCTTCAGGATGTTGAGCTTCAGCGGCACAATATTCTCCTCGTGAACCCAGTACTTCGTGGTGCTACGCACGAAGGCGTTCTGGTTGCCTCCGGCCGACGAGTCACCTTCGACGGGGTGGCCACGAGTGCGGACGAGGTCGAAGAGCTTGGAGAGCTTGACAATGACGGGGTCGTAGTTCATCTTGTAGAACGGGTGCTGCTCCAGGAAGTCCTTGTTGAAGGTGGGCTTGAGCTGGAAACCGGTCAGCTTGTCGTGCTTCTTGACAATCTTGATGAAACCCGTGAAGTTGAGCTTGGTGAACAGCGCAAGGTCGTGGACGTCAGCCACGAGGACAGCGACCTCCTCCTCGAGCTCCTTGAAGCGCTCCTCAATCTCGTCGAGGCTGATGTGGTCATCCTCATCGTCGTCTCCAACATCGTCGTCGTCCGAGCCTCCGTCGTCGTCGCGGTAGTCGTTAACTGCCGCCTCGGTGTCGCGGGGCGTGCGGTGGTCCTGGTGATGGTGCGAAGAGTCGTCGTCGCTGCTGTCCGCAGCAGCGGCCTTGGCAACTAACGAAAGGACCTCCTTCTCGAGGCTGTCGATGCGCGAGTTGATCTCCTCTGCCTTGGTACGCTGGAAGGTTTCACACTTCTCCAACTCCTTGCGGAGAGAGACGATGAACTCGGCCTCGGCAGTGTCGGTCCAGGGAAGGTTGTTCTTGATCTGCTTCTTCAGAGCAGAGTAGTCGACGTACTGGTCCGCCCACTCCGAGTAGCGAGAACCCTGTGGTTGTTAGCGGGTCGTGCCTACAACACCTCGGCGGAGCGGATGGGGAAGACGTCACTGGCAGTACGGAAACCCGCCGCCGCCGCGAGCGTACAGGCTGCAACCGCAGAGCGCACCGCGCGGGCACAATTGACAGAACCGCATCCCGAGTTGATGAATAGAGACTCGGTGTTGTCTGCGACAGAACGTCCGGTGGTTGTTTGCTCACCTTGATGCGGCGACCGAACTTCATGGTGCACGGTGTTGCGTCAGTGACGTCGGTCGATCACGGGGTAGTGATTGCGGGCGGGGAGGAATAACCACACGATAAGGCGACAAGAATGAGAGTGAGCGGGCCTGTCGAGGAGTCGCAACGACCTGGGAACTTTGCGAGAGTCGGAGTGAATGGAGTGAAGAGCGTTGTAAAAGTGGTAGACGATTGCGGAAAGGGTAAGGAGATCGAGAGTCGGTTATACACTCAGGATTAAGGATGATAAGTTGGTCCGAAATGTAGCCAGCGCCGGATTTGACTTCCTAATGACGTTAAACGTGTGTCGTGTGCGCTTTCCTTGCTCGGTCGGTGGTGTCTGGTGCCCAGCGAGGCGAATGGCAGGCCGTGGAATGCCTAGAGATGGAGCCGAGGATAGAAGGATGTGAGGATGGCAGCGGTCGGTGGAGGACCGATCATCCATTCATCTCGCTAGACTCCAACTCTTCACGAACGTGCATGATGCATTACGCTCAGGCACGTCCGGCGCCTCCGTCCCAGCCCTTGCCGACCCTGCAATGATAGCCACCAGCTACGCCGCGCATGACAGAATGCTCCCGCGCGCCTTCCTCCCGGTGCTCCTCACATCATACATGAGCTCGTGAGCCTATTTCTATAGATGTCTATGCAGTACAACAGGTTACACACCGTACTCAGCCCGAAGCGCGTCCTTTCTCCTCTCCAAAAGGATCTTGCCCAGCTCCTCCTTGCTCGGAAGCACCGGTGCAGCCAAGCTGACCGGGTCGAACACACTCATGAAGTCGGCAGCAAGCGCAGCCTGGGCAGCCTGAGCAGCAGGAGCAGCATCCGGCGCCTTGTCGCCCTCTGCAGCCTTGGCCTTCTTCCCCTTCTTGGCCCCTCGTCCCTTCTTCTTGCTGGACCCCTCCGCCGCAGCCTCAGCATCCTCGGGCTCAGGCGACTTCCGCTTGGAGGCTTCTCCAGGCTCCCCTGACGGTCGCGAAACAATCACGCTGGGGTATGCGGGGAGCGTCGTGTCATCAGCGACAGACAGCGTCTCAGCAGCTGCACGCGCAGCCTTTGCCCATTCTGATACATTAGCGCTGCCTTGGCATCCTTGTAGACGCGCGTGTAACTCACCTTCCCTCTGCGCCTCGTCCTCCTCAGCCGCCAGATTACCGTCCATCTCGTCGTTGTCACCGTAGTAGTCCGGTCCCTGGTTCCGGAACATCTGGAAGCTCGCATTGCGCGCCGACTCCTCGGTGGCTGCTTGCGCTGCTCTGTCAGCTATCGATCAAGCGTTTGTAGCTACTCACTTCCTTTCTGGAACAATTCCTTGACTCCCGGCAGCTCTCGGGCACGTCCAAAGTACTTGTACCCTCGGGTACCCGGAACCTCCTTTCCGTCGTCGTCCGTCATGGCTGTCTGCGCGCGCTTGTAGTTGGCGCCGCCGAGGTTGACAATCTGCGTCTCCCATCCGCGCTTCTCGCGCATGAGCTGGTTGATCTCGTCGTTCAGGTCCCGGATCTCGTAGTCCGTCAGCGTCGCTGGTCATGTCAGCTAAGCAAATTGTGGGTAGCTCACAGTCCTGGATCTTGGAGATCTTGCGGCTGATGTCCTTCATGACGTCTCCGCGCCATCTCTCGCAGTCGCGGAGGGACGAGACGGAGGCGGGGACTCGGGGCCGGCGGCCGCCCGCGACGCGGCTGCCCACGCCCATCTCGATGGCCTGCTGCTCGCGGAAGCGATACAGCATCGACTGTGCCTTCTCGGAGTTGCGCGCCATGGTGCCGGTCCTAGTCTGGGTGAGTGTAGCTTGGCGAGGCCGATTGACTTTATTATTGTGAGCTGCAGTTGACCGATGGAGGACTGGACGTGATCGATCTGATCCCGCTATCAGCCTTACGTGTAATAGCACCTCGTCGTGTGAGGGCCGTTCCTCCTGTGCCTGGAATGCAAAGTTGGTCAGGTCCAAGCCATCCCGGTGTCACGTCTGGAGCCATGTCGTCATAGGCAATGTCAGCCTGTCTTCCTCCGCGTCTCTAGTGACTCTTGTTGCCTTTGCAGCTCACGAGCACCAGACCCCACCCAGCTGCAAGCGAGAGGTGTGGTGCGCTGTTTCGGGCTTCGGACGTGAGAAGAGAAATGACGGACTCGTTATCTCTGCGGCGCGGTATTGGCTGCTGGCCAGCTGGTCTTTTCGAATTCCTCGATCCACCACTCGCTCGATCGCGTGTGAGCCTTGGCCTTTGGCAAGGAAGCGCGAGACACCCGGACGAAGGCAGCACATGTGACGCGCCGCAAGGAATGCACGTCCTTTGGCCAACGGCGTTGCCCGATTTCAAGCGCCCCGGCCAGCGTTCGCACCAGTCCTGTCAGAGCTTCAGAGGCCTGGCCAGAGCGGAATGGATGGATGAGCATGGCATTCCTCGCAAATGAGTCTCCCCCATCCAATCTCGCCAGCACCACCGCGGGCCAGTGGCCGACGGGCCTGGCCGATATCCGTATCCGGGCGAGCTGGCGGCTGGCGGTGGTGCACGTCTGTATGTCGAGGGCGCAGCTCGCAGTCTTTCGTGTCAACACCCCCTCTCTCATCTCTCAGCCATCCACACCTTCATGCGCCCGCTCCCACTCTTGCACCAGCATGTGGCCAACGCTCCGAGAGTTTTTGGCTGAAGGCTTCTACACGATCCCGCCGATCCCGCCGCCGCGGCCGGGGTCGCAGACGACGCGCGCGACGGGGATCCGGCAGCCGTCGTCGCAGTCGCTGGACCTGATCGAGGCGACGCCGGGGCAGCACCTCACGATCAAGACCAACTTTGACATCCTGACGCCGCTGCAGGCGGCGCTGGAGAGCCGGCTGGAGCTCGATGCGCCGGTGTCTGGCGAGATCCCGCTGCAGTTTGCGCGCGCGGCGGCCGACTCGCGCAACGCCGCGGTGCTCGAGGGCCCGAACCTGAAGGACGAGCTGAAGCGGGCGTACGACATTGTGAACAACCTCGTGCGCTGCACGCTGGGCCGCGACGCCGTGCCGCTCGGCAAGTGGTCGGTCGTCGACGGCCAGTCCGAGGCCCAGGCGCACCTCGCGTACGACGCGCAGCGCCCCGGCCAGACGTACGTGTCCGGCACGCCCGACGCGGCGTGCGCCGTCGACGCCCGCCGCGAGACGCCCGCCATCGCCCTCCTCGAGAGCACCGTCACGGCCATGTTCAGCGACGACCGCGACCTGCGCCGCCAGAAGGCGACGCTGCGCTCCGACGCCGGCATGATCATCTACCTGTCGCACGCGAGCCGCAAGCTGCGCACGTGGAACAGCTCGCTGCGCAACGGCACTGCACAGTTCTGGGTCAACTTCATGGCACAGGTGGGTTCTCTCGCGAAGGGCAGACTGACGCCGAGGTCTGGGAGGAGATGCACCAGTACCGCGCCGAGTGCGTCATCATCACGTCGTGGAAGTTCACGAGCCTGTTCAAGCGCATGGGCGCGAATCTCATCGAGGTCTCGCCCATCTCCAACTTTGACGACGACCTGACGGGCCGCCTCAACATGCTGCAGATACTGACTGCGTTCGCCGTGTCCAAGCCCGACGACCCCCTGACGCGGTGGCGGGAGTACCCGGGCGCGCCGTCGATGCGTTATGTCAACGAGAAGGAACACGACTTGACGGGAGACGCGACGCCCATGCCGTGTCCACCCCCCGCTGCAGTCACAATCACTGTGGGTGGACCGACCCCGTTCGACCATTACTATTCTGACCAGCAGGGTATCGGCGAGCTCAAGAATCGTTCCGTTGCTCAGCTCTCCCTAGCGTATGCGAGCGACCGCCGCGCGCGCGACCAGTTCGCCAAGGGCCCGAAGGCGGGGAGCAACTACACGCTGCAGCTGGGCGAGCCGATGGGCAGCGGGCGGACGTACGACTGCTACCGGGTCAAGGACACGAACATGGTCTCGGCGTCGGGCGGGCTGGTCGCCAAGGTCGTGCAGCTGGCTACGTTCCCGGTGCGCGACGCCAAGTGGAAGCGGTCGCGCGCGGCGACGCGCGAGGCCGTGCGCGCCGAGGCGGCGCTGTACAACGGGGCCTTGCGGCCGTTGCAGGGCGTCGCGGTGCCGGTCTTCTACGGGCTGTGGACGGGCACGCTGGCGTCGCCGGGGCGCGTCGACTCGAAGGACTACGCGCTGCCGGGCGCGCCGGCGGGCGAGCGCGCCGAGCCGTGCACCGACGTCATGATCATGATTCTCGAGGACGTCGGGCGCGTCATCGCCGACCGGTCCGAGTACGTTGGTGACTTTGATACGTGCGTCGGCGACCAGCGAGATTTTGGATACCAGCACACGAGTACTGACGTCAGCGTCGACATTGCGTCCCTGTACGAGCGGCTGCACGCCGCCAACGTCGTGCACGGCGACATCGGCGTCAAGCACATCATGAAGCTGGGCCTGGGCGACCTGCGGCTGATCGACTTTGAGAACGCGTGGGAGGTCGACCCCGACAAGCCGCGCGAGTACGTCGACCTGCTGGACGAGAAGCGCACGGTGCTGCGCGAATTCAAGCAGACGGTCCCGCCCGAGCTCGAGAACCTCGTCCCGCCCTGGGAAATGGAGTAGGCCGTCATCGTGTAAACATAGAGTTTCTGCGCCGCTGTGCCCTCGCGAGTGCACACTGTATTTGTATTGTAGCAATCTGGGCCCGCGTTCCCACATGCATCTGGCCAGCATCTGGGTTCTGTCTCTGTGACCTGCTTCGGGTGCGCGTGGGCGCGCCGCCGCAGCGCTGCAGCACAAGGTTGAGTATTGAGTACGCGCGCTCGCCCGAGTGCCTCAAAATTTCAGCCCGACACCGGATCGAGCGCGCCCGCCATGTGCCGCAAGCGCAGTGCGGCAACGCGGCAATGCGGCAACGGCAACGGCACGGCTCGCACGGCAGGGCGGCAACGGCCACACGGCCGCGACCCACGGCCCACGGCCCACTCCGGCGCACGCCGCCACGCGTGCACACAAGCTCAAGCGAGCAGCGATCTGACAAAGCTGCCGCTCCTCTGCCTGCGGCCTCCGGCCGCAAGGGTAGCAAACTGGCGAGGCGCAGCAAGGGGTGTGGGTCTGCCTCCCAAGCACCTCGTGCAGAAAGCGTCCCGAACCGAGGCATGTGCCGCAGGGTTGAAGCGAGGCGCGGAATTACTCCGACATACAGCAAAACGAGGCTGTCAGCGGCGTCGATTATGTTCGATTAGCGACATGAGGCAATGACATTAGGGGTCTGCCAAATTTTGCATCCGCCGGGTATGAGCTTGACGTACCGAACCCCTGCCCTGGCCGCAGACGGTGGATGCGGGCGATGCGGGCGGCTATGGGCCTCGGAGCGTACGCCTGCTTGCCGCTTTGGAGCACACATTCAGGTCATCAGCCTGGCAGAGGAATGCTGCTCAGAGTCTGAGTCTGACTGCGCGGGTCTGGCGGCTGGCGGGTCTGGCGGGTCTGGATCCAGCACCAATGAAGGGGGGCAAGATTATCAATCAGTCCCGCGTCGCGACTTGGCGAGCGCACATCGCTATCTTGCACCCATCCTCTATCTCTATCCGGCACCGTAGACAGCATAGCCTGCATCATCGTCCCCCACCTCCACAGGCATCCCGGCCTCAGCCTCCCTCGAGTACGGGCTCCTCGGCATTCTACCCTCCTCCTCTCCCGACCAGCCATTCCGACGCCATCCGCCCTAGCCCCCAGATCCGTCGCACCATTGTCCGCCTCGGCTTCCCACTCTCGCTCCTCCAAGCACCTCCAGTTCCTTCCTCCCACCTTCCCTCTGGCCGCCGCCCGCGCCGCCAAGCTCCTCGCCTCGACCATGAACACGCCGCCGCCCGACGCCTCGGCCGCCGTCGCCAACGGCCACGCCAACGGGCATGCTAACGGGCATGCAAACGGGCATGTGAACGGCGTCGACGGACACGGCGCAGCTGCCCACACGGCCGAGTCGATCTCGGTCGCGCTCGACTGCAGCTCGGACGACGAGCTCGCGCACACACCGCCGCCGCAGCCGCTGACGCCGTCGCCGCCACCGAGCAAGGCGCTGAATGGCGGCTACCTGCACGAGGACCACGACGAGCCGCCCCTGGGCCTGCTGCTGCGGACGATCGACTTTGCCGCCTTTGTGAGTTCCCAGATCTCGGTTGCCACGCTCCCGGGTGTCAACATGAGAATAACCGCACCTGGCGGGCGAGGTCATGCGATCTTGCGATCACGCGGCCGCCCACCAGCACGCATGCAGCGCTGACACCGCCCCAGAAGCACCAGTGCCAGCGGCGGAAGGACCTCGACCAGACGCCGTACATCAACCACCCGATCGTGAGTCGTGTGCCGCGCGCTCGCTGACCCCAGGCCGTCGCCAACATCCTCTCCTCGACGGGCGTCACGGACATCCGCGTGCTGCAGGCCGCCGTGCTGCACGACACGGTCGAGGACACGAATACGTCGCTGCGTGAGTTGCTTCTCTGGGACTTGCCCACCGAACCCTGGCACCGCTGACACCGCCGCAGAGGAGATCGAGGAAACTTTCGGGGCCGATGTCGCCCGCATCGTTGGCGAGTGTACCGACAACACGGCGCTGAACGGGCTCGAACGCAAGCTCGAGCAGCTGCGCACCGCGCCGTTTCGGTCGCGCGAGGCGCAGCAGGTCAAGCTGGCCGAGTGAGTCCACCCCGGGCTTCCAGTGGTATCACAAGGGGCTTGTAGCTGACACCCAGCAAACTGCACAACCTCGAGAGCATCCGCCGATGTCCGCCGGTCGGGTGGGGCGTGCGCCGCATACAGGCCTACTTCCAGTGGGCGAAGCAGGTGACTGACGGTGAGTACTAATCAGCTGCAGTTCAGGAAGCCTAGCTGACGGACAGTGTGCGCGCCGGCCAACCCGACACTCGCGGGCAAGCTGCAGACGCTGTACGAGACGGCGTACACGCGCGTCAACGGCGAGTACTTCCCGTGCCACCCCGAGGCGGCGGGCCCGCTCACCGAGGCCGAGAAGGGGCGCGTCGACGCGCGCCTCTCGAGCTGCACGAAGGGGCAGGAGCCGTGTCCGCGCCCCATCTTCTTCTAGCTCGTAAGAGAAGAGTGTAACACTGCCGCTCTTGCGCGCCTGTACTGTCCTCGCCTTGTACCACCACTTCAGCACCCCACCTCCCCCACGTACCTCACTTCACTTCACAACCACAGCCACAACCACAACCACAACCACAACCATTCACACCCCCAGTAGTAACAGTATAACCGAACAGCCACCCAGCATGCAAAACGGAACATGTACATTTGGACTCTTGATATGATACACTCTGCCGGCGCCTACTTCTTGAGCTCGGAGGCCCACACGACCTTGTCCGTATCTCCCGCAGCCTGATAAGCGGCACAAGCGAAGCGAGTGCGGTGCGTCGCGGTTAGTACCAGCGAGATAGCGCGGCAGGCGTCAGTGCGTGTGCAGGACCGTGGGCAGCCGAAGCCGTGGGAGTGACGGGGTGTGAGTCAAGGCAAGCGTCAAGGCGGAGCGAGTAGGCCGAGCGAGGGTTACGGCGAGCGAGAGGCGGGGCCGAGCGAGAGCCAAAGCAGTGATTTGTCCAGCGGAGGTAGAGTGGTCAGTGCGTGCAACATAGCATGCGGATAGTGCTCACCGCAAGCTGCTCCTTGACGGCGTTGTCGGCGCCCTCGCGCTGGCGCCGGATCTCGTCGACCTTGCGGCGGAGGTCGGGCGAGAGCCTCTGCTTCGTTAGCGTGTCCCGCGGCGAGTTCGCGGCGAGACTCACATTGTACAGCTCCTCCTCGGTCGGCGTCGTCGTCACGAGCAGCGCGTACCCTCCTCCGACGACTGTGGTCAGCTCTCATCCCTCCGTACCCGATCGCGCATGCGGCGCGCAGCAACATGACCGAACGCGGCATACGCGGCTCGCAACCCGCAACCCGAGATACGCACGGATGGCAGTCGTCGTCAGGAATCTGGCGTCAGCGGGCCCGCACCGCACACGAAGCAGCACGCTCACCGTCCCCAGGCGATCTTGGTCATGGTTGGTGTGGAGGGGGAGCGAGCTGAGCTTGGCCTGGACTTTTTGGTGTTCATCCAGCGGCGACAGGGACGGAGCAAGGTCGGATAAACAACTGGCCAACGGACGCTTCAAATCATAATGCTGCTATTCGCTGACGACAACTTCTTACTATGTATTAGGATTCTCTAATCCCTGTATTTCAAGGCGTGGGCATGGACATGACAGGAGGAGCTGGATGACACGTGACCCACCGCTGAAGCGAAGCGAGGACTGCAGGACTGCGGCCAAGCCCACGGTGTGAGCGTTACCGCATCTGGCAATTTGTGCGGTGAACCAGGCGGGCTCGAAACTCTCATGGGCCAGATTGCAGAGTGGTCCCCGCGACCTGGCGATATGTCAGCGTGCTCATGCGATCTGGCGATACGTTGTTCCGCACCGTGCTTAGCTCAGGACGCACAGGGCCGGGCTCGGCCTGCTCGGCCTGCTCGCTCTAGCGCTGCTCGCTGCTCGCTGCTCGCCGATGACATGGCCGGCTTACAGAGGGTGCGAGGCAATACTGCCAGGCTCAGTGGGAGGCGAGGTATTAAGGAATCCGCAGACGCAATAGCCAATCAATTGGCCGCTCGCACAAACGGTTTAGTGACGTATTACGTCGTGCGTGTAAGACGCAGCCCAGCCAGCAGCCAGCGCGTCGACTCGTGCGTATGGACGCAGCGTACGGTGCAGCCAGTGGCCACCGCACGCATCTCTCGTCCACTCCACATCAACCGCCGTCCAACGTCACTGCCCCTGCGATCGCACAATCCACAATCCGCCGCCGCTCCCACATCCCATCCACCTCCTCCCACATCACCGCAAGCACTTCGTCATCACCACACCAACCCTCGCACCCCGGCACCCACCGCGCCCCAGCACCTGCACCACCCGCCAGCTCGTGCTTGCAAACCACACCATCCACCACCGGTTAACGGTAAATTAATCTCGACACCCTTCCCTTCCCACCACCCACCACCATGCCTCCCCCTCCCCCCGCCCCTCCCGTCTTCTACTCCTTCAAGGACAACCAGACCCTCGTCGGTGAGTGCCACGCCCCCGCATGCGTCCGTGGATGCCGTCTCTCCGCATGCACGCCGCGCACAAGACGCGCCGTGCCGTGCGAAGACGCCGCAGCTTCTGCATGCCCTTATCAGCTTCTTCGCTGCCTACGTACAGATTAGCTGACAGCCAGACTCGCTCGCCAACTTTGTCATCAAGGCGCAGCGCGACGCCGTCGACAAGCGCGGCAAGTTCACGCTCGCGCTCTCCGGCGGCTCGCTCGCCGCCAACCTCCGAGGACTCGCCGACCAGGAGAACGTGCAGTGGGACAAGTGGTGAGTTGATTTCCAACCTTGCGTCTTCGAAAAAGAGGACCTCCAAGCCTCCCAGGCCCCCAGTTCCAACGCCGGCCGCCCGACGGCTCCGAACGAGCAGCGGCGCCCCCGCTCCCGCCTCTGCCGCTCGCTTTCGGATCCCCGCGCGGCGTCTTCACTTCACCTGACGGCTGTTCGAGCCTCGAGGCTGCCTGAGCCAGAGCCCTCCGCGGATAGTGGCGTCGAGCTCGTCGCTCAGGTCTTGTGCTCAGGCTCGCAGGCGATTACGGTTTGCACCAGGCACTGCTGCACGAGCCGGCCGCAGCCGCAGCAGTGGAGTACATGTCGCGCGCTGGGTCTGCGGCGATGTGGGGCGAAGAGGGGTTGCAGTCGCAGCTCGCCGATCTCGCCACAGCGGACGGGAGGATGGGGGTGCGTCATGCTCATGTGACACTGGACGAGGGGGGAGATAAGGAAGACAACCGAGCCGCGTGCCCGCATCCGGTCATCAGACACTGCGCCTCGTCAGCCGCGATAAACGTCCCGTCCCACGGCTGGCTTTGCTGACATTCCAGGGAGATCTTCTTCTGTGATGAGCGTGCCGTGCCGCTCGACTCGGAAGACTCAAATTACCACTCGAACTACGTCTCGTTCCTGCAGCACGTCCCCATCCCCAAGAACCAGATCCACACGATCAACCCGGAACACCTCGACGACCTCGAGGAGCTCGCGGACGACTACGAGAAGCAGCTCGTGCACCACTTTGCCGCGTCAAATGCTGCGCGCTACCCGACCTTTGACCTGATGCTGCTCGGAATGGGAGTAGAGGGCGAGACGTGCTCGCTGTTCGCCGGGCACGAGGTGCTGTCTGAGCGTGACGCGTGGGTTACTAGCTTGGACGACGCCCCGAACGGCCCCAAGCGCAGGATCACCATGACGTGAGTGTTATTACATTCATGTGATGCTAACAACCACAGCATTCCCGTTCTGACGCACTGCTACCGTGCCGTGTTTGTCGTGTCCGGACCCGAGAAGGCCGAGCTGCTGCACACGGTGCTGGACAAGCCGGAGACCGGGCTGCCGTGCTCGCGCATCCGCCCGGCGGCACCCGGTCTCGTGTTCTGGTTCGCCGACGCGGACGCGGCCAAGGACACCAAGTACCCTCCCACGACCTTCAAGTGGATCGACAACCAGAAGGAGGCCGAGGAGGCGGTGGCTGCGGCGAAGAGGCGGGCGGAGCAGCGGGCGAAGCAGGCCGCCGAGGAGAACTAGTGGGCCCGCGTGTGAGACGAGGCTAGAGGTGTGTCTTCGCTCAAGGCCGGCCGAGTAGTACACAATACACGGTTGTTTGCGCTGCTGCTTGCTAGTAGTGTGCGCTTATTCGCTTCGACTTGCTATGATTTTTCCTTTTGGTTCTTCTTCTTTTCACCTATACAACTGGCCATACCCGCACGCGGAACTGGGATCAGACGGATAGCAGCCGAGCGGCACTAGAGTGATGCGATGAATGCATGAGCGGGGTGTGCAGTATGGCTGCGAGCGCAGCGGTACTTATGACCGAGCAGAACGCATAGCAGCACCGATGTCTACGGGCAGTACCTATTGGCTAGAAGCGGCAGCTGCCGACCCAGCGCGGGAAGGGCACGACGTCGCGGATGTTGGGCACGCCGGTGACGAAGCTGACCCAGCGGTCCCAGCCCATGCCCCAGCCGCCGTGGGGCGCGGACCCGTACGCGCGCAGGTCGAGGTACCAGCTGTAGTCGGCGGGGGCGAGGCCGGCGGCGGCGATCGCGGCCTCGAGCGCGCCGAGGCGGTGCTCGCGCAGCGACCCGCCGGCCATCTCGCCGATGCCGGGGAAGAGGAGGTCGAAGGCGGCGACGGTGGGTGCGGGGGGCGGCGGGGGGAGGGGTGTGCCTGTAGTTCGTGTCAGTGTGCGTCCTCCTCGCATGCTCCCATCTCCCGTCTGCCGTCGCCCTTCGGGCTCCGGAATGCAACTCACCGCTCAGCTCGAGCTCGGCCTGCTGGGCCACCTCGGACGGCAGCATGTAGAACGGCTTCTGCGCGGCGGGGTAGTCTGTGACGAACACGGGGCCGCCGAAGTGCGATCCGGCCAGCCACTTCTCCTGCTCGCTCGTCAGGCCCGCGTCCCACGCCGGCGCGTGCTGGAACGGGTGCTGCGCGTGCTGCGCCTGCAGGATGCCGATCGCGTCGGCGTACGACACGCGCGCGAAGGGCTTCTCCGCCGCGGCGCGCAGGTGCGCGAGCACGTCGCCCTTGGCGCCCGGCGCGTCCGGGGCAGCCTCGGCTCCGTCCTCGGCCTCAGACTCGGCCTCGACCTCGGTCGCGCGATAGCGCTGGATGCGCTCGAGGTCGCTCCGCTCTCTCCTCGCGCGGGCGCCGTCGCCGTGCAGCAACCTCTTCAGCGTATCCCTCACCCCCGCCTCGACGACATCCAATAACTGCGGCAGCGTCCTTACGAACGCCACCTCGCCCTCGAGCATGTAGAACTCGGCGAGGTGGCGGTTCGTCTGGCTCGCCTCGGCGCGGAAGCACGGCCCGAGCGTGTACGCCCTGCTCAGCGCCAGCGTCGGCGCCTCGAGGTGCAGCTGCCCCGACACTGTGAGATTGACCGGCCGCCCGAAGAACGGCGCGCCCGCGTCCTTCTCGGCGAGCGTGAACGTCTCGCCCGCGCCCTCGCAGTCCGAGCTCGTCAGCACCGGCGTGTGCACGCGGGTGAACTCGTGCTCCTGTGTGTCAGCTGTCTCTGGGCGCTCTTGTGCAAACTAGTGCGCGTATAGTCCCTCGTGCCCGCTGGCGCGGGAACTCGGGCGGAGACACTCACCTCGAACCAATCGTGCCAGTCGCGCTCCAGCGCGTCGCGCACGCGCGCCACCGCAGCGCCCTGCCCCGTGCGCGCGCGCAGGTGCGCGTGCTCGCGCAGCAGCGCCGCCGGCAGCGCCTTCTTCTGGATCGGGTACGCGTCCGGGTCGGCGGGGCCGAGCACCTGCGCGTCCTCGACGAGCAGCTCTAGTGCCTGCCCCGCGCCGCGCGAGGGGAGGAGCGCGCCGCGCATGCGCACGCTGGCTCCGAGGGTTAGTCTGTCGTCAGCGAAGCTCCGTATCGCTGCGGTACCGCCCGTTGCACGGGATTATAGAGCTCGCGGCTCGCTCCGCGGCTCGCTCCGCAGCTCGCTCCGCTCGCCGCGCCCCTCGCCGGACTCACCCCTCACCCCGCCCCTTCCCCTTCAGCACGGCCTGGACCGTCGCGCCCGTCCCGTCGTCGACCTCGGCGAACGCGACGTTCTTGTGCGCGCGCACCGAGCGCAGCCAGCCGTGCACCTCGGTGACGGGGGGGCGGCACGCGGCCGTCGCGCCCTCGGCGGCGCTGGGGCCGGCGGCGAGCTGCGCCCTGATTGTCGCGGGCACGCTCGGCAGTTTCTGCGCTAGCCGCAGGGTCGTCCGCATCGCTCTGTCGTTGTTGTGGTCGTTATCGCTGCTGTCGATCCCAATCTCGGACTTTTGCCCCGAGAGTGGAGGCGCGGAGGTCGGCCCTTCTCCGTCTCCGGCGCGGGGGCATTTTGCCACCCACCACCTCAACCCTCGACCTCAACCGGACATGACGAGCTTGAAGCCACACAATGCCCAAGGTCTACACCCGCGCCGTCTTCTCGAGCTCGGACCACGCCGCGCCGACGGCGAGCGCGCGCGCCGTCCTGCGCACGTACTACTGCCTCTGCGGCGACTTTGCGCTCGTGCTGCAGGGCAAGCTGGAGCGGCTGGCGCGGCGCGCGCACGACGGCGCGTCAATCGTCCGCGCGCGCCAGGGCCGCGCGGGGCAGGCGCCGCGCAAGTTCAAGCTGAACGTAAGGGCGGGCGAGCGGGTCGTGGTTAGGAGGTGCGTTAGCGGGGGGTGCAAGCTAGGTCTAGTCAGGAGAGCTGACGCCAGAACGGACGGCACACTCGAGCCAAGAACGCCCCTCCTCTGCATGCGGTGCGGGACGCAGCGTGAGCCACCCTGGAGGCTAGAGCTGACGCACAGTCGCGTACCAGACCACGCCGCCGCCGGCGGGCGACGCACCCTTCGTCTACGTCCTCAGGGGCGCGATGACGGAGCACCAGGGCCGATTGCCCCCGGACGCGTTCGAGGGCGAGGACGACGTCCCGGACGTCGGGGACGGGGACGCCGAGGACACCAAGGACCGCGCCGCACCAGCCGAAGCGACGAACAAGTGAGATTGCCCCAGTATAGACGATAGATGCATTGTTGTATATTAGGTGGTACAAGTCTGCTGCGCTGCTCCCATCCCACTCCCCCAACGGACTCTGGCTCGCTGGCTCGCTACGCTCGCTGCGCTCGCCGCCCCTACTCCTCATCCGCGCCCTCCACACGCACGCTCAGCGCGTCCATCCTGCGCATGATGCGCGCGAGCTCGTCGCTGCGCTCGGCGAGCGCGTGCTCGAGCGGCTTGAGCTGGCGGTGTCCGTATGCGGCCTCGTGCTGCTCCTTCCTCCTTTGCGCCATGGGGCGGACGACGGCGAGCTGCTCGTGCAGGATCTGGGCGCGGTGCGCGATGCCCTTGCGGCCGGCGATGCGCGCGCGGATGCGCTCCAGCTCGTCGAACCACCGGCGCTCGACGGCGCCGATCTGCGGGCGGTACTCGGCCAGCATCGCGTTCAGCACCGCGTCGAGCCGCGCGCTGAGCGCCGCCTGCGCGTCCACGAGCCGCTCCGTGCGCTCGGCCTGCGCGTCCGTCGCCGCCTGGATCGAGACAAGCGCGCCCTGCGCCTCCCGCAGCAGCGAGAGCTGGCGCGCGTACTCCTGCGCCTGCAGCTCGACGCGCGCCTCCACCTTGCCAGACGCAGAGCGGATCGCCTCCGCCTGCGCGTGCACCTGAGCTGCGGCGTCGGCGAGCGCACGCAGGTGCTGCGGCCCGATCTCCTTCAGCTCCTTCCCGCCGTCGGGCAGCTTGCGGACCGCGGCGAGCGGGTTCGACGCCTTCGAGTCGAGCGCAGGGTTGAACGCCTTCGTCAGCAGCTGGTGGCTCTCCTCCTCCTTCGGCGCCTCGGGCTCCGGCACAGGCAGCGGATCCCGGTCGGCGACCCGCATGTCCATCTCGACGGCGACCAGGTGCCCGCCCGCCGCGAGCGCGAGCAGGCCGTACCCGAGCGTGATGTTGCAGAACGTTGCGGCGCCGATGATCGGTTTCGACGGCCTGATTGTCAGTTTGCGGCTATCGGATTCCTAACTCACGAAGCAACGACGAGCGCGGCCACGTCGCTTGGCGGCAGCTCGTCCGAGCCGCCGATCAGCTTGCCGATCCACGGCGCAACAGACACCGTGTCGACCGAGAACGCGGACTGGACGTAGAACACGTCCCGGTGGATCGGGTCCGCGACGAAGCGCGGCGCATTCGTCGCGAGCGCCTCGGGCTCCACCGGGGGATACGCCGCGAGCACGCTCTCGACGATCGGGACGACGATCTCCGTGTCGGCCGGGTCGCGAGAGGACAGCCACCGCGGCTCGGGCGCCGCCTCCTCGATGCCGATGTCGATGCGGCCGCCGGACCACGCGATGCCGACGACGTTGACCGGCTCGGCGTCCTCAGCGGGCGCCGAGTCCGCCTCGGCCGGCACCGCGGGGAAAACGACAATGTCGCTCGCGACCTGCTCGTCGATCTCGTCCCCGTTCCCGACCTCCTGCGGCGCCGGGTCGAACAGCACCGGCCCCTGCCGCAGCAGTGGCCGGTGCACGCCGGGCGCGGGCGAGCCGCTCGGCGTCAGGTGCGGCGGGTGCACGTGCACGAAGCCTGGTCGCGGGGGCGTGCGTTCCGGCGACGGCTCGGGGGACGGGTCGCGGAGCCCGAACCCGCGGCGGTGCGTCGTCGACTGGGCCGGTGACGGCGCGTCGTCGTCGTCATCCGCCTTCCCCGCCTTCTCCGCTTGCCGCACAAGCGCATCCACCCACTGCACCTGCAGCCCCGCGCGGCCGACGAGGCTCGCGTGCTCCGCGCCCGGCTTCCCGTCGCCCTTCAGCCGCCGCTGCCGCTCCGCCGCCCACGCTTGCAGGCTCTGCAGATACGCCGCGGGCACCTCGGCGTGCAGCGGGAGCACGGGGCCCATGACGTACACGTCGCCGTTCGCCATGAGCGCATACACCATGAACGGGCCAAAGTCGACGGCGCCGTGCGAGAACGAGAACGACGTCGCGTACTGCGACAGCGGGTCGATCGCCGAGAACTTGCTCCCCTTCGACCGGTCCGCGAGGAAGTTGAACGACTGCACCGGGTCCTGCGGCCGGAGGACGTCGTATTCACTGCGGTCAGATGGAAGTGAGGGTCAAACACCTACAAGAGCTGCCCGTCGGCAGTCAGAACCCAGAGCGAGTTGCCGCTCTCGCCCCACTCGTGCCAGCGCACCTTGGTGATGGCGTTGTCGGACGACGGGGAGTGCTGGTACTCGTCGATCGGGAAGGAACTGGGAAGTCAGCTTCGTAAGTGGGTAGAAGCTCACTGGCAGGCAACGTCGCCACCGACGGCGGACGCAAAGCCAGATCGCGGGAGCACAAGAATGACAAGCTGGTGGTGCCCGACGACAGCGAGCAGACGCCCCGTCGGGTTAAGCACGAGCGAGTGGATGTTGAAAGTGAGGTGAGGCGACTTGAGGGTCTGCTGTCAGCTGCTGATCGTCCCCTAAGCTCACCTTGTATCCCCCGACTGTGCCTCCGTTGATCTCCCATCCCGGCCCAGTCAAGCTCGTCATACGGATCTCCTTGCCGAACGCGACGATGATGTCCTTGTCGCGGAGCGCGATGCGCGAGTTCTTCGGCGCCGGGAGCCCGTCGTCGGGCGCTGCCTCGACGACCTCCCACCCGTCGTCGGTCGAGCTCGACGCCGGCGGCACGAAGATCGCGTGCGAGCGCAGCGCGCTCAGGCTGAAGGGTAGTGTCGCCGCCATGCTGTTGTCGGCGTCGAGGATAATAGCGACGGTGACGTCTGGCCATCTGGTGATGTTGGGCGAAATCCGGACATGGATGCAACAATTGCTTCCGCTATTGTTGTTCTACCAGAGTGGTAGAGGCGCCACCAGGTACTATGGGCCTTCCTTCTGCGCGGCCAGCTAAGCTGCATGCATCGGTCACACGAAGCGCAGATCAGGATGGGAGTCTATCATACATGCAGTCTACAAGGGCTCGATGGCAAGCATTCCGAGATTAGTGGATATCGTTTGTCGAGAGCAAAACTATCCGAAACGCTGCTTCGCTAGCGCCTTGAACCTGTCGTCAGCTCACGCAAACCACCTAGCTCACGCGTCCATGGTCGCCGCCTCCTTCTGGCGCCGTTCGCTCATGCGCTCGTCCATGGCTGCACGGCGCTCGGCAAGCTCTTCAGCTTTACGCTCGGCGCGGCGCACGGCGGCCGCTTCCCGTGCTCGAAGTCTGGCGTCAGCTCGATATGCCACCCAAAGCTGCGGTGTTCGCTCCGCCCGTCAAACCAAACTGCGGGCAAAGCCACTCGCGGCTCGCCCCAGCTTGGTGCCCGCTCCGCCCGCCATCCGCACTCACGCAGCAGCGAACCCGCCGCCGTCGCCGAGCAGCGTCGCCTCGTCGACGACGGCGTCCGTGTCCTTTTCGCGCATTTCCTTGTTCGCCGCGTTCGCGGCCTTCTTCTCCGCAATCCGGCCCTCCTTGCCGCCCACCTTGGGCGCGATCTCCTCCGCGCGCTCGTAGACCTCCTTCCTTGCCGCCTTGCGCTCAAGCTTGCGCTCCAGGGCTGCTCGCTCCTGCGCCGCTTCCCGGGCGTACTGCAGGTCTGAGTGCGACGGACGCACGGGAAAGGACGGCCCGACGGGAGACGGCGGGCGCGGGCCAATCTCCTCGTCGCTCGACTCTGCTGCTAGCTCTGGTCGGGAGGAGGTCGGTGCGGAGGTGGAGGAGATGGAGGCCGGAGGGAACGGCGGCATCGCAGGCGGGGGTGGGAGCGCGCTCGAGCCGCTCTCAGAGCCAGGGTAGTACTTCCGCGGCAGCGCACCGTCGTTCCACCTCCGCACGAAGCGGCGGAAGTACTTCCTCCCCTCCTCGGACGTCAGCTCGGACAGCACGAGCCCCCGCTCGGCCGACAGCCACGCTCGGAACGGGCCCGACGTCGTACTGCGTAGTTGTCGCTGTCAGCTCAACATAACATGGAGCGAGGAAGACGTACTAGTAGTCGTCCTCGGAGAGGGGCGAGACCCCCAGCTCCCGGAGATCAAGGAGGGAAGGCGAGCGGTCGCGGCGAGACCGGTGAGGGCGCTCGCGATCGCGGTCGTCGCGGTGTGAACGGTGACGTTCGCGATGGTCCCGAGAGCGATCACGGTCGCGGTCACGACTCCGGTCCCGCCGCCGCGGGCTACGATCGCGCTCGCGCTCCCGGTCGCTCCGACTATGCCGCCTGTCGCTGTTGCTGTGCGTGCTGTGCCTTCTCTGTCGGTCGTCGCGGTCCCTGTCACGGTGGCTGCTCGAGTGTCGCCGGTCCCTGTCGTGTCTGTCTCTGTCGTCACGGTCGGATCTGGAATCCCTCCTCCTGCGAGGAGAGCGTGAGCGATCGCCCATGTTGGTGGGTGCAGGGATGTCCAAAGTGGAGGTCTGTAGTGGAGGTCACGGTTGACCTCATCTCGCCTTCTGCGGCGGAGGCTAAGCTGACAGGCCACGTGGGGTCACGTGCGCACACTGCTGCTGGAATCAGGTTTCGAGCAGTTCAGCGGCTCCGCGATCGATCCAGCGACCAGTAGCATAGCTGTGCTCGACGTTGAGCAGTCTACCCCAAGCCACGCTTCGCGATCGCTTCGCCAAGCTTCCACGGGGAGGAATGGAACCAGCCTCCGCCCAGTCAGCAGCAGCAAGCGCGATAGCGGCGCGCACGGCCCTGCGCCACCGATTCGAGTGACATGCTGAGCTATGGCCCGGCGCCACGGGCAGCGTCAGCGCGCGCCATGTCGTCATGCCGGCTTATCTGCCAATGGCGGCGCGCGTCACTGGCAGTCCCTGGGCGCAATCGCCGAGCGTGCATGCTGCATGGCTGCTCGCTGCGCTCAGTGGCGTACGCAGTCTCGGAGCGCCGAGCGACGGCGGGCGCGGCGGGGAGGACGCAGTCGGCGGCGCGCTGTTCGCTCGACGAGCTGGAAGCTGCAGAAGCCTCAGTCGACGCAACTCTCGCACACGTGTGTCGCTTGCTTCTGGGCACTGACGGCGCACTGGCCCCGATCTCCGAGACACGACCGCTGCTTCTCGCAGCGATCGCAGCACTGGTGCTGGTTCCGATCGCCCGCGGGGTGCCGCGCTGGTCGCTGCAGTGGATAGCGTCCGCAGAGCGTTGGGCAGTGGGCCAACGCAAGCGCATACGGTGCGCGGTGCGAGGTGCGAGGGCGAGCGAGGGAACGTCGCTCCGCTTGATCTGGACTCCAGAACTGCAGATCACCGCACCCTGCATCTCGTCATCGGAGCGTCGCGCGTCGCGCGTCCTCGTGGAGCGCAGAGCTTCGGTGTTCCAACTTGGCGCTAGGCGAGTTCTATGTATAGCAAGCTCTGGTCTGTGATACTGTGTCGGACGGGAATAATAATGGACATGCTGCGGCGAACAATGTTCACGACCGCGGCGTGGGGTGATCGTGAGATGTCAGCGAGATACTGAGCGCCGTTATCTGCTGCGTCCTGAGGGCGTCACGAGCTCAGAGTACGTCACGATAGTTGCAGGGCTCGTACGTTCCTGTACCCCAGAGCAGGAGCAGGATGCCGCGCCGCCGTGACTGACATGCGCGCGCTGCGATTCGCTGTGTGCCATCCAGCGCTGCACTGATCATGACTGCCGCGCAAGCCGCGCTGGGCGGCGCCTCCAATTCGCGCGAAACTACCCGGCCGCCGTGCAGCGGGCACCGCCCACCCGACCTGCGACCTGCGACCAGGCTGCCGCTCGCCGCCCGGCGACCTGGCGACAGCCCGGGATGCCGAGGGAGAGTGAGGAATGGGGACATGGGCCGATCGGCGGGTGCGGCGTGATTGCTCGCGTTGTGCTTGGCACGACGCAGGCACGGGCCGGGGCAGGACGCGGCGCCGCGGTGCCGAGGAGAGCCGGTGGGGAATGGATGGCATGGTCCGATACATGGAGGCTGGGTGGTCGGCGTGAGTGCAGCCTTGGTGGGGGAGAGGGACGGCGAGGGTGGGCGGCGACGGCGACGAGCAGCGGCAGGGTGCTGTGTGCGGTTTCCCACAAGGGCTGGGTGTGGGTGTCTGTGGGGGACCCCAGACGGTGACATGTCTAATCAGCGGCACGGGGCTGGCGGCGGGCAGCGAATCGCAGGCGCCAGCTGGGACGAGCCGGGCCCTAATCTCAGGGCGGCCGCGGCGAGTTACCGCACTGACGTAGTGCTCGCCTGCAGCCCTGCTACCTGCTGCCCTCAAGCGTGCAACGTGCCTGGCCACCTGGGCAGCCTGGATGTGCATCCTCCCTCCAGACTCCAGACTCGGACTCGGGATGGCCAGCACCAGTCCTCTAGCCGACGCCTGCGCTGCCTCCTGTCCTCGTGCCAAGCGACCCCCTCCCCTCTTCTTTCCTCCCACCACTTATCCCTCCCACCTCATCCTTCCTTCCTCTTCTACTTCCACTCCACCCCCTCTCCCCACCCCAGCCCAAACAGCGTCAACCACCATGGCCACTGCCGCTTCCAACAAGAGCCATCCCAGCGCAAAGGCGCCCGCAAAGACCGTCGTACGTCCCCTCACCCTCACCCTCCCACCTCCCCCCATCGCCCATGCTGACATACCCCACAGCTCAATCTCGGCAACCTGCCTCCCAGGCAGAAGCCCAACGAGATGAGGGCGGAGCGCGCTGTGAGTACTGCTGCCGTCCCCAGTGATGGCGACCGAACCCGCCTCGGACCCCAGCTGACAGGTGCAGCAATTCCCCAGGACCCCCACCAAGGTCAACCCTAGTGAGTAACCGCCGCGAGCTCGTGACCGCCGACTGTCTGCGGACCGTCTGCGACACACAGAGTATGACTGACGGGCAGACCAGCCCCCTTGGCCCGCTTACCGTGGTTACCACGAGTACTCGTTCGCCCACGTGAGTGGCAGCTACGGAGCTGCGGCGCCGATGACACGGACCGCCCCGGACTGAAGAGCTGACGGCCAGGCCACCATGGGTGTCCGTCTCCCGACCATTCTCGCCAAGGCCATCAACGATGTCTACGAGACCCTCAACCAGATCGTGAGTCCCGGAACCCGCTGGCTGACGTAGCCGGGTGGGCGTTAGCTGACGATCGCAGTACGAGAAGGAGAAGATCGTCGATCTCCTCGACTGCGTCCACAACATGGAGAAGCTCAAGGAGGACCTCGAGGAGAACCGCCAGCTGCGCCCCATCATTGACGACGGCGCCGGAGACGTGACCCTCTGGAACAAGGTGAGTCGGGTGTCTGGCATGCCAGCAATGTGTGGAGCACGCGATCGGACAGTGAAAAGGACCAGGTGCTGACGCCCGTGCGCAGGAGATCGCCAAGTACTTCCGCGGCAAGGACTTCATGAACGCTCCCTGGCTCTTCGCCGAGGCGTACAAGTACCGCCGCCTTAGGGAGTGCTTCTCGCTCTCGCGCTACTGGGTCGACTACGACGTCTTCTTCCGCCAGAAGTGCGACACGTTTGCGCGCTCCGACTCGGCCGTGTTCGAGCTCGCGATGCGCTTCGCCGAGCCGACCAAGGACCTGACCCCGGAGAAGAACAAGCTCATGTTCCTCGAGCTCGCCCAGATCTGTCTGTGGGGCAACTCGACCGACCTGTCGCTCCTGATCGACATGACCGAGGAGGACATCAAGGCGCTCCAGTCGACCGGCGGCGATCACCTCGCGGCCACCGAGAAGAACATTCTCGGCAACGACCTCCACGCCCTCGCTGACTACGTCCTCTCGCTCAAGGGCGGCCGCATCGACTTTATCCTCGACAACGCCGGCTTCGAGCTGTACTGCGACCTCGTCTTTGCTGACTGGCTCGTCCAGGCGGGTATCTGCTCGCACGTCAAGTTCCACGGCAAGCGCATCCCCTGGTTCGTCTCTGACGTTACCAAGAAGGACTGGAACTGGTGAGTAGAGCAGAGCATATGGGACATTCGCTGACACTACAGGCTCATCAACGTCATGGTGTACGGCAACCTGTTCCCGAACGCCTCGCAGGAGGAGATGGACTCGCTGCGACAGATGGGCCGCCGCTGGCAGAAGTACTCGGAGTCGGGCGTGTGGTCGTACGAGGAGCACCCGTTCTGGATCACGGGCTACACTTTCTGGCACCTGCCGTCCGAGGCGCCGGACCTGTTCCAGCACCTGCAGGGATCGGACCTGTGCATCTACAAGGGAGACCTGAACCACCGCAAGCTGACGTACGACTGCCACGCGCCGATGGACACGCCGTTCGCGCAGGCGATCGGTCCCCTGGGCTCGGAGGAGGGCGCGCCGCCCGTGTGCTCGTTCCGAACGATCAAGTCGGACGTTGTCGTCGGCATCCCCAGCGGCGTCGGCGAGAAGCTCGACGAGGAGGAGCCCGGCTGGAAGATCTCGGGCAAGTACGCCGTCATCCTGCTCTCGCCTGGCAACCCGGGCCCGAAGAACCAGGTGCCCGTCCCGGCGTAAATGGAAGTGTAGTAGTGTCCGTAATGGTTTTGTTTCATATCTATTTCTTTTACTCTGATCCACAACAGCAAGTAAGCAAAAGAACGCGGCCCGGCCCGCACCGTAGGCGCATGTATCTATACGTCTTCACTGTCCCTGGGGAGCGCATTTCGCACGGCCGTCGTCGTCGCTCGGTCGAGCGTGCGTCAGGTGATCAGTGGCACATGGTGACGCGCCGTCACCTTGGGAAAGTGGAGGCCTCCACCGCCCCCTGTGCCTCGCGAGGGGAGGTGCAGGAGGACGGTCCCTAAGGCGCGCCAACTTCTTGCTCTGGGCACCACACCATGCCGATTCAGCACCCGGCACCGCGGTATGCGCCGCGCAGCAGCGGGGACTGGCGCTGGCGCGAGCCGGAGCCTGAGGCCGAGGAGAGCTCGGGGTGGAGCCGTCGCCGCCGGCCGCACCTGGGGTGCGGATTCTGAAGCGCCTGCCGAACAAGGAGGCCAGGGCGCGGCGCGCGTCAGCGCGGCGCGCGTCAGCGCGGGGAAGCAGTCGCCCGTGTCGTCGGCGGGCAAGTCGAAGTCTGCGAAGGGCGCGAGACCGCCAAAGTTTGCCGGCAACGGGGCGACGAAGGACCCGCCGAAACCGACAGCACCGACAGCAGCGACGGAAACAAAGCCAAAGCTCAACGCAGTCAAGACCGACCGCAACGACGAGAACGCGTCCCCGGGCTCGGTCACGTCGTACGGCGAGGACGGGTGGCCGACGCGGCCCCCGTCCGAGGCGCCGCGGTCCGAGCCGCCGCCCTCGGCGAGTGCTTCGGCGTACGGCTGGCGCTCTGAGCGCAGCGAGCGCAGCGAGCGCAGCGAGCGCAGCGAGCGCAGCGAGCGCAGTGAGAGCCGCGGCAGCGGGAGCTTCACGGCCGTGCCCGCGTCGAAGAGCGTGCCCGCGCGCACGCTAAGGAAGGACGCGGCGCTCGAGTCGCGCGCCGAGCGTGCGCGCCGAGCACGCCGGGCATGCCGGGCCCGTCCGCTTCGACACGCCCGAGTGGAGGAAGAAAGTCGAGAAGAAGTTGGAGCAGGAGCGCAAGGAAGAGCAGGCGGAAGAACGGGACGAGTTCGCCAACGTCGACCCCGAGGACGAGGGCGAGTGGGAGGACGCAGGCGAGCACTCGGGCTGGACGCCGCCGGGCCGCAGCGCCCCTCTGCCAGACACGGACGCCGGGGGGCCGCGCCACGAGCCCGAGCCGCGGTACGACGACTACGAGCCCGTCGCGATCAGCGAGGCGAACTCGACGCCGCTCGGCCCCGCCAAGTGGGGCAAGGGCAAGGCGCCGCCGTCGCCGAGCGTGAGCACGGGTAAACTCAGCGGGCTCAGCGGGCTCGGCGGGCTCAGCGGGACGAGCGGCGCGAGCCGGCGGCGCAAGAAGCAGGCGCGCGCGGCGGCGTACGCTGGCGGGCAGGGGTGGGGCCACGCCGCGCACTCTGCGTACGGGACCAAGTCTGCGTCTGTGCCGCACCACTCTCAGGCGGGGCAGGGCTCGCAGGGCTCGCAGGGCTCGCAGGGCGCGCAGGGCGACGCGGGCGCGCCGCCGCTGTTCCCGAACATGACGCGGAACCAGCTCATCACGCCGCGGCAGGCGAGCCAGCTGCTGGACACGATCATGCACTGGCTGCTCGCGTCGCTGGAGGCGGACGGGAACTCTGACCCGCTGGGGTCGGACGACGAGGGCGGCGCGTTCCCGTACGGCCCTGCGCGCCCGCCGGCAGCAGCAGCCAGCGCGGGCGAGCGGCGCGAGCGGCGCGCGGCGCACCTCTGGCGCGCGCTGTGGCGCGACATCAAGCCCGTGCGCATCCACGACACCCAGTACCGGCGCAAGGGCGGGGGCGAGGCGCTCTTCCTGCTGCTGTGCCGCGAGAGCCGCCTCTACCGCGACGAGTGCCGGTACCTGCGCCAGGTCGTCGAGGGGAAGCGCGGCGAGGCGGAGGGCGGCATCGGCGACGACATGAGCGCCGACGACGCGGGACAGTGGAAGAAGTACCAGGACGGCGTGCGCGTCGGCACCGTGCGCGGGTACGACGAGGGCGTGTCCGACGGGTTCCACCGGGGGTACGACCGCGGGCTGGCGGACGCGCGGCGCGAGCGCAACGCCCCCGCCTCGCCTACGGCCTCGAAGACGGGCCTCGACCCCAAGGCCGCCCCGTTCCAGCCGGGCCAGCCGCTCGCCGGCCCGAGCAGGGGGTACGGCGACGGGTTCGGCGGCGCGTACAACGAGGACCGCGAGCACGAGCCGGAGCACGACCAAGAGCACGAGGACGAACCGCCCGAAGACACGATCGCGCGGCTGCAGCGCGAGCTCGCGGAGAAAGACCGCCGCATCGGCGTCCTGTGCGACAGCGTCGACACGCTGCACGCGCAGAGCTTCGAGCGCAACGCCGAGGTGTACCGCCTGCGCGAGCAGCTGCACAAGGCGTCGTCGGTTGCGCGCTACGAGGCAGAGCGCGACGCGGACGCAAAGGCGGACGAGGACGAGCTCGCCGATGCGGCGGGGTCGGACGCAGGGTCGGACGCGGACGAGGACACGGAGCCGGCCGGCTCGGAGCGGGGCGAGGGCGCACCGGCCAGCCCCAGCGCGCCGGAGCGCGTGGCCGAGGTGGCCGACACGGTCGAGAACGCGTCGCCGGCGGAGGGCAAGGAGGAGGAACGGGCTCCCGCGGCAGGGTCGGACGACGACGGGCGGGACGACCAGGCCGAAGAGCATGAAGGCAACGAGAAGGACGCACCCCGGGACGTCGAGCTCGAGCGCCTGAAGACCGAGCGCGACGAACTCGCCGCCCGCCTCGGCTCGGTTGAGAAGCAGCTCGAGGAGGCGTACGAGGACTTTTACGACGCGGACGACCGGGTGACGCAGCTCGAGGAGGACCTGTCCGGCCTCGCTGGGGAGCGGGACGGGCTCGAGGCGGACAAGCGCTCGCTGGAGACTGCGAACGCGTCTCTGAAGGCGACGAACGCGACGCTCGAGGCCGAGCTGGGCTCGCTGCTGGGGCGCGTCGAGGCGTTCGAGCGCTCGGAGCGCACGGCGGCGGCGGACCTGCGCTCGGCGACGACGCGGCTGGACGCGGAGGTGCGGCGCTCCTCTGCGCTCGCCGAGGAGCTGGACGAGATGGCGGGGTCGCTTGACGCGCTGCGGGATGAGCGCGACCGCGCGGTCGCGGAGCGCGACGCGGCCGCGCCCGCCGTCGAGCGGCTGACGCAGCGCATCGAGGCGATGCAGGAGTACTGCACGGAGCAGGACGTGCGGCTCGCGCAGCTGCAGCAGTCTGCGGCGCTGGTGCAGGACGCGCAAGACGCGGGCGAGGGCGACGACGTCGACGCGCTGCACGACGAGATCGCCGCGCTCAACGCGCACGTCGCCGAGCTCGAGGCGCAGTCTGCAGACCTCACCGCCCAGCTCGAGCAGATGGGCAAGGACTGGGGCCGCTCCCTCGCCGAGCTGGCGTCGACGCGCATGCAGCTCGACAGGGCCGAGCGCGACGAGCGCCGCGCCAGCACGCGCAACGGCATCCGCTCCCCGCCGCCGACGCGCCCGGGCTCCAACGCGCACGACGCGCACGCGCGCTCGGCGTCGTACGCCCGCCGCCCGCCCTCGTCCCTCTCGGCCCGGACGGCGTCGGGCGTGTCGGGCGTGCACCGCGCGGGCTCGCCCGCCCCCGCAGCCCAGGCGGACGACATAGCGCAGGTCATTAGGGACGAGCTGCGCGGCGCGCACGTCTCGAGCCGGGCGCAGCTGCGCTCCGAGCTGCGGGCCGGGCTCGACTCGGCGCTCGACACCTCGCTCCGCGCCAGCCTGGGCGGGAGCCTCGAGACCGCGCTCGAGACGGCGCTCGCGTCCGCGTTCGGCGACCTCGCCGCCAGCCTGCGCGACGAGGTGCGCGACGAGATCCGCGCCAGCACGCGCGACGCCCTCCGCGACGACAAGGCCAACTGGACCATGAAGACCGAGTGGGCCGCGCGCAAGCGCGGGTACAACGACGCGCTCCACGAGATGGCCGACCCCGCCACCGCCGCCGGCAACATGCACCGCCGCCTCGTTCGCGAGGCCGCCCGCGACAAGTAGCCGGCGCGCCCAGGACGACTGAGTTTCACAAGATTAGCGCGCAACGCTCAGAGCGCCGCGCACTTCTCAGTTAAGGTTATAAATGCGCCCGAATGTCGGCGCACCAGGCAGTACTATCTAGAGATCAGCATATGCATTGCGAGTACCAAAGGAAGAGAAAACAATGCTTAACATTTCAACAACATGGGATACAATGCGGGTCGTGAGCGTAGTCTACAAGATTCGTTGACGATCGGCCCTAGATCGTCGCTAAGATGAGCTCTGCCTGGCGCGCGATCTCGGCGCGCTCGGCGGCCTTGCGCACCTCCTCCTCGAGCTCGCGCGCCTCCTCCTCGCGCCTGCGCTCCTCCTCCTCTGCGACGCGCTGCGCCTCGATCGCGCTCTGGATCGACGCCTCCATGAGGAGCGTGTCCTCTGCCTGTGCGGCGGCGGCGGCGGCGGCCTCGGCGGCCGCGGCCGCCTCGGCCTCCTCGCGCGCCTGCTGCTGCTTGGCGGCCTGGAGCGCGAGCTCCATGGCGATGGCCTGCTGCGCCTGGTCCTCGGCCTCGCGGATGCCCTCGCGCACGACCCAGTCGACGCTGCGCGCGAGCATGTCGATCCGCTGCGCGTTCAGGCACCCCAGGCTGAAGCACCCGTCCGGCAGCAGGTGGATATGCCGCTTGGCCGTGAGCGCGTCCGCCTGCGCCGCCGGCACAAGCAGCGTGCAGTACATGCCCGACGCGCGCTTCAGGTACGCCCAGCTGCCGGGCGTCTTGAGCTTGCTCACGAGCACGTCGTGCAGCTTCTCGCGCACGCTGCGCAGCCGGTCCGACATGGCACGGATCTCGTTCAGCCACGCCGGGTACAGCTTCTTGTCCGACAGCACAGTGTGTGCCAGGTGCGCACCCCACGCCGGCGGGTGCAGGTACATCGCGCGCGCGACCGCCCGCAGCTGCGAGTTGACCCGATCCCGGTCCTCCGCCGACGGCGTCGGGATCGACACGACCGCAGGGCTGTCCGCGTACAGCCCCATCATCGCGTCGAAGCTCTGCACCAGCACGACCGGCACGTTCTCGTGCACCATGAAGCGCAGCGGCTGCGCGTCCCGGTTCACGTCGCCGCTCGACAGGCCCTGGAACGCCATCACCACGACAGGGATCAGCTGCCGCTCCTGCAGCAGCGAGGTCACCATGCGCCACTGCGGGGCCGTGAACTCGGCGCCAGTCGGGACAGACCCGGACACGAACAGCAGCACGGCGGACCGCGGCGGCGCCGCCTGCAGATCGTCGCGCATCCCGTCCCAGTCCACCATCCCGTGCTTCTGGTCCAGGTACCGGAACGTCTTGATGTCGAGCCCGCCGTCCTTCAGCGCCGCCACGTCCTCGTCGCTCGTCGGGTTCGGGATGTAAATGGAGCGCTGCCCGGTCGGCGCCGGGAAGCGAGAGAGAAAAGTCGACGCGAGACGCAGCCCACCAGTGATGGACATGGCTTGGATGGAGGCAACGCGCTTGTTCTTGATAGCAGGGCTGTCCTCGCCGTACGCGAACTTGGTTGCGGACTCGAGGAACGGCGCGTAGCCCTCAATCGGAAGCGACTCGTGCGAAAATGCCGAGTCCTCCCTCATCTTCTTCTCGGCGTACTTGACAGTCGGAGGCAAGAACACCTTGCCGTTGTCCTCGCGGAACCCCGTGAGCGACAGGTTCACCTTCACCGGCGCGTTGTCCTCGATGTACGATGTCTGGATCTGCACAGAGTGCTCGGCTGGGGCGGACGGCACGCTGGACCAAAGATCCCGCAGCTCTGCGCTCCCGGTGCTGCTGTTGCCGTTGGCGAACGAGGGTGGTCGGCCCATGCTCGCGGCAGACAACTGCTGCAGCACGTCAAGGAGCAGGCTGCTCTGTGCATCTTGCGTCATGCCGCCGATGCCGATGCCCGAGCTGGCGTTCGTGAGCTGCGCGAGAGCATGCACAGCTTCCGGTTGTCCCTGGTTGGCTGCGCGTGTCGCGTGCATGATCGTCTCTATGGCCGCGTTCGAGGCTGCGTCCGGGTCCATGTTCGATCCAGAGCGGATCAGCGACTCGAGTGCCTGCACACGCAACCCAAGCTCGTAGTTCAGAGGGACGTCTTCGTTCACCCTGCCTGTCAGTTTAACCGTGGACCCAGCCAACTCACTTCTTTCGTTTCCGTTGCGGCATTGGCGGAGCCTCCATGCGACACATGCTGGGCACGCCGCGCTTGATGCAGCGGCTGCAGGGGATGTTGCGGTCGCAGTGCTCTGGACTGTCAGCGGTAGGCAGTGTTACTCGACTTACGCTTCCGCCTGTGGCACTCGGTGCAGCTCAGCACTGTCCTGTTTCTCCGGCGCTTGAGCTTGCCATCCTCGTAGTACGTCCTGGGGTCACTGCTAATGTCGGTCCGTGGTGTAGGCACGTCGGTCAGGGTGTCCCTCGCCGGCACTTCCTCGGTCCGGACGGTCGACGCCGGCGTAGCAGCCCGAGAGTGGTCCTCCTCCTCTTCTTCTTCTCGCTCCGTGTGGCCAAGGTTGTCGACGAACTCCTGGACCTGCTCGCTGGTGAGGGTCGACGGCTGCGGGATCATGAGACTGGAGTAGTCGTGGTCCGCATCGTCGGCGACGTGCTCCTCCCCAGTGTGCATGACACCGTCGGCATCCTCATCGTCATGTCCAATTCGGCTGAGAGCAGCCAGGTTGGCCAGGGTGTCGGGGTCGAACTGAGGGGTGGCATGGTCGAGCTCGTCGTCCCCGGGTGGCAAGTCGCTTAGGGCGGCGGCGAGGCTTAGTCCCGCATCGAGGTCGGCCGCGCTGAGCTCCTGGTCATGCGGGTCCTCGACGGCGCCCGCCGTGCCGTTCTCAGCTGCCGTAACGGCTGCGGCTTCGCGCAGAACGCGGTGCAGTTCCTCGTCCTCATTGTGTGTTGTGGGGTCCTCCGGGTGGACCGGCCGGTCTGAGGAATCGCCAGAACCGGCGTTGTCGCTCATAGTGCTAAAGTCCGAAAATGGGGTTCTGGAGCGATTTTGATATCATTCGAGAGCCCCCGTGTCACTCTTGCACACTGGGCAAGAATATCGGGGTCGTTATCGAGTCGTCTCGGCGCTGTCGGTCGTTGAAGTCGAACTGGGGTGGGTATATTGGGTTCCAGACGCGATGTTGGTGGCGTTCAATTTTGGGTAACGGGGCGGGTGGAATAAAATCGCCCCAAGAAGCCGAGGTTGCCTTATCTCGTCCTCCCCTGTAGCAGCAACCAGTTAGTAACCGGCCGTGGCCTGTTCGGTTACCATGGACGTCATCCGAGCGGGTGGGGAGCGCCTTGCTAAGCTACTCTTGCTCATGCTTCTTCGTTCCGTTCTTGCTTGTTCTCGCTCTATCACCAGGCTGCCGTCATCAGCCTTTGTGTCTAACGCTCTCCGTTCCTTTCCCTCTATTTATTCCCGCGCAATGAGCACCAAGTCCAGCGAGTGCCCTGTCACGGACCCGGCGTCCGTCCCCAACCCTCTTGGCGACGGGAAATACATCAAGTGAGACATGAAATGCCAACGAGGCGCATCTTGAGGCTGACTTCAGGACTGCCGGGTGTCTAATTATTGGGGACGAGGTGCTGAACGGCAAGACCAAGGACACGAACAGCAAGTGAGCCTCTCACGCGACCTTGCGTCATCCGATACTGGCACTGACAGGCAGCTTCTTCGCACAGTTCTGCTTCGACCTTGGTATTGAACTGTGAGCTACTTCGATTGATCCGGTTAGCTGACCTTCAGGAAGAGGATTGAGGTGATTGCAGACGACGAGGCCGAGATGTGGGTTAGGAGTGTCTTGTGGAGCTGACGTCAGTGTCGAGGCGGCTCGCCGCATGACGAGCAACTACGACTTTGTCGTGACCTCTGGAGGGATCGGGCCGACGCACGACGACATCACGTACGAGTCGCTGGGCAAGGCGTTCGGGCTCCCGCTGAAACACGATGAGGAGACGATGCGGCGCATGATGGCGATCACCCCCGAGAAGCGCCGGCGCGAGCTCGAGGCGGCGTCGCCCGAGGAGCGGGAGGCGCGCAACCGCATGGCGCTGTTCCCCGTTGCCGCCGGCGGACACGGCAGCGACGGGCAGGGCGCCGCCCGCAGCGAGCTCATCTTCGTGTCGGAGGACAAGTGGGTCCCCGTCCTCCGTCTCGGTGGAAAGGTGCGTAAAGCTGAGTTCTCAAGACTGACGCTGCAGCTCTGCGTCTTCCCGGGCATTCCCAGCCTGTTCCAGCAGCTCCTGCTCGGACTTGTCCCCTACCTGCCGCTCCCGCCCGCATCGTCGAAGCCGTTCCGCCACCTCATCTTCACCAAGTAAGCTAGACAGCACCCAGCATAGCTAACGCACAGCCAACCCGAGTCAAAGATCGCCCCGTACCTCACTGAGCTCCAGAAGCGCGTCAAGGACGAGGGTATCCGCGTTGGATCTTGTGAGCTTCGAATGATGTTAGGGTTAGCTGACGGCAGACCCATTCCTGTACAAGGGGGTGCACGTGAGCCTGATCGGCCATGACGTTGAGCGCGTCAAGGAGCTCGGCCGCGAAGTTGCCGAGAAGCTCGATGGCGAAGTCATCTCCGAGGGTCAGCTCGGGGACGAGCCCGCAAAGGCGAAGCCGTCGCTGTAGGACCACGGGTTTTGTAGATCAGAAATAGATGTACTTCTTGAGCCTCGCCAGCCACACGATCACTCAGGGTCAGCGGAGCCCAGCAACACGTCTGCCCGGCGCTGATGTCCGCTTCCCTCCGACTCCGACATGATTTGACCTCCATCGCCCAGCTCCGAGCTCTCAAGCTTCCTGCGGTGCCCTCTAAAACACTGGCATCACCATTCGCAGCGTATACGTGGTCCGTGTGATCTGGCAGTCATGCATCCCACCGCCGCAATGTACAATGAGTCCGAGAAAAAACCAGCTTTTTGGGTTGGTAGTTTACTCCTCGTCCTCCTCGGCGTCGTCGCCGCCGGCACCCTCAGCGGCCTTGGCGCGCTTGCGCTTAACACGGCCGGGGCGGCCACCGCCGTAGGGCGACTTGAGGGAGAAGTCGATGTGCTTCTGCGAGTCGAGACGGACGACGAACGAGGGGACGTTGACGACCTGCTTGCCGACGCGGATGTGGCGCTGGCGGATGAGGACACGGGCGTGGTGGACCGACTTGGCGAGGCCGAGCTTGAAGACCTGGGTCTGGAGACGGCGCTCAAGGAAGTCCTCGGTCTTGAGGGCAAGGACGTAGTCGAGACGCATGCGGGTGTCGTCGAGCACACCAATGCGGACGAGACGACGGATAAGGGCGTTGCCCTCGAAGAGACGCTTGGGGTCCTTCTCGTCGAGCTTCAGGAGGTCACGAGCAGCACGACGGATCTTGGAGAGGGTGAGCTGAATGCGCCAGATCTCACGCTTGTTGCGGAGACCGTACTCGCCGGCAAGCTGAAAGTTAGCACTTCGTTCCTTCCTTCGTTGCGCGTTCTGGAAGCGGTTTTTCAGAGTTCTGGTCGACGATTGCTCGTGGGACGGCGCCGGTGTCGTCGTTGGGCTGCTTGTTCCTGCTCCGCCAAATTTTCCAACATCGTGCCACACCGATCATCGACCACGACCAGACGTCCATCCATCGCACAGAGTTTCCTCCCCGATGACCAGCGCTGTTTGCGATGCCGACAACCGTGCGGGCGCTGTTTCCGAGCTCCAATGATTTCCAGTCGATGGGACGCCGAGTCCGTCCTCCGGGTCGATAACCTTCAAATTTGTTCCTTCTTCCGTCGACCGACCAGAACTCCTCCTGAACCGTCCAGCACGTTCATGCTCACCTTGAGCTCGGCGTCGAGACGGGCGGCCTCGTACGGGCTGAACGTTAGCAAAACATGTTCAGAAGCGATGTAGAAGTCGCAGAGATCTCGAGCGGAGGCCTCAGGCGAAGGAAAGACACGAACCGCTTGGGAACCTTGTAGGTCTTGGACTGTTTTTGTCAGCGAAAGCCACGGGGCGTCTAAACTCACCTGCTTCCTGGGGGCGGCCGTCATGCTGCAGACTGCTGTTTTGAGGGTTGGAAAGAGAGAAGTCGGACTGCAGATGAGTTGAAGGGTGGTAGCGAGCGGCCGGAGTGGGAGGGTGTCTGCCAGGCGGGAGACTTCTGCCCCCGGGATCAAACAACCCACGTGGTCAAAAGCACCGGCCAAAGCTTTTGGCCCAGCGTCCAACCAATCACGGTGCCTGGACCAAAACGCCGCCCGCTGCCTTAACTCCGAAAGTCGCGATGCATGAACTGTTTGTCTCCACCCACCTTTGCGGTCGATGCAAAAGTCAACATCCATGATCCCTTCTGTACGACCGCCGACTGCCACAGACGATGGCCACATCGCTGCCAAGCATGAACCCCGTCGCCCCAGGAACACGCGCTACGGAGACGCTAGTCTGCCAGTCTGCAACAAGCCTGCCCCGGCCACCCATCGACCTGTCCAGCCCACCAGGGTGGTCCTGCGCACCGTCAGGGCCGCCTCGTGTGCCGTGTCTGGACAATCGACGGGCTGCACCCAGGCCGACCGCGCCAGACTGCGCTAGCGGCGTTCCATCGCCGTGCTGAGGTCGCGGCATTACTGTCAACTGCTGCGCCACGCCGTTGGAGACCGGTGCATTGCCCTCGCCGCTGTGCTCCGTGGTGGTGCTGTCCTCCGATCTGAACACTCACCCACTCACCCACTCACTACTGCCCGTCTCTTACTTACAACCAGTTTTCTTGATCTTCTCCTGATCAATCTCTTTCAAGCTAATCGTCTGTGCGAGCTCGGCAACTCTCGCGTGTGGCAGGACCTCAGCGACGCCCGTCAGAGAGCTCAGCAGCTTCGCTCACTCCTCCCAGAGGAGGAATCGTTCGGGGCCCTTCACCATAGTCACCCTCTCCACCGCTCGTTCGACCTTGTGATCCAATCTGCGACAGTATGCCCAGTTGTTGCCCGGCCGACGCGAACGACTCAAGTTTGGTAGACCCCTCGCCCATGTTATCGAAGGTTGCTGATTGGTGAGATCAGAGTGCAGCTGAGACCAGTCCCCTTGACATGGCATGGGCACGAGACTATGAATCCTATTACAGCTCTCATAGCGGGGTAGAGCACGCTTCGGTAAGGTCGGGCATGTACCCTGCGCTTGAACGAGCAGCACACCACATTCCCACTACTACCGCCCTGGATGCCAGGACAGAGACGTAGCACGCCTCAGCGTGGTCCCATTTCGCCGGAAAGGCTGGCCGTGACGGGGGCAACTGCAGAGGCTGCAGCACAAGGCCCTTGGGTTAAGTGGTCGTCGCGGTTGGAGAAGCTGATCGCGAACATGCCAACGCGCTTGGGCATCTTGGGGTCACCTCCTCGGTTGGTCGTGACTTCGAACGTCATGTTGCCGCGCACAACCATAACATCCGTTTCGGCGGGCCCGTTCGCGACAGTTAGAGGATGAGGAGGAGGGGCGACAGCACCAGCCCCGCCACCGGCAACAGTTGGACGACTAGTTCGCCCTGGGCCTCAGTGGCCTGTCAGCCAAACCGTCGAGCCACGTCTATTCCTTTAGCTTTCGCACGTGTGCACATTTTGCCTCTGCAACCGGTCATAACACAGGCGCTCGTGATGACAGCCCTCGCCTGTGGCCCTTGAGCCCTGCGGCACTCGACGCTGCTAGGTTGCCAACGACGCAGTCAATCGGGGAACTCTCAACTTCCGACCGCGAGCGATCCGGGAAACGAGGGTCCTGCCTTACCAAATGCATGCGTCTCCCTTCTGCTGCTTCTGAAGGGGCATGGCTAAGTCATTCTTAGCGGGGCACACGCGCTGTACGCTGGAGTGACAGAGTGGCGATATGCGAGCGTCGCGCGTCGCGAGACCCACGTCGGAACGGCATTGTTCGCGCTTGGCTCAGATCTCAGAATCAACGAACCGGCTCCGAAAGTGAATCCCTTCTGACCCAGATCTGGGACAAGATTGTCCGCAGCAGGAGTTTCCGATCGGATAGGAACCAAGCTCATTCTCGACCCTCGGGGGATGAAAGAATAAACCCTCGCTAAAGCACTTGCTCAGATGTTTCGGTGGTGCCGTAAGCCTCCTAGAGGGTTATGCTCATCATGCATTGCATGACGACGCTGGGGTACTGCAGGAGGTCTCTTTTTTCGGCAATGGGATATCACCAGGTATAAACGAGTGCGCCCTTTTCCCAACGCCTCGGTCGTTGCCATGAGCCTTCCCTTGCGCCCTTGCTCGCCCCCCAAGCGCCCGACCTGCGACAACACAGATCCTCGCACAGCACGCCACCCGAACGTCGCACAGCACGCCATCTGCTTAATTATAATGCAGCGGCCCCTCGCTCCCACGACCTGTGAGCCTGTGAGCAGCTTCCTGGATCCTGGATACTGGAAGAGATCGAAAAAGGACGATGGCACTATGGCAATAGTTCGCACCCGTGGACTGGGGGGTAACGTGACGTCATGCGACGGCTGCACGCAGCGTCCCGTACCGAGGACAGGTCAAGCAGCTGAGATACGAGATTCCAGTCTGTTGTCGACTTCTGAACAGCCTTCAGCGGTAGTGAGTGTTGCACAGCAATAGCTGAAACACCCGCGAGGGCCGCAGATCAGAAGCAGAAGCGACAGCGATCGCCCCGCACGACCTAACGTGCAGCTTTTCCAACACCCCCTGCACGGGGGTGGGTCGGTGAGGCGGTACCCCGTAGCAAAGGGATTGCTGATTGCGGAGAAGCAGGCAGCTCTGTGCTTCAGTCGAGTATCAGCAGACGGTTAAAGAAGAGTGGAAGCTGCTGATCTGGTGACGCTTCGCGATCGGTGCCAACCTTCCTTCTTTGCGTGCGACACCTCGGCTTGTCACGCTCAAGAACCAGATCCTCAGGAATCCACGCTCCGTATCACGATGCAAGATAACGCCTCGTAGTTATTCGGGCGTCTCTTTGGAGAATCAGACAGCGAGGAAGGTGAGGCGACAACGTGTGGAGTGCGCGCACGGCTCTCGGCGGTGCTGCGGCCAGACTATGACGCCTTGTGTCTAGGGCGCAGGGCGGCCTCGTTGCCCGTTCCCTTCGTATGTCCGCTCTTTACGCGTCAATGCTACCTGTAAGCGCCGATCAAATTGTCCCTCCCAGTGCGAGAAAAAGTTGCTCCCGTATCATCTGGAGCGCTGGGCTGTCGGCCATATATACGCGGCAAAGGACCTCGTCTTCTTCTCTCTCCATCATCTTCTTCTTCATCTTCTTCTCCACCTCCTTGTCTTCCCTCCTCTTCGCCGTCTTCCTTATCTCCTTTGCCACTTTTCGACCTTTGAACAGTGAGTAGCCTCTGCGCGTCCCCTTCCACGCCCCGATGCTCGCCTTCCTTCTCTCTCCATACTGTGCCACCCTCGCCACGCATGGCGTCAGCGTCGAGTAGTCCTAACTCTTCAGTGTCTGGAGTCCCCGAGCCCCACAACTCCGCTGCCACCAGCGTGAACATGACAGCTGACGGCCACACCGGCGCGCAAGCAGCCGCCGGTGGGTCCCCCGCCGCGCCCGCCACCCCGCCCCTCGCCGCGCCGGCCCCACCTGCCCCTCCGTCTGGCGGAGCGGACGTCCCGTTCGTTCGCCACGCCGTGGACCCCGCGGTGACGCAGGCGGCGACAGAGCAGCTGGAGCAGCTCCGCGCGCGAGACAAGGCCGCCCGCGCACTGCGCGCGAGAGCTGCGCGGGCGCAGCCGCCGGGCAGCCCGCAGCAGCAGCGCGCCCCCCAGCAGCAGCAGCAGCAGCCCCGCCGCCCCTCCCCTAGCAAGTCTGGCGGCACGACCGCTTCCAGCCCGAGTTCCAGCAAGGGGTCGCGCAGCGGCCGACCCCGCAGCCCCATCAACCTCAAGTTTGGCTGCGCCATGGCTCGGAGCAGGGGGTCGTGGACCGCCCGCCCCTCGCGGAGCTGCTCCGCCAGCAGGAGGCCCTGCAGCGCCGGGCTCAGGAGGCCCGTCTGCTCCAGCAGCAGGCGGAGCTCGAGGAGCCCCAAGGGGTCGCGCAGCGGCCGACCCCTCTGCCCCAGCAACCTCAAGTTTGGCCCCGCCATGGCTCGGAGCAGGGGGTCGCGGACCGCCCGCCCCTCGCGGAGATGCTCCGCCGGCAGGAGGCCCTCCAGCGCCGGGCTCAGGAGGCCCGTCTGCTCCAGCAGCAGGCGGAGCTCGAGGAGCCCCAAGGGGTCGCGCAGCGGCCGACCCCTCTGCCCCAGCAACCTCAAGTTTGGCCCCGCCATGGCTCGGAGCAGGGGGTCGCGGACCGCCCGCCCCTCGCGGAGCTGCTCCGCCGGCAGGAGGCCCTCCAGCGCCGGGCTCAGGAGGCCCGTCTGCTCCAGCAGCAGGCGGAGCTCGAGGAGCGCATCCTTGCGCTGGAGATCGAGAACCACCGCCTCCGCGAGGAGCGCGACGCCCAGTCGCCTGCTCGCGCGTTCGGCGGCGGTGGCGGCGCTTCAGGCCCGCCAGGCTCGGCGGGGGTGGGGTATCTCCACTCCCAGGGTGGTGGCGGCGCTCCCCTCCCCTCGCCCCTCGCCGCGCCCACCGCTGCCCCTGGCGCCAACCCCGGCGCTCCAGGCCCGGGCGGGGCCCCCTCCTCCGGCACTGCCGCCGGCGCCGACGACCTCACTTATTGTCGCCGGTGCCAGAAGGTGCACCCCAAGAACCGCTGCCACATGCTTACCCGCCGCAGCTGCCGCAACTGCGGCCAGAAGGGGCACGAGATGAGGGAGTGACTTCTATCGGCGCCGCCGCAGGGTCCACCCCAAGGATCGCTGCTGGTTGCTGTCTCACCGCCGCTGCCGCAACTGCGGTGAGCAGGGGCACGAGCAGTGGGAGAAACAAGATCGCCGTGCCCGACTCCCTCGAAACAGGAGGTTGAGCTGGCGACAACCCTCGTGGGTCGTTGCGTTTAGCACATGTTGCTACCGTATGCTGCTACCGTATGCGGCGGAGATCTCCGGCTCCTGGCGCGCGCGACTTTCCAAACCGTGGGAGAGAACCACTATGTAAGCTCCTGGCGACATTGACTCGGCCCTCATGAGCGTGCTGACCACCCCTCCAGGGGGGCAGCCGTCTTTGTCCTTAGCCTCTGACTGGACAAGGAGCATGTACTTATGTAGATAGCCACTATACCGTAGCGAGAGTATGTACATATAAGCGTTTCGCGGGTGGAGCACAGATGTCTGCCAAGGTACCGCCCAATACGTCCCTGGGCATGTGGTTTGGCGTGCGTGGTAGCTGTGTCCGTCGAATGCCTGGAAACACCAATCTCGCTTTGACTGTCTCGTACTCCTTGGTAACATGGATTATGTTTGCATGTGAAGGTCTATATCAGAATGTCGTTGACGGCGACGAATATTATAGGCTTCGGCGGTGCTACCTTGTCAGTGAACCCGTGATATTAGATGTTGACGGTGACTCACGCGGGCTGCCCGCCCAGCCTTGGAGAGAGCGGGAGCTTTGAGGGCTTCGCGCAGCTTCTTCAGGCGCCGTTCCCACTGCCCGCCCCGTCGCTGGATGTACCGCCAGACAGCGAGATGTGCAGCTCGGGCTGCAACCTCGAGCTCGGTCAGGTTGTTGATGACGGCCGGGTCGACGGCGCCGAGCACAAGCTTGGTCAGAGCTGGGCGTGTCAGCGCTCCCCAGTAGTCGGTGCGTACCGGTGCGGTCGTAACCAAGGCTTTCAACGCCCAGTGGGCGGAAGGGGATGTTGCGTTGGGCCGTGGTGACCTGGGCGGACAGAGGCAGGAAAGGGGACGAAACCGAAGAGGGGAGGAGCAAGAGAGCCAAAACACGTCTAAGAACGCAGGCGGTACATGGCGGTGGTGTCACCGGGCAGCTTGAACTCCTCGATGCTCATGTACCGCTTCAAGGACAGGACTGGCATCTTGTTGCGGTACTCTGTTTATTAGCTCGGATTTGCGAAAGAGGTTTGCGAAGTCACTTACCGGGGTAGGTACGTTTGATGTACCCCATGATCGCCTTGCACGTCAGCTGCTTGCGGGGTGAGGAGGCGATCGCCTCCTCGGCCAAGTCCATCATGGACTTGCCCCCCACCGGCTTGCCTGGGAGCGGCACGTACACGCCCTTCTTCCAGGTCTCCGTGCCGTGCCGCACGACGAACGCGATCTTCCCACCTGGGTCGGTCCCCAGGTGCTCCCACGTCGGGCAGTCCTTGACGTCGGCCGACCAGTTCGACTTGCCGCTGATTTCGGAGCGCAAGTGCGAGATGAGTTCGGTAACCGTGATATACGGACTGCCGTACTCCTCCACGCACTCGACGCAGACCTCCTCCATCGAGCGGTTGCCGGACTTGCTCTTGAACTGCTCAGGGTGGAGACGAAGATCGATTTATCCCACCCAGACTTCAGAGCGTGGAAGGGATGGAGCAGCCCACTGGGCACGTCGTCAAAGATAGAGTCCCAGTGGTCGTGCTTCCAGTAAAACTCACCACTGGCGGACTCCGTGGGACGACGGCGGCGGATAGATGCTCGGATGGCGCGAGCTAAGAGGTCTGGAAGCAGGGCCAGCTCGAGCGCCTCGACGACCAGAAGGCGGAAGAGTTTGCAGCACAGGACGTGGCCGGGGTAGGAACGATGGTGGAAACCGCCTTCTAGACAGCGGGGTCGATGGCATTCAAGAGTTTACAGCACAGGACGTGGCCGGGGAAGGAATGATGGAGCTCACGGCGCTGTAAACAGCGGGGTCGATAGCCTCCGGGTGGGAGAGGCGCACCAACTGGCGACCGCTGTTGTCGAGGGTGATGACTGTGCCGGGGATAAGGCGCCACGGCACACAAATCGAAGAGCGCTGTGCAAGGGCTGCCGTGTCAGCGCTTCATCTTCAGTCACCTAAGTTACTCACCAGGCACCAAGCGACGGAAGTAGTGCAGGAGCTCAGCCGTGCTGAGCTCCAAGTCGCCCCCGCTTCGCTTCAGCAAGCCCCTGGCCAGGTCGCGCAGGGAGAGGGTGCCTTGCAGACCATTGACTTGGTACTGCACGTAACCCACAACCTGCTTCGCGAACAAGGGGTCGGCCACATTGCAGGGCTTGAAGCGCGCCGTGGCAGGAGGGAGGTCGAACACGACGGTGCGGCTGCCTTGTTGGCTATGGACGCCCATAGCTGTCGCCAGAGCAGACTCAACGACGTGGACTTCGCACCGCTTGGCCTTGATGGCCTCGTCTGAGGCGGCGCAAAAGTCGAACCTTGAAGCCTAGAGAACGAGGACGGAGATCTTGTACACGTGGCCGTTTGTAGCACGGTACAAGAACAGAGCATCACTGCTAGTCAGATCGCGTCCATCACGCCTGGCGTTGCCCAGCTGTCTTCACTCACCTTCCGTACTTGAAGTTTCGGAAGTGACTCCTGCTCCTGCTCCTGCTCTCGCCTCCCGTGAACTGGCCCGCCGAGGCCGTGCCAGACCCCACATAGCCCAGGTTGGGGAGGGTGGCATCGTCGACTGGCTCGACGAGAAGGAAGTAGACGATCCACACAGGGAACTCCCAGGCGCTGATAAGGGTGCCCTTGAGGCGACCGAAGGAAGGGTAGCGCCGGTCGCCGTTTGCCGCATCGAGGAACATGTCCTCGGCCCCAGGTTGGAGCCCAAAGACGACGACTTCGCTGTACTCCGCGACATGGAGAGGGTCAACAAGTCGATCATACCAGTAGCCGATGATCTCGTGCTTCCGGACTTCGGAGAACACGGGAATAAAGAGTGCACGGTCCTTGGGATCACCACTGGACGGCGCGGGCAACGACAACCAGATCGTCCAGAGTGTGAGCCGCCATGTCGCCAACGTACTCCGGCTTGGCCGGCTCATTTAGCTAAAGAGCTGCCAGGACTGCCGAGTCAGTACTAGTTGTCTTCCCTATCAGCCGTCTTCCTCCTTCACTGCCGGAGCAGTATAACGGAGAGTGTAACCGAAACGCGCCAGAGAGCATAACAATAACGCTCCAGGCTTCACTGGGTTATGGGTTGACCGAACCAGACCCAGGAGACCGCGCCGGCGTGTCTTCCTCCGCGAGGTAACCAGGCACTCACCGAGTGATTGATAGGAGCTAGCAGCAGCGAAAACGGGTCATGTAAACGGCTGCCATGCAGGTCTTGAGGCTTGTCGTCCATGACGAGGTGTCACTGAAGGAGAGAGGACGAAGAGAAGGAGGGGTAGGATGGTGCGAATGAGTAGAGTTGAAAGAGGAAGGGGGAAGATATGGGATCGATGTTGCCGCTGGGGAGTGCGAGTTATGCGAGGTGAGTAAGCTCGCATGACGTCGCTGTCTGCACTGAAGTTGGCTAGCGCTAAAACGGACTGCGGTCGGTGTCTCAGATCCCAACGGCTATGCGACTGCGCGGCCAGGCGGACTCCAAGAGCAAAGTTCATCGCGTGGGTGTTTCATTCACTATGTGCGGGTCTAGCGTGAGCGAGCGCAAGGCCGCAATGGTCTCCCGTTGCGATGGCGGTGCAAGTCTGAACGACTGGAGCACCCAGATGCAGAAGGGAAGCAATGCGGTGAGCGAGGGCAAGTGGCAAGTGGCAAGTCCGCACGCATGCATGCATCGCAAAGATCACAAAGGTCAAAGTGGACCAGGGTTCAGGGTCCAGGAGTTATTGTCGAGGAAATCGGCGATAGTTGCGCCACGTGGTTTAGCGCCGATTTTTTCAAGGAAATAGCTTTCCCACGGCCTCCGCTTCAGGTTTCGCAGGTGTGCAGCGGCCGGCGCTGGCAGCTGGTGCTGCACTCGAATTGTGCTCGAGTGCGCTTTTGGGATTCTCTTAGCCGTTCAAGCCAAGTGAGTTGAGCCCCCCGACGTCGCCGGTACCGACCTCCTCGCCCTCGACGACATCGACAGCAGCAGCAAAGGCTGACAGGACGCAGAAAACCCGCCAAAAATGCCTCACTCGTTCGGTACCAGGGCGCGCACGCGTCACATGTTCAAGCGCCAGTTCCGCCGTGCGTATCGATGATCAGACCGACGAGACACAGACGACGACGACGGGAGACAGAGACAGACGAGACCGGACAGCAGGGAGCGCAGCGCAGAGACTGGAGAGGACCGGATTGCGAGCGAGAGGTGGATGGTTGCGGCGGCCGGCTGGATTGAAGATTTGAAGGGAGGCTGGGATCTGCGCTGCCGGAGTGTCGACGGGCCATCTGCACCACCGCCGTGCTGCATGAAGCTGCTGGATTGTGCTGCATGCGTTCACGCGCAATGCATGCACAGTCCAGAGTGATGCGTGCACTGCGGCTTGCAGGTGGTGGCCTGAATATGGGTGCTTTGTGGCACTGCGGAAGCCACACCATTGTCTTGTCTCGTCGACTCGTCTGTTGTCTCGTCGTCTTCAACCGTCCTCAAGGACTTCCCGCTGACCTCACAGAGCACGGTGCTCCCTCGCTGAACATCTACCTCACCACCTACAAGGTCGGTGACATTGTCGACATTGTCGCCAACTCGTACCAGCAGAAGGGTATGCCCCACAAGTGTGAGTACCACCCCCGACCTTCCTCTTCTTCTTTTCTCATCTTCTTCTATCAACGACAGAGGTTCTAACGCGCAGTCTATCATGGAAAGACGGGTATCGTTTTTAACGGTACGTGTTGTGCTTGCTTCGAGCGTGTCGAGGATGTTGGAGAAGAACGCGGCGAAGATGGAGGAAGGAAGACTGACGATTTTTAGTCGCCCCCCGCGCCGTCGGTGTGATCTGCTACAAGGTCGTCAACGGCCGCTACCTCGAGAAGCGCGTCAACGTCCGCATCGAGCACGTCAAGCACTCCAAGTGCCGCCAGGAGTTCCTCGACCGCGTCAAGTCGAACGCCGCCGCCAAGAAGGAGGCCAAGGCCAAGGGTGAGGTCGTCGTCCTCAAGCGTCTCCCCGCCCAGCCCCGCGAGGCCCGCACCGTCTCCACCAAGAACAACACCCCCCAGACCCTCGCCGCCCTCCCCTACGAGACCACTATCTAAACGGAGCGCAGAGCGGAGTTGGCTTGGGTACTTGTACTTTGCAGAGATGGATCTCTACACGCATTAAGGCATCAGTCATGGGTCCGCGATGGTAGCCGTGGCGCACTTCTGCAGCACCTTCGACACTTTGACCTCGCTCATTTGCATAGACTCGGCGACCTGCTCACGCATGAGGGTCTTCGAGCTCGAATACAGGCTATCAAGGAGTGCATACAATTAATACAGCGGCTAGTACTTTGCGTCGCGCACGGCGGCCCACCCCTCGCTGATGACAGGCTGGAGCTCCGGGCGCGCGCGCAGGTCGCGCTGCAGGCGGTCGACGACGGGGCGGAAGCCCGGCTTGCGCGCGAGGACGCGCGCGACGGCGCTCTTGGCGATGCTGGAGTCAGCTCGAATGGGGTGTGATAGCTCACTGGGTGAAGTCGGGCTTGGGCGTGGCGTAGTGGCGCTCGGGCGCGTCGCCGCGCGCGGCGTGGTGCACGCGCGCGCGCCCCGACGTGAACGCGTACTCGACCGCCATGCAGATCCAGCCTGGCGTCAGCTGGTGGTTGGTTTACAAAGCTGAGGACTCACGGTACATCAGCGCGGCGCCGTGGCGGTCCGGCGCGCGGCCGAAGTAGTGCGGGATCTTCATGGCCGTGTGCGCAAAGTTGACAAACACGTTGCCGAGCACGGTGCGCTGCGCGTTGTGCGCCGTGTCGAGCTGCCGTCAGCGCCACCCCACGCCAACTCACATAGGCAACGTGGTTGCGGTTCTCGAGCTGGCGCGAGAGCCAGCCGACGAACGCGGCGCCGCGGCGCCGCGCGCCGCGCAGCGCAAAGCTCTGCCGCGTGTCTGCCGTCAGCTCAAAAAGCTATGTATGGATAAGCTCACCACCCAGCAGGCGCGACACGTCGATGCTGAAGTCGAGCGTCGCCGTGTCCAGCCGGAACCCGCAGTAGGGGAACAGGCAGCGGCCGGCGGCGCTGAGCGGCGCGACCGCGGTCGCGCCGTCGAGCTCGAAGCTCGCCAGCGTCTTGCCCGGCGCGATGCGCGCGCCGTACGCCGGGAAGCCGCGCGACATGGCCGCCACGAAGCGCCGCGCGACCGCCAGCTCGGACGTGATCAGCAGGAAGTCGTCGATGTACCGGAGCAGGCGCTGGGGTGAGCTTCGCGATTCACCAGGCAGAGCTCGCAGCCCGACTCACCGTGCCGCGCCGCTGCACGAAGCCGAGGTGCGCGCGCTCCAGGTCGGCGTAGAACAGCGAGCACAGCAGGCTCGAGATCTTGGACCCCTGCGGGATCCCCGTCTTCTGCCGGTACAGCTTGCGGCCGAGCTGCCACACGTTCTGCGCGACGTGTGCGCGCAGCTGCGCGAGGCACTCGGCCCGCGTCGTGCCCTTCCGCCGCACCTGGTGTCAGTTCACAGCAGTAGCAGGCACGAACTCACAAGATCGACCAGCACAGCATTGCGCATCGGCTCGGCGACGGAGCGCGCATGCTCGCCCCACTGGCTGAGCGAGGCGTCGGCGACCGCGGCCCGCGTCTTGAACAGCCGCCGCGGGGTGCCCTGCGCCGCCTGGCTGGCAGGCGGCAGCATGAGCACGTACGCCAGCAGGCTGTAATCGCATTCCTGGAGTCAGTTTTAGCAGAAGACACGCGCAAACCTTCTCGAGCATTCCGCCGATCACCTTGATGAGCTTGTCCTGCTCGATCGTGTCGAACGCCGCGGCCACGTCCATCTTGACAAAGTACAACTTGGGCCTGGCGTCAGCTTACAACTGTGATGGATCTAGCTCACACTCGGCCGTGGTCCTCGATCAGCTCGCGCTTCAGTGCCTGCACCGGGGCGAAGATCTCGTTCGTGCCAAAGAGGCACGCGCCCATCTCTCCCCGGTGGCGGTTCTTCTCGAGCGTCAGGATCTCGTGCAGGCCGCGCAGCGCCTCGTTCGCGCTCTGCGGGCGAGTGGCACCGGCCGCTTTCTGCTGGGTCAATTGAGCTTCAAGCCGTGCAAACCCACAATACGACGGCCCAGGTTGACAATCGGGCGGAAACCGGTCGGTTTAGGGATGAGGCGAACAGCACTGGCACCGTGCGTACTGTGCAGAGCCGCGCGGACCTGTTCCTCGCTCAGCTCCTCGAGCAGCGAGTCCGCCAGCGAGTGCAGGTGCGGGCGTGAGTGGGCCAGCCATGCCTCATGGTTGTAGTAGACCGTCTCGTAGCGAGTCGTAGCGGTCTCTGTGGCGTAGAAGCAAGCCTGCCGTCAGCTACGGAGTGTTACTTCAGCCTACGCGGATGAGAGGAATGATGGCGTCATCAAACAGCCAGAGAATGAACGCATCAGCGAGCCTGCGCCGCTTGGTCGCTTCTTGAGGCGAGACGCGGCCCTCGCCGACACAAAGCCACACCATGTCGTTCACCCGTACGTCCTGCATCACGGCGTGCAGGGATATGGGCTCGAACATCTTGGCGGTGACTATCCGCCGTGCATCTGAGTTCAGCTTAAGCTCACAGGTTGAAGCTTACTGCGGCAGATAGTGTCGAGGTTGCGCTGGCTGCCAGCCAGGTCCCCGATGAGACTTCGCACCGCTGCAGTGACAAAGCGGCACACCTGGCTCTGGCTGATGGGCTCTAGCGTCTCGGCGGCGCGGGAGTGCTCGGCGTTCTCAGATTCCGGCAGCAACGGAGGATACGCGCTCTGCAGTCAGCTACAGCGTGGATGATCAGAGCTCACGAGATCGACATCCTTCTGCTCGTCAGCTGGTTTATGTGGGGTCAGCTACCTACCGCTCGACTTAGGGCTCTGTGGAGGAGCAGGCCGTACTTGGTCCGATCATGGTTGGCCTGCAAGTCTCGCATGGCGGCTTTCATGGCCGTGATCCTTGCTGCACTGCCGCGGAGCTCGCCCCTGCGGATCATGTCTGGGAAGATCGTCGCGAGAAGCTTCTCGGGCCCAGGCGCCGTGTTCAGTGGGTCTGCCGTCAGCTCCAAGATTCGACTTAGCTCACGATCTAGCGGCAGCCCATAGTGAATCTTGCCGCGGGCAGTGCGTGGCGGCCGGCCGTAGAAGATGCGCTCTCTGCGGAGGTTCACGCCGGCGGCGCTGTCATAAGCTTACCGAGCACGTTCCGAAGCTTACCTCCTTTTCGTCTTTGCTGACCTAACGGGTGACTCGCCGCGCTTCCGCTTCTGGCCCCTCTCGGTGCCGTCACCAGCTCGTGTGTTGTACAGCTCGTGCATCGGCTGCCCGCTCAGCTGCAGGTAGCAGTTGTTGCCGAGGGGAAGAAAGATGCTGGCGGTGAGGAAGAGGTGACGAAAGCCAGCGTCGCCGAGCCGGCTGCGCAGGATGCGCCACGGCCGGCCGCGGAGCGCATCAGCAGGCTCGCCAACGTAGTGCGTCTCGTGTGATAGCTGTGTGGGCTGCCCGTTCCAGCCTTTCGCCTGTGGCGTCAGCTAGGTGGGAAGATCGCAGCTGCTCGACTCACGCGGTTGCCGAGCACGAGCACGTCGTGCCCCAGTGCCCGAAGGATGGCGTCGATGGCATCTTGCTGAGAGCCCTCCACGGGACCCACAGGCGGGAAAGGACCCAACTTGTGGGCCCGCTCCGCGCACAGCGCGCCGCTCACGAGAGCGCGGTACTCCGCAGGGTCGGAGTGGTAGACAAGGCCATCGTACTCGGAAAGGTACTCCTCGAGCGTGCAGAGCCGAGGATAGTAGGATGAAAGTGTCTTGTGGTGCATTACCTTGGAACCCCGGGCCGCGAGTCGACGCCGGGGCTGTCGGGTGGTGGATGTGGTGAAGTTGAGTCACCTGCTGAGGAGCGCGAACAGGTTGCCATGAAACGGAGGTGGAGGTGGAGGTGAAAGTGGAGGTGGAGGTGTAGGCACGCGGCGTTGTTTGGTTCCGGGTGAGGGTGCAGCTGCGGTGGCATGAAGCACACTGCTGCGATGCGATCGAGATCGAGAGCTGTGTGAGGTGATGTGTGACCCGTCCCGATCAGTGATCACCTGGACACGCTGCTGGAGGCTGGAACAGACTATGACATGCAATATTTCCTATGATACCTATGGCCCATGCTCCGTTGAATGTAATCGATGGCGATGCTGAAAGTGGCTTGATCACTATGGATGCTCGTCCGACCAAGGGATGGCGCGTGTCTGCGGGTGCAGGCGCTGTTTGTCAGCTAAACGCCATGGACGATCCAGCTGCTTCTCATGTCCACTCACATCTCGGATTGCCCTTACGGCCTCGAGGATCTCTTGGCCAACGGCGAAGCGGCTCCCCGTTTGCGGGTCCGTGACGTGCACGTGGAACATGTAGAGCATGTTCTTGATGAGCTGGCCGAGGCGGCCGTCGACTTCCTCGCTCGTCACCCTCCTGATGTTAGCTGCAGTCAGCAATCATGAGCTACCGGTCGAACCAGAAGCACCACTCCTGCTGTTAGCGATACTTGAATGAGCAGGTTTGTATGAGTGCTCACAAATGCGATGCGCGGGAGAAACGTCGTGAACCAGAAGTGCTGGGAGGAGCCCATCAGCGTAGGGTTCAGCCTGTCGTTAGCTCATCCATCTGGAAAAAGGGCGAGCTCACATTGTCTCTGCAATCCGGATGTCCTTGCGTCAGTGCCTTCCCCTGCAGCGACTCACTTCGAGGATGAGGTTGTCCACCTGAAACTCTTCGAGCTCCCTGCGGTCAGCGATGAGCCCGCACTGCAACGCACGATAAGCGCCAGCTCTCCGCTTCTGGATACATGTACTCTGGAGTCAGCTGTATAAGATCTCCGTAGCTCACCGTCCGTTGTAAAGGGCTCAAAGGAGGACCGGTATGTGACCTGCGTCGGCGGCGACATGGCATGGGGAAGGAATGCCGGATGCGATCGGAGGGAGGATGCGGAAGGGTAGGCCGGTCGTCTTCCTTTAAAGCGGGCATAGTGAGCCGCGCCTCGATGTGCTGTGTGAAGCATATTCCGGATGAACACGATGTACGTCGCCCGGATTGCTGGGACCGGCCGCGGACGGCGGGCATGGGTGCGGCGGCCAGCAGATCGCGAGTCTGAGGCCTGTTGGCGACGGGCGAGTCAGTGCAGTGGTGTGAAAGGGAGATGTGGACGAGATAGGTGGGCTGTGGGCATGACGGGCAGATGAGCGTCGAAAATTCTGTGGAAGGAGCTGTTTACCATGCGGCACGGAGAAGCGGGCGCGCAACGCGCAGCACGCGGGGTGAAACGCTCCGAGGCGAGGCGTCAGGCGACGGGCGACGGGGGCAACCGTGCGAAGCAAGGAGGGGGATCGGCGCGAAGCAAAGGTCGCCGAGGGCGCAGCGGGGCGCGGCTGGGCGTATATTAAGAAGCACTGATTGGACCCGACGGCCTTCCCCACCACCACACAGCGACATCGCAGCGGAGGCAGGCGCTGTCCGCTGCCGCGCCCCAGCCAATCGCGCAAGAACTCTCTCCCGCATTGCCGATTCCCAGTCCAAACGGCCATACGACGGCGAGCACACACGTCGCACCGGGCGATAGGTAGTCACTGCGCAATCATCGACCGTGTCAGTACCACGTCAGTCGTGAGTCATCGTTCCCGGGCAGGAATGGCGGACAGGCGTCTCGTTCGGAACGCCATCTCCCTCTGCTTCCATGCCTTGGTGCCCCGCTCTCCCCATACCGCGGGGGTACAGCGGCACCAGAGGTCGGCAGCGCACTCTGCTTCGTGTGCGGAGGCGCTACGCGATGGCTCAAGTAAGACTCGGGGACAGTCGTCTCGTTGCGACTTATAGGCGAAGAAGAAGCCACCTCTCTTCGATCGATGATGCTGCGGCCCACATGCTCGGGCCGAAGTTGAAACGAGGAGCGCATGGCGCCGAGTGTTCCGGCGGACTGGACCGCCTCGCTCGCGGTCGGTCGCTCGCTTGGTGGAGATGCGCACGTAATGAAGATCACCCGAAACGAAACGAGACGAAACGAAACGTAGATAAGGATCGGCGGGCCGTGCCACGCTCCACAGGCTGGGCGTGCGATGCGAGGAGGGTGGGTGATCGAGTCATCTGGGTTGTGCGCATCGGGTGGATCCTGACAGTGCGACACGCGCGACAATTTAATGATGGCCCGGCTGGCCGATCCAGCCAATCCTTCCTCCTTACACAGGCGACAGGCCCCTCCAAGCGACGCCACGTTTGTCCCCTCGCCAACGAGCAGCTTGTCGATTGTCGCAAGCCCATCTGCCCACTCCAAAAGTCGGGAAACTTGCCGCCGTTTCGGCTCTGGTCACGGAGAACGCTCGTATCGGACTCGGCGCAGTTGGGGCTCCTCGGTAGGCAAGCACTCTGGCATCACACGGCAACCGTACACAGACGTACACGGCGCGGCCCAAGATCTGGGTGACGTGCAGACTGATCTCTGCAGAGGGGGGACCGCTCAGACAGCAGACGGGTGTGAAGAAGAATGCAGCGGCGTCTTGGATCGCTCCCCCGGCTCGCCCGGCGCACAAGGACCCGTTTCCTGGGTTTTCAGCCTGCAAAGCATGCAGAGCAATTAGAGACCTGTTTCACGGGCACTTGGCACGAGGTGCACGCGGCAGTGAACCTGGGCAGCGCATGAGGCTGGGTGAACGAGTGTCCGGGACGCGTTACGTAACCGGTGAAAACCAGCCAGAAGACCCAAGACGCGTGGTGGGAGGAACCCTGGTGCCTGCCGCCCAAGCCGGGCAAGTTCAGGATCGCTTGTCACATCGCTCGTACCGCGTCGCTCCTTTGCTTCACGAAACCCCTTCCTCCCCCCTCGCGGCCACTGCCATCGCAACAGATACGACGCCTACATGACGACGAGCAGAGGTCCGGCTCGGAACCGCCCTGCCCGCCAGGACATGCAGGACTCCTGGTACCACTCGCCTCCTGTGGAACCAATCTCGGCCCCGCGCACCGCCCAGGCCCCACCATGCACCCCATTATCAACGGCTGGTCGCGTCTCGTCACCCTCGACACCCTCGGCATGACCCTCGTTTACAATCGTTCCTCAGTGCCTGCCCGGTCTCTTACCTTTCAGAGCGGCAGGCCCGGCCTCTAAATGAAAGCTTGATTCCTTGCGCGCACACATCGCCGCTCATGTAAGGGGTGTACGTGACTTTACGACTGGACCCATCGGTAGGAAGGGCGATCCGCCGAGTCCACAACACCTCTTGTTCTCGCGAGATCGCCGGCATGTCAATCTCTACATTGCTCAATCCCAAGCTCTTGCAGGATCGTCGCCGCTCACCCGTCGAGCTCGATTATCGACAGTCAACATGAGGAGACGAACACCTTCCTCGCTCCGCTGGCTCGTGCTGCCCGCGATCCTCCCGCCTGTCGTTGTCGCCCAGGAGGAAGGGTCATCTGGGCCATCAGCGAACACGACCATCATCGCTGTTTGTGTTGTGGCTGGCGTTGTCGCTGTCCTGTTTGTCGCCGGCGCGCTGGTCGTCTGCATCCGGAAACGGCGCGCTCGCAAGCCATCCCGCAATCGACACACGAACAACCCGTACGGACAGATGGAATCACCACACCTCGAGGCTCAGTTTGATTCGGCACCGCGGGGGAGGACTGGTGGGCAGCAGCCGTCGACAATGTACCATGACCTGACCCGAGCGATCTCGGACATCTTCGGCACCGCAGACGATCCGCCCAAATCGCAACCGCACTACGCTTCTCGGAGTCAGCTGAGCCTCGACCCATCACGATCCCAACCTCACTACGCCTCCAGGAGCCAGCTCAGTGTTGGATACGGGCTGTCGCAGGAGCCGAGCACGTACGCGTCGAAGACGAGTCTGTCACAGCCGGACGCAGCCTACTTTGGAGGCTCGACGACATCACTGAACGACCCTAGCCGTGGATACCACTACAAGCGGCGGCAGCACTCTGACGAGTTGTGCACCCTATCGAAGCCCATGTCGCGGAAGAGTGTCTCGGATGCCCCATTCCCGCGACCGATGGTAACGAAAAGCCCGTCGTATCCGCCGCCTCGCCCGGCGTATGACCCATCGAATCCTGGAGGACGGCCACCAGTGGCGAAACGGCCATCGTACCCACCGACGTCGGTCTCAGAGACGTCCTCGTCTCCTGAGCGCATCCTGACCCCGCCGTCTGTTGGCAAAGGAAGGCGGAAGGTGCCCCCTGTGTATGTGGCGTCGTACGCTGAGGCGGATCCGGCACCCTTCGATAGGAATCAGCCGTGGCCGAACGACTACACCGAGGTGACAGACTACATGATCCCCGTGCAGTCGCCCACGGCGGCAATGTTCCCGAAAAAGATGTCTGTGGTTGAGCCGGCGCCGCTGGCCCCTGTGCCGGAACCGGTCATCTACGACAAGGACTATGCTCAGCTGGAACGGACGCGGATCGCCCCGCCGGCCCCTCCGGGGGCCCGGTCTCAGGCTTCCCTTGCCCACGCGAAGGCGGAAGAGGAGGCGAGAGTGGCAGTCAAGCTAGCGCAGCAGCAGGCGGCCCACGCGAAGATGGTTTCGTTCTCGGACACGACCCCGTACGCGAAGGTGCGGAGCCAGAAGAAGACGGACCGTGAGGCCTTCCAGGCAGCCATGCGGCGAGAGGGCAATCGCACTGCCCGGCGAGCGTGGGAGCGTCTGCACTGAGTTAATCGGTCATTACTCGTGCGCCGAGCCCATCGGTCGTTACCGATAAGCTGGTCATGAGAACACAGGTCATGTTCTCACGATGGGCTCTCCGGTGCGGCTCCGCTATCTCGTTTCCAGCAATCTGCCATGTGCCACCGCCGGACCGCATCGCGTCGGGCCTCGACGTGCTCGACATCGGGCGAGAACTTTTTTTTGGGAAATGGGTCAATTGAGATCGATCAGAGCGTGACACCTCTCCGTGACGCTCTTGAACGAGGTACATTGAGCGGCCAGGTACTGGGCATGCCTCGACTCGGCCGCGTGAGCTCCGTTCCTGCGATCTGCTGTCCGTGGGAAGCTGGCGAGCTCGGTGTACCGGTGTACAGCTAGACGAAGGGTGTAAGATGCATCAGCAGGTTGAAAGCCGAGCAGCTGCACGCCGCTCGGCGCGCGGCTCCACAGGAGTGCGAGTGCTGCTGGGAGGGGAAGCTGGCGGCCGGCGCGTTTCAGGTGCGCTCCACGTAACTGACCGGTGCGTGGATGCGCGACCCCGTCTGTCGCATCTGCGGATGCGGTCAGGCTCGCTCGAGCGTGCCAATTCAGTCGAAGGAATTCCGTCCCCAGGCGAGAGCACGCACGGCAACAAGCACCGAAGCTTGAGCCAAAGCGGCGCCCTGCCTGCTCTGCCTGCAGCCGAGCGGACATGCTTCTGCGAGATTAGCATTCGGGTGCGCTTGCTTGCAGGAAAAGAATGCCTGCGCAGGCTGCTGTCGTTGGTGGCTAGGAACGGCACAGAAAAGGGTGGCTTTGCTGGTACGTTTTGTGCGAGCGAGAGTGAGCGTGAGTACGTGAGAGTGAGACATCGAGCCAGCAGAGGCTGCAGAGGCTGGGACACACGCAGGATTAGAGTTCGCCCCGTGCCTGGAGCCCTCCGGGGGTGATCGCTTGCTCTGCTTTTCTCTGCTGCTCGCTGCAGAGAGGGGGCGTACGACGCCGGCCGCTCCCTTCGCCGCGCCCTTCGGGCCCTTCGGTGCGTCTCAGCGCTGAGGGACGGGAAACGCCTAATGCTTAAGTTGATCTGCTCTGCGTGTGTGCAGAGCCTGGGTGCGCGCCGGAGCCTGCCAGCGTCGATGGGTTTTTGCGAACATGATTGCGCCAAACTGTAATCTGCCTTGGCTTCCTGGCTTCCTGGCTTCCTGGCCGCCTGGCCTGCGTTAGTGGTCGTCCGGCCGCCAGCAGCGGCGGCCTCGTATCCCTCGAGCCTCGAGCCTCTACAGACCTCGAGCAGCGGCTGGCTCTTGCCATTGCACACTCGCTCTCGCCCTCGCACCCTTCAAGCGCTTCAACATGCGGTGGCAAGTGCTCGTGCTGGCGGCGGCGGCGCAGGCCGCGCACGCCGCGCTGCAGTGGACCGTCTCGCCGACGTACACGGTGTGCGCGACCGCGACGCTGCAGCTGGGCCCGGCGCCGACGGGCGCCGGGGGCGAGCTGCAGACGGCGCAGAGCACGCGCAACCCCGACGCGGCGCCGCCGCCCGAGATCGAGCACCCGGAGGAGCACGAGCAGCAACGAAGAGCAGACACCCGCTGGGACATCTACGTCTACAACATGGGCGTGCCGCAGTGGAGCTCGGTCGGCGTCGACACGGCGTCGTACTCGGTCGGCTCGGAGCTGCGCATGCAGACCGCAGGCGCACCGACGCAGAGCATCCAGGTCGCCACCGAGGTCGGCCAGGCCGACGGGGCCGCGCCCACGCCCGCAGAGCTGAATGGGGGAAGGCCCGTCGAGACACAGCCGGTGCAGACGACGCAACCGCCGGCCGACGTGCCCAAGCTCGACGGAGGCGCCTCGCAGCACCAGACCGACCAGGAGGGCCAGAACGACCAGCAGGACCAGAACGGCCAACAGGATCAGAACGACCAGCAGGGCCAGAACGACCAGCAAGACCAACCGGAGCAGGGCCCGGAGCAGGACCAGGGCCAGCCCAGCGAGGAGGCGCAGCCCACCCAGGACCCCGGCCAGCCGCACGAGCGGCGCCTGCTCGCCTCCCGTGCGCTGATCAACATGACGCTGATTAACGCCTTCGGCGGCGGCGAGCTGCAGTGGCAGGTGAACGTGCCGCCGGGGCTGTACCGGCTGGGCGCGATCTCGACGACGAACGGCTCGGAGCGCATCGCGAGCGACGTGTTCCAGGTGCGCGCCGGGAACGGGAGCGCGTGTGTGCCGGCGTCGTTCCTGCCGAAGCGCGGGCCGGCGCTGGACTGGCGCGCCGTCGTCGGCATTGTCGTCGGCGGCGTTGCCGGCATTGTCCTGATCGCGCTGCTCATCTGGCTGCTCGCGCGCCGCTGCAAGCGCCGCCGCAGCAAGCCCCTCGACGACAACTTCTGGCACATGTACTACCCCACGCGCGTCGCGAGCCCCAGCCCCAGCCTCGGCCCGTATCCCCCCCTGCCCGACTACAGCTACTACGGGTTCGGGAACGGGTCGTTTTCCGGCGCCGGCCCGGGCGGCCCCGGCGCTGCCGCCGGGGACTTCAAGCCGCCGGTGCTCGGCAGCTCGGCGGGGTCGGGCTCGCGCTCGATCCGGTCGCTGCGCTCGCTGCGCAGCAAGCCCAAGTCGCCGAGCGAGAAGATGGACCTCGACAGCGCGATCCACGTCACGTACAACGCGTATGGGCCGGGCACGACGCCGCTCGAGCGGCAGGTTCAGGCGCTCGTGGACGGGAGCAAGAACGACGTCGCGCTCGAGCAGGAGCTGCGCGGCCTCTTCCGCGCAAACCAGAAGGAGCACTACTCGGACCTCGAGGCCGCCGTCATGAAGCTGCTCGACCAGCCGGGCGAGAAGCCCCTCGGCCCCGAGATCCGCGCCCTGTACGAGACGGTGCTCGGGCGCCGCGCCAGCAGCGCGTACTCGGGCTTCACGGCGCGCGAGTCCCTCGACACGCTCCGCACACAGCGGCCCCCGCCCGTCCGCCCCGCAAGGCCGGCGAGCTCGCAGCTGCCCGAAGAGCTCGGGCCCCAGGTCCAGCTCCCGGCCCACCTCAGCCCGGCCGCGAGCGCGAGCACCCTCCTGGGCCGCATCGGCTGGCGGCGCTCGCAGCAGCAGGAGGTCATGCGCGCCGAGGTCATGCGCTCGCCCGACGGAGAGAAGGAGCAGCGCGTCTACCACCACCTCAACTACAACAACTACTGAGCTGCCGCACCATGCACACACGACATCACGACTGTACGACCACCTGCCACCACGCGACAGCCCCGACCTCGACGCCCCGCACCATTCATTAGAGCTTCCGACGCGCCGGGCCGCTCATGACGAATCATTACGCGCCTGCCTACGTCTCCGCCAATGTCCAGTACGCCTCGTTATCTTCCGCCAGCCAGGCCCGATCCGACTCGCCGCACTGGCCCGAGCGCCCGAGGCCGAGCCGATCGCGATCGATCCGGCGGAACCGCCAAGACACGAGCGCCAGGTGAATCTCATGTAAGCAGCGGAATCCGGTGTTTGCGTGTTGCGTCCTCCAGAACTGGGCTCGCCATTTGGCCCGCGCAGCTGCTTTCCAAGGCACTGACAGGCACTGGGGGAGCAAGGGCTGAGCGCTCTGGCCGCGTGGGCAGCCGTGCTAGCTGTGCGCGCCTGAGAGCAGCCCGATCAGCCGCGCCAACAGCCGCGATCAGCCGTCGCTAGCGCCTTCCAGCTCCCTGCTGCGCCTGCAGAGCCGGCGGCCCGCGGCCAGAGCGGCCGCCCTCGGCGCGGCGCCACGACCCGTGACGACAGTTATGCTTAATGGGTGTCGCACCTTGAATGGGTGCCGGAGGGCGCGTGGGGCTCTGGCGTGATTGGCGCGCGGCGCGCGTGAGGGTCGCGGCTGGACCCGAGGAGATCGGAAGGAAAGTGGGAGGGGATGGCTGTCGCCTTTGTATCTAGGACTCATGTATCGACATCACGTTATCGCTGAATGGCATGCTGCTCATGAGCGTGTCATCACCGTGTCGCGCGCAAGGGAGTCAATGCAATATCGAGGAGAGAGCGCGGGTTACGTGTCAGACACGCACTACCGGCCTCGTTCCCACAGGACGGCGACCCAGTTCCGCAGACCTGGGCTGCTCGTCTGTTTACAGGACACTTGGTGTTAACGCTGCGAGCCAGGCTCCAAATTTGGGGACTCAGGACTGGGCAGGGCTTACGCCACGCCTGCAGCCAGCGTCCTGCGGGGTCATGGGGTTCCGCACCGCGAGCAGACCCAGCTGGTCGTTAGTGGTAGCTCCGCGCACAGTCCTCCGCCAGGTCCCCAGTGCGCTTTACCGCTCTGGTCGCCTTTGTAAGGGCCGATCTTATCGCATAACGTGATCACTGGCCCCGGACCTGGAGGCTCTGGCTGCAGCGCGTACATCCGCCGCTCTTGTGTACCTGCTTGCTCGATTGTTTGTTTTTGCGGCGCTTTGGCTCCGACGAGGTGCGCCAAACGTCAAGGGCTCGGTGACATGCGCCGCGTGCTCGCGCTGCTCCAACCAGAGCCGCGCACTAGGGTGCTAAATTACCGTTGGACCCATGTGGGTCGTCTTGCGTCCTCCGCAACGACTGGCCAGCGGCCAGCGACCAGCGACCAACCGGCTGCGATCGCTGCACTGCAGCACTGCGTCATGCGAAAAGTCTCCCAGCTGGCCCAGCTGCCCACACCGGCAACATGCATGCCAGGCTGCACGCTTGCGCTGCTGCGCCGTGCGCCGCCGCCTTAATATAGCACCTGCGCGCTCGGCGCCAGCGAATGCTATAACTAGTCGCAAGCGGCCGCGCACGCACACCACTCGCTCCCTCTTAGCCTCGTCCCCACCAGCTACTCCATTCACGCCCGACAAGACAGCGCCGCGACAGCAACAGCGCGATAGTGCACCCGCCACGGCGTCCCGAGAGTCAAGAACGAGTCGCGCAGATCGATAAGACGTCCCGGTTTCTCATCCGACACAACACTGGCCGAGCGCAATTCTGCGGTGACGCGCTCCGAGACACATTGCGGACCAGAACACAATTCCGATCGCAGGCGGGCCCAAGAGCGCAACCAACCACCGACCGGCGGAAGAACGGCGAGACGTACCATGGACACGATACCGAGGCCGAGACTGGGACTGAATGCGCACCGGAGATTGCGCCCAAGGGCGAGCGTGCATGCGCTGCTCACGCTCGTCACCCCCGCCTACGCTGTCCCCGCGGGCTGCGGTACGAACTGCGACGAGCTGGAGCGCCCGGCGAAGCACGGCCTCTCAGCGGGCGCGACGGCGGGCATCGTGGTCGGCGTCGTCGCTGTCGCCGTCATTGCCGCGTCAGCGTTAGTGTGGAGGTACTACCGGCGGCGGCCGGCCGACAACGCGAGCGTGTGCACGTCGCGGAGCGCGAGCTTCGAGGCGCTGCCGAGCGACGCCGACTACTACGACACGCTCGGGAGCAGCGGGACGCGGCCGTCGGCGGCGACTGTTGTCGTTGGGCCGGCGCATGCCAAGTCGACCGACGCACTGGCGAAGCACCTCGACGTCGACGCGGCGGCGCCGCTCCCCGCCCCGGTGCCTGTGTCCGTGTCCGAGAAGGCGATGCACCGCCGGGGCTCGTCGCGGGGCGCGGCGTCGCCCATCGCGTCCCAGTATCTCGCGGCCGACACGGAGAAGGACCTGCCGGTGATCCCGGCGAGGGACCCGACGCCGCTGGAGCGCGAGATCCTAGCGCTGTGCGCCGCGCCGACGGCGGACCTGCGCGCGGACCTGCTGCGGCTGTTCGACGCGAGCCCTCCGGGCCCGCCAGGTAAGCTCGCGCCGAAGCGCACACACATTGAGGCGCAGGTGCGCCGCATGCTCGAGGCGCCGCCGAGCGGCGTGCCGCGCAGCCCGTCGCCGGTGCCCAGCCTCGACGAGAAGGGCACGCGCGAGGAGCTCCGCCCCGACGCAGAGGACACGGACCGCCTCGCCGAGGACATCCGCAGCGTGTTCCAGGCCAGCCAGCGGCACTCGTCGGTCAACATCCCGCCCAGACCGCAGCCCGGGCTGGCTGAGGACAAGACGCCGAAGCCGAAGAAGAATCGGGGACCGAGGATTTAGGCACGGCGCAGAATGAATGCAGAAGCAGGGTCGAAGCGAGGGAGATGGGTGGGCTGGTACGAGGAGCGCTCTGACGAGCGAGTGACACGAGCGCTGAGAGGTGCGGAGTGCGGAGTGCGGAGAACGAGGGGTATGAGCACCTGTGTCTAGAATGTAATGTAGGGACGACCGTTGTATCCCGTGTTTCGCCTGTTCGCCCGATTGCTTGGCGGCCTGCTTCTTTCCTCCTGTTGCTTCTACGTGTTCTCACCGGAGGACGCCGCGCTGCTCGTTTCCAGACGCCGCAAACGCGTCGAAGAACTGCAGAACCACTCGAGCACGGGGCCTCGCACTACAGAAGAGAGCACCCTCGAAATAAGTTCAGTGAAATCATGCCTCTTTCGGCGGTCTCGGAAGGCCCCAGCTCGGAAGCGCCTGCATGCCGTTAACATTGCGTCGTGGGGGCACATTCTTTTCGCACAGTAGTGCTCACGAGTTATGCGCGTGGATCCACGGTGTTGCCGACCGGCCGCTGGCGCTGCGTCTGGTGCCGGCTGAATCCCACGTCCCAGGCAGAGTTTGATCGATTACCAGCAGAAACGGGAGTGCGTACGCGCTCATACCAGCTCTGCACCGCGTGCCTGGCGGCTGGGCGACCCTGAAACCCAATCCTGCCTCTGCTCAGAGCTGACCTGACGCGACGAGACGCGACCTGGGAGTTTGCTGAGCGTCGAGTTCTGCGCGGCTTTGCCTCTTCCGTGCGCGAGTCGTTGCAGGCATTTGAAGGCATGGCGCGCCCTCGGGGCGCAGCTTGCTATACGTTATCGCCTTTGAGCGTGTGAATCGTGTTGGCGTCTGCGGAGCGTACTTGCCTTTCACAGCGCACTGGCGTGATGGAGGCGTTCGCGCAGCTCCGACAACTACGATGAACGATAGCAGTGCAAGCCTCACAGCGGGCAGCGGGCTGGCGCACAGGCACGCTGAAAGGACTCCAGCGATGCGCCATAGTCGATGGTTAGTCGCTCCGCGCGCCGCTGTCGCTGGAACTGGACAAAATGACGCGCAGGGCTCAATTGCTGAATGGCGAGCTGAAATGGCCGAAATGGCGTGGCGGCGCCGTGGCGCTGGGCAAGGCGTTCATGGCGCCGGCGGCGTCGAACGGCCCGCGACCGATGCCGTTGACATCTGCCTGCCGCTCAGACTGGGATACAGACACACAGGCATGCGCGCTGATCCGTGCAATATGGCCCAGCCCCGCTCGGCGCCACCCACACAATATCAGTGACGGATGCGCCGGGCCGCACCCCGCGAGTTCCACGCTGCACGCTCCACGAGCCGGCCTAGCTGGCCCGGAGAATGGGCACCGAGCACATGACTGCTGCATGGGTGGGTTGGGTCCCTTTGCCAGCGCGCTGGGCCGGGGTGGCGTGTTTAGTGCGCTGTAGCGTGTGCTTGTCTGAATCGCCCACAGCTTTCGGGGTCCGGTCGATCCGGCCCGGGCCGTGCTGCATTCACACATTGCGTCCGGCCGCATAAAGTTCGACACGCAGGATCACGCAGGAATCGCAGGAAAACGTCGGTCGGAAATGACGGATCGGTCGGGGGCCACACCCTTTCGGCGCGGCCGGCGCGTGCGGCGCGCGGCGGGCACGGCGGGGTCGCAGGGCTGAGTGAGGCAGACAGAAACAGCAGCACGGCCATGCGGCCAGCAACGTCAAGGAAGAGCAGAGGCTGCAAAATGCGACCGAGGAATCCGCCGCTCCACCTGATCCATCTGGGCCTCTTCCGGCGCTCGCCCCCGCGAGCCGGGGCGCCGTTCCCATCAGACGAAGCATGTTCCAGGAGCTTATTCTCGGGCATATGTATCCTCTGGGTCTCCTGCGTCGTGCTTCAGAACGCACGGGCTACAGCAGGGGAGGGGATGCCCGGAAGCCCGGCCGGGCCGCACGGCGCGACTGGTCGGCTGGCCGGCCAGGCCAGAGCAAACAAGGGGTAGCACGGCGCGAGGATCTGCGACACACGCAGAGGACATGAGGCAGCTCATGCTGAAGCAGACGTAGCGTACGACGCGCGCCGGCAGGGCAGTCTGAGAGTCAGACCAAACCTGGGCGGTCCTGGCGGTCCTGGCCAAACCTTGATGCGCGCTGATGCGAGTGGATGCTCTCGAGCTTGAAGCTATTGCGTGGCTGCGACCCGGTGCGAGCCGGCGCGCGTGGCCAGCTGAGAGCGAACGAGCGAGCGAGCAGAGGCAGCGTCGAGGCATTCGAGAATCGAAACTGCAGGGGGGACGCAATTACCACGGTCCCGCGGGTGGGTCTGGTGGCAGGGACTGCAGGATCGAGCCACGACTAACAGGGTCGTAGGGAGCGGTGCCCGCGGAGTCAATCAGTGGTAGTATGACGAACCGCGTACCGCGACCCCTTGCCTGCCCTTGGTGGCCCTTGGTGGCCCTGCTTTCTCTGCGTCCTCATTCTATTTTTTTTAGTCCGGTATTCGCGTCCCTGCCTCGCGACCTTCCGACGCGACCGCCTACTCACCTCCTCTCCCTCTTAGCGCGATGGCCCTCTCGTGCTCCCATCCTCCCAGTCGTGTGCACCCTCGTCCTCCTCCGACGTCCTGCCGCGCTCTCCCAGCCGTCCCAGCCGCGGCCAACAGCTGGCCTATCTAGGGCTATCGGGCTATAGGACTTAGGGTACGAGCCAGGACTCAGGAGCCGGACGCCGGACAAGCAGAGCAAGAACATCGCCAGTGTTCCAGTCAGCCCAGCTCCCACCTCCCGGTACGCCCGGCGAGCACGCCAGGCGGCCTCTCAGGCAGCGCTCATGTAACATGTTCTTCTGACAGTACTGGCAAACAAGCATGTTTCCTCATTCCTCTCTTCTCCATCTTTGACTGCACCCACGTACGCCGACCGTTCGAACGGCCCACACATTCCTTTCTGTCGACAGCGACAGCTCGTTCCTGTCGCGTCCACCACACTCGTTTCTCTCGGCCAAGCGACTTCTCGTTATAATCGCACTCTTCCGACCCTCCTCCACCGACACGCTTCTGACAGGACCTCGACGCAGCACGCAGAACTGTCCGACGAGAAAGGCACACTGACACGCCCTTCAGTCTCGCGCCACACCTTCCTTCCCTTCCCCCTACTCCTCGACAGACTCGGCATCATACTCTCCTCAATCCTCGAGGGAGGACGGTGAGACCATGGAATGGCGCCCGCGTCGCCTCGCGGCGTGCGCTTTGCTATTACCAGCCGTCGCTCGGGCGGCGTCTCCATCCCCCACCGTTCAATGGGCGGCTGAAGCCACTTACACCCAGTGCTCCCAAGGCACGATCGGGCTCAGCCTCCCAGAGACGCTGAAGACGAAGCGCAGCAATAGCAATGACACAACAGGATCAGTTGTGCAACATCGCTGGAGCATTCGAGTCTACAACATTGGCGTCCCCCAGGACAAGGGAGCCGTTGGACCGGTGCTCACTGCGTCCATCAGCACGCAGCACCCTTCCTCACCTTCTACGGAGGAGGCCGCCCTGCCTCTGAAAACAACACTGAAATCAAAATCAATCTCGACCTTCTCAACCTCAACATTACCCTCCTCATCCTCATCCTCCTCTTCTTCAGCATCGTCTTCTTTCTCCCCCTCCTCCTCATCCGAAGAACCCTCGTCTTCGTCCGAAGAGGTGTGGACCGAGCCCTCTAGCTCAGCCTCCCCCGAGCCATCGTCGTCCTCGACATCCTCATCGGAGACATGGGAGCCACCCTCCAGCAGCTCTTCTACGACTCCGGCTGTCCACAAGTTACCCATCCCGAAAGCCCCCACACGAACATCATCCGAATCTAGGCCCCAGCCTACTCAGGCTCCTGCTCCTGCTCCCAAGCCAACGAACAACAGCAGTAACGGCAACAACAGCAATAACAACAACGGCAACGCGGGCAATGCCAACCCGGGCAATGCCAACGCGGGCAATGCCAACCCCAACCCTCCACCTACGACATCTTCGAAAGGGAACCCCTTTGGTATCAATGGCTATGGTGGTTTGAGTCTTGGAACCGATGGGATCCAGGGCAGCGGTGGACTTGGCGTGGAGATCGGAGGCAAGACCTTCGGCATCGACCACAACGGCGGTATCCACTGGAAGCGCCTTGAGCCGCGCGCTGCCCAGCTCCCACACATCAACAAGACGGTGATCGAAGACTTTACGGGCGACACTTACAACTGGACCGTCAACGTACCGACCGGCAACTATCGGTTAGCCGCGTTCGACGAGCAGACGGGGATACTGAGCAACAGCCACATCTTCACTGTAGTCGACGGTGGCACCTCATGTATGACTGCGGCCGACTGGGGTGATCTTCCCCAAGGTCTCAGCGCTGGTGCGATCGCCGGCCTCGTCATTGGTTTGATCGCCGGCCTGTTGATTCTCGGTGCTGTATTCTATGTCCTCCGACGACGGAGACGGTCTACGGATCGCAGCCACCTTGGCCACGGCCACGGAGAGTTCTGGCGAGTCCACAGCTACCAGTCGGCCGAGAGCTTTGGTAACCTGAGGGCGCACAGCTATAGGTCGCGGAGATCCCAGGACGCAGGTGCCTACTGGGACGACCCCACGTCGATGACGGCGCAGTACGAGCTCAACGAGAAGGGCTCGCACTACTATGCTGGCAACAGCCCTCCGCTCCCTAGCCATTCGCTCCGACCACCGCGACCACCTCTGCCCGACCTTCCTCCTCCGACACCAAGGGCCGACAGCCCTTGGGATACAGAGACCACGGCGACCTCCGACCGACGATTCAGCAAGGACCCGAGCACTCACACGGGCACCTCGCACTGGCCGCCGGCGTCCATCCACTCCGGCAATCGCTCGTTCAACGGAGGGTCGATGTTGCAGCCTACGGTTACCGGGCACTCGATTGCGGCGACTGCTGGCTCGTTCCAGGACCGTTTGCCTCCCCGCATCGACGTCCGTGCGGGTGTGCGGTCAGTCGCCATGTCAGCGGTTTCGTCCATGGCCACTGCCGGGGACCGGGAGCCCCCGACCTACCCTGTATCGCCGGATAACACGGGCGACACTGTCGACAGGCTTGACATCTCCTCGGCGTACGGAGGTATCGCCCCACAGGCGACGGGCGGCACAGGCGGGGGATACAGCCACATGGAGAGGAGCAGTCGACCAGAGAACCCTGCCTGGGTGCCACGATCCCCTTCGGCGTCGGCGTGCAAGCCACTGAGTGACGAGTCCTTCACGGCGGGGCCTGAAGCCGTTCCCGCGAGCTCTACCCCACGTCTACTCGCTGGACCGACCGCCCCCTTGAGGCCCAAGCGACGATCTCCCGATCGCACACCCGGACCTAGTGGAAACGACTCTCGCCCTGACCCCGGACACGCCCGCGAGGACAGCGAGGGATCCGGGGAGACAGCATCGACGACGACAGCGCATATTCAGAAGACGATCAACAACCTGCAGCAACAACAGCGTAACGAAACCGATAATGATATCGCCCGTAACTTCCCTAACACGTATTCGTTCCTCGACCACCCGTACCTGATGCCGAACGCGCCGGGTGACCGTGTGTCGAACCCGCTGAGCCAGATGTGGAGCCCGAGCGACGGCGGGCACTCGGACTGGTCGCACTGGGGCCGGAGAACAGACGAGGCGTGAGGCAGGCGAGCCTGACAGCATACCCACTCATATACCTTCGTTTCTTATAGATGTACAACAGATGTATCTCTTAATCTCGAGCGAGGGGCACCGGAGGGCTACGCAGTCGGTCTCTGTGCTGGTCATCGCCCGGAGGAGTTGAGCAGCCTGGAGGGGATCGCACGACTGGGAGGCGGCCAAGACGCTGTGCCCTGCAGAGCGGAGCAGTGATGACGCTTCGCCAAGGTGCCCGACGCCCATACGGCGAGCAGCTTACCAAAGCTCGGGCAGCGGCTGGGTTTCCACATTCGGCACTCGAAAACGCCCGAGCACGCCGAAGAGGGCCGTGCGCGCTGCGCTGCCCGGCCGTTCGGGGTGATCTTCTGTATATCCACCTGCAGAGCACCCTGTCCTCGGACCCTGGGCCCTACGGACCGGCGCTGGCGGCCCTGTGTCCTGTGGTTCAGCATCAGTTGGACCACCGCCCAGTCTTTGTCCGATCTGCTCGGCGTGCAAGCACCTCTATCCACGCGTTACGTCAGTGCCGCTCGCCCCGGGGATCTGGAGCAGCCTGGCCCCCGTTTCAGACGAAAGAGTGCCGTTATGCTTACTGGCGATATACCCTCGCCGCCCGGCGGTCCGGGGTGGTGAGTCATGCTCCGCGCCTAACGCGCCCAGCAGGCCCAGCATTGCTCTCTTTGGACAGGCGGACTGCGGCGGGCACCCACTCGCACCCCGCAGAAGCAGCAGGAGGCAGAGGCATGTGGGGACCCAGTCGTTACTGGTGGTCATAGCCAAGACCCAAGAGTTCTGTGCAGCAGTGAAGATGGATGCCTGTGCGTCCGCTCGACAGACAGCACCCAGGTGCTGTCCGAGCTCCATCAGCTAACCTCCGGCTGGGCACCGGAACAGCGGACCAGAGTGAAACGACACAAACGAAGAGCTTGCGCACGCGCGCGCGCGTGCCCGCAAAGATGGAGATCTGTGGGCAACGGCACACCCAATGCAGGCAGACATGTCGAACGCCACAGCGCCACCGGCCGCACACCCTTACCCTCCCTGCGCGAGCCGTCACATACGACAGACCCGAATGTGTCTGCAGTTGCGATTGTCGTGCGTTCGGTGTCCGACACGCCCGGCACCCTCTGTTTGGCGTCAGGTCGTTCTGATGTCCTGCAACGCTTGGCTTGTGCATTAGCTGGATATGTCCTGCGATATAAGCCGGAGACGAGCGTGCGCGTCTGGGTTCTTCTCTTTCGCAGTTCCTATCCCCATCCTCAACCTCTTCTTCATCACCTGTCCTCCCCTTCGACGCTGACTCTGGTAGCAGCTCCGTCCGTCTTACTCCGCCCCCTCATACACCCTCTACCAGACCCACACTCGTTTAACTTCGCCTGACACCAGCAACAATGCGCACAGCCCTCATCTTCACCGTCCTCGCGGCCATGGCGTCGGCCATGCCCAGCGAGCCCTTCCCCGCCGACAACGGCCAGGGCAACGCCTACGCCCACGGCCTCCAGAACGGCAACCACTTCGGCCACGGCAACGGCAAGGGCCACGGGCGCAAGTGCAAGCCCAAGCACCACGCCACCCAGCCCCAGCCCGAGCAGCCCCAGTGGACCGAGGTGCCCACCGAGAGCGCTGTCGAGACCCCTGTCGAGACCCCCGTTGAGCCTCCTGTCGAGACCCCCGTTGAGCCCCCTGTCGAGAGCTCCGCTCCGGCGGAGACCCCCAGCTCAGCCCCTGTTGAGTCGGCCACCGAGTCCGCCACCTCCGAGCCGGCCGTCACTGAGGTCCCGGTCTCTGAGCCCACTCAGACACCGGCTGCCACCGAGACTGAGGAGACGCCCGCCGAGACCGCCCCGACCGAGACCCCGGTCGAGTCTGCCCCCGCCGATGAGACCACCCCTGCCGAGGAGGCCACTTCCACTGAGCCTGCCCCTACCGACGAGGCCACCCCTGTTGAGCCTGCCCCTACTGAGGAGGCCGCCCCTGTCGAGTCCGCTCCCGCCGAGTCCGCTCCCGCCGAGTCCGCTCCCGCCGAGTCCGCTCCCGCCCAGTCCGCTCCCGCCGAGTCCGCCCCCGCGGAGGGAACCACTGCCACCGAGGTCGCTGCCCAGGAGGCCGCGCCCACTGAGGCTCCCGCCGAGGAGGCCTTCAACCTGAACGATCTGCAGGTCAACGTGCCTTCCACGGAGGCCGTGGAGCTGCTGCAGATGCACAACGACGAGCGTGCCGAGTACGGCGCTGCGCCCCTGACGTGGGACGAGGGCCTGGCCGGCAGCGCGGCGGCGTGGGCGCAGAACTGCAAGTGGGAGCACTCGGGCTCGGGCGAGAACTTGGCCATGGGCTCGTTCGGCTACTACACCCCGCGCGTGTTGTTCGACATGTGGGCCGCCGAGTCGCAGTACTACAACTGGGAGGTGCCGAGCCCGCACCCGACCGTCACGGGCGAGCAGCTCGGCCACTGGACGCAGATCGTGTGGAAGGCCTCGACCAAGCTTGGATGCGCGTACAACCGCTGCCCGGCCGGCTCGCTCATGGAGCAGGAGGCCCTGTTCGTCGTCTGCCACTTCGACCCCCATGGAAACGTCTACACCGTCAACGAGGGTGCCGACCCCAGCTACGCCACCAACGTCGGCAGCGCCTAAGTCCACTGCACAAGCGCGCGGGCACGCTCTCGCGCACCTCATCTCTCGGCGCGGCTGCGCCGCAATACTCCTGTCTTTAGTGTTATAACTACCCAACCCATGCCGCTAGATGCGATGCTGTTTGTCTTTGGTCCTCCACTCCAGTCGGTTGCGTCAGTGGCATGTCAGTTGCCCCCGGCGAGCTCCCAAATGGGTTCCCCAGGTCGCAGCCATACCACAAAACTCACCGACAGAGCAGTCGGCGAGGCTAAGATCATACGTTGGAGCATGGTGCGCCGATGTTGAGGTTATGGGTGGCTCAACAGAGACGTCATACGACACTCTAAGTATAGCAATCCGACGTTGGTCACGTGACGGATGCCTCCGCGGCGTCCGCATGGCCACTGCGCTTCCATCATCGTCGCCCTCATCGTCATCGACCGGTCAACCGCCGAGCGTCAACACCCTACCCCGCACGCTCTCAAGCACCCCCCTACGCACCATGTCGACTGTCCGCATCCCCGCCGGGCGCAGCTACCGCCGCCCGAACACCAAGTTCGTCGACGCGAGCCCGGAGAAGGGCATCATCGAGGTCATCCCCGACTCGGGCATGGTGTCGCTCGTCTGGCGCAACAAGGAGACGGACCGCGCCGAGGACGAGCTCCTCATCTTCCCCGGGGAGGCTGTGTTTGAGCGCGTGAAGCAGGACCCGAGTGGCCGCTCGTGGGTCCTCCGCTTCGTCGAGAGCAAGCAGACCCACTTTGTGAGTTGTCCCGGCTGGCTTGCTTTGCTGGTCTTCCTGGTTGATTCTGCTCACTGTGAATCGGCTGGAGCCGTTCGCCAGACTTACCAGTTGTATGGAACTCGTGACCCATAACTGACACCCAGTTCTGGCTGCAGCGCGGCACGCTCGGTGCGCCGGACGCGCGCGCCGTGACGGATATCTCGGAGCTGCTCAAGGACGGGAACTACCGCCCCGGCTCTGCGCCTGTTCCTGAGGGTGTCTTCCCCAAGCCTGGCGGCGACAAGCCCGCTGCTGCTGAGAAGGACGCTTCTGCTTCTGCCTCGGGCTCTGCGTCTGCGACTGCCGGCTCGTCCGCTGCTGCCGGCTCGTCCGCCGCGGCTTCGAGCTCCAAGGAAGCGAAGGCGGACCAGAACGAGTCGATGGCGGCGCTGCTCGCGAACTGGGCCGACGCGCACCTGCCGCTGTCCGAGGACGCGCGCCTCGCCGACATCCTCTCGCCCGCGACGATCGGCAAGCTGCTCGACGGCGACGCGACGCTCGCGCCCCGCCTCGCGCAGCATCTGCCCGCGGACCTCGCGCTGCCCGACGGCGCCGACCCCAAGACCAAGGCTGGCTTGATGCAGGTCGTCGCCGCGCCGCAGTTCCGCGACGCGGTCCAGAGCCTCGAGATGGCGCTGCGCAACGGCATGACGCCGCAGAGCATCATGCCGTGGATCGAGAGCGAGAAGAGCGGCGTCAAGGGCTTTGTTGACGCGCTGCGCAAGGGCAACAGCAAGGACGGCAGCAAGGGCGCCGAGGAGAAGAAGGACGACGACAAGATGGACACGGACTAGTGCGCGAGCACAGCGAGCGCAGCGGGCTCTCAGTGCACAGAACTGGGCGTACAAGTAGTACGGGTACAACAATGCATTGTGTAGACTCTAGCTATCTTGAGGAGGGAGGATACACTTACAGATCTCAGCCTGCGAACACCTGGCGTCATCGTCGCGCTCGTCTCGTCAATACACCTCGTCAACGTCAACACACTCTCACTCTCGCGCGTGCCGTCCAGCGCCGAGGCCGACGGTGTCGGCCCCGACAGCACAGCTAGCCCACGCCCACGCCCACACCTGCTCCGCATCTCGTTCACTGCTTCATCGCGCCTTTGCTATCCTACCACTAAACGCAAGTTTTGGTTTGGTTTGAATACAAATGTGTTAAACAGAGATTTCGTGAACTTTGAACGAGTTAGATTGATGAAGGGGAAGTTCAGATTTTGGATTTGAGAGATGGAGAGAGAGAGATAGAGAGATCTTGAGGAACAGATTGGGGGAGGGGAAGTGTAGTGTGAGGGGAGGGGAAGGAAAGGAACTAGGCGGTCACGGTCGCGACGCGCTTAGGCCTGGGGAGCAGCGGCACCGGTGCCGGGGCAGTTGGCCGAGATGTGGCCGACCTGGCCGCACTGGTAGCAGGTGCGGCCCTGCTCCTGGGGGCAGTCGCGCGAGATGTGGCCGTCCTGTCCGCAGTTGTAGCACTTGCGCGAGCCGCCGAAGCCGCCGCCGAAGCCCGAGCGGCCGCCGCCGTTCGAGGGGCAGTCGCGCGAGATGTGGCCGACGCCGCCGCACGTGTAGCACGACTTGTTGCCGAAGCCGCCGCCGCCGAAGCCGCCACCGAAGCCGCCGCCCTGGTAGCCCTGGCCGTCACCGGACTCGGGGCAGAGGCGGGCCTGCGTCGTCAGCTAACAGTACACTCGCCAGCTGGAAAGAGCAGGGCTCCAGCCCTGCTCAAGCTCAATACTCACAATGTGGCCGGGCTTACCGCAGCGGTAGCACTCGCCGCCCGATCCGCCGAAGCCGCCGGCAGCGGGGCCCTGGGGGCACGCAGACGAGAGGTGGCCCTCCTGGCCGCAGGTGTAGCAGGCCTTAGGCTTGGGCTGGGGGCACTCGCGCGAGAGGTGGCCGGCCTGGCCACACGAGTAGCAGGTGGGAACACCGGCGTCAGGGCAGACCTGAGCGATGTGGCCGGCTGATGGGGTTAGTAATCAGCAAGGGAGGAGGTTGGACAAGGTCCAGGGGTAGCTGAGTCACGGTTTTCGATGTGTATGTGCTGTGCGGTAGGTTTTCGATCTTGTCCGAAAGAACAAGGTGCAGAGTGCAGTGCAAACTGTGTTCCGAGGTGTGTTCCGGTCCAGGTCCAAGGGGGTGATGGGGCCTTGGACAGAGCGAGAAGATGTAGTAGCAAAAGTGGTAAATGCATGAACCACCCTCGTTCGGCATGCAGCACAGACGAAACGAGGGGGAACATCTATGTACGAGAGGCCAACAGCTCGCTCCAACGCATCGCGTTCGCTCGCACACCCGACCCCCGTACACAGAGAACACCGACACCGAGAGAGATAGAGTGGAACAGCAGGCCGAGACGACATTGTTGTGACGTCGCGAGAAGGGTAGTTGGTCATGTGATGAATCATCATCACATGGTGCCCGACTCGACGCCCTGCCATTTGACCCACTCATCCGTCCCCTTGTCGCGAGTGGATCTGGAGATCCCCACGGACTCGAACAGCCCAGCGACGGGCGCTGCCGCCCTCGCTGTCTGCAGAGCCGCCGCATCGAGTATGGGGGAGCGCATCCACGTCCCCGACCCATGCTGGACTGACACATCACACCCGCAGGCCACAACACACACAAACCGTACTCAACTACCTCCCTAGACCTTCTTGACACGCACGCTGGCCACAGTTGAAGCAGTTGCCGGAACGAGGAGCGCCGCCGCCGTACATTTTGAGTGATCTGGGGCGGGGTCAGCTGCCGTGTTCGGGTTCGGGATGGATTCGCGCAATGGTGGCGAGACGGAGGCCGGGCCTCGATGACTGATAAATTGACGCGGCCGTCGCGTGCGCCTGTGATTTTTTCGAGGCCCGGTTCCATCCCGGCGTGATCGCTGGTCGGGGCCGGCGCGGGGTCGGGCCGCGCCGGGCGATGCGCGGGGACGCTGCTAGCTCACCTGGTGGAAAGTTGGGGGGTGGAAAGGGGGTAAAGGAGGTGTGGGTGGAGAAGAGAAAGAGACGACTGGGAGTGACAAGTTGAAGGGAGGCTGCCTGGCCCCTCGCTTGAAAAAGGAGCCGCTGGATGGAGGACGCAGGCGGGCAGCGTAGGCGGGGGTGCAGGTCTGCAGGTCTGCAGCCAAGCCCTGCGCCTCGCCTCGGTCTGTCCACCGCACCGCGCACCGGCTGCAGGCTGCATCAGCCCCCAGACCCTTCGCTGCCCTCTGCTCACACAGGCTTGCGCCCGCCAGGCGACAGGGCCCACCAGGCGTGCAATTGCGACCACCTCACGGGACCAAATTTTATCAGCACGGGGTTAGACGTTATATTCCCGCAGGTGGCGCTGCGCTCCTCGCGTGGGCGAGTAAGGAACGGGATGATCGGCGTGAGCGTGAGCCTCGAGTGAGCGTAGCGTGGTGCGGAAGGGCAGCTGTGGTCTGTTCAGCGCATCATCATTCGCATGGTGAAGGTGAAAGTAATGCTATCAATGCCAAAGAGGAAAGGGAAAGTAAACGTCTATTGGGGAAAGGGTGGTCACGTGAAGATGGGGGGCAGTGGGCGGTGAATCGTCTAGAGGAAGTAGCTGCATGTCAGTTGCGGTCCGACGTCATTCAACTCACCGGTCACCGAAGTCGCCAAGGCCGGGGGTGATGTACGAGTGCTCGTCGAGACCGGCGTCGACCCAAGCGGTGATCTGTTCGGGGGCATGCGAGTGAAAGCGACAGACGCGGGAGCAACAGGCGGAAGAAGAGGAAGCATGTCAGCGCCACATTCGATCGAGGCATCCGCAGACATCTGGCCAGGCGCACAGACAGCGGTACTCACCACACGCATCTTGGGGAACTTCTTGCAGACGACCTCGACACCCTTGGGGGAGGCGATCTGGCATTAGTTGAAAGGACGCAGGGGACCAACTCACCAGGTTGATGAACAGGATCTTCTCCTCCTTGCAGCCCTGCTCGAGGAGGACCTCGATAGCCTTGATGCACGAGCCACCAGTGGCTGATTGTCAGCCACGACCTTGTCTCGCAACTCACCGAGCATGGGGTCCAGAAGAAGGACATAACGCTCAGAGATGTCCTCGGGAAGCTTGGCGTACTGGGGTCAGTTCGAGCCACACCCGCTGAAACTTACGAAGAGCTTCGGGAGAGTGGTCTCCTCGTCCTTTATGTTAGTACATGTTGAACAGGAGGGGTCGGAAGACCAGGGGAAGGCCGGAGATCGGCGCTCCCGGACCTTATATATCGTTGCTCACACGCTGGATCAGAATCTGTATCGGGGGGTACCCGAGAGGTCAGCATCCATTCAAACCGCACAGTGTCCGGACACACCTTGCCAATGCGGACTGCCAGTCAGCGATACGTCATGTATGCAGAAGTGAGGACTCACCGGAGCGGCAGCAGTCGCGGAGACCGGCCTCCATGGCCTGTGACTTGTTAGTAGAAGGGCCGGCGGCATGACTTTGGCGGTTCTCAGGAACCACCGGAGCTTTGATCCGAGCTCACCTCGCCGGCTGCTTATCAGTATGTTGCTTCTCGGCGCGGTCATCTGCTTCTACTTACCACGCATGATCGAGACACCACAGATCCTTCCCTGGAACGAGACACCATCGAAGTCGACACCGGTCGGGGTGCGCACAGTCTTGGGCACGACGGGCAGGTGGTTGAGGCCTGTGAGTCAGTCGTGTTCCGCCAGAATTTGGGGTCCGAAGTGGAGTGGGGAGTCGTCAGCCCGCAGAAGCATCGACGTCGAAAGCCTCCTTCTTGTTCTCGTCGCTTGGAAGCATGTTGTCGAAATGATTGAACATCCGTTGCGGCGACCAAGATAACGAGCGGGCTATGACGTGACGACGGGATCCAGCGAGGCTAGTGACATTCCGGCCAAGTCCGACACTCACCCTCCTCAACAAGCAGACGGATGATGCGGTCCGAGTAGCTGACGTGTTAGTTCTCGCTTCAGGCAGTCTGCATGGCATGGCCGCATGCTGAACAGGACGATGTACGCTGATGGCCTGCTCAAGATCGACGCCAAGACAATGCTCACAAGACGAAGTCGCCACTTGTTGTCAGTCAAGAACGTTCATAAGTTGCATAACATACCGGCCGGTCTTCTCGTCACGGATCAGCGTCAGCAGCGCCTGGAGCTGAGCAGTGGGGGGCAGAACGATGAGGTTCTCGGGGTGCGCCGAGTTCGAGGGCGAACCAGCAGTGGCAAGGGCAGAGGCGTTGAGCATCGTGGAAATTTGCGGAGGGGTGGGTGGAGGTAGGATGTGGGAATAGGAGCTAGACGACGGGTATGCGTTGCAAGATGCACTCGATCAAGACGAAAGGAGAGGTCGAGAAGACGATGTGCGTGGGCGCTGGGGTGCGAAGAGAGGACCGGACCGTCTGGTTGCTGTGCTGGAGGCTTATCTAGTGGAAGTCGAGATTCAGGTGCAATCTGGAGGCTGAAGGCGAAGGTTTTGTCAAAGTCACGCGCCCATCGTGCAGGCAGGTGATCTGTGTGGCGCCCCACCCTTGTGGCACCGTACCTAGAACATGCACAGCGTGCGCTGCATCGTTCCCCTATCTCGCCCGATACGGACTTCCAGCACAGAGATAGTCGATGCATTAGGGTATACTACACAGTGGTTATCATAGGTCTATCAAGCAATCGCCTTGTCAATACCCTCCGACGCCCGCTCGGCAGCCGCGGCCACGCGGTCGATCACGAGCTCAACCTCGGGCTCCTGCTCGCGCAGCTCGGGCGTGATATCGGCTTTGAATTCGGCCATACGGCTAGCGATCGGCGCCAAGAACTTGGACTTGACCTCGGACAGATAAGCCTTGTCGCGGATGCCCGATGCGTTCGCCGTGTCCCGACCGACGACGAAGTACAGTAGGTTGCAGCACTCGGTGAACCATGCAGCATACATGGTCGACACGAACTCCTTGAAGGGGAGAGCAAGCGGGTTCTCAGGAATGGACGGAATTTCGAAAAGGATGGGCCCGAGTTGTTGCCTGAAGTCGGCGCAAAGCAGGGGCGAGGGCTGGGGCGGGGATGCGAGCTGCTCTCGGAGCAGGCTGACTGATTGGACGCGGACAGCCTCGAAGGGGTTGAAGGGTTCAAGCAGCTGCTTCCACAATTCAATCTGGTTGTCGACGCCCGGCGTCGCAGCGACGACCCCACCCAAAAGCTTCATCAGGGCCAGGCGGGTTGACGGGGACGTGTTCGTCTGGACGTGAGGCATGACGAGCTGCACATCAGAATTCGGGCTCAGGCACACAACTCACCTCCAGCAGGAAGAACGACTGGTCGTTGTCCAGCGTCACCAGTCCCTTCTGCGCCGAGTCGACGAGAGCCCAGGTGATGGCAGTTCCGGCGTCCACCGCGCTGCCGTTGATCGCGTTGTTGATGACAGGCATCGCGTCCTCGAAGAAGTCCTTGTTGGGGGCAAAGTCCTCCACCTTGCCGTGCAGCGGCGGAAGGTTCGCGGCAAGAATGATGATCGACGCAATGGAGGAGTATGGCTTCACGCTGGAGGCGTTGGTGACGCGCTCGCAGAGATCAGACTCGTCAACACCAAGGCTGAGGCAGGTGGCCTGGGGTCAGCTCCTTCGCAGCAGTTCAGCTCACTGTAGCAGCGTCCAGCGCTTGCTGCCCTTCCAGGCCGTTCGCGGCCTCGTCCTGATGGAGCCCAGCGTAGCGCGGGTTCACAGTCAGGAACCAGCGTGCAGTCAGATCAGCCCCAACACTTGCACCGAAGATCATGATGGCAGTCTGGATGAGTTCGATCAACATGGCCTGGTCGTCAGTCACGCAGTGCAGCAACAGCTTACCTTCGGCTCGCCGTTATAGTCTGATGTGGTCTGAGACCACTTCCACGCGGCGTCGACCAGGGTGGAGAAGTGTTTCAGCAGAGAGCGCGACATCTCCATGGCCATCTCTGGGGGCGCAGTGTTGGGAATGGCCTTGATGAGGGGCACAAGGGCGTCCTGGAGGGCCAGAAGGGTGGGCGTGCTACGTTGATTCTTGAGCCTCGGGATAGCTTCTGTCAACTTGTCGTACGCAATCCATGAGCTCACCGGTGGCATACATGTCGAGAATCTGCTCCAGCTCGGGGAAAGCCTTGGTCCAGTCCAGCTCGACTGACTCGTCATTGTCCTCACCATCACTGACGATGAACGGATCAGACTGCTCGGTGAGTCGGCCGATTTCCTCGTTCAGGACAATGGTGACCTCACGAGGGTCAGAATACTGGGCAATGAGGTCGAGGAACTCCTTCGTCGGGCCAGGCAGGCGGCTGATGTGAGGCAGCAGTCGCGGAACGCACATCAAGGCGGCGTCCTTGAGCACGGCAGCCTAACGGTGAGCGAGTCTTCGCCAGCTCCTGCTTACCCTTCCAGAGTCAAGCTCATCTCCGCGGGGCTTGAGGACTTGAACAACGGACTCGATGTAGGCTTCACGGACCAACGGATCGGGAGACTTCAGAGCGGCCTGCGTGAAACCTTCGAGGACCGCGGAAAGCCTAACCGGGTCTTGATCTGGTGGGAGGTCAGATCCGCGCGCACCGCGCCTCTGAAGAAATACTCACTCTCGTGCTCTGAAGCGTCCAGAACAACGTCACCCAGCGACTTGGTGACCTCCTTGATGTCGTCGGTGCTCATGACAGCGATGGGTATGTTGCAAGGTGACGTCGCGTCCGCACAGTCCTACCTGGAATCGTGGCGACGGCGATCGAAGTGACCGACCATTGCCGGTTTGGGAGCCGATAATCTCCTAATCAGAGAGATTAGAAAGCCCACGTGGCGCCGTTCCAGGATTAAAAGTAGGAGGTAATCGGCTAAATGCGCCGGACTTAATTTGGTGCACCGGTATAACTTCGTCGGCGTCGGATCGGCCAGGATGTTCGGCTCTTGGCCTCTTTTTTCCTTCCACTCATCACTGTCGACTTCTCTGTCTACCGCAACCCCCACCGCCATCATGTTCTCTCGTTCGATCGTCGGCTCTTTCCGCCAGGCTGCTGCCCGCCCCGCCGTTATGGCCCGCCCGGCCGCCGCCCGCGTCCTCGCTGTCCGAGGCTACTCTGATGCCGCCGAGGCTAAGGACGAGAAGAAGGCTGAGGAGGGACAGTCCGACGAGGCCAAGAAGATCGCCGAGCTCGAGGAGAAGCTTAAGGAGACTACCGTAAGTTGGAAGACGGAGAGCCTTGTCTGACCAAACCAGAAGGAGATGCAGTACCTCCGCGCCGACTACCAGACCGTGGTCCGTCGTGGTCAGGAGGAGAAGGCCAAGGCCGCTGACTTCGCCATCGCCAAGTTCGCCCGCGCTCTTCTGTCTACCTCGGACGTTCTCTCGCAGGCTCTTAAGCACGTCCCGCAGCCTGTCGACAAGGGTACCCCCCTCGCTGACCTCGTCACCGGTGTCGAGCTCACGCAGAAGGCTCTGAACCAGACCTTCAACCTCCACGGCATCAAGCCCATGGGCGAGCTTGTCGGCGAGCAGTTCGACCCCAACCACCACGAGGCTATTTTCCAGGTCCCCTCTGCCGTTGCCCCCAAGCGCGCCGACGGCTCTGACCGCGCTCCCGGAGAGATCATCGAGGTCCAGAAGCTCGGATGGCTCATCAAGGACCGCACTCTCCGCCCCGCCGAGGTCGGTGTCGTCCAGATGGAGTAAGCGGTGTGACAGCACTGCTGAAGATCGATCGAATAGAACGTCGTAAAAGCCGCTTTCTTTTCTCCGCGGCATTCAAAACGAAGGGTATCACGACGAACGGCGACGGGGAATTGTCAGAAGGGAGGAGAGAGGAGGTGAGGGACTTTACCCATTGGATCAACAACATGTCTGTCAACTAGCAACCAATCTTGTACAAGTCACCCATTGCATGCACTTCTCATAATATCATAGACCTCCTCGTTCACCCGACCGCCCCAGACCCCGCCAGCGCACGCGACTCGTTTCGGACTCACGCTGGCAGCCAAGGATTTTGGTGGCCGCAGAAAGCGGAAGTAGATATTTCGGGCCTCCACCGGCCAAGTGCGTCATCGCGAGCTTCCAACGGCAACGATGGTGATCGCAATTCAGCTCGCCTGTCTGTCGTGTTCCGTCTTCCCTGTACCTCACCACCAACATGGCGACCGTCCAGATCTCGGAGCCCGCGATCGAGAAGCTACTGGCGACGCTGCCGGCGTCGGCACTGGAGAAGGCGCCGCCGACGAATCTGCCGACCTCGCTGCCGCTGGCGTTCCCGACCGAGCTTCACCACATCAACTTCCTCAGCGCCCTGCACCTGGTGGCGAACACGTTCGCACAGCCGAAACACCGAGTGTACTTTGCCGAGCAGAACCAGGACGTCGGCGAGACGGCGCTGCGCGGCATCCTCGGCATGTTCCTCGCGTCCGAGCAGGGGTGGGACAAGAGGAACCTCCTGTCGGCGCCGGCGTGGGCGGCGGGCGAGCTCGGCGAGGCGCAGGTCGCCGAGTTCTTCGGCATCGAGACACACCACGAGCGCGACCACGAGTCCATGCCCGGGATCCGAGTAGGGGAGAAGTACCAGCCGGCGATCGACCTTGTTGGAGAACTTGCTACGCTCTTCCGCGCGATTGGCTCGAGCTTATCGGGGCCCTGCCTCGGTGACGAGGTGGTGAAGGTTTCGCAGGTCGCATCGCAGAAGGCAGAGGGGCAGTCGGACGCTGGGTACGCGTTCGCGAAGGAGTTCTGCGACAACGTGAGTTGCAATCCATGTCCTCGAACTGATGTGCAGGCGACATCTCTGATCCCGAACCTGAGGGATCCGTACCCCAACCCTCCCGGACAAAGTGAGCGCTATGGAGACAGTGCTCCGCTGACAGACAGTTCTTCCAGCCGGTCCTCTGCGCCTTGTGCAGGACCTCGCCTTCCAGTTCCCGAACAGCGACACGATCAAGCTGCCTCCGGCCTCGGCGCTGGCGAACGTCTCGCCAGTGACGCTGCCCCTGGACATTCTCCTGCGCTCCGGCATCCTAGAGCCTGAGGGCGACGCCGGCAAGGAGCTGGCTGCGTCGACGGCCGAGTGGTGGTCGGGCAAGCACGCGGAGCAGGACCTGTACCAGGACCGGGACCCGAAGGACTTCACGCCTGTGCGCTAGCCGAAGATCATCAAGGTGGACAAGGCGCTGCTGGACGCGCTGAGCACGGCGAGCGTGGTCGCGTGCCGCGACCTGGCCGAGCGGGCGCGCGCGAGCCCAGACGCGTGGAAGCAGAAGCTGACGGAGTGGGACGTCGCGCGCATCGTCGGGTGGCTAGGCACGCGGCTCGACATGCACGGCCTCGGCGTGCGCATCGTTATCTAGTAGACGGGAGGGTTTACGTGCATGGCGCATGGCGCCGGTGCGCTGCGCGCTGCATGCGCCGGCGCTAGTTTGTAGGACACTCGGACAGTTGGGTCGCCCGCGTGCTATTTCTGTGCAATGCAGGAACGGTGGATCTTTGCGGCTACGCGGGCCATGCAGAGTGCGTGCATGCCCGTGCAGCGATATGCCGGCCGCCCTCGGCTCCCAGAACGGTAGCGCAGGTGCTGGAACGCGGGCAGCCGCGCAGGGCAGAGCTCGGTCTCGTGGAATCAGACGGTCGCGGATCGAGGATTGCTTCCTGCCGTCCCAGCGCCAGGCTCTGGCGCTCTGCGCGCTGGCTGACGTACGAGCTGCAGGTCAGGAGACGAGAGTGCCACAGACTCCAGAGGACTATAGTTTAGTGCGGTGCGGGCTAGCTCTCTGGCAAAACCGAACCGAAACTCGTGCCAGCGCCGGTGCACCGGTGCCGGGCGGTGGGCGTGCCAAGGCTCCGCCGCGCGTCTGTATTCTCCGCCGCATCAGAACAGGCTCCAGGACAGGTGCCGGTACCTGTTTCTTGGCTCGTGCGGTGCGGGCCTGGGCGGCGAAGCTTGGACGCCGCACGAATAAGGGACGGCCTGTGCAAGCTCAGCCGAATCAGCCAGGCTCGCAGGCTCCGCGGATCTGGCCCTCGGCACTGGCAGGCGCAGGACAGCGAAAGATCGGACTGCCCATTCGCCGGCCGCCACGAGCCTGCCGCGGCACCGCCGGCGGACGCACACCTGGGCCACGCGCGCGAGAGGTACATGGGCTTTCGAGGGCGCCGGCGGGCTGGCGAGGTACCCGCTGCAGCGCCCGCGAGGCCGCGAGGCCGCGAGGCCTGGCGCTGTCCTGCTGACTGGCGCCGGCTCTGCGTCTGAATTGGGCAGGACTCAAGGACGGCAGGGCATGCACAGGGACTGTCGGACGGGGGCGGGGACGGCGCAAAATACGCAGAAACGCAGAACAGCGCAGAATCCACGCAGAATTGGCAGAAAAGAAGCGAAGAGCAGCAGGCAGCGGAAAGCGAATTTCATATCCGCACACCGGCAGGTGCTTGCTTACTCAACTGCCAGGCGACAAACCTAGCACAAAGCACTCATGGATGCTCACGCTGCAGACGCTGCTTGCGCGAGCTTGTCGTCACGCACCGAGCCCCAGAGGCTCGGTGTGAGCCGCGAGTCGCGGCGGCTCGCGGTTAAACAATTAGCAGGCAGGAGGTCAGGAGTCAACGTCTTAGATGCCAGTGCACCAACGCCCGGGTGTGCAGTGTTTGATCGATCCCCGTCTGCCCGCCCGTCTCCCTAGCCCTTCTTCTAGATGCCCAGTGCCCCGGTGCACCGAATGCACGTTGCGGGTGCGCATGAAGTTGGACGACAGTAGCGCTATAGCGCTGTCACACGGCACGGCAGTACGGCAGACGGCGCTGGCGATGGTCGCGGTGTGGGTACAGGTCCAGGGGGTTTAGTGCATGGGAGACTTGGCTGCCGGGTGTACCTGCAGGAAAGCGATCCGGATGCATACTTTGGGCTCTGCAGCTCTCCAAGCGGCTTGGCCACAGCTGCAAAGCCTAGAGCCTAGAGCCTACGCCTACGCCGCGAGGATTGTGCTCGAGGATTTGACCTGACTCCCCATCCCTCGGGCCATGCACGCCGTGCAACCTGCTGCTGCAGCCCGCCCCGCCCACCGAGCACAAGCACCATGCACCATGCAGCCATGCACCCTCTCCTGTTGAGCAGGCGCCCCCCAGGTACAGAGCAGTCCGTGGCCGCCAGCGCCAGGCCGCCAGCCCACCGAACGAGACGCTGCCCAAATCACCAAATCACCGGGCCACCGCCTGCATCAGCTAGCGCTGGCTCTACTCCGTACCTCCACACACGGGCGCACCCTCCCTCGGCTCTGGCAACCCAACTCTCATCCAAGTCCCTTCCTACCACCTCACCACCGCCGCCCACCCGCACCCACACCTCCCCGCCTCTGGCCAGATCAGATGCCTTGCTTGCTGCAAAGGCAATAACACGTTCCTCTTGGCCGGCAACGACCCCCTCGGGGTCACCGTCGAGCCCTCCTATCCCGCAACGCCCATTCTTCAGCAGCTCATCCAAGTCCAAGACACACACACTCAAAGCCGCCACCCGCTCACATCCACCCGAGTATCGTGAGATTCCTTCTCTGACCTGTCGATAACACTCCCCGACCCCCCATCCGTCCCCCCGACTCTCTGACTGCTCGCCGAGAGCAGCTCCTTCGACCCAGTCCACCCCCGACTTCCAGGCGAGACCTGATCCTCCCACCCAAATCTTTGGTCCTCTTCGCTTCCTCCCGCCAGACACTCGACCCGAGGCCAACTGCCCGTGATGGTCCTCATCAACGACAAGAAGTTCGCATGCGCTACCTGTATCAAGGGGCACCGCGTCTCTGGGTGCACCCACACCGATCGACCCCTGTTCGAGGTTAAGAAGAAGGGCCGGCCTGCGACGCAATGCCAGTTCTGTCGCGAGAAACGCAAGGGAGGTCAAAGCAGCGGCAGCGTGCACACAAAGGTAAGTTGGAAGAGAGGACTGATTCAAGAAACGCGGGTGGGCGTGTGTGCTGACGTTCGCCAGTGTGCCTGCGGCGAGCTCAAGAACCAGACCCCCTCGACCATCATGCCGGGACAGGCGGGCCCCTCTGTGACAGCAGCAGCGAAGGGCTCGCCCCCTGTCCCGCAAAAGTCACAGTCGCCACAGCAGCAGCAGGCCAAGGACACGCCCAGCTCGACACCGAACCCAGAAATTGTCGAGACGAGGAAGGGCCAGCCCGGCTCGCATGCGACGTACCCGAACGGCCTGCGCGATGTGCATGAAATGGCAGCCGCCGCCGAGGCCTTGACGGGCCTTGGCGGAGAGACAAACCAGGCCGCAGAACGCAAACGTGAGTCTTACGCAATGCTCGTGCTGTGTGGAACAGAACTGATCGCCGACTGCAGTGTCCAGCTTGCTCAACCCCTGCAACTGCCAGACGACGGGCAGGTGCCGCTGCTGTGCGCCCAAACGCAGCGGCCGAGACCTGCTACAGGAACACGCCCGCACCAAGTCGCCTAACGGCGACAGCAACCAGGTCACGGACAGTCTTATCGAGATGTTCAAGGCCAAGGCGACAACCCGTTCGGACGGCGGAAGCACCAGCTCGGGTTCGACGACACCGACGTCTTCCTTCAACCGTCTCGCGAACCTGTCGATGACCTCGGCCAAGCTGGCTTCCCCGGACAACAGGCACCACCCCGCCCACACATCCCCCCACGTCCACAAGGTGCGCCTGTACTCGCCGTACTCTAACGGAACATCGTCTCCCCGTCCTGGCAAGCAACGCAGCGAATCTATTTCGTCACAGTCAAGCAGCCGTGGTGTCAGACCTCCGCCACCTCGTATCCGCCCCCTGTCTGATATGAACACCTTCCTGGGCGCAGTGTTCAAGGAGGACGGCTCGGTAGCGTCTGAGATCCCGCGCTCCGCCCTCGGCCTTCCTGGCATTGCCTCGTTCGACAAGGCGGCCATGAACGGAGGAGTCAAGGTAGAGCCCATGGCGATGGACACCGACCTGCCCGTCTCGTTCCCCACCTCAGAAGATGTCGTTATCGGCGCCTGTACCTGTGGTGACGGTTGTGAATGCCCTAACTGTGCAACACACGGGAACCGATCGTCGACCTCGCCGCCGAACGGCGATCATCACCACCACGACGGGGGCTGCGGCTCGAACTGCACCAGCGGCTTCGACTGTGCGAATCACCTGTCGATTCCTTCTGGTGTTACATCAATCGAACATCTTATCCAAATCGCTGCCGCAAATGTTCCACCCAACCCTTCCCGCTCCACACGCCGCGATCTCAATCCGCTCGACACGGGCGTCCTTCCTCCGGCCGCCCACATGTCAGAGGACGCAGCTCAGGCTTTCGGTATTGTCCAGTTACGCCCCCTGGAATGCTGCAACGGCCGCTGCCAGTGCAAGCCTGGCGAGTGCAAGTGCGAGAGTGACTGCTGCGGTTGCTGCGAGAGCTGCAACTGTGGCGACGACGGCGACACTGTCATGGGCGACAGCTCGGCGCCGGCTGCCGGAGGCTGCTGTGGCAGCGGTAACAACGACACTGTCTCTTCGTCTGTCGCGAACTCGCCGTCGAACGCTTCCGCCAGCAGTTCACTTTCGCACCGTCAGCCGTCGCCTGCGCCCCCCATCACTGCTGGCTGTCACTCGAACGTGCGACGCACATCGTCTGTTTCGCGTGCCAAGGAAGTTGGCGATGATCGTCGCTCGTCCCTCGGTGATCGCTCAGGGGCCGGCATCCAGCGCTCTACGTCTCTGGGCTCCAAGACCGCTGCGAAGACACCGATGGCCCTCTCCCAAACGCTACACCCTCGGCCGATCTTACCCAAGCCTTCCTCTTCGGGATCCTGTGGTAAGGGTAGCGCCGATCGTCTTGCGCCCCCTCGGTCGTGCTCGGCCGGAAGCCGGCAGCCGTCGCCGGTGCACCGCGGATCCTTCTCGTCTTCGCAGGCGTCGTGTTGCAGCAGTCCGACGACGGCACCAGCGAACGTCCAGACCCCCACCGATGTCTCACCTCTGCCACCGGCGGCCACGTCTACTGAGGACGCCCTGGGCGACGATGCGTCCGGCGGCATGTCGGTCGGTGTGAACGAGATTGCGAACGCTTTAGCGGCATCCGACGTCGACTTCATGTCCTACTTAAACAGCTTATTACCGGCCACGAACGAGGGAGGCGATCAGCCGCAGCAGCAACAGCAACAGCCACAGCAGCAGCAGCAGCCACAGCAACACACGCAGCAGCAACACCAGAGTTCCGACCATGAGACCCCACAGCAGTCGACGTCCTCCACTACGGAGCCGCCCGCCGGCTCTCACATGACTTCGCCGACCGATATCACAATGTTCAGTCACCCGTCCCCTCGCGGACCGCACACGGAGCAGCATTCCATCGGTGACATCCAGTCCATGATCGCTGGTGCTCTTGCGCAGCAGGGCATGATTCCTCGCCCAGACACGCACGGCGAACAGCAGGTTCACGACTACGGGTACTTATTCAACATGCAGGGCAGCGGCAGCCATCACCCGATGCAGCACTCCGCTCCGAATGCTGGCGACGCTGGGAACCTGTACTTCAACTTTAACGCTGGAGCACCGGGAGCTAGTAGCCACCAGTCGAACGCCCTCAGTGGCATGCCTGTTCCGCAACCCGCACACGCTTCCCATGCGTCGGATCCGTCTGGGCAGAACCCACAGGCGTTCTTCAAGCCCGACGCAAACCTCTACTACCCGAACTACGGTGCAGGCTTCCCTCCTTCGGTCCAAATGCTGCAGGCGTCGCAGGGTAGCAGCCACCCTCAGCAGCTCCCGCAATTGACGCCCCAGAGCGTTGCTTCGGCGGTTGCAGCCGTTGCTGCCGGAAGCCACCAGCAGCAGCATCATCCAGGCATGCCCGCCAACCCGGACATCATTGATCTATCCAAGCCGCTCAACCCGACAGACGTCGACCGTATCCTGCAAGCTCTTCTGAACCAGCAAGCCCGGCAGCAAGGTGTGGGCGACGCTGTCGCGACCGGTGCGGTCGAGCCGCCTCCCGTCCCGAATGTGCCAGTGCCGCCTCCACTACAGCACACCCCGTCCCAGTCATCGAGCCGACAGACTACTGTCCCGGATCCCGCCGTGAGCGCTCCGGCGGTCCCTAATGAAGTGTTTGACGTATTCAGCACCGAGTACTTAGACAGAGCTTGGTGATCCCTCCATAGAGTTGCTTATGTATGTGCAGTACAGATTCCATCGTCCTATTGTCGTGCATCTGGGCAAGCAGGTCCTGGCCACATCCGTGCAGCCGTGTCGAGCGTGTCGAGGCGGTGGCCGTAGCCAAGGTCGAAGGCCGCGCCCCGAACGCTGGTGGGTTAGGTGGGGGGGCTGAATAGCGCGGCGCCGATTAGTCAGGGCGCAAGGGTGCGCTCGCCCCTCCTGGCGGGGCTGGCCGGGCGGGCCATAAAGCGAGAAAAATAGGTGCATGAGACGTTTCTTTCCACACCTCTACTATTCCGTTGTGCGGCGCAGTGCTCCGTGGCCCATCAACGTGCTAATTGGGAGGTAGATGAACAGCGGGCGTCCGCATGGTCCAGAGGCTTGAACCCGAGAGGGATCGCCCGAGGGCCGGGCGCTCGTTGACCGAGGCTCACGTATCTCCCGCCTCTTCTTCTCGTGGAGAGGTGGGTCGAAGAGGGGCACACATTTCATTTCACTCGTGGTATCTACGTAGTTTGCACGGACATGCATTTGGTGTGGTCTGGTCATGTGACGGCTGCATGCACTCGCTTGGCGGGGGGCTGAGATGGTGGGCTGGAGCGCTGATGCAGTGCGGCGGGGGTCAGTGGCTACGGCGATGAGGGTGATCGAGGCATGGGCGATGAGGCAGCCATGTTCGATGCACTTCTGCATGGAGCTGGGACGGTTGCGGCACAGCGGACGAGGGCAGCCGGCCTCGCGCAGAGGGGGGCGGCTGTACGCATGCACCAGAAGGCGAGGCCAGCCCACAGTGGCGCGCGCGCAGCGAAACGAGATCGAGAAATCGCCGGACGGCCGGCGGTTGTGGTTGGCACCATTTGGCACCGTGACCCCGCGCGCCCAGCCAGCGACTGTAGTGGCAGTGGCCATCCGTGAGTCCATCTCTCACCCAACCGCCGCCCCTCACCTAATCCATCCATCCCCCGGATCCCCTTCAAGGCATCCCTCCGCCCTCTCCCGTCTCTCTCGCTGCATCCCGCACGCAGCACGCACCCGCGGCAGCCCCCGCGCTCGCCATTGTTCGGACGGCTCCCCCTCCATCACGCCCGGCCCATCGTGCAATCAGCCCCACACGTCCCCATCCTCCCTTGCGTGACTCATCGGCGCGACGAGAATGCCTGACGACGAACGCTTGCCGTCTGCCCTCTACTCTCCGTCTCACGCCCCGCCCGACATCAAGCCCGACCCCGCCAGCCCGCCTGCCGCCGCGAACGGCCCCGCGATCGACCGCCTGGCCGCGTCCAGCGCCGCTTTTGACACGCCGCCACCCGGCTCTGCCCCGTCTTCCCTCAGTCGCAGCCTGAATCAACCGCCACCAATGTCCCATCTTGACCAACAACTTTCCACCGACACTCCCCCCTCTTTCCCAATGGACATCGACACCCCGAGTACGCGCGCGTCAGCGTCCGTGTCGTACAAGGAGGACCCGCTGTCCGACTCGAACATGGTCGACACCCCCGGCGCTGGCACGCCCAACGCGGCGGGGCAGCCTCCCCCGAGTGTCATTCTTCGCATCCCCGCCAGCGCCCGCCAGTCTTCCCCCGCCAGCAGTGCAGGCAAGCGCAAGCGACGTTCAGAGTGAGTGACCCCGTGTGTGCCACATGTATTGCGTCGTCGGATGTAAAGAGGGATGCGAGCGTGCATCTGCATCCCGTCGCTTGTCGCCGCCGTCCAGAGGGGGCGTGGCAACGTGCTTTGTGCCAATGTGCCAATCGCCCTCACACCGGTGTCCTTTGCACTTCAACACTGCACTCTTCCTCTTCATCAACAGCCATGCCCTCCATCTGGAGACACGCTAACTACGTTACCAGGCCTGCGCCGCCGACGCCCAGCACTCGCCCCCGGCGTGGCGTCACCAGCGCCCGCAACAGCTCCCCGGGAGCAACCTCGACCCCCGCCAGCCGTGATGGAAGCTCCGCCCCGTCGTCGCGCAACACGCCGCAGCCTGCGACGGGCCCCTCGGGTCACGCCCTGTCCATCTTCAACGACAAGACGTCCAACGAGGTCGCCGCCGAGGTGCAGACGATCGTCGGCCCCAGCGCCGCCGGCCGGGTGCTCCGTGAACGCGAGCGCAACACGACGCCGTCGTCGTCGCGCGGCAGGGACGGGCTGGAGCGCTCGGGCGTCAGCGCGTCCGGAAGGGGAAGGCGGGTCGGGGGATCGGCGCGCGTGGCGAACAAGGGTACGCAGCAGCAGAACAACACGAGCAGCAAGGGCAAGGGCAAGGCCGCTCCCGCCAGCGAGCACTTTGTCAACCAGGATTTTTGCTCCGTGTGCCGTGGCATTGGCCGCTTCCTGTGCTGCGACGGCTGCCCGCGCAGCTTCCACTTCATGTGTCTCGAGCCGCCCCTCCGCATCGACGAGCTGCCCAAGGAGGAGGTGTGGTACTGCCGCAAGTGCAAGGCTGACAGGGTGAGTGCGACGAACTCGGAGGGCTGTGGGCTCTGCGACCAGCTGCTCGGGGGCGGGAGCATCCTGCTGTGGGACTGGCGGGTTGACGTGTGTGATGGGGCGATTCGCCGCACGCCGATCCACACCGCCCCACCCTCGGGCACCGACTGTGGCAGAGTCGTCGCAGCCTCCGAGCTTGGGTGCCGTTGAATACAAGCTAACAGCAGGCCGGAACGAAGGGTGTAGACGTCATTCGCGCCAAGGACAAGCCGATCACGACCATCTTCAAGACGATGACGGCCAAGCTGGATCAGGACAACCCGCAGCAGTTCCGTCTGCCGCAGGAGATCCGCCAGTACTTTTCCGGCGTCGGCACGGGGGCCAAGGGCGAGTACCTTGACACGGAGAGTGCGCGCAACAAGTACGAGTATGTCTTTGCCGCTTGTGCTGCTACTGACCTACCAGCCGCAAGGGTATGCAGGAGGAGCGCGACCCGCTGCGCCTGCGCGACGGGAAGCACCGCCCGGTCGCGTGCTACAAGTGCGGCGGCACGTCTCTGCCGTCGCGCACGCCTGCGTCCGAACCCGGCGCGCAGTGGCGCCATATCGTGTCGTGCGACATTTGCCCGCTGCACTGGCACCTGGACTGCCTGGACCCGCCCCTCGCGTCGATGCCGTCCGCGGCGCGCAAGTGGATCTGCCCCGCGCACGCGGAGCACGTGCTGCCGCGCCGCCGCACGGTGCGGCACGGGCTGGAGACGGTGGACATTGACAAGACGGGCGAGTACAACAACGGGAACATCCAGGTGATCGAGGCGGAGGAGGAGCCGAAGAGCGCGATCCCGCACGAGGACATGGTGATCAACAACCGGCGGTACCGGGTGCCGGAGAAGGTGATCCAGCTCGACTTCTGGAACCGGCTCGAGGCGCGGCGCAAGCGCAAGCGCGGGCCGATGGAGGCGCCGGCGATGAAGGAGCACAAGGTGAAGAAGGCGTACCAGAACGTGCGCCGCGCGACGCGCCAGGACCTGGACGCGGCCGAGCTGCTGCTGGGCATCAAGTTTAACGGGCCGGCGTCGAGCGACGTCGACGGCTCGCCGTCGCGCGGGTACACGCCGCTCGCGCCGCAGCCGCCTCCGGCCAAGCCGGGACAGATGCCTGTCAAGCGCAACGGGGCGGCGGCGGGGAAGAAGGGCAGCCTCGGGGCGCAGGCGGCCAAGGGCGCGGCGGCGGCGAAGGACGGAGCCGCTGGTGCGAACGGCGCCGGCCCCAAGATCAAGCTGCGCGTGGGGAAGTGAGCGCGCGGCGATGGCTGTGGGCGCAGCGCGTGGCTGGCCGCAGCTCAGCAACAGACTGCACGACTCGTCATGATTCTCGGTTTTCTCTCTCTTCTTTCACCAGGAATACCCGTTAGCCCATGTTCACACGTGTCCCATTCCACTCGGTAGCTTGCAGCAGCAGCGCACATGTACATTTAGCATATCCTGTGGCATACGGCGTTACAAATAAGCGAAGTTGTCGAGTCTATGGGTATGGCGATCTCCGGGCACTCGGGGCAGTCTAGTAGATGGGGTCGGGGAGCTCGTGCGTCGGCGCGCCCTTCTCGGGGCTGCCCATGGCACGCATCGCGAGCTCGAACGCGACAAAGGTGGCGCCGTTGGCGAACGGCGAGCGGACGAGCGTCGGCGTCAGGCCGCCCGTGAAGCCCTTGACGCCCTGTGCGCGCCACGTCTGGCGCGCGCAGTCGAGCATGCCCTTGTACTTCTGCTCGGAGCGCACGAGCGAGTCGGTCTGCAGCTTGCTCTTGACGACGTCGACGGGGTAGATGGAGCCCCAGAGGCCGTAGCCGGCCGCGGCGCCGTAGGACAGCGCCCACAGCGGCGAGATGTCCTCGCGCGAACACGCGTGCCGCGCGCAGTGCGCCTGCACGAGGTACTCGTAGAAGAGGAAGTACATGCTGCGAGCGTCAGCGAGCGTTCGCGGAGGCCGGAGCGTCCTCGAGTCCCCGGGGAGCTCCCAGGGGGTGAACGGGGCAGCGCTCCTCCGGAGCACTGCGGACTCACCCGTATCCAACGCCGTCGCGGAGCATAGTCGCGGCCTGCCCCTTGAACACGCCGGGCAGCCCGCCCTGGGCGTAGAGCTTGCGCACGCAGTCCAGCGGGCCATTGTACAGCCTGTCCTTGCCTGCGGGCTGCGTCTGGAGCCGGATACGGATATGCTCGACGGGGCCGGCGACGGCCGTGTTCGCGACGCCGGCGACCGCGCCGGCCGCGTACAGCTCGCCGAGGCCGAGCGTCTTGCGCCCGTTGTCGGACAGCAGGCGCTTCGCCCACTCGAGCGCGCCGAATTGGATAGACACGCAGGCACCGATACCCAGCAGAGGCGTCAGAGTGCCCTTGTAGAATCCCAGCGGGCCGTCCGCGACCAGGATCTTGCGCGCACAGTCGAGAGGCGAGGTGTACGACGCCGGCGAGGTTTGGATGCGCACTTTGACAATGTCGAAGGGCTGCGGTCAGCGCGGCTCGCAGTGGCCCAGGTCCGGGGATCCCGGAGATGAGAGGGAAGCTGAGAACGGGAGCAGCGCCGTCGCTGCCCACTACCAGGCCCATCTCGGAGGAGACGGGGACTCCCCCGCTCACCCCGCCGATAGCAGAGCGATAAGCAGCACGTGCGCCGCGCGTGTATCCGCTGCTGCGACGACGTCGACGTCGACGTCGCCAACGACCCACGGGGCCACGTCCCCGTCGCTCCCTCCGCTTCGCTCCGCCTCGCTCGCTCGGCCGTACTCACCTGACCAACGAGCACCTGCGCGATGCCTCCGACGCTTCCTCCGACGAGGTCCTTCTGAGTCTGAGAGAGGCCCATGGTGTCCAGCGAGCGACCAGTCTGTGTGTTCTGGAAGAAGTAGAGGAGGAAAGCAAGTGGGCGCGAAACAGGCCAGAGTATATCGGGCTCGACTCGGTGCAGGCAGCTGCTGTCGGAGTCGGAAGTCGTTATCAGAAATATCCAACCACGGGCCGCGGCTTGGAAAATGCGCCCTGCATAGGTACGCGGTACGGCCAGGTAGCCGCACGCCCCTTGGTACGGGTGAGCCCCGCCTCCACACATACCGAGCCCCCGGCGCCGGGCCGGGGCTTGCTCAGCTTGCTTGCCGCACCTCGTCCAGGCGGCGGCCATTGGAAATGACGCGGTTGGACCGGGTCACTCACCCACCGCTGGCCAGCGTCGCCATCAGAATATCTCGAGCGAGAGGATTATACATGCATCGCACAGACGGCGGGCGTGCATTGCGCACCGTGCACCGGCTCTGCGAAATCTGAGCACCGTGCATGCGTGCATGCTTGCTCTGGATCAGGCGCGCCCTTACTGGCCAGTCGGTCGGGCCTGCGATGAGGTCCGCGCTGCCGGTCGTCTCAAGTCGGCCCGGTCACATGCTGACTATGTTTGCTCGCTGCTCACGCGGGCTCGCTCCGCTCGCCCTTCGCCGCACTCGCCACGTCTGCATCACACCAGATCTACAGAACTGCTGACACGCCGGGTCACTACAAATGAATGGAAGGAACGTCTTTCTCGCGGGTGGGGTGGGGTATCTACTGGGCGAGGCGCGGGCCCAGTCTGTCTGCCGAGCGCCCGCCAGGTCTTGCTTTTGCTCTCTCGTCATACTTCTTCTTCTCAATGGCCGGGGGGTCGTCCCGGACGCGTGGCGCCTGGGGGTCCACTCCGACCAGGCCGCTGCTGCATCCGTCGCCTCCGCGGCCTCAGCGGCCTTCGGCCGCCTCGCCCACTGCGGCAGACGCCTACTTGTTCCACGCCGCGTTGACCTTGGCGCAGCCCACGTACAGGCCGATGACACCGGTGATGAGAGGGTTCTCCCAGAGCGCGCCGCCCGAGCTCCACTGCCAGGTGAGCGGGAGCCATCCGAACGTGACGGCAGCCTGGGTGCCCCAGGTCTTGTACTCCTGCTGGAGGGCGGCGCTCTTCTCGGCGAGCTTCTCCTTGTCGCCGCCGCCGGTGGCGCGCAGGCGGCGTAGCTCGGCGCGGCGGCTGCGCAGCGCCGAGTACTGCGTCAGCAGCTTGATGGCCGTGAGGCCGACGTCGATGGTCCACGAGCGGATCGAGATCTGGGCAACGCGGCCAATCGTCTCGGGCGCTAGCGGCAGGATGCCCTTGTTCGCCAGCCACGTGATGTGCTCGCCGACGTAGAAGACGATGAGCAGCACCACGCGCCACGTGCTGAACACCCGCGCGTCGCCCATGTTCAGCACCTGCAGCGGGCGGCGAATGAGCGACAGCAGCGCGTCAAGAGGGCGCGGGTGCAGCTTCAGCAGCCAGTCGAGCATGGGCACGAGGCCTGCCGTCAGCGTCGGTGTTGGGCTTTTGCGAGGTGGTTGGTGGCACCGTGACTGGTGCCGGCTGAACAAAACCCGGGGGCCCGGTGGACATCGCCGCCGGCGCAGAACGCAGAATGCAGTATGCATGATCGCTCGCTCTTCTCCGAGCTGCGTTGCATGTCGCATACCGTGCGACGCGGCAGTGGGCACGTTCAACCGGGAACCCGGTGTTCGGCATTTTGTTGCTCTGCCTGCAAATGTCCCCAGGCAGCTTCCAGTCTCGCCCTCGCTCCAGCCTGCGGCCGTCGCTTGCGCTCGGGCTCGGCGTCGTTACTCACCAAAGGCACGCATGATGGTCCTCGCCTCGCCGACCGAGGTGCCCGCGCGGACAAAGCCGGTGGCAGTGTTGATGAGCTGGGGGCTCTTGATGCCGCGCTCGGCACGCTTCTGGACGAGCTTGAGGATGGCGGCGGCGACGAGGGGGCTCGAGTAGGCGAAGAGGTGGAGGCCGGCGTCGAGGCCCTGCTGGGTGGCGAGGACGGTCGACGCCTTGGAGAGGAACGCCTCGATCTGGGACTCGGTCTTGGACATGGTTGGTGCTGTGTGTGTGGTGGAAAGGAGTGTGGAGAGACGAATGCAAGCGAGGAGGAGCAAGAGATATGGGATGGCGCGAGTGCCCACCAGTCAGACGCAGGCAGGGGCCGGACCCACAGCACCCGGCGCGTCGAACCGGCCCCCGCAGACAAGCTGCAGTCGGACATAGGCGAACCGAGCTCGGGTCTGGCGCGTCCAAGGCCGCAAGACCACGTGACCAGCCTGGATATCCCCAACGCCTCCTTGGCCCGTCCCCCTCGCTCCTCCTATCTCGCGCATCTCGCGCCCTGGCCCCGGCCCCGATCCGAGTGGGGGCATCCGGACACGGCGTATTCCGCGCCTGTCACTCGCTAATCACCACCCCGACCCCTCTCGGCTTATTCCCGAGCCCTCACCCGTCGTCGCTGCCGCTGCCGCAGACTGGCCGTAACCGCAGCCGAATCAATGCCCTCCTGCGCAGCGGGCCTTGGCGGCTCTAGACCCTCCTCGAGATAAAAGCTGACATGAGCGAAAGGGGCGCATCGATGGTCGCAAGACGTCAGCTCGAGGCCGTGGTGACGCGAACGGCGGCGATGATGAGGATACCAAGGGCGTCGAGGAGGACAGGGCGGCATGCAAAGGACAGCAACGGACGTCTGGCTGTGTGCGTCGGGCGTCGAGCGCGCAGCCTTTCCCAGCGAGCTGCAACTGACCCAGCTCTTCGCTACACTGACCACGGCATGGACCTCGCCTGGCTCGACGAGCTCGCCCCGCTGCAGGTGCCGGTCGAGCGCTCGCCGAGGAAGCGCCAGCGTGCCGCGGCTCCGGCGCGTGCTCCAACTCTCCCCCCAGCAGCAGCCGCGGCAGGGCAAGGCCGCCGCCGTTCCAAATCGGTCTCTGGCAAGTCCGCCAGGCCCGTCAAGCCCGTCCACAAGCCCGTTCGCGCAGCACAGCCGGCGGGACCTCCACTAGCAAAGCCGGCTGCGTCATCACATGGCCGGCACGGGCAGCACGCGCAGCACGCACGCGACCAGCGGCAGCGGCACCGACCAGAGAAGACAGGCACGCCGCAAGTCCGGGCGATCTCCGACCGGCATTTCCTCGGCGGGCTCGACGGGGTGCGAGTCGTCCAGGGCCCGCTGCCTCCACCAGGAGCGGACATCGCCGGGCGCGGCGAGCCAGACGTCATCGTCGTGCTCGACGATAGTTCTGAGGAGGAGGCGCGGGGTGAGAGGGCACGTGTCGCGCGCAAGCGGGGGCCCAAGCCGAAGCCCACTGCCGCTCAGTCCACGCCCAAGCCGAAGTCTAAGCCCAAGCCCGTACTGAAGCCCGAGTCCAAGTCTGCTGCCAGGCTGAGAGCGCGAGACGAAGGGAAGAAGCCGCAGGCCACGAAGATGCGGCGTAAGGCGAGGGAAGCGAGCCCTTCCCCAGCCCCCGAGCGAGAGCAGGAGTACGCCGAGCCGCGGGCCGAACACGGCGACGAGCTCGACTTTGCGCTCCCCGCGCACCGCTTGTTCGTCGGCCGGGCCGCCCGCTCGCCGTTCCTCTTCGGCACCGAGGGGCCGTGGAGCGTGGAGAACCTGGCGTGGATTGAGGGCCGGGACCTGGAAGAGGTGCGGCCGCCCAAGTGGGAGCCGCAGTACTGGCGTTAGCGTGAGTCGCTGTCGTTGTCGTTGGTCCTTTGCTGGTGAGTTTGTGAGTCTGCAGTCAGTCCCCAGCCCTGTAGCCATAGTCCGGAGTCCTGTAATCCCAGTCTAGCATAATGTTACAATTCCCTCCTGCCCGAGCTCCTCAGCTCAATACTGGCCCGCGCGCTGGCCCGCGCGCCGCTTCGCCGCGCTACTCGATCCCCTCCATCCCGCCCGCGCTCCGCACGCCCCCGACGGTGATGTTCGCCTTGGGCGTGCGCTTCTGCCGCGCGCGCTCCTCCATGTCCTTTACGCTCTCGGCGGCCGCGAGCGTGTTGCCGGCGTGCTCGCGGATCGTCGCCCACGGGTTCGCGCGGAACGACGGGTGCTGCATGACGGCCGGGATGCGGACGGCGGCCGCGGAGCTGCTGTCAGCTGGGTTCGCCAATATGCGCCTGCCAGCTCGGTGCACCAGCGCGCCGGACTCGTACTCACATCTGTTTCCGCCGCTGCTTCTCGCGCATCGTGCGCTTGCTGCCGGCGCCGATCTTGCCGTCCTCCTCCTTCCGCCGCTTGGCTGCCTCCTTCTGCTCGGCGCTCTCGCCCGCCTTGCCCGCCTTGCTGCCAGACGGCGGCTCCGGCACCAGCTCCGGCGCCAGGTCCACGAGCGCCGCGGCTACAGAGCCCATGCCGCCCGCGAGCTGCTGCTTCGCCTTGCGCTTCTCCCTCTTCATGTGCGACTTGGAGTACGGCTGCGCCTGCGCCACGAGCTGCGCGTGGAACGGCTTGTGCCGCAGCTGCTTCGGCTGCGAGTCGACCGACTTGGCGACCATAGTCGCGATCTGGCGTCAGCTAAGACGACAAGCAAACAGCTGCGGGAGATCGTATGGAGGCTTCTGCACCACCCACTGCACTCGCACTCACCGTCGCGTCCAGGTCGCTGCCGGGCAGGACCTTCTCGGCGCTCTGCGCCGCGCGCAGCGGCACGGCCTGGGCGTGTTTCCGTGTTCCGGTCTTGGACGCTCGGGGCTGGGGTCAGCTAAAGTCATCCATTCTCGAAGCTCACCATTTTGTCTTTCCTGTTCAGTCCAGAATCAACAACCGTCGTCAGCGGCCCAAAAGTTGAGGCGGAGGTGGAGGCGATCGGGCGGCGAGCGCGAGCCTGGCGGCAAGATTTTGGCCGCTCACATGACGCAGCCGGCCACGTGGATAGGCTGGCCAGGCACGGCTGGCTCTCAGTATCTTGAATTTCGGGCGGTCTTCCGAGCAACAACTCGCCTTCTCCGACTCACCCTTGGCTGACCTTTGCTTTCGACCCGACCGCGAAGAGCTTCGGACATGCCCAGGTACGCTGACAGGTCAACTCGGTAGCTGACGGCAGTTTCGGCCACCGCGCTCTGCTGCGTGTCCGCCGCGCGGCGCTGGCGCACCCCGCGCCTCGGCTAGCGCCCATCGCCCGGCGGCGCTTTTCGGACCAGGCGCAGCGCGCGGCACTCGGCCTTCCCTCCGGAGACACGGCGACAGACACAGCACCCGAGCTTAGCGCGGCGCAGTACTGGCCGCGTGCGTCGCCGCTCGCGACGAGCTCGCGCATCACGCTCGAGGCGTTCCTCGACCCGAATGTGGACCTGCCGTCGCCGCCGTTCGCGAAGGACGAGGAGCTGATGGAGGCGTGTCTCGCGCCTTCGGGCGACGGCGCGTGGATTGACCCCGCGAGCGCATACCACCAGCTGCGGCAGTCGCCGCTGTTCTCGCAGCATCTCGTGACGATGTTCCCGCGCATACGCACGCTGTACGCGAACCTGCGCGCGGCCGGGTGCCACGAGGAGCTGCTGAGCGACCTGCTGCTGCGCGCGCCGAACCACCGGGTGCTGCGCGAGATCCTCAACGAGGAGGCGGACAGCGAACACCCGCAGACGGACAAGGAGCGGCTGCGCCTCTCGCTCGTCGCGCAGGCGTACCGCGTGATCGCGCCGAGCATTCAGCGCAAGGTGCTCGGGCGGCTGAGCCGGCCTGCACTCGTGGGTGTGTCGCACGCGCTGCGCGCCGAGGACGCGAACGACCTGCTGCCGAGCGTCTTCTACGAGCTGTCCGCGACGGCCAAGTGGGACCGGCGCGACTGGCCGCTGCTCGAGATCGCGCTGCACCTCGCGCGCTCCGACGCGCAAGCCGCCGTCAAGCTGCTGCACTACCCGCTCGCGCTCGGCAAGCTGCCGGGGCGCATCGACGGGAGCCTCGCGGAGCACCCGCGCGCGGCCGCGCTCGTCGTGCAGATGACGGTCGCGCGCGCCGCACTGCAGTGGAAGAAGCACGTGCGCGCCACCCGCGCCATTGACGACCTGCTCGACACGATGCGCGCGAGCGCCGTCGAGCCCGCCGCCGTCGCGCTCGTCCTCGAGGCGGTGCGCACGGCCGACGTCGTGCCGGGCGCCGCGGGGCTGAACGCGTGGGCGCACGACAAGCTGCTCCTCATGGCGCGCGACCGGCGCTTCCCGCCGCTGCCCGCGAGCGCGATCAACCTGCACCTGGAGTCGCTGGGCCTGCGCGACGCGCTCGCGTTCTACCTCGCGCTGCCGAGCCCTGTCCCCGGGCCCGGCGGCGAGGAGCGGCGGTACAACCCGCCGTCGGCGCGGCAGATCACGCGGCTTGCGCTCGCGTCGCCGCCGCCGGCCGCGCTGCGCCGCCTCGCGTACGACGCGCGCAGCCAGCCCATGCCGCCCGAGTTCCTGCGCACGCTCGCCGACGCCGGCCTCCTCGCCATGGCCGAGGCGATCTACTATCGCACATCCGCGCTCGACGAGGCCTCGGCCCTCGCCCTCATTCGCGCCTTCACGCGCGGCCACCGCTCTGCACAGCGCACCGCGTTCGCACAGCGCGTCGCGCGCGAGTACCTCGCCACCGGCGGCGGGGACGAGACCCGCCGCGCCCTCTTCCGTGTGCGCAGCACGGCGCTCATCGGCAGGCCACGCGAGAGGGCCCCGCCGCTCAACCCCGTCGTGCTCGAGCCGCAGCAGGCCGACGGGCCGCTGGGGCGCATCGAGCTGCAGACGGACTTCATGCGGCCGGCGGGGGCCGTCAGCGGTGAGCCCGCTGAGGCTGTCACCGAGGCCGCTGAACCCACTGAAGCCGGGGAGCCTGCAGCACAGGCCGACGGCGACGCCTCGATCGCCGCGCTCGTGGCCCTCCTCGGGCGCGAGGAGGCGTTCGCGCAGCTCGTACGCATGGCGTCCGACGAGCCGTTCCTGGCCCGCCGCCTCGCCGTCATGGCGCGGCCGTGGTTCGCGCTGCCTCCCACGGGTGCGGCGTTCGCGGCCGCGTGCGCGAACGCAAAGTGGAAGGCGCTGAACGACGTGCAGCTCCCCGCCGTGCTGGAGCGGGACGGCGCGCTGTGTATTCTGGACCGGGGCGCGGCTGAGAAGGGGGTGCGGGAGGGCGAGGGCGAGGCGGGCGGAGAGGGCGGGTACATCCCCACGCCTGCCGAGGCGCCGTTCGCGGTCGCGCTCGTGCGCGCGCGCGCGGGCCGCCTTGCGTCCGCGGTCAAGTGGTTCGAGCACGCGTGCACTTCCCCGACGTCGCCCGCGTCGCCGTCCTCGCCCGCGCCGCGCTCCGCCTCCGCGCCGGCGCACCCCATGCTCCTGCCCACGGCGTCGGCGCTGCTGCAGAAGTGCGCGATCCGGCTGCGGTGGGACCTGGGCTTCCGCGTGCTGCGCCACGTCGCGTCGTCCGACGCCGCGCTGCACGTCGTCCTGCGCTGGTTCGCCGACATGGCCCGCCTCGGCGGGCGCCTCGACAGGGCGCCCCAGGCGTGGGAGCGCGAGCGCGCGCCCATGCGCAGGCGCCTCTGGCGGCTGCGCGGGCGCGAGATCGTCCGCCACGAGATCGACGAGATGGAGGCAAAGTGGCAGCGCAGGGGCATCATGCCCCCGCCCGAGCCGAAGGAGAAGGAGAGGGAACGGGAGGAAGTCAGGGCGTAAGAAGGATATGCATATGTCTGTACAACTCTACAACTACTCGAAACGGGCACGCTTGCGCTGGGGTTCTGGGTCGGGTTCGCCTGGCTGCGTAGGCGGAGGTGGGGTCTCCGGCACTGGTGGCTCGGTACTGGCGGAGGTGCCCGTCTCTTGCTTGACCAGCAGCTGGGGGCTAGGTATCCGTCCCCGCTCTGGAGATTCTGGGCCCGTGTCGTTTGAGAACGCCACGGGGGGCGGAGAGACAAACCGAGCTCGTTTCGGCGGCACCTTGGCCCCGGAAGATGCGAAGTTTGTCTCTCTCGACGGTCCAGCTTCAGCATTGACAGAGGGAGGCGGGGATGCAAACCTCGCCCTCTTGCTCGGCTTGACGTCCTCTGCCTCGTCAGCGAACCGCAGGGTTCGCTTGGGCGCAGCCTCGGTCTCGGCGTCAGTTGGAGCAGGCAGACGGTCTGGCTCCATCTTGGGCTGTCTCTCCGGCTCCTGTCCGGGGTGCACCTCCACCGGCGAGGTTGCGCCAGGTTCAGTTGCGCCATTTGTACGGCGCCCGGCCAACTCGTCCAGGTCCACGGCGCCGGGGGCAGTCACCTCCGCGAGCGCCGCGGCGTAGACGCGCTCCTCCTCCCTGTCCATGGGCCCGGGGACGAGCGGGACGGGAAACAGCGCCGGCCACTCCTCGACCTGTGCTTCCACGAAGCGGGGCGTCTGACGTCAGTTCAAACTTCTGACCACAGCCACGAGCCTCGCTTCGCGCACTCACCTCGATCAGCGCGCGCGAGTAGCGCTTCTCGTCCTCGCTCCCGCGCGCGGCCTTCTCGCGGCGCACAATGTCCTCCTCGAACGTGCCCTCTGTGACGAGGATGTCGATGCGGGTCGGGCGCGTCTGCCCGATACGATGGATGCGCTTGATCGCCTGCGCCTGCACGTCGAGCGACCACACGGGCGAGAGGAACACCATGCGGTTCGCGTTCGTGAGGTTGCTGGGGTCAGCTTGCTCTCGACGAGTGTTTCTCAGCTACTCACAGACCCCGCGCCGCAAACTTGAGCTCGAGGATGACGACCTTGACGTCGCCCTGCTTGAATTTGGCGAGCGCGCTCTGCCGCTGCTCGGCCTTGACGCGCGCGCCGGCGTACACGCTCTGCACGCCGACGAGCTCGAGTGCCTCGGTCAGGTGCGCGAGCTCCTCCCACGCGCCGAAGATGACGAAGCGGTCTGCGGCCTCCGAGGCCAGCACGCAGCGCACGGCGTAGTTGATCTTGGCGCTGCGGGACTGCGTGCGCACCACGCTCGGGAGCGGGCGCGGGGCGTCGCTCGTCTCGGCGGCGGCGGTGGCGTTCGCCGCAGCGTTGGCCGCAGCCTGGTCGAGCGCCGAGTCCACCCCGTCGGTGGCCGCTGGGGCGTGGTCGGTGCCGGGATTCGTGGAGAGGCGGCGGATGCGCGGCGCCTTCGGGCGCTCGGCGGCCGCCTTGCCCTTGTCCGCCTTGACGGGGGAGGCGGGGGACCTGGTCTTGGGCTCACGCTGCTCCGCCTTTTGCTCCTGCTTGATGCGGCGGGCGCGGTCGTCGTGCCCCTCCTTCTCGACGGAGGCGAGTGTCGCCGCGCGCCGGTTCGCAGCGCGCACGTGCATCAGCGCGCGAGCGTCGAGCACGTCCGCGGCGACCGTGTGCCCCCAGGCGCGCACGATCGCCCCAGGCAGATCCGAGTCGTACGGGAGCGACGCCTCGCCGCTGGCCATCCACTGCCGCCACCCGTCGTCCGCGAGCGCCTCCTGCATGTGGCGCACTGCCTGCTCGCACCCCGCGCGCTGGGAGGAATTCAGCTTGTCGCTGTCGAGGTACTTTTGCGTGCGCGCCAGCGCCGCCTCGATGCCCATGTCCGGGGCCGAGAACCACGTGCACGCCAGGTGCAGGTTCGCGACGACCTGGTGGAACGCGTCCGCGTTGCGCGGGTGCAGGAAGAAGTCGACGTCCTCGCCCGCCGAAGTGTAGACGTTGGACGCGACGAGGGCCGTCACGGCATTGTACGTCTTGCGCTGCCACGGAGTGAAGGGGACGAGCTCGGCGCCGAGCTGCGACGGCGGCAGCGCGACCTCCTCGTCGATGACGCCCGGGCGGTGCTTCACCATGACGCGCGACATGATCGAGCGGATGCGCTCGACGGCGCCGAACGAGGGGCCGCCCACCGCGCGCAGCGGCCGCGTCACGAGGCGCCGGAACTCGTCGGCCTGGAACACCTCTGCCGCCAGAAAGCCCTTCAGCATGTTGCCGAGGCGCGTGACATCATCGAGGTCGGCCTTGGACCAGCGTGTTGGAGCGCGCGGAGAGGGCGGCTCATCGTCAGTGTGGTCTGGCACGGCGGGAGAGTCGCGAGCCTGCGACACTGCCCGCGACTCGGAGCGAGATCCGGCCCGCGACTCGGCGGCCGAGTGTACGCGCATCATGCCCTCAGAGGTGGCAAGCGACTTGGACGCCGTCTCGGTGCCCTGCTTCAGGTTTGTCGTCGGTGCTGAAGTCAGCTATAGGTATGACGGACATGTTGAGCTCACTTCCGCTGACGATCCAGCGTCGCTCTATGCTGAGCGCCTCGGCGAGGATCATTGCGTCGCTCTTCGTGTTGTTCGCGATGTTGCCCTCGTCTGATGTCAGCTAGTTCAGCCAACAACAGCTCACCAAGGATGATGCGCTTCCACCTCGCGCGGAGCAGCTCGGTGCTGAGGCTCATGTCGACGGGGTCCACGCGCGCCTCGCGCCTGAATCGGTCCAGGCTCATGAGCACAATCTGGCGTTAGCTATGGCGGCAACCGCACTTTAGCTCACATCATACTTGGCCAACATCTCGACGGGCGGCATCGCATCCTTCGCGTCCTGGAGGACGAGATACTCGATCGCGCCGGGCTCGACGTGCTCCTGGATCTGCTGCACCCACTGCCCAACGAGGATCTGGGGCACGACGACGAGCGTCGTGTTGGCGAGCAGCGTGCGCTCGGCGGGGACGAAGGGGACGCGCTTGGCTCCGCGGGGAAGGCGCACCGGCGGCGGGAAGCGGTAGTACACGCAGTGCCTGTCGAGCAGCGCGCGGCTTCCCTCGGGCACCTGGTGGATGCGCGCGGCGTGCGGCGCCTCGCGCGCGAGCACCTCGGCGCACAGCGACGCCAGGCTCGGCGTGCCGCCTGCAACGGGGAGCTCCTGCCCGTGCAGGGCGAGGGCGGCGCGGAGGGCCGCCGCGTCCGCCGTCGGCCACAGCAGCGCGGCGTCGCTCGTCACGTCCGAGATCCCGAAGCCCGCCGGCGGCCGCACCGGCTGGTGCCGGCTCGCGAGCACCAGCGCGAGGCACATCAGCGTCTTGCCGACGCCCATCTGCTCGCACAGGATGCCGCCGCGCGAGAGCGCGAAGCGCGCGGGCGAGCGCCGCACCGTCATCGACGACAGGTCGAGGTAGTACGCCCGGCCGGAAGCGTCCTGCAGGCGCGAGTACCGCGGGTCGGCCATCGTACCGGGGTACGTCTCCATCTGGAGCATGCGGGAGACGGAGCGCTGTCGTCAGCATCCGAGCGAAGCGAGGATGCCAGCGGAGTCTGGTATGATATCGCGGCGAGCTGGGTACCGCGCAGCGAGACGAGAGCAAAAGCAGGGGCACTCACAATCTGGTACTTGTACATCGGCGTCTTGACGCCAACTGGGTCCTCGTACGCCGCGAGCGTCGCGAACGCCTCGTCGCCCTCTGCGCCCTGGGGCACGGCGGGGTCGGGCGGCGACTCGATGAGCGCGTACAGCGCCTGCATGTCTGTGATGTCTGCGGTCTGGGGTCAGCTGGGTGATCACAGAGCAGCTTGCCCCGAGATGGTCTCTGGAGCCCCCCGGGTTTCGGGGCGTGGGTGTGAGGAAATGGCCACACGACGACAATAGCAAGGGCGAGGGAGAGAGGAAGGTTGCCGGGGGTGAAGGAAAGGCGGAAGAGAAGGAAGGAGGGAAGAACTCACCGAGACCTCGAGCAGCGCCCCCTCCGCCCCGTCCCAGCCCTTATCGAGCACGGCGAAGAGCGCGCGCAGGGCGGCCGCGCGCCGCTGGCTCACCCGCCACCCATAGTCGGCGGGCAGGAGGGCGAGGCGCACCCTGGCGGTGTGCTGCAGTGGCGGGGGTGCTTCTTCTGTCTGAGCTGGTGGGGCTGCCGGTGGGAGAGTTGGGACGTCGGGGGCGGCGGGGGAGCGGGACTGGGGTGGGGAGCCGGGGGGCGTCGAGAGGTCGCTGTCCGAGCACGCGTCAGCGTCTCCGGGCGGCTGCTCGGGCACTGGTGCGGGCTCGAGCTCGGGGGCGGGGGCGGAGGCGGGTGTGCCGGCGATCGGTTCGTCAGCTGCTGGATCCGCGTCGGCGCCCTCAGCCCGCCACTCGACGCGCACCGCCGTCTCCCGGTCGCCCATCAGCCACAGCAGCCCCCTGCCCACGTCCGCGGCGGTGACGTCCTTCCTCCCCCTCCTCTTCCTTCCTTGTCCGGCTGCTTCCTTTGTCCGTTCCCGCTCAGCCTCCTTGATCTCGAGTCGTTCCACCGCCCGCCGCAGCCCGTCCTTGAACGCTGCGTCCGCTGGCGTCCAGCCCGAGGGTCCGCGCAGGGGGAACGCCAGCGACAGCGAGCCGAGGGGCACGTAGCGGTCCTGCGCGGCCTGCCCGTTCTTCGCGTCCTTCGGCGTCTTCGTGTCACCGCCCGCGCCCATGTCGGTCCATCAGTGTTTCGTCTAGCCTCTAGGCGGCGGAGTGGTCGGAGATGGTGCTGAGATAAGTCGGAAGGAAGGCGGCCTCCACTTGCACCTCCACTTCTGGCCTCCACTCCGGCCCGAGCCCTCGAATCTCCATGTCCCAGGCACCGTGGCACTCTGCCTTCCCCACACGCACCTCACCCTCGACCTACACCCCGTCACCTCTGCCCGCCCACAAGCAAGAGATAGGGCTACTCGATACATTCGTGGCACGGGCCACGGCCCGCTCAGGGGCGTTTTAGTTATAAAGGCAAACATACTACTACAGTTGTCCAAGATGTTCTCCGCAAGTTCCTCCGCGGATGGAGGCACGCAGCCCGCACTGATAAGTGAGGACTCGCGCCCCACGCCTCGCCGCTCGCTCCGCTCGCTGCTCGCGGCTCGGTTAGCCGACGCTCAACTCGTCCGAGCGCCGCTCCTCCTCGCTCTCGTTCTCCTCGCGTACGATGCGCGCGTTCTTCTCGATCTTGCGCAGCAGGTCGTCGAGCCTATAAGGCTTGACGACGACGTCGTCAAAGTCGGCCATCTGGCCGTCGATCTGCGCCTGGCGCGCGTTGCCCGTCAGCGCGACGATGGGCACGCGCGCAAGCTTGCCGGCGGCCTGGTCTGCGCGCACGTGCGACGCCGCCGTGTACCCGTCCATGACGGGCATCTCGAGGTCCATGAGGATGCAGTCGTAGGGCTCTGCGCGGGCGATGGGCGGCGACTCGGGCGGCGAGCTCGGCAGGCCGCCGAGCGGCTGCGCGATCGGCGCGCGCCGCGGCGGCGGGCCGCCGAACACGTAGCCCGCCGGCGGGAGGTCGCTCGCCGGCAGCGGCGAGCTCAGCGGGATGCCCGAGGCAGAGAACTCGGGCGAGAACGTCGCAAAGTCCACGCCCGGCTTGGCCATCGCCTGCCGGATCATGTTGAGCGCGGCGAGCCCGTTCGGCGCATTGTCGACGTCCATGCCCACGTGCTTGAGCTGGCGCGACAGCACGCGCAGGTTGATGTGGTTGTCCTCGACGATGAGGACGCGCAGCGCCGAGTGCAGCGGCTCGCGCTTCGCCGGCGCCGGGTCCGCGACCTTGATGCACGGCCGCGTCTTGATGAAGAACCGGAACTCAGAGCCCTGCCCCGGCTCGCTGACGACCTCGATGCGCCCGTGCAGCCGCTCCGTGATCTTGCGGCACACGAAAAGGCCCAGCCCGCTGCCCCCGTACACCGTGTGCGTCTTGGCCGACGCCTGCGAGAACCGCTGGAACAGCAGCTCGAGCTCGGCGGCCGTCAGCCCCGGCCCCGTGTCTTTCACCGAGATGAACAGGTACACGGGCGTGTCTGGCCCGACCTTGACGGCGCCGCCTGTGTTCTTCGGCGCCGGCTTGGCGCACGTGCCCAGCGGCGGCTCCTCGAGCCCGACGTCGAGCGACAGGTCGACGCGCCGGTTGCGGCTCTTGGACGTGAAGCGCACCGCGTTCGACATGAGGTTGGTCATGACCTGCCCGAGGCGCACGGGGTCGGTCATGACGGCGGTGATGCCGAGCTCCTCGAACGCCGGCGACATGTTGAGGTTGAGCTCCATGCGCTTGATGCGCGCCTCGTTCTGGAAAATGGACAGGACGGCCTTGGCTTCCTTGCGCACGACCGTCTCCGTGTCGAACATCTGCAGCGCGTCGAGCTGGATCTTGCCGAGCGACAGCACGTCGTTCGAGATGCGCTCCTGCGTCAGGCCACACTGGTAAATCGAGTCGAGCGCGTCTAGGTCCTCGTTCATCGTGACGAGCAGCTGCGGCGTCGGCATCAGCGGGCGGCCCTCCTCGAGTGCGCTCTTCACTTCTTCCTGCAGCACCTGCAGGTTGGTCTTGACGAGCGACGAGCACTGCATCAGCGAGCTGATCGGGTTGCGGATCTCGTGCGACGTAATGTCGATCAGCAGCTCCTGCTGGTGCTTGGCCTCCTCGGCCTCGACGCGGCGCTGCTCGGCCTCGACGACGCGCTGCCGCTGCAGCTCCTCGTTGAGCTTGCGCTCCGTGATGTCGATCGAGCACCCGATGAAGCCCGGCGGCGCGTTCGGCGCAATGTTCTCCAGCCGCACGACCTTGGTCGACACCCACCGCCCGTTGTTCCACTGCCACTCGGCCGTCGCCATGTCGTGCCCCGACGAGATGAAGCCCTCCCAGATCTGCATCACCATGCGCTGGTGCTCGGGCGCCACGTAGTCGCCCCAGTTGGTCACGTCCCGGTTCGTGGGGTAGCCCGAGATGTCGAACCACGACTGGTTCACGTACGACACGAAGCCCTCGGGCGTGCACCGGAAGATGCCGACGGGCGAGTGGTCCGTCAGCAGGCGGAGCTCCTGCAGGCGCTCGTCGAAGAGGGCCTCGAGCTCGCGGCGTTTCTTGCCGAGCTGCATCTGCAGGCTGGCGCGGGCGATCAGCTCCTGCGGGTTGAACGGCTTGGCGAGGTAGTCGTCCGCGCCCTCCTGGTTCGCGCTCCTGTCGTCGTTGACGGTGAGGAGCATGATCGGCGTGGTTTTGCGGAGCACGTGCCCCTGGCCGTGGGTGCGCATGGCGCGGATGAACTCGTGCCCGGACAGGCGCGGGAGCATGGCGTCGACAATGACGAGGTCGGGGTCGATCTCGTCGATGCGGTCGAGCGCGTCGCGCCCGTCGACGGCCTCGGCAACGCGGCAGTACGGCGCGAAGACTGAGCGCAGGAATGCGCGGGATTCCGCACTCGCATCGACGACCAGCACCACGTCGTCCTTCTTGAACAGCATGACGCCGGGGTTGAGGCTGCGCACGCGCGGGACAGACGCCGCCTCGTGGTCGAACAGCTCATCCGCGAACAGAGACGCCTCCCACTGCCGGTGCCACTGGCGGACCTGCTCGACGACGCCGCGCCGGAAGTTGTCCATGGGCGAGGTCGAGTACGCGACGTCGACGGCGCCGGGCGGCAGGTGAGCGTTGCCGAGGGGGATGCGGACGGTGAACGTGCTGCCGTGCGCTGGCCCGGCGTCGGCCTCGGTGGCGCTCTGCACGTCGAGCTGGCCGCGGTGAATGTCGATGAACTTGTTGATGAACATGAGCGTGATGCCGGTCCCGGGCGCGTACTTTGCGGCGCCGGCGCCCGTGCTGCTGCAAAAGTTCTCGCTCATCTCCTCGAGGTGCGGGGCGGGGATGCCGATGCCCGTGTCGCGCACGGCGAAGACGGCCTCGGCACCCTCGTAGCGCAGCGACACGCGCACGCACCCGGCGCGCGTGTGCTTGATCGCGTTGGCGATGATCGAGAACAGGATCTTCTCCCACTTCTCCCGGATCACAAACGTCTCGCGCGGCGTCTCGTCCACGTCGATCTCGAGCGAGAGCTTGCCCTTTGCCGCCGACGTCTGGAACAGGTTTGCCACCTCGCGCGTCACCGCGCCCAGGTTCACGAGCCGGAACGCCCCCTTCAGCTGCGACGCCTCCAGGTTGCTCAGCTCGAGCAGCATCGTAACCAGCCGCGTGACGTTGCGCCTGCCGTTAGCACTGCTCCAAGCGAAGAGGGGCTTACACATTCCGCCGCGCCAGCTTGATCAGCTGCAGCCGCGGCCCGTCGACCTCGACGTCGGACGCGAGGTCGTCCAGCGGCCCGTTCACGAGGCTCAGCGGAGTGAGCAGCTCGTGCGACACGTTGTTGAACAGCAGATTCTTGGCGCGATCCAGCGCCGCGAGCTCCTCGAGCCGCCGCACGTCGTTCTGGTAGCTCGACACGTTGTGGCACGCGAGCGCGAGCTGCAATCTGAGCGAGCTCTGGAGGCGTCAGCACACAGCCCCGGTTTATACTCACAATGAACGCCTCGTAGTCCTTGTCCCACGACAGACGCGATGAGATGCCCAGCACGAGGATGCTCGGCGGGAGGCGCGCGGCGTTGCGCGACAGCGGGATCAGGATGGCGCTCTGCGGCAGCTCGTTCCACACGCGGATGCTGTAGCCCTTGATGTACGCCGAGCAGTCCTCGAGGAGGAGGGGGCGCTGCGTGCGCAGCACCTCCTGGAGGGGCCACGCGAGGGGCTGCGCCGTCTCCGAGTTCATGGTGAGCTGGGCCATGGACGCGCTGAGCGCGCTGTCCTTTGTGGCGGTCGTCGACGCCTGGCGCGAGTACGACGGCGGGGTCGCGCTCGACGCGGGCAGGTTGGAGAACGTCTCGGTGATCATGGCCTCGCTCGGGTCCGTCATGGTCGAGGGCAGGTCGAGGGAGAAGGAGGCCGCCGTCGGGTGGCCCTTGGGCACGCCGACGCCGCCGGCGTAGCGCATGCGCACAATCAGGTTCGGCGTGACCGTCTCGGAGCTCTGCTCGTCGACGAGCGCGCCGACGTAGCGCCGCTGCGGCTTGGGCGGCTCGGAAAGCTGCTCGACGTTGAACACGAGCGCGAACGGCGCGTCCTTCGGGTGCGCGCGCAGCGTGTCAAGCAGGTTGGCCGTAAAGTCTTCGCGCGTCCGCGTCGGGCCGATGCGCTCGGCGATCTCGCGCAGCAGCGCGCTCCGCCGCTCCATGATGACTTTTTTGGTCGTGTCCATCGTCCCGTGGAACACGCCCCCGAAGCCCCCATTCTCTGCCTTGAGCGGCACAAACACCTGGCACCGGTACGTCTCGCGAAGGTTGCCTTGTGCGTCGCGGAACTTGTGCACGAGGTCATCGTCCTTGGCGATCGGCGTGCCGCCGCCGACAATGTCGGCGAGGGGTCCGAGAGAGGACCACAACTCTGTTTCGTCAGCACTGGAGTCTACAGGTACACGGCACTCCACTTACCCGGCCAGAGCTGCGTGCCGCTGCGCCCGAAAGCGTACGGATGGCTCGGAATGAACTGCCGTCAGCGCAATCATTCAGGGGTGCTTACATCGGCGTAGCGCTGGTTGTAGATGACGCAGCGCTCCTTGCCCCACCAGATGCTGGCTGCGTGCGGGAAGAACATGACAAAGTTGACCATGACCTGAAGGCTCGGGGGCCAGGCGTGGCGTGGGCCGAACGGCGTGCGGCTCCAGTCGGTCATCTCGAGGAGCGCCTCGACGCTAAGCGGGATGCCGTTGGACGTAGCGTCGAGCGCCGGGCGGGACATCTGCGTGACGCTGCCGTCGCGGGAGAAGTGGAGTGCGCGCGGTGGAGACAGAGCAGGCGAGCTCAGCGGGCGCTCGGACATGAGCGGCAGCTCGCGGTCGCGCCGCCGCGAGTCGAGCGCCGCGCGCTTCATGTCGGGGATCGACGACGGGCGCGCGCCCTTCTCGGCGCGCGGCGACGGCGGCACCCGGTCCCGCGGCACGGTCGTGAGCACGGCGAAGTTGTAGCTGTCCACAATCTGCCGGTGGCCACGGTGCACGATGTAGATCGGCGTCAGCGTCTTGGTCAGCTCAAACTGCTGCGCGCCCCCCGGGAACGCAAAGTCCAGCACGAGGCTCGAGCTCTCCAGCCCGCCGTGCCCCCGTAGTGTCTGGGCTTGCGCCGCGTACCCGTTCTCGACCGGCCGCTCCTTCTGCCCGGCCTGGCCTGAACTGGAACTCGTCCCCGCATCACCCGCAAACGACGCCTCCCGCGTGAACCGCCGCGGCGCCGTCAGCCAGTTGCGCAGCCGCCGCCCGCCCTCGACCGACAGGAACTGCAGCGGCTGCCCGTCGCCCGACAGCTCCTTCCAGCTCCGGTTCGTCCACACGGGGATCGCGTGCTTTGCGAGCGGCGCGCACGCTGTCGGCAGGTGCGTCGGGGGCACGCCGTTCAGCTCTGGCGTCCCGCTGCAGATGATCGCGAGAGCCGGATACGGATAAGACTGGCGTCAGCTTGCACAGAGCGCACAACGCACCTGGAGAAACTCGCGCGGGATCGTCGACATGTCGACATGCGACTCGGACACGAGCCGCGAGCTGAGGATCGACAGCTCGTCCTCGGCGTCGTCGTCGTCGTCGTGCCGCCGCCGCGCGCGCTGGTGCCGCTGGTGCGGCGTCGGCTGCGGCCGCCGGTGCGTGCTCGGTTCGCCGGCGCTCTCAAAGGGCATGGTGCCGGAGGTGCGGTCAGGTTGGGTGGCGGCGGCCTCGGCGGGGTGGTGCTGAAAACAGGAAACAGGACAAAGTCAAGTGCGGGGGGAGATACGCGAAGGTCAGAGGCGTCGTTTCGAATCAAGGCAGGGCTGCGGCGTCGGGGGCCTGGGGGACCGCGTATCGCGGCGTCTGCGGCGTGGGAGTGGAGCAGCGATAGCGATAACGCAGACAGTGCGGTGCGAGGGCTGCGGCGAGAAGGTGAGAGCCGTCGGAGTGCCCTCGGCGGCTGTGGTGAACGTGTTGACAGCCTAGGCTAAGGCCTGAGAGAGCAGGCAGGTGGAGGCAGCGAGACGAGGGTGGACCGAGCGGAGCAGAGGCGAATCAAGACAGAGAGAGGTATCGCTGGAGATGGAGATGGAGATGGGATGGACAGAGACGTGTCGGAGAGGAGACGGCGATCGGTGGACAGAGCCGTGTGCGGTGGGGTGTGGTGATCGTTGTGATCCGCGGTGATCAGTGAGTGATCAGTTCGGCAGCGGTGCGCAGTGGGCCTGGGGCCGAGGGAAGAGTCTGGGTATCACAGGATCGCAGCCTGGACAGCGAGGCGCTCGCTCTCTCGGCGGGGCCAGGGCATGGAGGGAGGTGACAATCGGCAGTGGCTTTGTCTTTGGCTCTGTCATTGGGTTCGGACGGTTCACACCACCGGCTGCGCGGATTTGGTCGTGCATGATTTGCGGCAGTCTGGCCGCCCCGCCTTAGCTCCTGCGAGGCCCTCGGCTGCTCCCCAGGCCCCAGGGCTCCCTCTCCAGGGACCCTCCGTCATGACCAAGGGTCCCAGCGCGGCCGCAGACGCATCGGGCCGAACCACCGCGCGCACCACGCACTGCGCCAGAGCGACCCCAAACGACCTCCCCAGCCGCTCGCCGTAAGCCCGAAAGTCAGGGTCCCTCCGTGCCTGCCCAATGTCCCAACCACTGCAAAGCCTCAGCGCTCACCCCGACACCCGACCCCGACCCCGCGACCCCGTGCCGTTCCTCGCGCGAGGAAGGCGGCCGGCCTCACACCGTTCGCTGCTTCCAGCGTCGAGCAGCCACTGGCCGCCGCGATCAGAGTGGGGGAGCCGGGGGAGGGAGATCCATTCCAAACACTGTGGCGGCAGCCTCAAACACCCCGCCGGCAGAACCTCGGGCCTCTGCCCGGCTCTGGCTGCAAAGATGCCAACGATCCAACGAGATGCGGTTCAACCCTGCAATGCCGAACACAATGGCAACGGGGTTAACGGCGATGGCCAGCAGCACTCAGGCGTCAGGACGGGACTGCAGCATGTGACGGCGGCAGTGTCAGACAGCATTTGGGCTTAAGCGAGGTCGCGAGGTGAATGTCAGCAAGGCGCAAGGCAAGGGGTCTGGCCAAGCTGGGCTGGGGAGTACGGGGATGCGGAAGCGCTTCGCGACGCAATGGCTCAGGAGCGATTAAGCGATTACACGCAGAAAGGAAGACAGGGTGCACCCTGCTCACCCCGCAGCCCCTGATCTCCTGATTTGATTAGCTTCGCCAGTGCTTCTGGCTACGGACATTGTTCGCTTGCTACCTGCTTCTGCCGCGGGGGTCATGTGGGGTGCAGTGCCGTGATGCCGTCTGCGTGCGAGTACGAGAACGCGAGCTTGATACGCGAGCGCAACGGAGACCCCCAAGTCACGGATGTCGCGAGCTGCGAGTCGAACAAGGTTGCATGCTCGCGGAGATGTCTGACATTCCCACAGCCTGACATGTCGCGATCAGCTCGCCCTGGGTCAACTTTTCGCCGAACGCTGATCCAGCTCCAGCCCAGCGCTCCAGCTCGAGCGTCATGTCACTCTGCCAAACCCAAACCCCGTCCCCGCCAGCCTTGACGTCATGCTCATCTCCCTCGCCCGATCGACCACACTAGTCTCGACCATTTCGCCGTCGTGCCCTCGTCCATGCCTCCGACATCGCGTCGACGGGCCAGAGCCTGCAGGGCCGTCGTCGCACTCCGCTGCACACCAGACCGAAGGCGCCCCGTGCACCGAGCTCGGCGTCATCAATGCATTCGCTGCACCATGCATCGACGCCGAGAGCGATGACCGAGCTCGAGTCACGTGAGAGTGAGGATCGTCCTGCTTCGGGCGTCGGGGTCGGGTGTTGCGCGTGTCGCGCGACTAAGGGCGCAGGAGGGAGGCGCAGGGCGGGACACTGACACTCCGAGGATCCGAGGCCGAGCAGCGATCGGCCAACCTCCACCCGTCGCGTCAACCACGCTCACCCTGCTGGCCCAGACGCTCGCCCTGCCTTCTTTAACGCAATCCGTCCTAGCCTCTACACGACATCCGACATCCGGCGCGCTCACATCCTCCGACCCGCCGCTCAAGCTCGGCCCGCATCCATTGGCCACAGCTGTCGCCACGTTCAGCATGGGCGGCGTGCACTTCCACGCGTTCCTGCCCCCGCGCGTGCTCCTGCCCCTGAGCGACCCGCGGGCATACCAGCTCGACCACGGGCTGCACACCATTGCGCTGCCTGACGAGAGCCATGCCGAGCCGGCACCGGCTCAACCAAGCACACCCGCATCCACGCACGCACGCAATGCTGGCGTGATAACGCGGCCAGCGCGGCCCCGCGATAACCACGGCGCCGATGCGCCTGGCATGCATGATGCTGCTGCAGTCGACAGCCAGAGCCAGCGCAGCGGGTCGCTGCGGCGCTCGTCGCGCCTGCGTGCCTCCGTGCACGCGTCCGGTGAGTGGCCAGCAGATGGCAGACCCAGGTCGGGCAGAAATACAAATTCCGCTACGACTCCTGGGCGGTGCCTGGCTGCTAGTGCTGACGCCAGGCCGCGATGTCGGGAGCCTCGACACCCCGCCCAGCCAGCACAACAGCTACAGCCGCCTCTCGCCGTCGCTGGATTCGCAGCCGTCGCTGTCGCAGTCGCGCTGGGACGCGTCCGTCGCCAACCTGCCGCGGTGGACGCTGCCGCCGCCGGCGCGGCTGAGCGCGCTGCCGGACCTGCTCGCGCGCCCGGCGCCGACCAGGGGGCCGCGGGCGCGCGTGTCGCTCCTGTGCTGCGTCATCACCGTGACGCCGCCGGTCGCGCGGCAGCGGCGCGCGGCGCGGCGCACCGGCGAGCTCTGGGTCGCGTCCTGGAAGGTGCTCGCGCCGACCGAGGGCGACCCGGCCGCATGCGCCGTGACGCTGTTCGAGGCGTGCGCGCGTGACTGGGGCGGCGCCGTGCGCCGCGGCGACGTCGTGCTGCTGCAGGGTGAGCCGGGCACATGGCGTAGAGATGCTGACCGCAGACGCCGAGTTCCAGCCCGCCACGCCCACGGCAGAGGCGCAGCTCGTGCTCTCCCCGCGGGCCTCGGGACCACCGCAGCCCACAGTCCTGTTCCGCACGCTGCCAAGGCGCGAGGCCGTCGCGGACGACTACGTCTACCGACCTGGCGCGCGCGGCGCCGCGCCGCAGCAAGAGATCACGCCCGAGGACAGGGCACTCCGCCCCGACCTCGGCGTGCTGGCGCAGAGCGACGTCGGCGTGCGGCGCGTCGCCGAGATGGCGCAGTGGTGCGCCGAGTGGGTCGGGGGCGAGGGGCCGTAGATGTTCCGTGTGTCTGCTTTGTTGTATGCATGTTTTCTCTGTGTGTGGACTGGAGGGGTGACTAACCACCGCAGCCACGGCTAGTGTCTTCCTCGTCGCCACCCACGCCACGCACTAGCTGCGTCCTACGAATGCGCTGGCCTCTTGCCTCTGCACTCATCTCTACTCCAAGCTCCCCTCGCTCCTGCACCCTCAACTCCTCCAAGTATCTTTCACTCCTTCAAAACTGCTCAAAACTACTGCCCCCTCTTGCACCAGCAGAGCTCTTCCCCCCGCTCACACCAACTACTGTCCTTCCTTCTCAACCATGCCGCCCCAGCGCCGCGCCCGCCGCGCCCGCTCGTGCCCCCTCCGCCGCGCCGTCGACGGCAGAGCCGAGACGTGCGCCTGCTCCCGCCGCTGCCGCTGGTTCAAGGGCGGCTTCCCCGGTCCCCAGGAGCACGCCTACAAGGTGAGTAACCCTTGCGTTCCGCCTGACCCCAGTGCGAGGTGTTCTACGCCACCGCCGGCAACTTTATCACGGACCCCCTCCGCCTCCTGAACCTGCGCATGGTCGTCGCCCAGGTCCTTGGCTACACCGGCGAGCCGCACCCCTTGTGAGTATCTCTGTTAGTGTCGCTCACGCCAGCGGCGCCTGCGGCAGGCTGTGGACTCTCGCCGCGCTGCAGTACCGCCTGCGCGACGGGCCGATGGCCAACTCTTTTGTAAGCAAACCGGAGATGCACCACTCACGCCAGGCGCTCATGCTCATCCCCCGCCCCGTGCCCGGCACGCTGCTGCCGACGGTGCAGACCATTGGCCGCAGCGACAAGACGTTCACGCCGCGCACACACTTCCTCGACCGCAACCCGTTCAGCTCACTCGGCGTGAACCGGCGCGAGTTCGAGGCGCGCGCGGGCTTGAGCCACGTCCAGGTCGCAATCTGGAGCACGCACGCGTCGTGGCTCGCGCGCGTCGCCGTCGGCCTCAGCGTCGACTGGGACCTGTGGGAGTTTGGCCACGTCGCGCCGCCGCCGAACGAGCTGCTCGGCGGCCCGCTGCTGCCCCCGGCGTCTGACGGCGACCACGAGTCGCTGCCACCGGCGCGGCCGCAGGCGCCGACGCCGTCCCGCGGTGCGCCCGTCCCAGAACCCAGCACATCGTACAACTGGTTCGCGGACGAGAAACGCAACTGCCGGCTGCTCGAATCGCCAGTCTCGGCGTACTCGGCGCTGTCGTCGGAAGGGTCGAACGAGTACCTGCAGGACCTCGTGATGACGCCGCCGCAGCCGAAGCGGCGCGAACCCGTCAGCCTCGCGGACATCCGCGCGTTCGGGTCATGGCAGCTGGACGGCGTCGTCTCGTTCGGCTCGGACCTGAACTCGCCGACGCGGCTGCGTGCCAAGCTGCACCGGCGCTCTGAGCAGGTGCTCGGGCGGCCGGTCGAGGAGCCGTCGCCGTCGCCGCCGCGGCGCGGCAAGCGCGCGACGTGCAGCGGGCTCGGGCTAGGCGTCGCGGAAAAGGTGTCGTTCCGGACGGCGCGCAGCAGCATCGTGCACCTAGGCGCGGCCAAGACATGCAGCACAGACTCGTGGAGCGAGTCGGCGTCGTCGTCGCCGCTGCCGGACACGCCGACGCGGTCTGGCGGCGTCGCGCGGCCGCTCATCCGCGCACCCAGGCGTGCTCCCGAGTACCTCGTCGACTAGTGCCTGCTGTGAATAGATACTGTAACATTAGAGAAGCTCTGTTTGGTATGTACTGTGTTCTGCATGCTCAGCTAGAGGCGGGAGACGAGGTCGACGGCGTGGGGCCCGAGGGCCCACTGGCGGATGAGCTTGCCCGCGATGGCGGTCTCGGGTGGGATCTTTGTGAGCCTTGCCGCGAGGTCGCCGTGGACGGCGCAGCCCTCGTCCTCGCCGGCGGTCAGGGCGCGATCGATGGCGCTGTAGTCCTTGACGGAGAAGTGTGTGGCGCCCTCCTTCTCGAAGAGCTTTGCGACGACGGAGCGGGGGAACCACTGGGCGTCCTCGAGCTCGTTGTCGAGGTCGAGCCTGATCTCATCCGACTCGGCGCGCGCGTAGCACCCGACCATGATGTTGGCCGGGAACGGCCACGGCTGGGAGCTGGAGTACCTGACTGGGCCGATTCTGACGCCGGCCTCCTCGAGGACCTCGCGGCGTACGGCGTCCTCGAAGCTCTCGCCGGGCTCGATGAAGCCGGCGAGGCACGAGTAGAAGCCCTTGGGCCACGCGCGCTGCCGGCCGAGGAGCATGCGGTCGCCGCTGGGGTCGAGCACGCCCATGATGGTCACGGGGTCGGTGCGGGGGTACGCAAAGTTGTGCAGCCCCGTGTTGGAGAAGCACTTGCTGGAATCTTCGAGGGCAGAAGAGCACGCACGCTTCCACCCGCCCCACAGGCTGTACGTCTTGCGCCCGCACGCCGCGCAGTGCCGGTTGCGCCCGTTCCAGTCTGTGAGCGCGCGCGCGGTCGCGAACACGCCCGCGTCGAACGCGGGCACGGCGCTGCCCGTCGCGCGCGGGTCGCCCCAGGACCCCTCGACGTGGCCCTCTGGCGTCTTGTCCGTCTTGGCGAAGTCGCGCTCACTAGCGTCGATGGCGAAGTACGCCGTGCCCCTGGGCCGCTCGAGCTCGCCCTTGTTCTGCTCCTCGAAGCCGCGCTCGTCGAGCCCGAGGAACACGACCGCCGGCGCGCCGACAGGCCGCGCAGCCTGCCGCGCCTTGCTGTCCTTGGCGTCCTTGGGCGGGTCCTCGAACCCGTCCCCGACGAGGGACCGGACCTGCTCCAGGGACAGGTAGAAGAGCTCGTTGTAGCGCTGCGGAGGACACAGCACGCGCCCCAGGTCGAACACGAGGAAGCGCGCGCCGCCCAGGTACCCGTTCAGCAGCGCGGCCGTCTGCCGCTGGAACGAGAGGCGGTTCAGCGGCGGCTGGCCCGCGTAGAAGCTGCGGTCAGCGCGCTCTCCACGCTCTGCGGTGCTCTGCGGGGACTCGGCAGCCACGGCGGGGTCCTCCGCGGTGAGTCACCACTCACTTGACAATGTTGTCCGTCATCTCGGGGGGGAGGAAGCCGTCGGCGCGTCGCGCTGGGTTTCCGGGGGGTGGAGTCGTGGACAGAGTCCTGCCAGATATGGGGCGAGGGAACAGAACTATACGCCGGGAGAGGAGGCTAGCGAGTGGGCGGGCGGAGCGCATGGACTGGGCGATGGCAGCGTTGGAGCCGCACCCGGTGAGTAAGCACCCGGCCCGGCCCCAGCGTCGGTGATCGCCGTGGTCTGGGCGATCGGGCCGAATTGCGATGATTAGGGTCGAGTTGTAAGAGGACATTAGCGTGCAGTTTGTAATTCCGCTCCTAATGGTGCCTTGCAGGCCATGACGCGCGACGCGTCCAGCAACAACATTTCGGACCTCTGCGTCTCCAACTTCGACTCGCGCGTATTCCACCTTGCCGTTTCTTCGCCACACCTCCTCTGTCCAAGAATCAGACCACAGCCGCTCGCCAGACTCGATACCCCACCAGCACAATCACGAAGCAGGAGGATGGACTGGGAAACGTCCTCCTCGGGCCCGTCACGAAGCCGCGGGAGCACCTCCGGCCCGAGCTTCCTCGACCGCCTCAGCGCCGTGGGCGGCACGCCGGCGCCGGGCAGCCACGGCCCGCCGACGAGCGACTTTGACGCGTTCTCGACGTACGCGGGGACAGAGGCTGGGGATATTGACCGCGGACCAGAGGGTAAGTCGCGTCGCTCCGCGGACGGCCCCCGAGCCAGATCTACACTGGCTGGGGAGCCCGGAGCTGCTCTGCACGCTCCTTGTTTCGCTTCGTCACACTGACTCCAGTCTTCTCGCAGCAACAGCTCTCCCAGCCCGAGGCAGAGGACGACCTGCGCCTCCTCGAGCGCGCGTGGGTCAAGGAGCGCGGCGTCGCCGCCGTCCTGCAGTGGGAGGGCGAGCTCGTCGACAGCGTGCTGGACAAGGTGGAGCAGCAGGTGGGTTAACCGCCGCACGTCGTGCGCGTTGCAGGATTCTGCAGCCCCGACAGGAGACTCGTCGCTAACCTTCAGGCCAAGATGCTGTCTCTGCTGCGCGCAGACCCCGCCACGTCCGAGGAGGAGCACTTCCGGCTCGTGCTCGTGCAGACCGAGATGGAGCGGGCAAAGTACGTCGTGCGGTCGTACGTCCGCGTCAGGTTGCACAAGGTGAGTACTTCTGACAAAGAGGCAGCTGGTAGCTGCGTTCCGCCTCGCGCCGCTGACACCCAGGTGGAAAAGTACGCCAAGCACCTCCTCGCGACGTCCCCGCACCTCCTCTCCGGCGCCGAGCGGCAGCACGCGGAGCGCTACGCGGCGCTGCTGGACCAGCACTTCAAGTCGTCCGTGCTCGACTCGCTCCCGCAGTGGCTGCACGGCACCGAGGACCAGGGCAACGACGGCACGTCCATGGTCCCGCGGCCGGACGCCAAGGCGCTCGTGCTTGTGTTCTGCAACAAGGACTGCGGCGAGATCGCGCTCGAGAACGGCGGCAGTGCGGTGCTGGCCAAGGGCACCAGCCACATCGTGCAGTGGGGAGAGGTCGAGCGGTGGGTCGGGCTGGGGTGGGCCGAGGTACTCTAGCCGGGGCGAGGAGGCCGAGTGTAGGTGGCGTGAGAGCATTGGGTACTTGAGAGGAGAGCGCATACGAGAAGTGCAGCTAGACATGTATCATATTGCATCATACAAGGTCTTGCGGGCGCTCGGAAAGCCGGTGTAGTGCGGTGGATGACCGCGACCACGAGTCGTGCCACTGACTCTTAACGTCGATAACGTCAATGCCGGACCCGGCCATCCTCTGCGATCGGACACCCACATGCCCAATGACAACGTTTCCAGGCTGGCCCTCGCCTTAGCTAAAGTCGTGGTCTCCCACGGGCTCCGGGGCGTTGGCCGTGGTCTCTCACGTGCCCACGAGCGCCCATTGGCGGCGAGGTCTACGTGACCGATAACGACGATTCTGAGCTCGGCCCTCGCCATGGCTAGAATCGAGGTTTCCCACGAGCATCCCGCCAGGCTCCTTGAAGGCGGGGACGCCAACGTTACCGTTAACGACTGCCCGAGCTCGGCCCTCGTTCCGGCTACAATCGAGGTCTCCCACGGCCTGCCGTGAGTCAACACGACCGACTCCATCTTTCAACGATGGCCATGAACCAGTCCATGATCGAGGTCTCTCACGCGACCCCGCGAGCACTCCAGCTGCCAGCTGGGGGCCAGGACGTTAACGGCCGGTTCCATCTTTCGAGGTTGGCCATGCCTTTGCCCATTATCAAGGTCTCCCACGAGCGCGACGGAGGCGGCAACGTCGACGTGACCAACAACGACCATTTCGAACTTGGCCCTTGGCCTAGCTAGAATCGAAGTCTCCCACGGGCTCCCCCGAGCCAAGTTGGCGGGTTCCGACTTCGAGGTTTACCGTGACCGTGCTGATGCTCGAAGTCTCCCAGGAGCACGCGAGCTGCCAAACGCGCACCCAGCTGCGCAGCTGCCAGCTTGGTCAGTACCTCAACGTTAACAACGTTCGGGCTCGGCCCCTGCCTTTGTTAGAATCAAAGTCTCCCACGGGCACCGCGGGGCGCACTGAGCCGATGTGACCGATCGGCGCGGACCAGCGGTCTGGGCGCGTCCGAGGTCTCCCACGAGCCCTCGAGCCCTCGAGCTCTTGGAGGCAAGAACGTTAACGTGCCCGATAACAGCGTTTTCGAACCCAGTCCTCGTCTCAGTTAGAATCGAAGTCTCCCACGGGCTCCGGGTAGCCAGCATGACCGGTTCCATCTCTCGAGGTTGGCCATCGAGGTCGGCCGTCGCCTGTCCCTTCGTCGCGGTCTCCCACGAGCACCCCGGTGGCCGGCCAGCTGGTGGCCAGGTCGTCAACGTTATCGGAACGTCAACGTTACCAACGTTCGGGCTCGGCCCTCGCCTTGACCAGAATCAAGGTCTCCCACGGGCATCGCGGGGGCGCACGAGGAGTCGACTGATCAGCGCTGACCAGCGGTATGGGCGCAAGCCAGGTCTCCCACGAGTACCTAGGGGGCAAGGGATGAGTTGACGTGCCCAATAACGACGTTTTCGGGCCTGGCTCTCGTCCTGGCTAGTTTCAAGGTCTCCCACGATGCCTCGAGGGATGAAACACTCAAATGGGCAAGACTGTCAGTCGACGTGCCCGATCAAAGGTGGCCCTCGCCTCGTCCAGTTTTGAGGTCTCCCACGCCCTCCCCACGTCGCCACTTCGTCGATGAACAGCATCAGTCGGCGACGCCCTCTGCTAGTTTCGGGGTCTCCCACGGTCCCGGCGTCAGTATCCCATGTCAGTGACGGTCCGCCTCAGCATCCTATGAGCAGCAATGCATCACGCGAGGTGCACCCTGCCTCCGCCGCCGGCGCGGCGGTCGATCTTCCACGCGCGCCGCCCGACGCCGGCGTAGATCGTGCGCTGCGCCGCGTCTTCGCTCCAGCCGCGGACGCGCGCCGTCGTCGCCAGTTCGGCCTTGAGGACGGGCATCGGCACGCCGCCCGCCGCCACGCCGCGCAGCAGCGACAGCGCCGCCGACGCCATCAGCACCGCCTCCTGCGTCACCGCGCCTGCTGTCGGCGGGGACGGGACGTCGGCGTTGAGCACTGCCTGCAGGTGCGATCTGGGGTCAGCTCGAGCAGAATGGGGCAAAACTCACACTGTCGCGGCGACGTCGCGCCCACACGGGGTCAGCATGCGCATCACGTCGGCCAGCTTGTCGTGCACCGTCGTCTGAGGTCAGCTCCGTCTGAATCCCATAGCTTACCACTCCGGCAACGACGGCGGGGTCGTTCGCGTCGATGTCCTGTGTAGGGCCCGCCGCTGCAGGCGTTTGTGGCGGAGGCGTCGGCGGCGCGGGTGTCGGGGCAGCAGCCGGTGTTGGCGGCGCGTGAGGAGTGGACGGCACGTTCGCTGAGGCGCGCAGTGACGGCGGCTGCAGCGTCGAGGCCGCCAGGCTCGGCTCCGGCTCCCTCGTTGTAGAGTCTCCCAAGCCCGTGCTCGCCCCTGGTCGCCCAGAGGTACTCGCCCCGAGGCCCGTCGTGCTCGCGTCCAGTGGATCCTTCTTGCCGACGCTCGCGTCCAGCGGCGCCTGCTGCGTGCTCCGCCTCCCCGCTCCGGGGCCAAAGATACTCCTCCCCACCGGCTCGTCCCGCCGTATGCTCTCCCTCAGTGCAGGCGGCGGGACCTGCGGCGTCTTTGCCCGCGGCGTGCCAAAGAGGTGCAGCGGCTCGAACCGCCCCCTCGGCGTCTGCGACGGCCGCCGCGGCGTCGTGCCCGGGAACTGGAGGGCGCGGCTTGGCGTCGCGGCCGTCTTCAGGGGTGTCTTGCCCTTTGGCGTCTTCGGTGTTGTCGGGCTGCGCGGGCTCTGCGGGCTGCGTGTCGCCATCGGGCTCCTGGGACTTTTCGGGCTCGCGGGCGACGCCGGGGCCGCCCGGCGCAGCGGGGCAATACTCCGCTCGAGCTCGCGCAGCGCCGCCTCCTCGGCCTTGATGGCGTCGTCTACGCTGAGCTCCACCCGCTCCGGCTCTGGCTCCGGCTCGACGGCAGGCCGAGATGAGAACGCCTCGATCTCCTCCTGTAGCGCGGCGAGCTCGCGTCGCTGCTCTGCGTGCTGCTGCGCGAGCGCACGCACGTGCGCCTGGTACTTGGCCATGTGGTAGCTGTCGGCAATCGCAGCGAGGAGCTCGTCGGCCGCACGCAGCGTAGCATCCAGCTCGCCCGGCTGGCCGCGCCGCGCGCGCAGCGACTTGAGCGGCGTCAGCACAGCCTCCGTCTTGAGCTGCACGCCGGGACGCTTGTCGACGCCAATCTCGGCCTGGTTCGGCGGCGGGTTCGGCGCAGACAGGATCTTAAACGGCCGCTTCTCCTTTGGCGCCGCGTCGCGGATCAGGCTCAGCACATTCGAGCCGGGCTCCAGGTACAGGTACGCCGAGGTGAAGGGGCCGGCCTGGGCCGTGTTCTGGCTTGCATGGTACGCCAGCTGGTCCGACTCGTGCGCTAGCCGGTCGAGCGCTTCGGAGAGCGACATGGTGCCGAGATGTGTGGGTGTGGTCGATGAGTCTAGGTGTCGAAACGTGATCGTGCTGACGGCTGGTGGAGGCATTTGTTTACGAGTTGCAGCGATCCGCGCGGAGACACACGCGTTTGCTCCCGCACCAGGCACACCTCCACCTCCACCTCCACCAGACAGGGCGTCCACACGACCGAGACGCCTCCCACGCTCACACGCCACGATCAATGCGATTGCTCCTGCATAGGCAGCTCGAGATGGACCCCAGCGACTCGTCGTGCTAGACATGATGCATCTTCTCACAGTCGTTTACGTCAAAGCTACGTTTACTTTTATGCGGCTAGGCGGCTGGCGGCGCCTGAGCTCGGCGCGCTTACTTCTTGTCAGAGAGCGCGGCAACACCGGGGAGGGTCTTGCCCTCGAGGAGCTCGAGGGAAGCACCACCACCGGTGGAGACGTGGGAGAGCTTGTCCTCCTTCTTCTGCTGGGCAACGAGGGTGGCAGTGTCACCGCCGCCGACGATGACGGTGGCGCCGTTGTCGCAAGCCTTGATGCACGCGTTGAGGAGCGAGAGCGAGCCCTCGGCAAAGTTGGAGAACTCGAAGACGCCGGCGGGGCCGTTCCAGAGGATGGTCTTGGAGTCCTGGACAGCCTTGGCGAAGATCTTGTTGGTCTCGGGTCCGCAGTCGAGACCCATCCAGCCGTCGGGGATGCCCTCCTTGTCGGTGACGGTCTTGCGCTCGGCGTCGTTCGAGAACGACGAGCCGGCAACGTAGTCGACGGGGAGAATGAGCTCGACGTTCTTCTCCTTGGCCTTCTTGACAATGTCGCCGACGACCTTGGCTCCGTCCTCGTCGAAGAGCGAGGAGCCAATGTTGACGCCCTCGAGGGTCTTCTTGAAGGTGAAGGCCATGCCACCACAGATGATGAGCTTGTTGACCTTGTCAAGCATCGAGTCGATGAGCTGGATCTTGTCCTTGACCTTGGCACCACCGAGGATGGCAAGGAAGGGGCGGTCGGGGTGCTCAAGGACCTTGGCGAAGTAGTCAAGCTCCTTCTTCATAAGGAAGCCAGAGGCACGCTGAGGGAGCTCGACACCGACCATGGAGGAGTGGGCACGGTGGGCGGTACCGAAGCTAGTCGTCAGCACATACACAGACACGGCACACTCACGCATCGTTGACGTAGACGTCACCGAGCTTGGTGAGCTCCTTGCGGAACTCCTCGACCTTCTTGGGGTCGGCCTTGACCTTGTTGCCAGAGGCGTCGACACCCTTGCCCTCCTCCTCGGGGTGGAAGCGGAGGTTCTCGAGGAGGACGATCTCGCCGTCCTTGGCGTTGTTGACGGCGTCCTCGGCCTCCTTGCCGACGCAGTCGTGGACAAAGGTGACCTTCTTGCCGGTCAGCTCCTCGAGCTTCTTGGCGACGGGGGCAAGAGAGAACTTCTCGTTCTTCTGTCCGTCGGGGCGGCCGAGGTGGGACATGAGGACGACGGCCTTGGCGCCGTTGTCGATGGCATACTTGATGGTGGGGAGGGCGGCGGTGATACGGGCAGGGTTGGTGATCTCACCGGTCTTCTTGTCCTGGGGGACGTTGAAGTCGACACGGATGAGGACACGCTTGTCCTTGAGGTCGACGTCCTTGATGGAGAGCTTGTTGGAGAGCGACATCTTGCTAGACTTGCTGGACTTGGTGAAAGACGAACAGCACGAGGGGTTCAGGTAGAGGTAGCCGGCAGTCGCAGCGACGACGGTAGCGGCAGCAACTGCGGGGACAATCCAGCGCTGGTTCGGGTCAACGTAAGGCATTGCGGGATGTGATAGGTCGGGGGTCGGTCGCACAGATATGACGTGTTGGGGAAGGGTAAAGCTCGGCTGTGGGCTGTAGCGCGAACGAGCGAACGGCACGTGTCAGGCAGGCTGTTTTTGAGCTGACTAGAGAGTCTGGTGAGGAGAGAGGAGAGAGAAAGCAAAGAGATGCGTTGCATGCTGGCGATGCGCATGCGGGCGGGTGTGCGGGCGGGTGTGCGGGCGCGCCGGTGAGCGGCTGTGGCTGAGGCTGAGACTCCGGGAGATGCAGGCCAGTCATGCGGCGGGCGCAGCGGGCGCAGAGGTGGTCCGAGGAGTTCCGTGATCCGTGTCCGACGCCAATCTGGCAAATCTGGGGTCCTCGCGCGCGCCTGGCATGCGTCCCTTCGCGGTGCCCTTGGCTCGCGCTGCTTCTCGATCGCCCGGATTCGCTAGGCTGGCCAGTGCCGCCGGCGCCTCGCGCACGCACTTAGGCGACGGGCATTCACCAGCCAGGACCCTCCGGCTATCGCGACCACCGCTTCCGTCAGCAGCGACGGCAGGCCGATTAATTCCCCTCCCCAGTGGGGCCCGAATCCGGACATTCCGCGTCACGTGATTGTCGTGGCATAACCATTCTGCCGCTGCATTGCGTCGTTTCGTGTGTATGATCGTGAGTGTAGGCTGCACGAGTGCGCTGACCCGTCGCAGCGATAGACTGAAGAAACGGTGACCATGATTGCACGTACTGACCGCTGATGCACTGACTGCAGGTGGGGAGTAATGCCAGCGGGCGCGCGAGGGCGTACTATGTGGTATGTTGTCGTCGAGGGGGCAGATCAGCTAGATCAGAGGCATCCTGTGGAACAGGCTGGTCACTGGTCGGCCCTGTGGTCTACTGACTACTGACTGATGCGAGAGCGTGAATCACATCGCGTGCACTGCAGCCAACGCAGCTGGACGACAGAGACATTGCGTCCGCATTACTCACTGGGTGGGTGGACGGTGCAGGACCACGGACGCGGCGATCGGTGTGCTGCGCACCACTCTGCATTCGCGCCGTCGCTCCTGGTGCACTCGATCGGCGGAGCTGCCTCGCACCTGCACTCTACTGCCTCCCGCGTCTCGTGCCGCCCGTGCTGCGGACGCCTGCGCCCTCGCCCGGTGTGTCCTCTGCTGTTGTGCCAGGTGTGCGTCCTTTGGTGCGCACCGTCCGGCGCGGATCCCCTTCCCTCCTTGCCAGTCACACCAGTGTCTTCCTCGCTCCCTCGCCCTTTCCTCGCCCAACACTGACGACGCACGTCGTGTCTTCCCCATCCCCAGCGCCCTCCACGTCCTACTAATACCCCCACGCCTCCTTTCTCTTTCTCGACGTCTTCCTTTCTCATCATCGTCACTCACCGCCGTCAACCAACCCCCTTCTCCTTTCTCTAGTCCGTTAAATGACCTACACTCGCAGGTAACTTCCTCCACGGCTGGAATTATCACTCTAACCCGACCAGAGGTCCCAAGTCTCAGTTCTCCTCTGGCTACGGTCTCCGTGCCAACCAGGTGAGTACCTGCTGAGTTCCTATGAGCGACCGAGCTGCCCTTCGCGACTCAAGCTGACATGCAGGTTTACAGAGAAGAGCCTCTGCCACCCAAGGATCAACGCATCGGTCCTGAAGGCTCGCGTCACCGCATCTACCCCGCTCCAGCCGAAACCTCTGCTCCCATCAACCTCGACGAAGGCTGGCCTGAGCCCGACCCCGCTACCAAGCCTGCCCAGCCCTCTCTGATCGATCAACCCGACATGCCTCCCACTGACGACGGCGGATGGGGTGCGCCCCCGGTGAGCGCGCCGCCCCCTTCCTTCGCCCAACCTCCTCCCCAGCAGTCGCAGAACGGATGGGGCCAGGCGCCCCCTGCCCAGCCTCAGCACTCGGCGCCCCCTTCAAACCAGTACAGCCAGGCTCCTCCCTCGAACTTCAATCAGGCGCCTCCCTCAAACCAGTACAATCAGCCTCCTCCCCAGCAGTGGGGTGCGCCGCCTCAGCAGCAGCAGTTCAACCAAGGGCCTCCTCCCAACCAGTGGGGCGCTCCTCAGCAGCCCAGCCAGGGTGCTCCTCAGGCCGCTCCGCCCGTTCAGTCGCCGCAGCCTCCCCAGCAGCAGGCCCCTCAGCAGCAGGCCCCTCAGCGCGACGCCCCTCCTCACATGGCCTCCGGTGGGGGTGGCTGGGGTGCCCCTGCTCAGCAGGCTCCCGCTCAGTCCGGCGGCGGCGGCTGGGACGCTCCTCCTGCTCAGTCCGGCTCCGGTGGTCCCGCCCCGACCTCGACTACGCCTCACAAGGGCGCGTATGCTGGCTGGTCCGGGGTCCAGTATGATAATCCGAACATCGTTGAGGAGAACAACAAGAAGCTGGAGGAGCTGTTCGCGCAGGCCGGCCGCAGCCTGGAGCCCTTCGGTATCGACAGGCCCCGTGCAGGTGCAGGCGGCTTCGGCGATCGCCAGCAGGACTCTGGCTGGGGCAACCGTGGCGGCGACGGTGGCGGTGGCTTTGGCAGCGGCCCCGGCTTCGGCGGCGGCGGTCGCGGCTGCTTCAGCTGCGGCGAGGAGGGCCACCAGTCGCGCGACTGTCCCAACAAGCAGGGCGGCGGATTCGGCGGCGGCGGCCGTGGCTGCTTCAGCTGCGGCGAGGAGGGCCACCAGTCGCGCGACTGTCCCAGCAAGCAGGGCGGCTTTGGCGGCGGCGGCGGCTCTGGCGGCTGCTTCAACTGCGGCCAGGAGGGCCACATCTCGCGCGAATGCCCCGACAAGCAGGGTGGCTTTGGCGGCGGCGGCGGCAACTGCTACAACTGTGGTGAGCCCGGACACATGTCGCGCGACTGCGAGAACCCCAGGAAGGAGGGCATCGACCGCCCCTTCGGAGGCACCTGTCACGAGTGCGGCGAGAGGGGCCACATGTCCCGCTCCTGCCCCTCCAAGACTGGCGGCGACGGCTTCGGCGGCAGCGGCGGCGGATTCGGTGGCGGTGGCTTCAGCACTGGCGGCGGCGGTAGTGGTTGGGGCAACTCGAACTCTGGCGGCGGCGGCGGTGACGGCTGGGGTTCTGCTCCTGCTGCCTCGACCTCTGGCGGCGGTGACGGCTGGGGCTCTGCCCCCGCTCCTTCCAACTCTGGCGGTGGCGGCGGCTGGGGCTCTGCCCCCTCTGGCGGCGCTCCCAGCGGTGGTGGTGCTGGCCCCCGCGTCAACCCCGACCGCCTCAAGATGATCGAGCGCGAGTCTGGCTCGGCGGCGGCGCACAGCGGCGGCTTCCAGAGCGGTTCGGGCTGGAACAACCCTCCCGCGCCCGTGCCCCCTGCCCAGGACGCTGCGATGAGCGGCTGGTGAGCCCAAGGCTTGCTCAAGGTCTGGCGATCTCGCGTCGCATCAACAAGATTTCGTAAAAAGTTCTTTTCAATTCGTAGTTAGTCAGTCCATGCCAAGCTGTGCATAGTCCCGGTAGCATACAATACATGTGTCACTGACGTTACAATCGTTCGAGGCCTGCTCGTCGTCTGCTGTAGGGTCCTCTCCCGCACGGTCGCTCCCCGATTATCTATGCAGCTAGGAGCTGACCCAGCCGCACTCCTCGCCCCAGGCGCGCACGTCCGCCGCGCTCTCGAACATGCCCATCGCCGGGTCGAGCGCGGCGCCGACATCGCAGAGCATGCCCCACGCCGCCTCCTGCCGCTGCCGCGCGGCCTCTTTGGGGGCGCTGACCGCCTTGCGGGCGTATGGCTTCCGCGCCGCCTTGAGCAGGTACGCACACAGATACCGGAGCCAGAGGACGTTGCTGGCGGGGACGAATGCGGTCCACGGGCCGTCTGCGTGCTCTCCATCGGTGGACGTGGCCGGTGTCGTGGTCCGCGAGGGAGACGTGGGGGTGTAGCTCGGCGAGCCGTCGTCCTCCGAGTCCGAGAGCGCATACTGCACCACCCGGGCCGTGGTGCGGCGCGACCGCCGCCGCGCGAGCGGCACGGGGCTCGGCGGCGCCGGGGAAGCAGGGGGGCGAGACTCAATCACGTCCCGCATCGCACGGTACACGTCCCACTGCGCGCCGACGCCGTCGTACACCTCCGCCGGGAGCGGCGTCCATCGCACGCCGCCGTCAAGCGTCAGGCGCGACAGGCCAAAGTCGATGATCGTGGCGGTCACGCCCGACGGCGCGAGGTAGTTCGTCGCCTTGCCCGATCGGGGCGGTGGCGAAGTGAGCTGGAGCAGGATCTGGCCCTCGTGCAGGTCGCGGTGCTGCTGTCAGTCGCATACAGGTGTAAACGTACCTCGAACTGGGTCCACTTCTCGGCCCGCGCAAGCGCGTCGCACACCTGCCAGAACACGGCCGCCATGGTCGTCCACGAGTGGCTGTCAAAGTGCGCCGACTCGAGGTCGGCCCCGCCGTCGTCAAGCACGACGAGCGCGAACTGCTGCCCCTCGCCGAAGACAGGACGAGGGGACTCTGTCCCACGCTCCGCCTCCCAGGCATCCCACTCTGCCAGAAGCGGGGCAGGATAGGAACCGGTCACGACAAAGGCACTGATATTAGCTTACGTTCACGAACATCGGAGCTTGCAAGCGCTTGCTTCGCTGACTCACCCCCTGAAGCCGACAAAGCCGCCGCCGGGCACCCGCGCCATGCGCCTGGTCACTTCAATCTCGCGCGCGACATCCTCAGCGCCGGAGCAGTCCGGCACGTCCTCCTCGCCCTCAGGCTCGCTGCCACCCAGGAGCGGGATCACCTTCACGACCGCGTCGCCGACGCGGAACACCTCTGAGTACGACGCCTCGCCCTGCTTCTTAAGCTCTGACCCGGAGACCAACTTTGAGAACGCGGGGTGCGTGAAGATGTCACTAAAGGGGACGAGGGACGAGAGCGTGCACTGCGCCAGGAGCCGGGTGAGGCTGTCGTCGGCTGGCTCGGGTTCTGGTTGAGGTGCAGGATCGACCGGCTTCACCTCCTTAGCCTTTACTTTCGGGGTCTTGCGCGGTTTCCGCGGTGCACGGCCGCGCTTCACAGGCTCCTCGTCGTCGCTGAGTGTCAGGTCGACGACCTGCTGCGCCACGTCATCCACCGTCCTGGATGGCCTCTGCGGTCCAGCCTTGGACCTGGTTCCAGCTTCGTCGTCAGCCGCTTCCTTCGCCTTTGGCTCAGGTTGCAGCTCCGGGACCGGCGACCTCGTCTCGATCGTCACCTCCACCCTGTCCATGGCTCGCAGCGCATGAATCCTCCTCGGCGCCGGCTTGCGGACAACATGCGCACGCTCCGGGCTCGTGCGGTAGACGGCCCGCCGAGTCTGCGCAGCATGTTGCTTCAGCGGTTCCTTCTTGAGGCCCTTCGGTGACGACTTGGGCTTTAGGGGCGTGTTATTGTTGCGGGGCTTCAGCGGTGTCTCGTTGGTGGCCTTGGGCCGGAGCGGGGTCGTCGGTGCCTCGCGGCGACGGGGCGTCCCGGGCGGTGTCTCTTTGTCCTTTGACGGGCTAAAGTCCGAGTGGATGTTGATGATGCGCTGATGTCAGCTATGCATGGCAGGTGAACTCACCGTCTTCTTCTTGCCGTAGGTCACGACCTGGGGTCAGCACTCAGGGTGGAGGTTTGTTTACCTTTTTCGTCTGGGAAAGAAATCAGCCGCGTTCACACATCGCCAGCAACAGCCTTGTCGCCGTCGTCGAGCACTCACCTTTGCGCCAAAGGCAGACATGGTCGCATGCAGTGGATTAGGGATGTCGCGGTAGGATAGCTAGGATAGTGGATGGATGCACGAGACAGGACGTCATGATCGCAGGTGATGGCGGGCGCATTTGCTCCCGCCCGCCATGGACGCCAGAGGGAATAAACAATGCGGCGACGTCTGGCCTTTGCACTCTACTCTACCTTGTCATCCATAATCTAGCACCATGGCTGCGTCCCCAACGTCGTTCCCGACGTTCCAGGACTACACGTTCGACCTCGCGAGCAGGCTGCAGGCCGCCGCTACCCAGAGCCTCAAGGAGTTTGAGGCCAGCATCACCCGCGACGGCTTCGACTGGCTCGATGGGTACCTCGACAACCTCGAGGCGCAGGACCGCCGCCCCATCGCCGAGCTCATCAAGACCCCTTCGCGTACCCACACCGTCAAGAAGACCCGCCAGGTCGCCGCTGCCGCCGAGACGGCCGCCCGCGACAGGGCAGAGCAGATCCGCCAGTTCAACGCCCGCATCGCTCTCTCCCCGCTCATGAAGTCCCCAGAGGTAAGCTGAGGATTATGAATTGTAACTAACATCAGAACCGCCAGCCGTTCTCGCCCCTCAATGCCCAGCAACTCCTCGACTCTCCCTCTGCCTCGCCCCTCAAGGGCAAGGCCAAGGCTGGCCCCAAGGCGCTTAGGACCCGCATGCAAGAGGACAGCCCTGTCAAGTCCAAGCCCAAGCGCACCAGGACCAAGAAGGAGGAGCCCGCCACCAAGTCCACGCGCCGGGCTGTCCGCGGTCCCGCTCCCAAGGCCCATTCTCCGCCGCGCGAGCCGACACCGCCTCGTGAGCCCACACCGGAGCCCCCCCGTGAACCGACGCCCGAGCCCCGAGAGCCGACACCGGAGCCTGAGCCGACTCCCGAGCCCGTCGTCGAGCGCGAGCCAACGCCGGGGCCTGTAGTCGAGCGTGAGCCTACCCCCGAGCCTGCTCCAGAGCCCGAGCTCGTTCGGCGCGAGCCTACTCCGGAACCCGTTCAGCGCGAACCCACGCCCGTCCAGCGCGAGCCGACTCCCGAGCGTGACGAGTCTCCAACACCCGAACCTGTTCAGCGTGACCCCACGCCTGAGCGCCAGCCAACTCCGGAACCTCTTCGCGAGCCGACTCCCGACCTGGTTGACCTCAACTCGGAGCCGGCCGAGCCTGTGCCCGAGGTCGCCAATGACGACGTCTTCATGGAGGACGAGCCAAAGGAGACGTTGCTTTCCGAGTCGGAGGACGAGGACAAGCCTCCGATGAAGGTCCGCAGCTCGTGGCTGTCGCAGGCGCTCGGCAACCAGGTTGCTCGGCCTAGCGTCGCCCAGCGCACTAGCATGAACGACTATGGCGGCCTGCGCCAGAGCACGATGCCGCCGAAGCGTAAGAGCGAGGAGGTCGAGGAGATCAAGGAGAAGCGCCCCGATAAGGTCGCGCGTATCGACCCTGCCACTGCCTCCCCCGCACCGTACGATCGCAAGGCCGGGTCGGCTACCAGCCTCCCGACTGCAACGATCAGCACCCCCGCGCCCTCCGCCAAGGTGCAGGCCACGACCGAGCCCGAGCGCAACACGACCAAGGTCGCCAAGGCGCTCGAGGAGATGCGTGCCGCAGCCGCCGCCAAGGTCAAGGCGGCCAACGAGCAGAAGCGAATGGCGGCGGCGGCGACCCCCGCGCCGTCCACCGGCTCTGGCTTCTTCCGCGGCATCGGTGGTCTGTTTGGTTTCCAGAACGACGCCGCCCGCCAGAAGCGTGAAGAGGAAGACCGCAAGCGCGAGGAGGAGGATCGCAGGGCCAAGGCCGAAGCCGAGGCCGAGCTGCACCGCGTGCTCGACGCATTCCGCGAGGAGGAGCAGCGGGAGAAGGACGAAGAGGCCGTCCATGATAGCATCATGGCGGACGACATCCCGCCGCCGGAGCAGAACCTGATCGACATAGGAGACGACTTTGATGCCATTCCGGACGACCTCGGCAGCTCGGCCCTCGGGTCTGCCGGCATCGTCATCGACATTGACTTTGCGGGCTCGACGACGCCGCCGGGATCACCGCCGGCCAAGGAGGCGACGCCGAAGCGCAAGCCGCCCGTGCCGCGCAAGGCCGCAAACCGGCCGACGAGCACCGCGCTCGCGTCTTCCAGCAGCCAGCTGTTCAGGACGGCCGACCGCATGGCGTCCAAGGTGCAGGGCCACAAGCCTGCGGCCGCGCCCGTCAAGAGCGTGTCTCGTGCTGCCGAGGCCGCTAAGAAGGACCAGGCCGCCAAGGACCGCCGAGAGGCACTGCGTGCGCAGACGGAGCGTAAGAAGGCCGCCGACAAGGCGCGCAAGGCCGAGGAGGAGCGGGCTGCTGCCGAGGCCGAGAAGAAGCGTGCCGCCGAGGAGGCCGAGGCCCGCCGCGCGCGACTTGCTGCCGCCGAAAAGGTGCGCAAGGAGCGCGAGGCGCGCATCCAGCAGCAGCGCGAGAAAGCTGAGCGCGAGGCCGAGGCTGCCCGCAAGGCCGAAGAGGAGAAGCGCAAGGCAGAGGAGGCCGCCCGTAAGGAGGAAGCGGAAAAGCGCAAGGCGGCGCTGCAGCGCAGCCAGCTCGGCAAGAGCGCCATGAAGCGCATCGTGCCCGCGCCCAAGACGCCGGGCAAGACGCACTCGCGCCCGCCGAGCACGTTCCGCACCGCGGAGCGCGCCTCGGTGCAGCGCCTCGGTCCTCCCCAGCGCACCTCTCAGGCCGGCCCGTCGCGCGCGTCCTCGACGCTCCAGCAGCAGCGTGCGACGCTGCAGGCGCAGCTTGACAAGAAGGCAGTCGAGGCCGAGCTGCTCGAGGATTCGGGCGACGTGTCGCTCCCGTCGATCCGGTCCGAGTACAGCGACTCTGACGACGAGCCGTCCGAGAGCGACTTTAAGCGCCCTGCGTGGGCCGAGAGCCCGGCGCTGCGCCACGCGCTCGAGGCGCAGGCGCAGGTCAACCCCGACGAGCTGTTCGGCCCGATCAAGCCGCTGCGCATGGAGGAGCTGTTCAAGGAGCGCGCGGGTAAGTTCCGCCAGCGCACCTCGAGCGCCAACTGGAACGGCGCGGACCGGCTCACCGAGGCCGAGGAGCGCGAATATGCACGCCGCATGGGCTTCAAGCCTGTGAACGCGCCTAGATAGTGTGATACCTATGCATCGTTTCTTGTCTACGGTTGATGGACCGTGGCTGTGTGGGGCCCAGATCCCGCGTCAGGCACGATGACGCACATATAGAGCCGGCCTTCGCCGTCGCATGTTGACTCCTCCCAACCTCCCAGACACCATGTCTGCATACCGATCCATCCTCTGGGCCTGTCTGTGAGTGCTCTAGGGTAGCAAAGCTGACGACAGGTCATCATGGTACTGTGCGTACGACCCAGCCTGAAAGCGCTGACATCAGACGGCTACCACCTCAGCGAGCTGAACTTTCCGTTCAAGTCGCTGACATGCCACGCGCACGAGTCTGATCACTCGCTGCTGCGGCCGTGTCTCGGGCTGCGCCCGCTCATCTTCTCCACCGTGACCGCCATGCTTACTGTTGGCGGCCTGCTCGGCTCGCTGCTCAGCGACCGCGTTGTGCGCCGGCGCGGCGTCGCGGGCGGCATCGCCGCGAGCGCGTGGATCAACCTCGCGGGCGCGCTCGTCATGGCGCTCGCCCCGCACTGGAGCTTCCTCATGATGGGACGGTGAGTACAGCCTCGTAACGGTCCCCAGAGCCAAACCCGGGATACACGCCTCTTCAGCCGCTACCCCACTCCAGCAGCCCTGAGCCGGCAGAAACGCCGCTGACGCCAGATTCATCGCAGGCTTCGCGTGCGGGCTCGCCGTGTGCCTCGTGCCGCCGTACCTCGCGCACACGGCGCGCACGACGCCGAGCCTGACGCAGCGCTCGGGGCAGGTCGGGACGCTGCACCAGCTCGCGATCGTGATCGGCATCTGCTCGGCGCAGGTGCTCGGGATGGCGTTCAGCGGGCCGGAGGGCGACCGCGCGAACGCATGGCGCTACATTCTGGCCGTCAGCGGGGCCGTGTCCGTCGCGCAGATCGCCATGACCCGCGCAGCCGCGAAACCGGACTCGGAGGGTGTGTATGGAGACGCAACGCAACTGACCGCAGCGGAGCCGCTGCTCCCGGACGCGGAGGCGGCGACAGAGGCGACAGGGCAGCTGTCGGTCGGCGAGATGCTTGCCTCGCCTGCGCGCCGCAACGCGCTCTTTGTGACGGCCATCCTGGTGCTGCAGCAGCTGTCCGGCGTCAACGCCGTGCTCTTCTACTCGACGCCCGTGCTGCAAAAGGTGTTGCCGAGCGCCGGCGCCGGCCAGATCAGCATCGCCATCACCGTCGTGAACGCCATCATGACGTTCCCGGCCATCTTCCTTGTCGACCGGCTCGGGCGCCGCACGCTGCTCCTCGCGTCGTCCTTCCTCATGCTCGTCTTCGCCGTCCTCCTCGGCTGGGGCCTCGACGAGCATCTCCGCAAGACGTCCTCGTTCGCCATCGTCGCGTTCATCGCCGCCTTCAGCATCGGCCTCGGCCCCATCCCCTTCCTCCTCGTCAGCGAAATGGTCCCCGCCAACTGCGTCCCGGCCCTCAGCAGCCTCGCTTTGAGTGCTAGCTGGATCACGACGTTTGTCATCGCGCAGGGCTTCCTCCCCCTGCGCGACGCACTCACGTACTACGACCCGAACGGCCAGCAGGAGGGCGAGGGCCGCGTCTTCTACGTGTTCGCGGTCAACCTCGCCGTCCTGTGCCTGCTCACCATCAAGGGCGTCCCGAAGAGCCACACCACGCACCAGGAGTAGTCACAGTATGTATGTTATCTGCTGATAGGGGAGCTGTTGCAAGAGTTGAGAGGCCTGCGAGGCAGAGGTCTGGCCAGCTTTCGACAGTCAGGGAGCCTGAACGGAACCAGGTCATGAGGGCGGATATCGTCACTCGGCGAACAGCGTTTAGCTCAAGTCCAGACTGTCCAGGTGTTGCCGCCAACGCACAGTATGCATGCTTCGGACGCCTTATGCTACACAGTGCGCCCTGCGGTCAGCCTGTAGTTGCGTCTGGGGTTTTACCAAAGGATGGTGGATTGCGAGGCGCTCAGTGCGAAGCCCCGGTGGATGTGCTCTTGACAGCTGGGGGCCAGTTGCGCATGCGGTTGCTTCGGTCAGTGGCTTGTGCGAGAGAACGAATTAAGGCCGAGTGATCGTCGCTCTCGGCGTTCAGGGGTCAGGCCCTTCCGACGTTCGCAATTCGCCGGCCCACATCCTTCCCTCGAGCGAGAGAGAAGCGCAAGAGTTACAACAGTGTGTACATGCATCAAATACAGCGATTTCGTACCGAACCCCTCCCGGGATGAGCGGGAACGAGCTTCTGGACTGCAGGAAGGCCAGGCTCCTACTGCGACCTCCGCCATGCGCGTACACACCGAGGAGATCGACCTGTGGCTCTTGGTTGGCGTCAGGAGGAGGGTCATGAGGGTCGCGACGTCCTTATGGAGGTGAGAACCGAAGAGTGGATCAGACTGGAAGTAATCCAGATCCGACTCCGCGGACCTCGTGGGCTGGAAGTCGTCCAGTGGAACGTTCCCCGCAGCCCTCCTCTGGCCCGCGCCCTCCTCATCGGACCTGTGTCCCTTGCACCTCACCTCCACCTGCACAACCTTGCCACCCACGGCCATCGTCCTCGACGTGCTCTGCGTAGCGAACGGGTCCTCGAGGAGAGCTGAGAAGACATCGCGCGACAAGGTCCGGAGCTTCTTGAGGTCGACAGAACCCTCGGGCAGCGTCGGCGCTCGACGTCGACCAGCAGGCCATCGAGCGACATGGTGCGGATCGCACCGATGGCCTGGATGAAGTCGCCGTTACCGTCGCCGTAGACTCGCCGAAGGCTCTCCGGAGTCGACCGATCCTTGCGCTGGGCCTCGCTCGAGTAGTTCCGTTCAGCGAACGAAACCGCCCTGCCAGCCACGAAGGGGTCGAAGGTGAAGTCGAGAAGGAACACGACGTGCGACGCTCCGTTCGCCGTGAACGACGACTCGCACGCGACGCCGATGCTGCTGCCGCGAATCAGCTCGAGCAGGGCGCGGAAACCTCCGCGGTGCCCGTAGTAGATGTCGGGCAGCTCGTCCGCGGTCGTCAGCATCGGCGAGACGAGCCACGTTCTCACGTTTTGGCAGACCTGCAGGTTCTGGCCAAACACGGCCGTGTTCGTGCCCTTGCCCCCCTCGGCGCCCAGGCTGCGCAGCACACTCAGCACGATGCCCAGTCCGCATTCGCGGAGGTCTCGAAGCCTGGCGAGCTGCATCGGCCGGTAGCGGCGCAGCACTGCCCGCTGTTCCTCGGACAGGGGAATGGCCTGTCCAGGAGCGTCAGTGGCGTCTGGCTGACGACCGCGTAGCCCCACGCATGGAGGAAGCTGAGACTCAGCGACCGTGATCGGCGGCGGAGCCACGAGCCGGGCCGGGCCAGCGTGGGGCGACGTGGACGGCGGCGGGAGAGGAGGTGGCGGAGGAGGGCGAGAAGCCGGAGGAGGGGGGTGAGGAGCCGGAGCAGACGCAGTCGACGGTGCCAAGGGGGTGGGTTTTGATGACCCCGTCTGTCGCGTCAACTTACTCCAATCGTTCATGTGACACTAAGTCTTACTCACTGTAGTGTCTTGATTCTGCGCAGTTTGCGGCCGCCGACGGCGCCAGTTTTGCGTAGGTGCCGTCGGCACCGGCTTGAGAGGCTTCAGTGCCTTCTCCGGGCAAGACCCCGGGGAGAGAGCCGCGGCCTGGGCGGTATTGTAAGCGCACAGGTAGGACGAGACGATCCGAGGCGGGCTCGGATATCTCTCCAGCCTCAGGTTGGGCGGTACGAGTACTCAGGGATGGGCTCGGTGACCTCGAGACTGAGCGCAGGCCTTGCGGCCCCACCTGTCGGGCGGTGTTGGGCCTCGACGGCGTCAAGAAGGCGTTCTTCATGGTGTCGTCTACAAGTCAGCTCACTCCACTGTCCCGCGTGGCCGTGGCTCTGTTCGTACTCACTACAGCGACGCATCATCATCCACTCAGCAGCAGCCCCCCATGCCACCCCCCGACAACGACCTTCCTTACGTCGGCAACGCTGCGCCCGATGATGTGATCACCATCATCATCGAGCGCCAGGTCATCCAAGCCCCGCGCAGCTCATTCAACAACGTCGGCGTCGGCAAAGGCTCTCGTTATGGTTTCGCCGCTAGAGGACGGCCGCTGGCGCCAGGTGTGCATTCGTGAGGAGGACCTCACGCCGCCGCGCCCCGACGGCGATGATGTCTCCGAGGCAGCCGGTCGTTCTCATTCTCCGTGTTCCGAAGATGACGCGGTGCAACACCTCATCCACGGCAAACCTCCACACCACCCTGCCTCGCCTCCGATGGCCTACCCCTCCCCGCCTGTCGCCTCTCCCTGCCGCTCCTCCCCCCTCGAAGAACAGCAAGGGACGGGCAGCCTCGATGACGACCTCTGGGCACTGGCCCAAGCTGCCTCTCCGACTCTGCACCGGCGCCGTCACCCAAGATCAAGTCGACTCGACTACGCGTCGAGTGACGGTCGGAACGTGCTCAGCGAGCGACCCAGTGACGCCCCGGAGGAGAGCGACGCGCCAGAGGAGAGGTCGAGGCGTCGGAGTACAGCGGGGATGAGAGCGACTCCGACAGCAAGCCTGCGCCCAGGTCCAGAACCTTGGGCCGGCAGCGGCTCTCGAAGGAGGAGCAGAAGCTGCGCTCCCTCCCGGCGTCCGTCGAACGTGCCCACCGCGCCAGCAACAGCGCCGGCAACCTGTTCCGTAACGCTAAGTCGTCCCACACCGCATCACGTCGCGAGGTACGCTTTTCCGTTGCTTAAAACTCACGAGTTGCTCAGCTTCCTCTACCGCCGGTTCGACCACTTCTGCAAAAAGAAGGTTCGCGCGTACCAGGTCAAGGGCTTGAAGCCTCCCCGCTATCGCCGCAGGAACCGCCACCTCCTGATCGACAACGACGGCTTCGATCCCGCGCACGCCGAACTCACCTGGCACGAGTTCAGGATGAAGGAGGAGGCCAGTCGGCTCCGAGAAGAATCGGAGGAGGCGGGGGAGAAGCAGGGCGCCCTCGGTTGCGATCCTCTTCCGTATCGCGGCGCTCGGCGTTCTCGCGCTGCCAACGCAGCTGGCGCTCATGAGCCTCCTCGGCCAAGATGGTAGCGAAATTCCCGCGGAGGCTAGAAGGGAGTGGGGGTGACCGATTGGCCTTCACCCACTTGCCTCCAGTGCTCCACAAGGTATTCTTCACCTTGGCGCGGGGGCGAGTGTCGAGGGCTTGACACCACATCCCTTCGGCCAGCAGCGTGGTGCCCACCATGGCTGTGTGCACCTCAGTGCTGTACTCGCGCATCGACAGCTGGTCGGTCTCCGGGATGCTCCACAGGATCTTGTGGATCCTGTGGTAGTTTCCCGTTTGGGCGTACTTGTAGAAGGACCTCGTGTCCTTCGACTTGCAGCTGCGATTGTGCGAGGCTTCGCGGCCGGCGAGTCCACCGATCTTGACCAAGCGGCCGAGGACGTTCCAGGAGGAAACGCCCTTGCCGGAGCCGACGTAGAGGACGGGCTTCAGACCGGGGATCCGGGGCACCAGGATTACGAGATAAACCCCCCACCGACGGCAGCCGTGTACCGACGGCAGCCGTGTACCGTCGGCAGGGCGAGGAGCGCGTCGAGTGTTGGGGGCTTTGGGCCGAAGAACACAGCCCTTGACGGGGGGTTGAGCCCACCCAGAAACGCGCGCTCCAAGCTGGTGTGTTGGGCCCCTGGAGCTCAGCCTACCACAAACGCTTCAGCCCTTCGGCGCGGACACCATTTAGGACTTTTACGAACGTGGGGTCGGCCGCAGGGGGGCTGGTGGCGCCAAGGAGCTTGTCGACGGGTTGGATGTCGAGCTGGTCGAAATCCTGGAGAATTTCGCCCATGTCAACGCCAGGGGGGTGGGGGTGGTCTGTCTGAGTATCATCAATGATGAGCACGCGTGGAAACACTCACAAGGGCTCGATGCACTGAACCCGTCGCCTCCTCCACCGCCTCCGCCTCCGACTCCACCTCCGAGTCGCTCATGGCCGGTCCCGCGCCCGCCGCACCCCTGGTCGCTGCTGACGTGCTCGGGCCAGCAGCCGAGCCAGGCTGCGTCGACGGTGTCGACCGATCGGAGCTCGTTCTGGGGGCCGATGGCTTGCGAGGCATAGCGACCGACTTGCGAACCCCCTCAATGCGCCTCATCCTTTCGTTCGACACTACGACCCCCATCTTGAGCCGCTTGTCGGCTGGAGTCAGTGCCAGCGCCGTGGGACCAACTCACGCGGCGGTGCTCGAAAGAGAGCATTGAGAGACGGAGGAAGTGCTTCAGGGGTCCCTCGGGGACGTTGTTGCTTCCAGGGGGGCATCTTATCAAAGAATGTTGAGATTGCCAGGAGTCTTGCGAGTGGAAAAGTTATCAGAGCTGCTGATCTCTGCTGAGAGAGGTGAACGTGTTCTCTGAAAGAGGGGTGACCTATTTGTCGACCTCTGCCCGATGCGACCCCCCGACATGATAACACCCCTTCGCCAGACCTTGCGAGCTGAAGTTAGCAGGAACGTGAGCGGCCAACTCACGGAGCGGCGCCCTGACCAAGTTGTTTATAGATTTTGGCGGAATAGGCCGACGCGCAGGCCAGCGGCTTGGATGGGGTGGGAACATAATGAGCTAGCGAAGACGAAGCGTGATGGTGAAGAGAGAAGTCGAGCAGCGGTGACTGAGTGATTCTCCTTCCACGTCGAGCTGGCAGCGCGTCGTCAAGGCCGCTCAAGTTCACAGTGGGGGGGCGGGTCGATCAGCGGTCGCCCCTGCGCCCTGCACGGGTGCTAACTTCTTCGAAGGCTTCTTGCTGATCCTCCTGCTTGGTTCTGGTATTCTGGGGAGACCAGCTGAGCAGGAGAACCAGCCACTCAGGTCACCGACCTCATCCAAAAGGTGTCGCACAGCGCTGAAGTTCAACGCCAACTGACCTTCGTAGAAGGCGTGACCAAGGCGACCCGGCTCCAGCTCGCTGAGGCCATTGTGGAAGAAATCTTTCCGAACGGTCTCGCTTATGCTAACTGTGTCAGGCAGGGTGTTGCCCTTCAACAAGCCATGCGCTTGACAGCGAGCCAGTAGCAAGCGAGCGGTGGGCACTGTGGTCAGCACTAGATCTCGAAGCTTGACGCACGGAAGTCCTGCAGAATGCAGACCAGCGTTGGAAAACCTCCAGCTCTTGACGAAGTTGTTGATCTTCCACGTTTGCACATAGACGTTGACACTCTCCGGATCAAAACCGTCGAACCGCCGAGGAAAAGGGGTGGTCCAGCCCAGGTTCATGCTCACACCATGCGTCGCGTGGGCAAGCAACGTGGGAGCCAGCGACCCACGAACCGGAAGACTGAAGTCCATCCTCAGGCCGGTCAGCTCGTCTGTGTCGTCGAACCTGGTGAGATACCAGGCCCAGAAGAACAAGACCGTCAAGACCGACGTGGAGCCAAGGATGGGTTGACCCTGATGGCACTTGCCACTGCGCAGTAGCGCGTAGGCTGCCAGCAGGGTCAGCTCCTCGGCTGTCGTGGATTCGTGCCAAAAGAGAACCGGGAATCCACGGGAGTTGCGGCGAAAGGAGAACGTTGGCCGAGTGAGACGAGCATGAGCCCTGAGAGTCAGCCTAATAGCTATTGGTGTACTCACTCGAGCTGGAGAATTGTCTCCTGCAGCCATCCCAGTCTCTCCGGTGTCGCAACGCTCTGAACTGCCTTGGTCTCCGAGGACTTGTGCCTCCATTTCCCGAGGGCGTCCTGCATCTCGGGGTAGCGGTGATCGAGATCTAATGTAGCCGTTCCGGCCCGGGTCCGCCTGATCACGTGCCTTTGCTCCCGCGGCCACGTGCCTTTTTTATCCCGCGGTCACGTGCCTTGGTCACGTGCCCACTCCCTTGTTGTTATGATCCCATAGGCTCGGATGTTGATGCAACGCTCTCCCCTCGCCTGGTGCCGTCTGCCTACATCTAAGGCGAGCTCGTCGGGTCCCATCACCTCGGTCCCGCCCGCGCCGAAGCAAGCTTGCAGGCGATCGGCGGTTTCGATAATGTGCTGCTTGGCGTCGTCGTCGGAGAAGGGAGGGTTCTTCGTGCTCGTCGAGTTCTTGCGATCTGACTCTTCTGCGTACGCCTTGTCAATGACCTCGAAGCGGTGCACGAGGGCAGTGAGCGTCGCAAAGTCTTCGGCAGTTCCGACCCCAGATTGCTTTAAGACGGCACCAAGAAGCTGGTAGTCTAACGAAAGGCCGAACTCGCCCGCCTTCCCATGATTATACCACCATGGCACCCGAGCCAGGCGCAGGTGTCCATGGAATGGCACACGAGCGGGACCCAGTGTCGTCTCGTCGAGGTACAACTGATTGACCAGATCGATTGTTTCTCGGCAAGCAGCGAAGCGATCTCTAATGTTCAGCAGAACTTGTGCGCTCGCAGGTGCAATGCTGGTGTCGTTGATGAGGATGAAGTCGGAAGCGCGAAGGAACGTGGCCGTAGACTTCATTTCTGTTGCAGCGTCGAGAAGGAGATGTTTCAGCGCGGAGGGCTCGATATCGAGAGGCTTTGAGCTCAGACAAGGAAGCCCAGGATGTGGCCGGACGATACCGTGATCCTCACTCAGTCAGCCAAGGTCACGAAATACGCTCAAGAGTTACTCACAAGATGATTCTCGAGTCGACCTCGTTCCCCGCCGAACACCTGGTCGTATAAAATGCTCGGGGGTTGGCGGTTAACGCCAGCACGGTTTCCTCGAGATACCTCGATACTAACGAAGGTTTCTGCAGAGAATGAAGCAACCTCTTTATGTTGAGGAACAGCCCCAAGCCATGTTGGATGAGGTTGATCGAGAAGCAAGATTGGAAGCGTCGGCACCGGTGAGAAAGGTACCTCGGAAACCACCGCCGTCAGCTCTACGGCGCCAAAGTGCCGCGCGCCTCGCTTGGCCAGTAGTGCCTGGGGTGACAACTGTACACGCACTTGTCATGCTTCGTCTTCAGGTGGCCGTGGAATGAGCGCGTTTCGTCGACAGAGAGGTGCGAGGTCTACGACAACGCTCACCCTCCTGTCAGGGTGGATGGACGAGGTATCGTTGAAGATAGTGCTCATCGTTCCGGAGCCGACGGAGAGAATCTTCTGCAGTCTAGACCGAGTGGAATGAGAGCACGAGGTAGCCCCCCCCCCCGGGATGACAATCCGGACAGACGAGGGCCTCCAGAGTTCGCAACGAATACCCTGCGAGGTGCAAACGATGCCTCGAGAGGTATCGTCTGTGGTCGCCTGAGAGTGATTATGGCATAGACCGGGCCCTTGACCGACACCCGGCACTCAAGCCAGCAGCTGGGTTCGGCTGCGCAGGCCGGAGTGGTGGAGCGGGGTCGCTGCCCATGTGAGTTGAACGATCGCGAAGGGTTGTAACCACATTTGCGCTGCTCTTCCGGCAGGCCACAATGCTCGTCGGAGATCAATCTTGCGCTTCTGATCAGCCAGAGATAGGCTAGAGCCAGCGCAGGAGGAGCAAACTCACTCGGAGGAGACCGCCGTCTCTTCAGCGCGGCCGGGTGTGACTGGGATATGCCTTGGTTGTGCCGTGACCGCCCATATCGCTCTCAGAGGTTGCACAAGATATGGAGCCTGGTCACGAAGTCGGCTCCTTCGCTCTGTTGGCCCTCGCAAAGCGGTACGGGAAGCCAGAGTGACTTCCTGGCTTTGCTTGCGAAGTGGTGGTAGTCGGCTGTCAGCATGCTAGTCGAGGGGAACATGGAGGTGGTACGCAACCGATGTGTGACGTGGTCCAGCAGCCATCTCGCCGTTCGAACGCCCGTTTTGATGCCGGCCGTGTCAAGGCTCGGGCGTAGGCTGGGATCAGAAACAGCGAGCGCCCGATGGCCGGCACAGAACGTTGACCCGCGACTGCGGGTTCAGTCTGAGCATCGCACTCCGTCGGCAACGCTGCTGAAAGGACACGCTGAGCTGTGTAGACCGGGGACGGGTGATAAGATTGACTGAATCTGCGTTGAAAGGTGCATTTGCGGTCAAGGTGGGATAGACCTGCTCGTAGAAGTGTAGCTGAGCTGGTCGGAGTGCTGCAGGCCGACAATCCAGACAAACTTCTCCCCGTGCTACGTGCTATACAACCCACCTGCAGTGGACGCCCGAGACGTCGGCGTACTTTGTTCTGCAGCGGACGGTGGGGTGCTTGTACCGCGCGCAAACGCCTAGTCAGTGGCCTGCCCGGCTTTCTGTTCGGCCAGCTTGATCACAGATGAAGCTTGACGACAGCACTTCTGCCGCGTCTGCCGAATAACGAACTTGAGTGCTTCAGTGAAGGACGGTGAGCGTGAGCAAGCAAGGATGTATGTCGAACAGGAAGGCCGAGGGCACACGAGCCTACGCAGCGGCGCATGCGGCGCAGGCATTAGCTGTCACTTCCTGCGCGAACTCCTTAGTGCCATCACGTCGGCGAGGTCAACTCACGTGATCTCGCCGACGTGATTGCAACTGACGACCAGTACGATCAGACCACAGATGGCTGTGCAAGCAAATCCTTTCATCTATCTCCCTCAAAGCCGGTCGCCCTCGATCTCCTGCTCCCCGGCGATAGGTTCATTGGACGCACCCATCACGAAAGGCTTTAGCCAACGTTCGACCGACGATACTGATGCCCGTTGCACGCTTCGCTACGTCGACTTTCTAATTCCCAGCTTTGGGTCGGACTTTCTAACCTGCGTACAAGCTGAGCCGTTCGAGCTCATCGACCCATGATGCAATGGTATGCAATCGTGAGTCCTTGGCATCTGAACTTTCACACCATCAGTAGTGAGTATCGGCGTACGATCTGGATGAGACTTTCCGAAGCTGTCCTTTTCGTATCGCTGCGTGACCAAGTTGACATGTTGACTCTCACAGTGACCAATCTACGATACATATTCATGTACCGCACTACTCAATCTCTACTTATGCACTGCGCTTGTCGGGATCGTCTGCCTCAGTGGTCTTGTCGGCGCCGCGGCTGTTGAGGAGCGCATGGTGGGAAGCGTTCGCCTTGCGCGACTTATTCTGGTCATAAGTGAGTTCCGCGAACTCGGGGTCGAAGCCGTCGTCATCCGCAAGCAGATTCTCGTATTGGCGCCGGGTACGCGTTTTCCCGCCGCCATGGTCCTGCCAGGCCTTGTCGCGTTGCTCACCGAAGAGCAACACACGACGAAGCTCGTAACTGATCTGGGCGGGGTTGGGGTTGTGCTTCGTCCTAGCCACCGAGAAGCGCTGCTGGGCGGCCTGGTACCTGGCCTCGAACTCCTTTACTTCGTCCGGCTGATCCCTGCGCTTTTGATGCGCGGGTTTGTTACGCGGGTTGATTTGTCCCGCTGTCTTAAAGTTGAATCGCGCCCGTTTCGAAGAGGACGAAGGCACACCGGAAGGAGGACCAGGTAGGCCGTCGTACGGCGAGGTCGCAGGGGTTGGGACTGGGAGCAACGCTGACGCGGCCGTTGGATCGGTAGCGGTTACGGAGGGCGAGAGAGAGGTAGCGGGCTGGGGAGCGCCATGGGGAGCAGGGTGGAGGGTTGTGGCTATCTTGTCACGACCGGCCTCGCTGGCGACGCGCGCAATGGTAGTGGTGAGTTGCTCATTCATGAGCAGAGGCTGTGGAGACGTCAGCACGATCCTATGGACGGGAGGGGGGGGGGGGGGCATAATTGTCTCACCGCTTCGTCCGGAACATGCCAGAGTGGTAACTGATTATGTTCGGTCATGTAGGTACGGTCGGCCTGGTTCAAGTTGCGCGCTTCGGTGAGACCGTTCGTCCCCGTCTGGACGAGGTACGAGATGTTGATCAGGCCGGTTTCGACAGCTGACGACGGAAGCCAGACTGCTGCGGCCGGAATGTGGACAAGCGTCAAGCCGGAGGCGTTGCGTTCATGGGAACTCTGGCTGTCGTCGGGCATGCTGAGGAGATTTGAGAGGAGAGCGAGGTGAGTGACAAATGATACAGAACGAGTAGCGTGGGGGCCGACCATGCATCACGATATCACGCCCACACTGCCTGCCGCTCTCGATCACGGCCGCAGATGACTGGATCGACTGGACCTATCATACCGCTGCGCAGCTCGCAGTGCACGGCTCCGAAATATCGACCATGATCGACCACTGGCCTCTGGCTCTTCAGCTGCGCGCCTGCGATCTGCGACGTTGCGCGTTGCGACGCCGACTCGCCATGGAGCCATCACATCTGCGAGGTCAGAACACGATTCGGTGAGCTCCTTGGCAGCTCGTCAGGCAGCTCGTCAGGCAGCTCGTCAGGCAGCTCGTGCGGCACAGGCGCGTTGCTTTGCCCACGGCGTTGCAGGCTTCAGGCGCTGAGCCACTGCTCACACTGGCACAGCGATCGGACTCGGGTTCGAGGCGCGAGGAGGCTGCTCCGCATGGTCCGCCCACACCGTACGTCGTACACCGTGTGGCCGTGTGGTGTGTGTTTGGTGCACCGCGCGGTTGGTGGGTCTCGCAGTCCAGAATATCCAGAACCAGCCGTATGTGACTTTGCTGGCGCCAGCGATCTACACCGGGAGCTGCGGCTCGCTACACAATTGGCCCATGACCTCCGCCCTTGTGCCCTCCTTGCGCCCTCCTTGCGCCCTCCTTGCGCCCTCCTTGCGCCCTCACCTGTCGGAGCTGTCGACGCGCGACGCGCATCACTTGAGCCGTCGCTGCTAGCATGCTAGCACCATGCACCACTCCTTCCTCCCCCTCCCCCCGCCCCCGAGCCGCAGCCCCGGGGTCTGATGGGTCTGACGACAGGCCCCCACAGAGCGGCCCTGCGGCACCGCGTACCCCGCCTCAGGAGCTGATCGAGCTGAGGTCTTGTACGCGGTACGAAATACGGGCTGTCCGGCTGTCTGGCATAGCTGGCATGTCTAGCATGTCTGGCTATCGGACTATGGATGATGGGACGGGGTGCTCACCGCGAGGGTGTGAATGCACTCTACTCTTTACTTGCATCCGTACTTACCATTTCAAGCCTCCTCTAAACTGTACGACCAGTGCACAGAGACGCCATGCTCTCGCCGCCCGATCCAGCCCTCGGCACCGCTATTGCGGACGCACGCGCCCAGGGGCGCGTCGTGGTTCGAATCGACGTGCACGCGTCCGTCGCAGAGACCCAGCTGTCGTCGACGGGAGTGAACTACTTCCCTATGGTGGTCCGGCCCGGCGATCATGGTCTGTGGTACGCGACTGCCTACTCCGGTCCCTCGGTCGTGCCCCCAAGCCCCCTCACCGTGGGCGTTCTGGCGGAAGAGCTGCCGTCATGGACACCTGGTCGGGCGAGCTCTTCGCCATCGGCGCGTGTGCCAGCCGCCACCTCGGCTACCTTGCCCGCCGTTCCCCTGCAACATCCCTCGACTAGCTCTGCGGGCGACCCCAAGCTCGGCATCGTCATGAGCGTTTCGCCTGCCCAGCCTTCTCGCTCCTCAACACTGCCCGCCTCCTCAGCGTCGCCGGCATCTGCATCGGTCAAGGTGAAGGTCAAGCCCAAGGCCGGCAAGCGGCTGACTCGTAACGAAGAACTCGCGGATCTTCCGTACGCGGTCGATGTCGCCGCTCGCAATGCCGATACCGCTTTCAAGGTCTTGCAGAAGGCGATTCAGGGGAAAGGCGCGGTCGAAAAATCGTACCTGGTGAAACGCTGGCGCCACTTCGTCGCGCTGCGACAGCTGGCGTACACGACTCACGGTCTCCGCGCGCCGCTGGATCGCTCCTACTACCACGAGGACCTCATCCTCTCGGACGGAGAAGATGGGTGGGAGCCGCAATTCGCCCACCTGACGTGGAACGACAAGCAGAAGGCGATGCGAAAGAAGCAGCCTCTGTCGGAGGCCGCGGAAGCCGCCAAGAACTCCGCCTTCCACAAGGGGACGAGACTGAAGCTTGAACAAAAGCGCAAGAAGGAGGAAGAGGCGAGAAAGGAGCAGGAACAGAAGCACGGGCACGAGCACGACCACGGCCAGGACCACGACCACGACCACGACCACGACCACGAGCACGACCACGAGCACGACCACGAGCACGACCGCGACCACGACCAGGGGCACGACCAGGTCGAGGGAGATGGTGCGAGGCGTAAGCGCCGTAGGATTTGAAGACATTAGCGGAATGAGTGTCCATATCTCGAGTGCAACGACGACCAGCAGCCAGTATGATAGCATTATGCACCTCACTGTTTATGTTTCTACGCGCTTCGATGATCGCCTTGGAGACTGATCGGCGCCCGACTGGGAGAACAAAGTTTCATGTATCCCTTCTGGACTGCACTGCCATCTCACGCCTTCTCTGAATTCCAATCGTGTACCAGGATAACAATCGAACAGCGATGGTAAGAGATCGCGCAGCGGGACGTCAACTTACGACTCAGCCGCCTTCTCACGTCGACATCGCAAACGAGGGAAACGAGCAGAACCAGGACGGTAACACCACCGTCACAGCAATAGATCTTCTGTCCGCTCGGAGCTTACAAGAGGCGAACTCCGCAGCGCTTAGCCCAGGAGCCGAAGTCATCCACCGCGTCGATACCTTCTTCGCAGCTGCAGCGTCAGCGAGGGTTCCTGATCACAGTTTCCCGGATGATCCGCTGGACAAGGTTCCGCGCGAGCTGCAAGATCATCCAGTATGGCGACTGCTTGAGCTGGCCCGCAAAACCGCAAACCGCACGTGCGCAGATGACTGCCCAGGTCACGTCTGCCTGAACGCACGGCATGAAGGCGAATGGAACGTACTGTGCGAGGACATGGTCGGGGACTCCCACTGTCGCGATTGCGTTGTCGGCGACTGCGCTGCAGACCTGTGCAGCACACAGAAATGGCGTGCCGCCATCTCCTCCATTGTGGACAGAGATGCCACCAAGGCGCGCGTGCGTGTCGGAGAGGCTGAGGTAGCCAACGAGGCACTGCCTGATCCAGTACTCGACTCGGTTCAGTGCGGTCAGCGAGTCCGGCTCAGCAAGAACTATGTGAGTCCACAGTTCCGACGCAACTAACCGATCAGCTGCAGACCGTTCCGCACATCGAGCTGACGTCGGTCCCGAAGGTCCCTCGTTCACGAGATCTCGTGTCCGTGAGGGAGGAGATTCACGAGGCCCTCGGTGGCACTGGCGCCGCGGTGCTCTCAAGTGCGACCGACCGCATAGAAGTCGTGCAGCCTTCCGTTTCGCCCGTCTAAGTCGAACGCCTGATGAACCTGCGTGACCGCCTGGCGCGAACAACCGAGTCGGTCGATCTCATCAACCAACTGTACATTGACAGCAGTAAGGGCTCCCCCGCCGACGCGCCGTTCCACGCATACAACAACCTCCAGCGCGTACCCGTCTGGTATAACCATGCAAAAGGCGGAGGGTTCGAGCTGTCGCTGCAGTACACGCTGCTGGCTGTGCTGCTGAAGCAGACGAGCATGGACTACGCTGATCACGTCGATGAGCTCGCATCGCTGCTCCTGCGCTTCCAGGACATCCATCAAGCGCACGCGGTAGAGAGCCGAGTTCTTGAAGGTGAAGGAGGCTGGTATTCCTGCTTCTCAGCCGATGTCAAGGAGTCCATCATCGAAGAGGGCTCTTGGCTGCGCTCGTGCTTCGGCGCGGAGGGTCAAGAGGTCGCGGACTTGGATGATCTAGACCTCAAGACCCCAACCGAGCAGCTCTCGGCGCCGGACATCAAGCCAGCCTTGAATATAATGAACAACTCTTGGCAAGCGACGTTCGAGCTGGCTCGGGAGGCGACAGAGGTTCGCGTTCGTGATCTTCTGAGGGTGCTAAACGAGCTGGAGTAAGTCCCAATGACTCTGTCTGCCTAACGTACTGCAGGCGCCGAACACAGACCGCGCGTCCAGATTTCGCGTTTCGCCGAAACGCCGTTGCCTTCCCAACAACTTCTGGGCCGAGACGGCCACCGTGAATGAAATCATGCTCATGGCTGCGGCGGCCCTCGTGAGGGCCATCGAGGCGTGCGACTTCGGCCGTGATGCGTTGAGCTCGACATCGGTGTTGACAGTGGTCTTCTTCTGGAGCTGGACCTTGTGCGAATGCGACGGCAAGGATCCATTGTCGGGATTGCCGATGGATTTCTCCCTGCAGGTACATGGCCTGCTGGTCCCCACCCTGCTGGCACACAAGCAACACGGAGCACCCTTCAATCTGGGCTGGCCATCGCCATTCCCGCGTGACCTGAGGGACTTCGATGCGGGGCGCCTCAACGTCAGAGTGGAGCTGCGCTCGGTCAACTTCTTGTTGCGTGGGATGCGGTTCCCCACAATCGTATTCGTCCTCAACGACTTCCGTGAGCATCTAGTCCTTCTGAACGCACTGACCTACTCAGTGAGGCTAGGCCGCAAACTACTCAGCCGATGTCAAGCTCATGGTCTCCTCCTTGGCATGCATCTCCCAGACGAGTTCAACTTCAGCCCCTCGGGAGAAGACGAGGTGCGGCACAACGGCCTCAGCGCTCTCGAGATGGGTCGCTTGGGGGTACCCGGCTTCGTCGGTCGCATCAAGATCTCTCGCCTGGGAACTCGCCGGCTGATATCGAGGGCCGAGTCGCTCTCTGCGGGCGAACTTGAAGAGCTCAGCGAGCGCGTGGCAGCTGCCCCAGCGTTGCCGTTGAACGCCGACCGTGATAACTGGCGTGCGACGTGCGTCGCCATGGTCGAGGAGTTGCAGAAGGCGCTAGGTGCCCAGGGATGATGCATCAGCTGGATGGAGTCATCGCCACTAGCAGTCCAGGTGCGCTCAGAGCTACTCGGAGCATGGACATCGTATGCGAGCGGAGCGGAGTGAGCGGAGTGAGCGGAAGGCGACTTGTGAATAGAGCGGCCGATGCTCTAGAATTCGTAGCATCCAATGCCACCTACTGGTTCCAGAACTCACCAATGGCGCATGTTGCCAAAGCCCAAGATCGCACGGCACGGCATGCTTCTCGAAAGCGCTCGTTCAGATTTTCGATCGGGAGATGGTGCGTAGCGGACATCCAGGATGAGCGACTGCATCCAGATGCAACACTGCCGCGAGTTCAAACGCGACACATGCTCTATCGCTCGAGCATCCATTCAGTTCTAGTACAGATGCTATGCGAGAGCTGCGCTGGCCGGTTGCCCTCCGGCGCGACTGCTCCACAGGTCTCCCGGAGGAGTTCCTTGATCAGCAGCCCATCGAGATTCAGACAGCACGAACATGACCGACCTGCAACGATCGGTGGTTCATCTTGAGCATCGCGCTCCTCGTGGGTGTCAACTTGCTGTGGCGAATACTGCATCTGCGATCAGCGGAGAGCTTGGGTGTGTTCGGTAGCGGATAGCAGATAGCACGGGCCGAATCGGAACCCGACTCCTGGACCGAGACGGTGGGCGATAGCATTACGTAAACAACACACGCCGAACTTCGGCTTCAGGAGAGCTGCCCTCCTCTCAGTGGGTCGCTCGCCGAGTCCCAGAATGAGCATTGCGCATTTGCACGGTCCCCTGTTCATTAGTTCGCTCGAGCGTGCACATGCGAACAAGGCTGGCCAGTCACTATTTACATAAAATCTGGCTACGGGGCTCAAACAGAAACAAACTCTCGTTAGACGAGAATTTACTTCTTCTTGTTGGCCTTCTCGGCGGCCTTGGTGGTCTTGCCGCCCTTGCCGTCGCTGGAAAGTTAGCGTTTGATCACTTCGAAGGGGAAAACGACATCGCTGTCGTTCTCGCATAAGTTACTCACGTCTTCTCGACGCTCTTGATAACACCAACGGCGACGGTCTATGGAGTCAGCAATAACTCTCAGAGGGGTGATGATCGAAGGGGCTACGAACGGAGTCCGGCTCGACGGTACTCCGCTCACGGCTCTGCTCCGATCAAAAGACGGCTCACCTGACGCATGTCACGGACCGCGAAACGGCCGAGAGGGGGGTACTCGGAGTAGGTCTCGACACAGATGGGCTTCTGTTATTGTTAGCGATGCTGTTCAAGTTCGTGAAGAAGGGGTGAGTGGATGCGTGGTGGAGGTGGAGGTGGAGGGCGCAGGTCACGTGCCGTGACCCTGAATTATACTTCGAGACGCCACTTCACCTCCCTCCTCACGAAAATGTCCACAGAATGCGATTCTTCGCCTCCAGAGACGCGAAAAAAAGCATGCGCTTGCTCACCTGGCCAACCAGCTTCACGATAGCCGCATCTCCCGACTTGATGAACTTCGGGGCCTGCTCAAGGGCCTTGCCGGTACGACGGTCGATCTTCTCGATGATCTCCTCGAACTTGCACGCAATGTGGGCAGTGTGGCAGTCAAGGACGGGGGTGTAACCAGCACCGATCTGGCCGGGGTGGTTGAGGACGATGACCTGGGCGTTGAAGGAAGCGGCCTCCTTGGGGGGGTCGTTCTTGGAGTCACCGCAGACGTTTCCACGACGGATGTCCTTGATGGAAACGTTCTTGACGTTGAAGCCGACGTTGTCTCCGGGGAGACCCTCGGGGATCTGCTCGTGGTGCATCTCAACGGACTTGACCTCAGTGGTCACGTTGACGGGGGCGAAGGTGACGACCATGCCGCCCTTGATGATACCGGTCTCGACACGGCCGACGGGGACAGTGCCGATACCACCGATCTTGTAGACGTCCTGGAGGGGGAGACGGAGGGGGCGGTCGGTGGGGCGGGTGGGGGGGTCGATGGCGTCGATGGCCTCGAGGAGGGTCTTGCCGGTGGCCTTGCCGGCCTTGGTCTCCTTGTGCCATCCCTTGTACCAGGGCATGTTGGTGGTGGCCTCAATCATGTTGTCACCGTGCCAGCCCGAGATGGGGACGAAGGGAACCGACTTGGGGTTGTAGCCGACCTTCTTGATGAAGTTCGAGGTCTCCTTGACGATCTCGTTGAAGCGGTCCTCGGACCACTTGCAGGTGTCCATCTTGTTGCACGCAACAATGAGCTGACGGACACCGAGGGTGAACGCGAGGAGGGCGTGCTCACGGGTCTGGCCGTCCTTCGAGATACCAGCCTCGAACTCACCAATGCCGGTGGCAATGATGAGAATGGCGCAGTCAGCCTGCGAGGTACCGGTGATCATGTTCTTGATGAAGTCACGGTGGCCGGGGGCGTCGATGACGGTGACGTGGTACTTGGGGGTCTCGAACTTCCAGAGGGCAATGTCGATGGTGATACCACGCTCACGCTCGGCCTTGAGCTTGTCAAGAACCCAAGCGTACTTGAACGAGGACTTGCCGAGCTCGGCAGCCTCCTTCTCGAACTTCTCAATGGTACGCTTGTCGATACCACCGCACTTGTAGATCAGGTGGCCGGTGGTGGTCGACTTACCGGAGTCGACCTGTGTCCTGTCAGCTGCCTACTCTCGATTTTTCTCAGCCACCCGTTTCCGGGCGACCAGCTGCCATTGATCGCGAGAGGTCTTACGATCTCTTCGCGATCTCCAGCGCATGCATGCTACGTACGTGCCCGATCACAACGACGTTGACGTGAAGCTTGTCCTTGCCCATTTTTGATGTTCTGAAGGTGTTAGTCGATGAAGAAGTATGGAAAGGTGGTGAAGAAGTGTTGTGGTGGATGTGTGAAAAATTGGAGGTGGAGGTGCCACAGCACATGCCACGTTGTGGGTGGCCCGCGCTAGTGGATTCGACGGGATCAAAATTTGATGCCCGAAAGCTCTGCGTGGCAACCACTCCGCCGAATCACTCGAAACGGACAGCCCATGTCTGCAATACGTTGCAAGCGGTCCACTCCTGCGTATCGCAGCGAGAGAACCAACAAGCAGAGCGCGATGTCGAGTCTCGAACCGTTGAAGGTGAGAGCCAAACGAAGACATTGAGGGTTGAGCCACCCGGGCCGCTGAGCGGAAGCGCGATCCAGTCCAATCCTTGCTAAAGCGCAGACAGAAGTGCTGGTCGCGCCGTCGATGCCGTTGGTAGAGAGATGGAGGGGAATGTAGTTGTCGTCGGAGGAGGGACTCACTTTACTGAGTAGAAGGTGGGATGGAGGAGCAAGAGACGAAGTTTCTTTGACGTATATAGGGAAGCCGCATCACACTCTCCTGGAGTTTTTCACCTCTGCATATCCCCGCATATGTGGCGTATGACTCTCTTTGGATCTTTCCCCAGGCCGCGACTGAAAGGGGAAGTGTGATAGGAGGGACGGGGTCGGGTCACAGGGGGCGGGCCGTAGGGACGTACCTATTTCAGCTAAGGGAATGCGCCTACGGGAGGCCTGAGTTCATGACGTACCTGGACGAGCTCGCATCTGGCCCCCTGCCCCCATACACATCGCGAGTCTGTTGATCTTGGTATGGCAGGATCACCGCCTCTTCTCGGACGCTTTGCTTGGTATCGTCGTTTGAACGGAGGCGTGCCTCTTCGCAGAACTCAGACCACGATACCAAAACTACCTCGCAAGTACGTCTCCGCTAGTACAGCCTAGCCTGTTCGCCGGGTCGCGCGATCTCGCACCTCAATAGCATCCAGCCGCCCAATGTAGACAAATGTGTCCTAGCTTGCCCCTGGTCGCGGCCGCACCTGACCTCCTTCCATGCCCTGGCTGGCTTGACTGAATGTCCAGCCGTGACAGGTCGGCCAGACGAAAATTTACCAGCCAAGCAGTCGACAGCTCATCGCTGCACCAGCCCTGTCCGGCTAGCCCTTGTCTCAACAGGGCTTGGGCCATTGTGCCTGAGGAGCAAAAATTTCTGAGCGTGAGCCCATATCGAAACGGACCGAGATATGGTCCCCCACTGCATTGTCCGTGCAGGTCGCCGTTCACCGTGGTGGACCGAGCACGCGCCCAAACCGCGGGTACCGAAAAATTTCTCGATGGCCAGCTGTGCTGGGCGGCATGCTCGTTTTCACACCCCTACGCCTACAGCCGTCATAGTGCCGTGGACGATAAGATCCCACTCCGCCCCGCAACGGCTCGGAGCTTGGCAGCGCGAAACGGTTCTGACGCATGTGACTCCACCGACGCGCCCGTGACTGCCCTTCCAAGATTACTAGGTCGTCACCTCTGCATTCATCCACATTGCTTCGCCCCGTTTCTCGCATCCACACACTCCACTATCCTGCACATCTGCACTTTCCATCTCTGCGATGGGCTCGAACCACTGACCGTGTGCTCGTCCCCTGAGGGGCGCTCGCATCGGTCGCAGCGCCCACGGCTGGATGTTGCACCCACCAGAGGCGCCATGTGTCTCATTGGCCGGTCCCATGCGTCCGCGCGCGGGTGCGAGCGGTGGCCGATGAAGGTTCGTGACCCTTCGTTCGCCATCTAGACGGCACTTGACGCCGCTTCAGGCCTTGGGAACGATCGCTCGAGGTCACCGCGAGGCCCGTGCATGGCAACGCTGTGCGCCTCTCCCATCCGTCAACCAATGCCCTTCGGTTGGGCTGGCAGCCAGATGATCAATGCGGCCACCCAAGCCTACCGCCTTGTCTCAGATAGACGACTTGGGCGGCTTGCACAACAGGGCGGGGGCGTGGCCCTTTGTTCATGAAGATTTTCGTTACTGGATCGCGCCGGACTGACATGACACTGTGGAAGACTGAACCGACTCACCCCAGCACGGAATGACCACCCCAGGTTTCTCAGCTCGCCGCGCTTTCCAGCCTCTACGACGACGCATTCCCTGCACATCCGGCTCCATGGACGTCGTGACCTACTCCTCCAATCGCCCTCGTTCGCTACGGCCCGCCGTATCCTTCCAGCTGGATGACGGCTCTCGACCGGTAGCGATGGAGGCACCGACCGGTGACCGTTCTGTGCAACCATATCGCTACGGCCACATCAATCTGCCACATCGCAAAGGACTGCAGGGCGTGCAGGGCATGCAGGGCCAGACACGAGACTGGAGTCAAACTAGCCGCTGCTGGTGCCGTTCCTGTTCACCAGAGATGGTGTTCCATGTCTCAGAGCTGTGCTGAAACGGCGTCTGCTAGGCCAACCCAGTCCGCGAGGGCGCAGGCCATGACGCCGGCATGCCTCGTGTCGCGTTTGAAGTGCAAGGGCGCACTCGTCGCAGCTCGCTGGACGCTGATCTCTGATTCACCATGACGTGCTCCGGGCTCCTCGCTCTTCCCTTGCCTGTTGTGGCCCTGCGCCCTTGTTCATCCCACGAATCCTCGTTGATCGTTCAGTTCCTGCACCCGAACTGGTTCGGCATGGCGGTGTGCGCCCCTCCTTCCCCGGGTTCCGAAGCTCCGAGCCTACGAGCAGTGCACTGTTGGGTGGACGCGGGCTAGTCACCCGGGATCCTTCCCTAGATGCTTGCCCTTCGCTGCTGTGCTATCTCATCTGTGCTGCTTATCTTGACCTTCACCACCCCCTGCCCCGTATCTCATTCTTCATCTGGCCCGCCATGTCTTCCCTCTCCCCAGAACTCGTTCACTTACTTCCGCTGACTGGCATCTAGTGCCGCACAAGAAGTGAGCCGTCTATCGAAGCCCCTCATTCAGAAGCGGTGGGCACGATAGTCAATGCCCGACGACTTCCCGCACCTGTCTTCTGGGGCCGGTCTGGACACAACACCTGTCACCTAGGGTAACACCCCGGTCTACTTGCGCTGAATATTCGATCTCGTTGCCTCTGGAATAAGGCAGCTCCCGCGCATGGGCGCCGGGTACTTCCTTCCTGGCGAGGCTCTACGAGCTCTCCGAGCCTCGCCTCCGCCGCATGCCGACGTCTCCTTCTTCCCTGCCGATCCACAGTCTTCCGTAGGTCCGCTGCGGTTCGCTCATCACTCTAACTGAGAACGGCTTCCTGGACAAAGCTGTGAGCACGCCCGGCTTCCGCGGTGGTCGCCCCATGTCTGGACCGCGGGCTTGCCATTCTCACGACTTCTGATTTCAGCGACAGTTCTACGGCGGTGTCCCTGCTGTCGAAACATTCACCTTCCGACCTTCGAAGGGCGTGAGTAGCTGTGCGTGCTCCCGGATGGACCCCGGTGGTGAAACAGCGGATGCGTGGTGCTATTGTCTTTGATACCCCAACTCATTGCTCTGAACACCAATCATCACCTCAATCACCACACCGAAGGAGACCTCGCCCGCGGAGGCCGCCCTCGACGCCCTCGCGCGGGGCCGAAGCGAGTAGGGGCACTTCGCTTCTGAGGCCTAGATCTCAGGACGTTACCGCTGGATGCTGAGAACTTCGCTTGGCTTGTGACACCAGCAAAGTCGAGCGTCGAGCGTCCTTCCCTGATGGACCGCTCAGTTTACCTTCGAAGTAGTCTCTTGCCCAGCTGCCGATCGAACTGTACATCGGAAATGCATACTCATCATGACATCCTCGCGTTTGTCGCTCATGCGTGGACCGCTGCACAGCCTGCTACGGGGACCGTCCGCTAAGACGACACCTGACGAGGACAGCCACGGGCGCACGCCTTTGTCACTCGCAGCTGATGGCGCTGAGCGTAGCCCGGTGCTCTACAACAGAAGCGCCCCATGCCAGCTCATCAACTGCTCAGCTGGATGGCGATGGCTGAACAGACGCCTGTAAGCGCGCCTGCACAGCTCACAAGAACGCGATCGACGTGTGACCTCTGACGGCCCCTTGACCGTTCACGCAAATCACACCATTCACGAAGCTTTCGGCCACCCGGCCTTTGTTCTAGGCTCCACACTCCGCCGGAACCTGCGAACGACGTTACGAGCGAGGTCTGGACTTTGATCAGTGCATCGCTTTCTTGCATGGTAGAAGCTACGTTGTTAGGGCGAATCCGGGCGCCGCTGGCTCGCCTTAGATCATCACGTATCAGGTCTGGCTTCTCAACACAATCACTGCGAACCCCGACACATATGTGCCCCTCTGTGTTGCACTCTGGCTGCGACCTCCTGGCCGCCGCCTGACCTCGGGCAGGCGTAAGTAGGGGGCGTGTCTAGGATGACGGTGCGTGGAGTCGGCACCGCAGCACTGCCCCGCGCCGATCCCTCTGTGTCGTTGGCACCCATCTGGGCGTCTTCTCTCCCGAGCTGGTAGAACTTCGCGCCGTGACCCCCCTACACGTCGACTACCTTGGCGTCTTCCTCCTTCCCTCCTGCGCCTCCTGTCGAACCTCGACGACGGTACGACGGCCCTGCGACTTGCCACTGTCACCCATGCTCTCTACCGCATATAAGCTGCTCCCATCTCCCGCTTTTGCTTCAACTTCCCGCATCTACAACCACCACCATACTTCGCCACACACTCCATCCCTCTGCCTGCATGCCCCCATTAATGCTACCACCGCTTCGGCCCTTCAGCCCGCACCAAACGCCTCTCCAAGCCTCGCAACTGGTGAGCCCTTCTCCTCAAGCCATGCATCCTAAAATGGCGCTGACGACATTTGCAGATGCACCCCCACGATGAGCAAGACTATGCACGCGCAGCTTTGTTGGAGCTGTTGAGTTCCGACCCCGACCTCTCGCCAGCGGCTTTGGGCGCGGCCCTGGCGGAGCCCGAGCAGCCCCTCCCCCAGCAGCAGCCCGCACCTCCAGTGCAGGCTGGTGCATCTGCCCCCGGGCTGCAGCTGCAGCCCGGCGAACTTGCCCAGTTGCGCCAGATGTTGGTGGCTTTCAAGATGGGCCTTGGACAGGCTCTGACGTCCCCGCTCGCCCCTGCCGTGACCGCGCCCGTACCTTCGGGCAACGCTTCTCCGGGCTCTTCTGCCCCGTCGACCGCCGGTGAGTAATTGCCATCTTTTCTGCCCTTTGTCCCACGTCTTCACTAGCTGACAGCGCAAAAGAATCCTTCTGTGGTCGTGAGTTCGTCCTCGGCGCAAAGCCGCCTCAGCGCCCGGCCCCTCCCAAGATGCGCCCTGACCCGGTCAGTCGCGACTGGGGCCAGTGGCAACGGGGCGCATTTGACGTCCTGGCCAAGCAGGGCCGGGGCGTCTGCACCGTGCCCACCTCCCCCACGCCCTCGACGCCCGCTGGTCGTTGCACATCTGAACCTCGTCCAGCACCTTGATGATCTTCGCCCTAAGGACGCCAGGATGGGGTCGACCGCCCCCCAGGACGCCAAGAGCGTCCTTAGGGCGAAGATCATCAGGGTGCTGGACGAGGTGCAAATGTGCAACGACCAGCGGGCGTCGAGGGCGTGGGGGAGGTGGGGGGAGGTGGTGTCCGCGCTCCGCGCCTGCGGAGTGAGCGACGCGGACATCACCGCGTATGACACTCGATGGCACGCCGTTTGAAATGGCGCGCCTTGAAATGGCGCGCCTTGTACATATATGCTTTTAGTAGTGGCATTGTTTTACTGTAGTGCACTGTATGAACTGTTACAGTACGAGTGGCACGAGTACTATTTGAGCGAGGGGTCTCCCGTTAGTGGTCAGGCTGGCTGTGTGACGGCCCACAATAGGCCCAGATCCGCGCGTCACTCTTGGCAGCGCCAACCCTCGACCGAACGAGACGACAACTTCCACACCACTCCTGCTGCGCTGCTTTAGCAGTCGTCAGTGGAAGCGCGCAGAGTACAAGCAGACAAATATGCATATCTGCTCTCACTGGGTGGCAGAGCAGCGGTCCAGCGGGGGGCCAGGCGGAGGTAGAGCTGCCACCTCCTCCAGCAGCAGCCGTGCTGCGAGAGGAACAAGAGGCCGAGACGCGCACACCTTGGCGGGGGTAAAGCTGAAGAAGTGCGGCATTGGCAACGAGCAAGCACGAACTACTCTTGGAGTGGCTGTCCTTGTAGAATCGGGGGGGATGTTGCGGCGGGCGAGACGTCAGAAGCTACTGTAGGTTGCCCCGCTCGGTCCTTTGGTGGAAGGCTGTAACGGGCGACGACAGGGGTGGGGGGCCTGACGGACTGCGAAATGTTTCCATCTCGAGGACCGCAGTCAGCTGAATACCAGATTCTATTGATTATTCGCAGAGAGAAGGACTTATACAATACATTCGTCAGAGCTGCATCTCGTAGAGGCAGCTTTTTACACAGGCTATCTATCCAGCGAGTTCGAGTTGCCTAGTGCCACAGACATTCGTGGGAGAGTTTTACGGCAGACATGTGGAAAGCACGTGGCCTCCACACGACAATCTGGGAAAGGTTCGGCCACCACCTGACATTGGATGGACGGGGTTTCCGGAGAAGTCCTTGCCGAGCCGTTGGTCCCCGCTCCCTGCCGTTGGTCTGCGTGTCGACGGCAGTGTTGAACTCTCGCAATAACTCGCCGCCCTTCGCGCCTCCAGATGTCGAGGGCCCTTCGCGCCTCCAGATGTCGAGGGCAGGCTGCTGCTGGCCCCACGACACTTCTGATACTTCTATACAACACTTTGTTGGTGTCGGCGCTTGTCATTGTAGCGCTTCCAGCGAGCCTGAAGGCGTTCACGAACGTCGGGGTCGACGTTGTGAGTCCGCAGAACATTCAAGATGTTCGTTGGATAGCGGGCAACGGCCCGCAGCTGCTCCGGCGAGGGGTTCGGCAGGTAGTCGAGAGGGACGAGCTCCTGGTGGGCGCGCACCGTGTCAGTGACAGGCCGCACGCAGCCAGGGTCGTGAAGCCAGGCAAGGTATTCAAGGTCCTCCTCCCGCAGCCCCGAATCCCCCGGGAGGTCAGAGGCGACCGAGGGCCAACGGTCAGTATCGATAGCGAGACCGTTGAGGACCGTCTTGGTGATACGCAGACGACCCTCCGGAGCGTCGAGCTCCTGGCCCAGCTCGCGATTGAGCACCTGGCGCTCCATGTTTTCGACGCCGTTGTGCCTGTACAACGGCGGCAGGGAAGGATTAAGCGGACCGGCGAAACGGGTGGCGAGGCCGTGAGCCTTGAGGCGGCTCAGAAGCTCACTGGCGAGCGGGATGGCAGATGCCAGGCAGACGTCGAGTGCCGAGCACCGGGAGGAGGCAATGTCGAGGTTCAAGAGTCCGAGCTCTACCCGTCCGTTGACGGCAGCAGGGTTGAACTCGGAGAGGGCGGTCGGCCACGGGCTGTTCGAACCAAAAAGGAGTCAACATCTCCCCTGACCGTTCCTGGCTCTTGTGTCCCCCACCTCCCGAACCTCCCACCCACCCATGGTTCCAGCCCGTGTTGAACCGGGAGCCATGGGCGTCGTGCGCCATGAGGGTGGGCGCACGCCACGAATGGGCGTCCATGGAAAAGTCGAGAATGCAGCCAGTGGCCGCATCTCGAGGACCATTGCACCCAGTGCTGAACCCAAAAGAGGTAAACCGTCCCGGGAGACGTTGACGGCCGGGGGACCTGGTCGCAGGTCACGATGCAGCGCCAGAATGCCAGCGCGGCGTTGGTGGTGACCGAGTCTGTCGATGACTCGGTCGACCACCAGAGGGTGGGTCTCCTCGGTTTCATCCACTATGCGCAGCAGAGGAGGGAGCCATGCATTCATCTCGGCGCAGGAGCGAGTGACATTGTCCTGGGAGACCCCTGCAGGACGAGCGAAGTTGACGACGGCCGTGGCGGTGTCGGGAGGCGCTCGGGTCTGGGTGACGAGACGGGAAGAATCGTCAAACAGCTCGAGTGGTGACGTGCGGGCGAAAAGCACTCGTCGAGAGCGGTGCGCAGCTGCAGCACCTGGGCACAGTCGCCGTTGTACCCATAGCTGCTGGCCGAGGCCTGTTGGTTGGCCGCTTCGACCGGTTGCGCGAGGTCGAGGACCAGGCCGACCTCATCGATGATCTTGTCATCGGCGCCACCCGGTCGCAGGGGGATGGACAGAATGACGCCCTGAGTGACCAGATCATAGCTGCCCGCCTTGAGTCGGTTGTACCACCAGGGTACCACTTCGCTGTCAACCTCGGAGTGGAGGGGCTGTCCGTGCAAGGCGGGGTTGATCTGGTGGACAAGGTCCACCGACTCCCCCATGAGTGAGGTGGCTTCTTTCAGGTGAGAGAAGGCCTCTTGAGGCGAGGGGGGAGCCCCGGCGTCGGGCCTTGCGACGGCCGGGGGAAGGCCTCGCCAGACGGAAGAGATTGTCGTTCCGTCCTCGAGGAAGTTGAGCAACGCCGGGAAGAGCACCTCCGGGGCGGGATGGTCGAGGCGACGAACCATCTGGCCCTCGAAGAAGGCGTGGCGGGGAAGGGTTTCCAGCTTAGCGGGGCTAAGCTGGTCTTCGCCGGGCGAGAGCCCAGCAACGGATGCGGAGTCCAGGTCCGTGTCGGGGAGGGCGCGGCGTTCCTCCCGACTCTGGATGCTGAAGTGCGTCCTGTGCCAGGTGCTGTTGTCCTCGACGGACCAGCACCATGCCCAGGCGTAGCACTTCAAGCAGAACCCGTCCGACGACATGTCCGTGGGGGACACGGCGCGCGGATGGTTCTCAAAGGAGCACACAACAGCTCGTGTTGATGAGCTAACCACGCGTTCCGAGGAAGGTGTCTAGCTCCTCGGGCTCTCACTGGTAGCGCTCCATGTTGTTCGACTGATTCTTGTTGTCCCCAGCTCACCGTCAGAGCTCACAGTGGCTGAATGTTAGATGTGTAGACTGGTGTAAGAACGAACCGCTTGGACGTGGAAGTTGGGAGGAAGGTGGATGAGAAGAAGGGAGGAGGTAAAACATTGATAGGGCGGGCAATGTGGAGAACGTAGTCACGTAGCCAGGGCTTTATGTGAAAGGAGGGGCGGTCCCGAGTGAACGAAGGGGGGGCGGCCCAATAGGCTAGACTCCCAGCCGCACGCGCGCGCGGGACAAGAGGCTCCTCTCGCGCGGCCTCTCGGCTGCCGCCTTGGCCGGGGCGATATCGGGAGAGGGCGGCGAGGGACTGCCTTGGAGACGTATCTGAGGTCTGAAGCTGAGACGAGGCATGAGATCCGAGCGCCCGAGCACCGCTCGGCCGTCCACCGTGTGTCCAGTGCACGGGCCACTGGCCGATCTGCCCCTGATCGGCAAATTCTCTGGTCTAACTTCTGAGCTTCTGACCACCTCACACATCACACATGTGCGTTCACTCACCCTCGGCTCACCGCTCACTGAGCTAGCTCTTGAGCTCCCGTTGCAACTCTGCTCTTGTTCAGCTCTTCTCGAGGTAAACGCAATGTAGGAGAGCACAGTGATGTGGTGAAGGCCGATTGCAGCCTCGGTCAATTTCTCGACTGATAACAGCTCCCCTCGCTCCTAGTGGGGGCAAGGTCGCACGGACCGGAACCGCCGCTGTGCACCCCTGTCCGCGATCCGCGATGAGCGATGAGACTGCGGCATCCTTCTCTAGCTTCTCGTTGACCAGTAACGCTTCTGTAGAAGCAAAGGACAGCATCCGCTGATCCGCCGAGTGCTCAGGGCCCCGGACGCGGATACGCCTGCGGCTTGGTTCGCGCCGCCAGCCGGTATCAAATCATGTCGCCAGCTCGCCAGACAGGTCAGAGGGCGTCTAGTCGCGATAGCGCATACATAAGTGCGGCCGGTTGTCCTACTTTCCTCCTTCTCTTTCATTTTCGTTCTTATCGTCCTCCGTCCAACTCGCTTGCAATCGCTCTCAACCGCGGCCGCTGCTACTCCTGCCTCCCGCAACAGTGAGTTTACACGCTCGGCTGACGCGCCTCCTCCATTACTCTCCCAAGACGCTGGCTTACATCACAGGGTGGGACAAGCTACCCGAGCTCGTCGTCGATCTCGGAAGGGCGGTCACCCACAACCACCTCAACCCCCCGCGCTACGCGCACGACCAAAGCGTGCAGCGTAGCTGGGCCGACTGGCAGAGTAGCTCCGCCGACGTCCTCCTGGGCGTCAACGGCGCAGCGAACGTGGTTAGGGGTCGCCGGCTCGGCGACGATCAGAACCGCCGCCTGCACGGCCTCATGCAGGACTGCCTCGACGCAATGGAGGCGTACAACAGGGAGGCCGCCCTCGCTGTCGGGTATGCGCTCGGCGTCGCCGCCAAGCCCCACGACCCTGTCTCCTGCCCAGGGCACATCTGTGCCGGCCCCGACCATCCATCTCCCCAAGGTCATCAAGCGGTCGCATTCGCATCTAGGATCGTTCGGTGCGAAGCTCTGGGCAGCCACGGCCTCTGCTCATCGTGTCTGGCATCAGCTCCCCCGGACACCTCCGGCGCCTTCCTCACCCGCCGGGCGATCAAGATGATCCGCGAGGAGGCTGAGTCCGTTCCGTGGGAGAAATGGATCAGCATGGATGCCATGCTTATCCAACACTTCAGGCCCGCCTGGATCAACGGGGTTCTCAGCCTTGTCGAAGACGTCGACCGTGAGGCTGCTGCCTCTGTGTTCCCTTCCTCCACCATGACGTACATGCCTGGTCATCCGACGTCTTCCTCTATGCCGGAGTCGACCACCTTCACTCCTTCACCGACCACCATCGCCTCGGCGAGCAGCGGTTCCATCACCACCACCGGTAGCATTCGCTCCGCTCCTACGTGGCTTGCCTGGAACTCTCCCCCATCGACTTCCTTCCCCTCTCCGGGACGCTCCTCGCCTTACAGTGCATCCTCCGCCTCCACGGCCATGACCTCCGCCGCCTCCCCGGCGACCACCTCCGCCGCCTGCGAACTGCTGAGCCGAACATCAGTTGAGAAGCCTTCTCTCAACTTCGGGATGTCAGGCAAAAGAAGCCGGCATGCTCGAGAGTATCGATTCCCTTTTGCTTGGCCGCTGTCAGATTAAGAGTCACATCGTTTGCAACCTCAACAACGAGGCTAGCGTTCAACCCCACGAGGGGAGTGGCAAGGGCGCAGAAAACCGGTGACCCGCCCGCGCTAGGCGACAAGCAACTAGGGGGGCTGGGAAAACCACAAGGTAATGGGCCAGCCCGCTCTCTCACAACCCGTCTTAGGGGGGCTGTCAGGCAAAAGAGGCCGGCATGCTCGAGAGTATCGATTCCCTTTTGCTTGGCCGCTGTCACGGGATCCTCCTCTCGCGAGCTCGCTTCTTTCACCCGAGCTCCCGCCATGATCAACACTCAGTCTTCAGCTCGTCACGCCTGGATCTCCCGTTCAGCATTCCAGCACCAAGGAGACCACCACCCAGGCGAGGCGACCTGCTCCGGCGAGATCCCTGTAAGTCGGATCAGTACAACTACAGTTGTCTGGGGTTGCCTCCGGCACTTGCGCACTTGCCTTGCTCCACTCCCCCCATCTACCTTTGTGACCCCTGCCTCGGCGCGACCACAGCACCCTCGCCACCTTCGCTAGCCACCGACGTCACTCACCTCCACCGTTGGCCAGCGGTCACGTGATCCAGCTTGTGCTCTGATCTGATCTTTCGCACCAGGAAAAAGGCAGGCAACCATGCAATGCATACGGAAACTTCTGATCTTCTGACGAACGCACGCTACGCTTGCTGTGTGGGGTGAGATGCTGTGTTTGATGTGTTTGCTTTGATTCGTTCTTGTCGTTCGCTTCGTGCCTCTCTTGTACTTCTCGTTCGGCTCGATTGCACCTCATATTCTGCACACCGGCCGGCTGGCGAGCTCACTTAGCTCGCCCAGCCTAAGCCTGCACTTCCGCAAACTGCTTCTGGTAGTCGGCAGTCGCGTCGTCCCAGAGCTTCTTGCAGTCGACCTGGCTGCCGAGCTTGGCGCACATGAGGAACGCGCCGCTGAGCTTCCTGTTGAGGCTGTACGTCGGGGCCGGGGGCGGGGTGAGGCGCTTCTCGAGCATGACGGGGATGTTGGCGCGGACCTCGTCGGTGACGGTCTGCGTGGAAAAGTCGTACAGCCCGTCGTTCTGGAACGGGCGCGCGAGCGCGCTCATGCTCGCGATGTGCGCGTCGACCATGTCCGGCTCCTCCTCACCGGTCAGGTAGCCGAGCGCCTGCGACTCGGCGACCATCGCCGGCTTGTCGCCCGACAGAGCCGCCGACAGCAGCTTGTACCACCCCGCCATGAACTCGGGCGTGTACTCGCGCGACGCACCAAAGTCAATCAGCTGGATGCGGCCAGAGGTCGGGAGGAACAGGAAGTTGCCCCAGTTCGGGTCCGTCTGCATGAACCGGAACTTGAACAGCTCCTCGAGACACAGGCGGAGCACATTCGTGCCAATCTGCGGTCAGCATAACGCCTAAAGGTTGGCTACCCACCAGGTCACGCTGCGCCTGCGTCAGGTTGCGCAGCTTGCTGAGAGGACGTCCGTCGGCCCACTCGGTCGTGAGCACGCGCTTCGAGGTGCACTCCTCGATCACCTTGGGCACGTCGAACACGCTGTCGCCCTCGAGCAGGGTCGCAAACTTCTTGCCGGCGTCAGCCTCGCGCTCGTAGTCGCACTCGTCCTCGAGCTCGCGCTTCATGACGGCGATCGTGTTCTGGAGGTACATGCCCTTCGGGAGCAGAGCACTTCCGCGGAGGACGATGGAGAGGTTCGCAATGTCCGAGCCGATGCTCTCCGCAACGCCGGGGAACTGCACCTTGACGGCGACGTGGGTTCCGTCCTTCAGCGTCGCGCGGTGCACTTGTCCGATGGACGCGGCCGCCACGGGCGTACGGTCGAACGCGAGGAACTTGTCTGTCCAGTTCGGCCCGAGCTCCGCCTTCATGACGCTGTCGAGCTGCCAGTCGGGCATGTAGTTCGCGTGCGCCTGAACCTGCGCGAGCACGCGCTCGAGCTCGGGAGGCAGAATCGTGTTGTCCTGGATGCTCATGAACTGGCCGAGCTTGAGCGCCGCACCGCGCATGCGGCCGAGTGTCGCCACGAGCCGGCGGACGTTCGCGTCGCTCATGAACACGCTCCCCGTGCCACCGGAGCCGGTCGTGCGCCGAAACGTCTCTCCAGCGGCGCCGAGTGCAAGCGAAGCTCCGAGGGAGCCGTAGTGGAACAGGCGACCGAGTCGGGAGGAGGGGACAGCCGACGAGCGAAGCACGACGGGGACCTGGAGTCAGTTACTGATATCACGGCGATAACTTACGTCTTCCGGGTCGGCCTCGACCTGCGGGAGATACATCGCGGGGTCGACGTTGGGGTCGACGACGAAAGGCTTCTTCGGAGTTGCCGCGGCGGCGGCGGTAGGCGGCGGAGTAGGCTTCGCGGGCTGGGCGACAGGTGCCGACTCCGGCTTCGTGGCCGGAGTGACGGTCGCTGGCTCCGGCTTTGCGGCACGTTGCTCCGCCTGCGCCTTGAGAGCCGCGACTGTCGCCGATGTCGCCGGCTTCGGCATCTCCATCTTAACCGAGCTCGCCTTCACCGGCGCCTGGGACGGTGCCGGCTCGTCAAACACCTCCACCTCCACGACGCGGCGCGGGTCGGACCACATCTCATCCTGCTCCTTGACATCCTGGTGCTCGTGCGCCGGGCCGGTGGGAGGCCTGCTCGTGCTCGGCGGGCCCTTCGGCGGCGGGTACGGCGGGGGGAAGACACGCGCGCGCGGCACGGCCGGCGGCGGGCGGTAGACGACTGGGTCCTCGTAGATCTGGGGCCGGAGCGAGGGCGAGGCCATCATGACCGCCTCCTCGGCCTGGAGGGCGGCGGCGCGGGACCACACGCGCGCCGCCGCGCTCAGCATGCCCTTGGACATTGCGCGAGCGGTGGGAGCGGAGCTGGGCGGAGATGAACCCGGGCGAAGCTTGTGGTAAGGTTAACCGGATTAAGCTGCGGGGTGAGACAGGGGCCACGGGTCGTGCGTGTCGTGCGTTGGAGACGTCGGAGTGAGTCGCGAAGTCGCGGCGGGCAGATCGTGGATCGAGTGGTGCCCCGACGACAATGGAGTAATGAACAGCTCGTGATTGTCGCTCTCACGCGCCCGCCCATGTCGCCCATGTCCGCCAGTCAGTTGATCATGTGGCACGGGGTGGGGGCCGCCGGCTCTTCCCGGCAAATGGCGAGCCGCGATTCGCCCATATCCCCGGTCTCGCCTCTCGTCAGCATGCCGCCAGCGACCTCTGCACGGCGAGGTCCCCAGCCGGCCCAGCCACCGGCCACGCGCGCATGCAGCCGCATCTGACACATGCAGCCGCGTTGTCTGGCCGCGAGATCAGCGTCACCGAGCGAGCCCGAACCGGCCGTGCCCGACCGATAAGATCCGGCTATCACGTTCCTCGCTGTCACTGTTCCTTGATTTCCACCTTGCACCTTTTCTCTTCCTCCACATCACCATCCACACTACAACCATGTACCGCCAATCCCTCCGCCTCGCGCGGCCAGCCGTGCGCTCGGCGCCGCGTGTCCTGCGTGCCGCCAGCGCCAGGGGCTACTCCTCTGGAGCCAACGGAAACGGCTCCGAGCAGCCCAAGGTCGACCTCAAGCGTCTTGCGCTCGGCGGCGCCGCCGTCGGCCTCGTCGCCGCCCTCGCGGCGGGCTACGCCCGCTCGAACCCGACCCGCCTGGACGGTGTACCGTGTGTCGAGGCGATCGAGAGCTTTGGCGCGCCGTGGGAGCCTGTCCACGCTATCGAGCAGGATGACCCGAAGGTGAGTCGGACGGCCGCTGGCAGGGAGCATCGGGGGTTGTCCAGGTGTCATTGACATCGCTGGGCCTGGCCTGAAGGCAAGACACCGGCGACACGCAGAACTCTGGAGCTGGCAGCGGTTGGGCAGACCTAGGACTCTAGCCCTGACCGGCGACGCTGAGCTTGCGCCGCTTGTCTGTCCGATGTCAAGTTGCTCGTACCCCTAGCCCCGCGGATTCACCCCAGACCTTCGCTGACAACCAGAACCCCATGCGCATCCGCATGGCGACGTGGGTGTCGAACATGCAGGACCACATCGTGAAGACGCTCGAGGCAGTGGAGGCCTCGGCGCCTCCAGACGGAGAGCACGAGGCGCAGACCTTCCTGCGCGACCACTGGATCCGCCCGTCTGGCGGCGAGGGCTCGTCTTGCGTGCTGCAGGGCGGGCGCGTGTTCGAGAAGGCGGGCGTGAACGTGTCGATCGTGGAGGGCAAGCTGTCGAAGGCGATGCAGACCCACATGCGGCAGGAGCACGACTCGATCCCGATCAGCGACGAGCCGCTGCCGTACTTTGCGACGGGCATCTCGATCGTGATCCACCCGCGCAACCCGCACGCGCCGACGTGCCACCTCAACTACCGGTACTTTGAGACTGCGGACCCGAAGGACCCGAGCAAGACGCTGGCGTGGTGGTTCGGCGGCGGCTCGGACCTGACCCCGACGTACTTCTACCCCGAGGACGCGGTGCACTTCCACCAGACGCTCAAGGACGCGTGCGACAAGCACGACAAGAACTACTACCCCGAGTACAAGAAGTGGTGCGACCGCTACTTCTACCTGCCGCACCGCAAGGAGACGCGCGGCGTCGGCGGCATCTTCTACGACGACCTCACGTCGTCCTCCCCCATCCACGCCGGCAAGCAGCCCTCCCAGGAGGAAATCTTCTCCTTCGCCAAGAGCGCCAGTGCAGCATTCCTCCCGGCCTACGTGCCCATCGTCCTCAAGCGCATGAACATGCCCTACACCCCTGAGCAGCGCGAGTGGCAGCTCGTCCGCCGCGGACGCTACGTCGAGTTCAACCTGCTCTACGACCGCGGCACCAAGTTCGGCCTCAACGTCCCGGGCGCCCGCATCGAGAGCATCCTCATGTCCCTCCCCGAGACCGCCAAGTGGCAGTACATGTGCCCCACCGGCGACGTCAAGGGCAGCCGCGAGGAGGAGCTCATCAAGGTCCTCAAGGAGACGCGCGACTGGGTCAAGTAGGCGAGTCCCAGCTGTCGCGAGTCGGAGCACAGTAGAGAATAGACTGTAGCAGTTACATTATAAAAGAGGCACCGCTCATGGCCAATCGGTACGCATGCATCTAGGGGTACAACATGAACAGAGAGACAGAGGAAATAAGGCACTACACTAACTAAACCAAAGCTCGCGGTGTCGGCGTCGCGGCGGTCAGCGACGACGGACCTAGCGACGGCGTCGCGGCGGTAAGCGCGGATGGTCGCGGCCGCGCCGTCCCCGGCGTCGTTAATGGCCGCCCTGGCGTTGGGGCGCCCTTGCGGAGCGCCTGCGTGCGCAGGTCCTTGTTGTCGATCGCGACCGATTTCGTGCAGTTGCTCGTCTTGTAGATGCCGACGAGGCGGTGCGCGAGCTCGAACATGTCGTTACGCAGCGAGATGACAATGAACTGCGCCGCCTGCGTCTTGCTCTGGATGTAGTTGGCGACGATCGAGACGTTCTTGAAGTCGAGCGCCGCGTCGATCTCGTCCATGAAGTATAGCGGCGTCGGCTTGAACACGTGCAGCGCGAACACGAGCGCGAGCGACGCCAGCGTCTTCTCGCCTCCGGACAGGTTGGCGATCGGCCGCCACGACTTCTTCGGCGGCATGATCGACAGCACGACTCCCTCGCTGAACGGGTCCATCGTGTCTACCAACTCGATCTCAGCGTTGCCGCCCATCGTGATCATCTGGTACAGCTCCTTTAGCTTGGCACTGATCGCGCTGAAGCCCGCCATGAACTCGTCTAGGCGCACCTTGCGCAGGTCATCGTAGCGCTGCTTGGCCGCGTCCCGGTTCTGCGTGACCGTTTCCAGATCCCGCGCGCGGTCCAGGAACTCGGCCTCGCGTCGCCGGTACTCGTTCAACACGTTCAGGTTCGGCTTCGCCTTTGAGATGTCCTCCTCCAGCTGTGCAATCTCGCCATTCAGCAGGTCCTTGTCGACTGCCCGGAGTTCGTCTGCGCTGTACTCGACGAGCTCCGTTGAGTTGGCCTGCTTCTTGGGAGCGGCTTCCTGTTCGTCGTCGCTGCCATCCTCCTTATCGGTGCCCTCCTCAGCATCGCCTTCCTCCTTCTCAGGAGTCGGCGACTTCTCCTTGTCCTCCTCCTCATCCTCGTCGTCCTCGTCGATGTACGCAAGCTCAAGCTCGTCATGGCGCTTCGCCCAGTGACGGTGCTTGTCCTTCGAGTCCTTTTGCAGGCGCATGTTATCCTCGAGCTTCTGCTTGATGTCGACCTCGAGCTTGCGGAACGCGTTGACCTCGACGGACGCCTCGTCCAGCGCAGCCTTCGACTCTGCCAGCGCTTCCTGGACGTCGGTCGTCGCGTCCTGCGCCTCCTGGACCTTCTCCTGGATTACAGCCAGGTCGGCAGAGCACGCCTGCAGGTCGGCCTCGACAGCCTCGATCTCGGTGTCGCACTCGTCGAGCTTTTCCTTGTTCGCGGCGATCGACTTCTCGAGCTTCTGGGCCGTGCGCTCAGCCTGAGCCTGGTTCACCTCGGCCTTCGTGATCGCCTCGTTGGCAAGGTCAAGGAGGCCCTTGGTCGTCGTGAACTTGCTCTGAATGGCACGGAGGCGGACACCACCGACATCCAGAATCTTGTTCTGGAGCTCCTTGATCTGCTCGTTGATTGCACCCGTCTTCTCCTTCAGCTTGTTGACTTCCTTGGTGATGGTGGCAATCTCAGCGTCAAGGGTTGCAATGCGCTTCTGGTCGGCGACGTCAGGCTTGCTCTGAGCAGTGAGCTCCGCGATGCGCTTCTCAGCCTCAGCGATGCGCTTTGAGCCCGTTTGGACGTCGAGCTGGATCTTCTCCATCTGCATCTCGATGTCCGGGATACGCTTGCGCAGCTGGGTGACCTGCTGCTCCAGGGCCTTCTTCTCAGACAGGAACGCCTGCAGGTCACCCTCGGCGACCGCGAGCTCCTGCTCGTAGCGGTGGACAACCTCAGGAGCGACCTTGTCGGCCTTGAACTTGGAGCTCATACCGCCGCGCGCAACACGGTTGCCGCCGCCGGACATGGTTCCGGAGGGGTCGATGAGCTTGCCATCGAGAGTGACGACACGCCAGCGCTTCTTGCCGAAACCAATACGCTGCGCCTGCTCGAGATCCTTGGCAACAAGGGTGTTGAAAAGACCCTTGTAGAAGGCAGGCGCGAAGCGCGGGTCCTTCGGCTTGATGAGATCGAAGAGACGCGGAACGTTCTCGGGTGTCTCGATGCGGCTGAGGTCACGAGCAGGTAGCTTCTCAAGCACCATGAAGGAGGCACGGCCGACGTTGCCCTTTCGGAGATGTTCAATGCACGCCTGGCCCTGCTCGACAGTGTCAACAACGAGGTTGTTCAGGGCACCGCAGGCGGTCGTGACAGCGACATCATACTTGTCGTCAATGACACCGAGGTCGCCGAGGCGGCCGTGGAAACCCTTGATGCGGCCCTGAGCCTTGAGCTTGTTGAGCGAGGCGAGCACGGCGTTCTCGGACTTGTCAGCCGCGAGCGACGCCTTGGCGTCGTCGGTCTTCTGACGGGACGTCGAAACCTTGGCACGCAGCTTCTCAGACTTTGCGTTCATGGACTCGAGCGTCTCCTCAGCTTCTGCGAGCTCCTTCTTCGCCTTGGCCGCCTCCTTCTTGAGGGCGGCGTACTCCTCGTGCTTCGACTGGTCGCCGTCGCGGACAGCCTGCAGCGCGGCGTGCGCCTCCTCGAGTGCCTCCTGGGCGCCAGTAGCCTTCTGTGCGAGCAGGTCACGCTCAGACTGGGCGACGTCAATGGCGGACTGCTTCTCGTTGATCTTGGCCGTCCACGGCTCGAGCTCGCGCTGCTTAGCCTCGATCTTGGTCGTGAACTCGTCGGTCTTGTCCTTGAGGCTGTCACGGATCTCTTCGAGCTCCTTCTCCTCGGCCTCAAGCTTGACCTCAAGATCAGCGACCTTGGCGCGGTTCGTCTCGAGCTGGCCCTGACAGTTCTGGACGGTACCCAGAGCCTCAGACCGAGCATGTCCGTCTTCGGTGACCGACTTCTTGAGCTTCTTCTGCTTCGTGACGAGGTGCTTCTTCTTCTCCGAGAGACCAACCTCCTCCTTCTCGATCTTCTTGGCGTCCTTGACGAGCGCATCGGTGAGGCGCTTGACCTCTTCAAAGTCGGCGAGCTTGGCGTCGTAACCCTTCTGGAGATCCTCGATCTGGGCGAGGTGGTGGGCGTTGCGCTCCTGCTCCTCGGTGAGCTGGGCGTTCAGCTGGTCGATTGCCTTTGTGGTGATCTCGATGTTGCTCTGGAGGGTGTGCATGTGGTACTGCCATAGGAGCGACTTCTTGCGGGTGAGTTCGTTCGTGTCGCGCAGGTAGTCCTCGGCCTCCCGCTTCTTGTCCTCGAGGGTGGCCTTCTCGCGCTCCACGACTCGGAGGCGGTTCATCTTCTCGCCGCGCTCCTCGTTCAAGCCCTCGACCTCTTCAGACGCCTGCTCGATAGCTTCCTTGTACTTGGCGGTACCGATAATATCCTCAAGGTACTCGAGAAGACCGTCTTCGTGCTCGTTCTGCGCCTTCGGCTTCATGAGCGCGATCGACTCGACCTCGCCCTGAAGAATCAAGAAACGGTTGTGGTCGAGATCGATACCTTTGCCCTTCAGAAGAGTCGTGATCTCCTTGTGCGTGCTCGTCTTGTCGTTGATCGTATACGTCGAGGAGTTGTTGCGGAACGCCGTACGCTTCACGACCAGCTGCGAGTTGGGCACAACGAGGTAATTGTCCATGCCAGGCTGATGTCAGCGCTGCATACCAAAACTAACTCACCAAGTCCACAATCTCCTTAAACCAAACCTCGACCGAACAGTTCGAAAGACCCTCCTTGCCAGCAGAGTTGTGGATCAGCTCACTGAGCTTGCCTTGACGCATCTTGCTGGCACGGAAGCCGAAAACAAACAGCAGCGCGTCGATCGTGTTGCTCTTGCCACTTCCGTTCGGACCGACAATAGCAGAGAAAGACTTGTGGAAGGGTCCAATCTCCTGGCGGCCGGCATAAGACTTGAAGTCGTTCAGCACGAGCTTGTGGATGACGAGTCGAGGTTTGGGCGGAGCCGCGGTCGGGGCGGCCGGAGTCGCAAGGCTGGGAAGTGGGACAGCACGGATGGGTGTCTTGGGCGGTAATAAGTCGCGAGGAATATCGGGAGAGGAGTCTGGCGACGCTCGTCGAGCAGTACGGTCACCATCGTCGCGTCCCTTGCCCTTCGGCGTCTGGGGCGCTCGCGGCGTCCTCATGTTCTCCTCGTTCTCCGACGCAGGCTCGGGCGTGGCCCGATCACCGACCGAGTCAGGCGGTGGTGTCGGTAATGAGTGATAGGTCGAGGGAGTTTGCGTGATCGACGACCTTGACCGCGCTGAAGGAGCAGTGACATAGTCCTCGAGGTCCTCCTCCGATGATGAGTCCGACTCGACCACCCGCTTCTTCTTGGGCTTCGTCGCCGCCTTGGCCTCTTCTGGCTCGGGCGACGGAATGTTGCCGCTCGCACGAGTGCTTCGCCTCAACGGTGCGCGAGGAGCCGGAGCCTTCTTCTTGGTGACAGTGCTGGGCTTCGGAAGGTCCTCCTCGCTCTCGCTGTCCTCTCCGGGAAAGCCGCCGGAGACTTCAGAGCGCACGGGCGACATGACGGCCGCGGATGCTCGTGATCGGGTGGAGCGGGTCGAGGTGGATGACCTGGGTGCGGTCTCGGCGGACCGCGTTGTTCTCCTCGGCGGCATGGTGGATGGGGTCGGGGTGCGTGCAGTCAGTGGCGCGCGTCTCTCCGTCCTTGTTTGTTGTTGTTGATGTCAACAACAGAAAGCACACGCGAGACAGTGCCTGGCGGGGATGGGATAATTCCGCGAGTGGCACTGGGCACGTGGTGGTCGGAGGATTTGCGTCCGCGAGCGGACCTGGTGCGCCTGTCGGATTCGGTGGTGGGTGGAGGATACGCTTAAGTGGAGGAGGCTCTGCCGGCTGTCGCTAGCGTAGCTTTGGTTCCTGGTGCGACGTTTCCAGCGATCCTGGACTGGACCTCCGTCGCACTGGCGTTCCTCTGGTTCCTCTGCCGATAGGCTAGCGAAGTGCGAAGTGGAAGATCCCCACGCCACGAGCAGGACAGCCGCTAGTGCGGATCGCAGAGGATCGGAGCCTACCGTGATGGACAGCGATGGGTACGAACGGCCGCACAGTCCAGCCGGCAGGTCACGCTCTGCCGCGTCTGTGAGCATGGCCTGCTCTAGCTGCACGCGCCGGACTCGCATGTGCCAAAGACGTCAGAATCGAGGTGCACAGGGATGGGAACCATGGCTGTGAAACCGTTCGAGTGGAGGAGCCCACCGCGAAGCGCGGCGGCCTCTTCTTAGGCATGTCTAAATCGGAATGCCACCCCACCCATTCTTCGCATTGCAATCAAGCTTTCTGAGCGCGTGACGCAGCATGCATGGAGCGTTCTGCCCGCCGCACACAGTTACAGTTCTCGAATGGGCGTCGTCGATGCATGACGCTGCTTGCGGGCGGTGCCACAAGACTCTATTCGCCGCTGAATGAAGGGCGGGAGCAAATAACTTGTGCCAGGTGGACGGCACCCTGGCCGTGCCAGCCAGGCCATCCAGCCCAGCCAGGCCAGCAGCGCCCGCGCCAGCGCCAGCCTAACCGCGGCGACGACCAACAGCTCTGCTCAACCGCCAGAGACAAAGACCTCCGGCTACCACTCCTCTCGACCTCCTTTCCCTCTTGCCAACACCGATCCACCTTGGCCACTCTTTTGCCCCCTTCGTGCTTGGTCTTCTCACGTAACAGAGACCGGTCCAGGTTCAACGTAGCCATCGGCTCTCCTTTCCTTCGCTTCCTTTCCAACTCGAGCTCTACCGAACTTTCAAGATGAGTTGGCAGCCTGCCCAGGAAGGCCTCAACGAGGTCCTGAAGATGCTTCGGGACTCGATGAGCGCCGACACCGCCACCCAGAGGGCCGTCACTACTGTGCGTTTGCTGGAGACCGTGTGCATCGCACCCGTGCTGACCATCGCCAGCGTCTTGAAGAACTTCGCCATGTGCCCGACTTCCTTGCCTACCTCTCGCACGTCCTTGTGCACGCCACCAGCGAGGACGCCGGCCACCGTGTCATCGCTGGTCTTCTTCTGAAAAACGCTCTGATCCAGCGTCACGGACCGGCGTCGACCGAGGCCGATGCCCGCGCCATGGCCTACGTCAAAAGCACGGTCTTGCTCGGTCTCGGAGAGTCCAACGAGAAGGTCCGACACACCGCCGGTACCACCATCATGGCCATCCTGTACAACGAGGAGACCGGCGCTTGGCCCGAGGCCCTCGATGCCCTCACCAAGGGCATGGGTTCGCAGGACGCTAACCTTGTTGACGTGAGTTTTGATGCGGTGCGAGAGCCGTGACTAACGTGACAGGGTGTTTTCAACACTTTCCAGAAGCTCTCCGAGGACTGTCCTCATCGTCTGGACATGACTGTCTCGGGCGCGAATCTCCTTGACCACCTCGTTCCCCAGTTCATCGCCTTTGCCGGCCACTCCGACCCCAAGATCCGTCTGTACGCTCTCGAGACCCTGCAGTCGCTGTCTGCGCTCCGGATACCCTCCATCAATGCCAACATCGACGCCTACCTCCAGGCTCTGTTCCAGCGTGCTTCCGACCCTTCGGCGGACATTCGCCGCACCGTCTGTGCTGCCCTCGGCCTTATCCTTGGCAGCCGCCCCGACAAGCTGGTTCCGGAGATGAAGAACGTCGTCGACTACATTGCGTACTGCACGACCGACTCGGACGAGACCGTCGCCTTGGAGGCTTGCGAGTTCTGGCTCACGTTCGCCGAGGACCCCACCCTCAAGGAGCAGCTCCGCCCTTACCTCGGCAAGGTCGCCCCCCTGCTCCTCGAGGGCATGAAGTACTCGGACATCGATCTGCTGTACCTGGACAACGATGAGGAGGACGAGGCCGTCCCCGACAAGGAGACCGACATCAAGCCTCGTGCTTACGGCGGCAAGTCTCACGGTGCCCACGAGACGAACGAGGCCTCTGCGTCGACTGGTGGTCCCGGAAAGTCGCGTGAGGCGGCCGAGCGTGCGCTCGACGATGATGAGGATGACGATGATGACGACTTTGACGATGATGATGAGGACGGAGCTGCCGAGTGGAACATCCGCAAGTGTTCCGCCGCCGCTCTCGACGTTATGGCCGTCTCCTTCGGCAACGACCTCCTCGAGATCCTTCTTCCCTACCTCAAGGAGCGTCTGTTCCACGATGACTGGCGCTACCGCGAGTCTGGTATCCTCGCGCTCGGTGCGATCGCCGAGGGCTGCATTAACGGTCTCGAGCCCCACCTCTCGCAGCTTGTGCCCTGGCTCATCACGGCTCTCAAGGACAAGAAGGCCCTCGTCCGCTCTATCACCTGCTGGACTCTCGGCCGCTACTCTGCCTGGATCGTCGCCGTCTCAGCCCAGGACAAGCAGACTTTCTTCATCCCGACGATGGAGGGTCTCCTGCAGATGGTTCTTGACTCCAACAAGCGTGTCCAGGAGGCCGGATGCTCCGCTTTCGCTACGCTCGAGGAGGAGGCCGGTGGCGAGCTCGTGCCGTTCCTGGAGCCCATCCTGCGCAACCTCACGTACGCCTTCAGCAAGTACCAGCAGAAGAACCTGCTCATCCTCTACGACGCTATGGGAACTCTCGCCGACTCGGTCATGGGCGCCCTCGGCACCCCTCAGTACATGGAGATCCTGATGCCTCCTCTCATCGACAAGTGGATGTCGCTCAGCGACTCGGACCCCGACCTCGTCCCGCTTCTCGAGTGTCTCTCGTCGGTAACTCTCGCCGCCGGCAAGGCGTTCGGCCCCTACGCCCAGCCCGTCTACCAGCGCTGCATTTCCATCATCCACCAGTCGCTCATGCAGTGGGACGCCTTCACCGCCAGCCCCGACACCGTCGAGGAGCCCGACCGCACCTTCATTGTTGTTGCCCTCGACCTGCTGTCCGGTCTCGCCCAGGGTCTCGCGGACGAGATGCCTTCGCTCATCGCCAGCGCCGAGCCTCCTCTTCTCCAGCTCGTTGCGATGTGCCTGAACCACTTCGAGCCGCCTGTCCGCCAGTCGGCCCACGCCCTTCTCGGTGACATGGCCATGACCTGCTTCCCCCTGCTTCGTCCCCACGTGCCTCAGCTCATGCCCGCTATCATCGAGCAGATTACGCCAGAGCCTCCTACAGAGTGCATCTCCGTGTGCAACAATGCCGCGTGGGCCGCCGGTGAGATCGCGATCCAGTACAAGGGCGACGCTTCCCCGATCGAGCCGTTCGTCGACGACCTCATCAAGCGCCTCATCCCCATCCTCCTCAACAGCAAGTCGCCCAAGTCGCTTTCTGAGAACGCTGCTGTTACTATCGGTCGTCTCGGTCTCGTCTGCCCGAGCCTCGTCGCCCCGCATCTCGGCACCTTTGCCCAGGCGTGGTGCATCGCCCTCTGGGAGATCAAGGACAACGACGAGAAGGACTCTGCGTTCCGCGGCTTCTGCATGCTCATCGGCGCCAACCCCCAGGGTCTTGAGTCGAGCTTCGTCTGGTTCTGCAACGCCGTGTGCAAGTGGCAGCACCCCTCGCGCGAGCTGGACAACATGTTCCGCCAGATCCTGCAGGCGTTCAAGGCTCAGTTAGGAGAGGAGGGCTGGAACGCCCAGGTCGCGGCGTTCCCGTCCGTCATCCGAGACCGTCTTCGTGAGCGTTACCAGGTGTAAGCAGCCCGCTTGCTCCTTGTACTTTATGATTGTCCGTGTCCGCACATGCCGATTGCCCCCAGTCGGCCTTGTTACCCGCGCCGCTATACCCACTTTAGATTAGGCCATCAAGCATCTATACCATTCCATACATTTTCCCAGCGTCTGCCTGTTGTTGTTGAGAACGACAGCCAGATTCATATTACGTAGAACTCATGAGGGGCCTCGCGGCTCCTCTCATCCAAATACAGCATCAACCACCTCGTTACGGCGCGAGGCCTTTCATAGCAGCCCCCACCCGTCCATAGCATTTCCGAGTTCCATACGATGTCAGTGTGAATGAAGTCACGATGAAGCAGCAAGACCCGCGGGAGCAAATCCACTTTTGTTTTGAAATCGCCACTCGTCATGAGCGCCCCTCCACCTCGAACGAACTGCATCCACCCACACACCCATCAGCACCATGGAGGACTTTGGCCTCCCCATGAGCTTCGGCAAGAAGGCCAAGGGGCCTTCCGCCAAGGCGCGGACCAAGACGGTCCAGGCGAATGTGGCGCAGACGAAGCGAGAAATGCCTGTGGTGAGCTGTACTCCGACCGGAATCAACTGACGCGCAGGCGCCGCCCCCGGAGAAGCCAAAGGAGGAGGCCTCGAAGGCTGAGGATAGCGACGATGAGATAGGCCCGATGCCTCCGACTAAGCGCAAGGCCGATGATGACAGCGACTCGGACGCGGATCTCGAGGAGGAAGAGGACCGGACGCCGGTGACGCACGAGATCGTCCTGAAGGACCACACCAAGGTAAGCTTTTTCGACTCCGTTGTAGCTAACCTCAGCCTGTCAGTGCAGTTGCCGTGGACCCCTCCGGAGCCCGTGTCGCCACAGGTAGCTACGACTACGACTGCAAGCTGTGGGACTTTGGTGGCATGGATGCGCGCCTGCGCCCGTTCAAGAGCTTCGAGCCCAACGGGTCGTACTTCGTGCGCGACCTCAGCTACTCCCCCGACGGCAAGCATCTGCTTGCGATTAGCGGAACGTTCTACCCCAAGGTTTTCTCGCGCGATGGCGACGATCAGAAGGAGTTCATGAAGGGCGATGTGTACATCCGTGACATGAAGACGACCAAGTGAGTGGAGGGCATTGGCTAGCGAGCCGCCAGCTTCAAAGGGAGCACATGAAGCTGACAACAGGGGCCACACCGCCGAGATCAACTCGGGTCAGTGGCACCCGCACGACCGTGACCTGTTCCTGACGGCGAGCAACGACTCGACGCTGCGGATATGGGACGTGAACGACCGCTCGAAGCAGAAGCAAGTTATCGTCGTGCGCTCGAAGGAGCGCGGGAACAAGACCCACGTCACATCATGCGCGTGGTCGCCGGATGGCTCCCTCATTGCTGCCGGTAGGCTATAATATAACATTCATAGCTGACCCCAGGCTGCCTCGACGGTGCAATCCACGTGTGGAAGAGCGCGTCCAACCTCGCGCGGCCAGACAGGAGCTCCGAGACGGCACACGAGAAGGGCAACGAGATCACCGGCGTTGCCTTCTCGCCCGACGGGAAGAAGCTCGTATCGCGTAGCATGGACGAGACAGTCAAACGTAAGCTACAAAGCTGCTCGTGCTAGCTGACGACAGTATGGGACCCGAAGTCCCCGCGGAAGCCACTCGCCGTGGCCACGGGGATTGCATGCAGGTACAGCGAGACGAACGTCTCCTTCTCTCCGGACGGAAAGTACGTGCTCGTCGGCACGGCGATTGACCCCCGCGACGAGAACGCCGTCGGCGAGGTGCTCTTCCTGTCGTCGGAAGACCTGAAGATTGTGCGGCGCGTGCCGATCGCGAAGGCGAGCGTGATCAAAGTGCTGTGGCACTCGCGCATCAACCAGGTGTTCTGCACCCTGAGCAACGGGCAGGTGTACGTGCTGTACTCGCCGCAGGCGAGCATCCACGGCGCTCTGCTGCCGCTGGCCAAGATGCCGCGCACTGGCCCGCGCGACATGAGCTTCACGACGGCGGACCTGACGCCGGTCGTGTTCACGCCGGACGCGCACGGCGGGATCCAGAACGCGTACGGGCAGAGCCTGCATCAGCAGCAGAAGGCCGCGAAGCGCTTCAAGCCGACCGAGCCCGTGTCGGGCGTCGGCCGCGGCGGGCGCGTCGGTGCGAGCGCAACGGCCGGCTTCGTTCAAGACGTGTTCAAGCGCCGCCTGGAGCCGACAGAGGACGTGAGTACGAGCTGCTTGGCCGGTGTTGAAGATGAGCTAACGACAGCCGCGCGAGGCGCTGCTCAAGTACGCGAGCGAGGAGGACAAGAAGAAGATGCTCGCTGCACAGCAGCAACAGCAGCAGCAGGACTAGACACTAGAAAATGTATCAGTAGCAGCACAGCACCGACCCTTGCAGCGGCACCCGCAGTGAGACTGTGCGGTGTGCCGCACGGAGGTGAGACGGGTGGGACTTGTGAGACCGGAGTTCGGCGGCTCCCCGCGGTAGCGGCGTCAGCAGCGGCAGCAGATTGCCAGCTGGTTGGAGAGTTCGCTGGAGCTCGAGTGCGTAGAGTTAGGTTCAGGCGCAGATCTCATGGCCCCGCGCTGGCTGGCCCGCCTGGCCCCGACCTCGCTTCCGCCGGTCGGCCAGGAACACAGCCATCGGCGTAGTCCGGCTAGTCTGCGCCACTCATCTGCGACCATTACGACCTCGCAAGCACGCTCCTCGGCAGCTCGCATGCATCGAGGGTGCCCGAATCTCTGCACAATTCACGCCGCAACTGCGCTGGCGTCGGGGGTTATGGCAGGGACTCGCGCAGGCGTGCAGGTCGGGGGCGTCACTCCAGCAGAGGACCCTTGTCACACCGCGTCCCAGCGACCGCCCACCGTAGCGCCGTAGCACGCACCGTAGCGCGATACCCACAAACGCGGCACGAGGCACGCGCCAGGTGAATTAGATTACGGAGCCACCCTGGTTTTCTCACGTCGTACCACTGCTCAGCCAGTCGCGGCCAGTCACAGTCACGGCGCGGGTTGCCCGGGCAGTCCAGCATACCGCTGCGCTCGCCGCAGTGCGTACCGGCGGCGCGGAGTCCTCCGACGCAGATATATAGCAGCAGGTGTGGGGCGTGTGACCCCCCTCGCACACTAACACACGAACAGAAGAGCATAATGGAGGGCTACTACAGGCGCTCGACGCCGCACACGCCACGACAGCACGCATACCCCGCGCAAGCTTACTCGGCGCAGACGTACGCGCCGCAAGCGTACCCGAACCAGACACACTCGCCGACACAGACATACAGCACACACTGGGACTACCTCCACTGCCGCGGGGACGTCTACGGCCGGAACGTCGGGAGTGAGTACCACCTTCCTGCTTGCGGCCTGCCAGTGAGGAGGAAGGACAGACGGCGCGCAAGAGTGAGCGCTGACGACAGACCGCTGCTGCCCGTCCATCTACCAGAACGGGCACGTCTGGTGTCACTACTGCGGCGGGCTGATCGGATAGTCCACCCACTTGCAGCACATGCACATCGGACCTCTCTCGACGTCCCGGAGCTCCGAAAGCCAGACCAACCAAGACGAAAAGCGCGATGGCGCGGAAACACACGTAACCGACCGTCATCCACGCACCCACGACGACACCACGATAGACACGACACGCACTAGAACGACCCAGACCCCACGCCCATGAACCCCCTCCACGCACGACACCTGCACATCCATATGCCAAACCCATTGTTCTGTATCCCAGTTGTACGAAGGTACGAAGGCGGCACGACAAAAGCACGAAAACTGGCCCTCCACCGCCGACGGCGCGGCTGCGCCCTCGACGCCCAGCGCCCAGCCCAGACCAACGCGGAATGGCGGCGAGCGGAGGCCCAGGATTGGTGAATGGAAACACGAAACACCCTCCACCGATCGAGCGATCGACGGCCTGACCGAGCCGCGGCGGGCGCCGCGGTCGGCTCCCACTAGACGCAGAGATGCATTGCCTACTCACATGCTCTTGCTTGCTATCGCTGACGCAGGCTGTGGATAGACAGGCAGGGGGTACTGACGTCTGTGCGACTGGGGATCACCGTCAAGGGAGCACGCTGGTACGACTGACGAATACCTGCTCACAGGATGGGGCTCTGCCCCCTGGCTGCAGCTGATTACGATGCGACGCAATCCGCTCCCCGCCCGAGGGTCAGCGCGCTTGCGGTTCCAGACACTGATGGGGGAGTGGAGTGCGCACCTTGCGAGAGTGCGGCGGGCAGCGCGAGGCCGCCCGGGCTGGAGGCTGTCGAGCGGGGGAGCTGCGTGCTGCGCATGCTGCTCTTGTCCTTGGCAGAGGGGAGTTGGAGGAATGAGAGGGCGAGAAGGCGGTGGTGCTGGGGTTGTCAGCGGCCGATAGCCTGAGAGGCAGGCGGAGCAGCAGAGGCTGGACAGGAGAGGGGGAGCTCGAGTACGACACGAGCGCACCCCAGAGCACCCAGAGCAGCGCACACGGCCCGGACCACAGCCACACGGCCACACGGGGGCTGGCCAGGCGCTGCGTGCTGCGCGCTCTCGCGCGCTCGCACGTCAGCACGACGCTCGCTACTGACCTACCTCTCGGGCACACTCGCACAGCACGCTGTGTGTCGCGTACGACGTTCCCACGGCGTCATCGAAGGTCTCGACGTGGCCAGCGGGCGTGTATATAAGGAGCGCTCCTCGCTGTCGCCTCCTTTCTTCTTCACAGACCTCGTCCCCTGCACTGGCACCGCAAGACACAGTGGGTCAACACTCAAGCTAGTCGAGCACTAGATCGAGCTAACACCAGCTTGAGCGCGCGAGCCGGGCCAGTCACCCCCTGCTCCAGGTGCGTTCAGCTTCGAGGCTCATTTCTAACACAAGCTGACCAACAGCCCTCCCCTCTCGTGACGGCGGCATCTACCGTCAGATGAGAACAGTTGCGGACACAATTATCAGCCTACGGGGGGCCGAACGCCAGCGCTGGTGAGTCGAGCTTGGAAGCGCCGAGAACAGAAGCTGACGACAGGTACGGTGGTGGTAACGGGTGCGACCAACTGGCATTGCTGTGCGAAAGCTGACACCAGGGCGAAACTTCAATGATATAGGGAGCCGAGGCACGCGAGTGCAGCTTTCGCGCTGCAGGCGTAAAGCTGACATTTAGAGGTCGGAACTCGGGTGCGCCCAGCTTCAGCACGCCAGACGCAAAGCTGACAGCCAGACTGGGGTACGCCAGCTTCCGCACCGAAACAGCGAAGCTGACCTGCAGGCTGGCACGTCGCGGGGCGAGTGATGGGCAGTGAGCGGCTGCGAACCGAAGTTTCCGACGACAGGGTGGGTGCAGCTATCAACCCCGTCCGTGAAGCTGACAGCAGGGTACGTGCAGCTTCCAAGCGCCCGATACCGAGCTGACCCCCAGGCGGGCTGGTAAACTACCTTGACGACTTCCTCAGCTAGGAGTGGAGTAGGTCCAGCTTGCTTGCGGTACCAATCAGCTGACACGACAGCGCTCCTTGCGGGAACTGAAAAGAGTGAGGCCAGCTGGCCGGCAGAAGACCAAGCTGACGGCAGGGTAACAGCTTCGAGAGGATGTCCCAGCTGATGTCAGTTCTAAGTCCAGACGAAAGGGCTGTCCAGGAGCGGTCTCAGAGCTCACGGGCACAGTGAGTTCAGCTTCTAGGAGACGGCCAGCCGACGCACAGGCCGGAGCAATGTCTGTACCTCTGGACGTTTGGGCGGTGCGTCCAGGTCTTACACCCCTGCGCTCGTAGTTGACGACAGGGTGGGCCCAGCTTCTTCTTGTCGGGACAGCTAACGCAGGTACAGACCCCTGCGGTACGTCCAGCTACCAAACGCGCAGACACAAGCTGACAGCAGGGCACGGTGAGTGCAGCTACCTGAAGTACGACCTGAGCTGACACGCAGCCCCTCACGTCTTTAGGAAAGGTGACACCAGGTAAAGCTTTAAGCCGGCGACAATCAAGCTTACGCCAGCGTACGGCCCGAGCTTCATTGCCTGTCCAGCTTGGTATCCTTCGCGCCAACTAGCAGCAGGGTACCCACAGCTACGTGGAATGCGCGCAGCTGACACCCTGTTCCTTCATGAGACGATGGTAAAGCTAGGCCTGCGACGCTCGAGCTGACATCAGCGAGCTATTGACGCAATGGTAAGGCTGACCCAGCGGTGGCAGAGCTAACACGCAGAGGAAGGCAGGGGCCATAGGTAGCTACCCTGATGGTGCAGAGAAGCTGACGACAGGTACACCCAGCTTCGAGGCCTTGCAAGCTGACGCCAGCGTCTGAAAGAGGTGAGTCCAGTTATGCATATGGCTTTGACTATCACAAGCTGACCACAGCACCGTACGACGCCGGCTTCGATCAGAGTACATTGTGTAGCTGACCGCCGGAGTGGAAAACAGTGCGGGGGAGGAAGAAGTGGGTCGCTTCACTGGCGTCGTCGAGCTGACAACAGGGTATGCAGCTGGGTCACGCAGCTGGGTCACGACCAATAGTCAGCTGACACCCAGCCCACAGTCAATGGATACAGCTGGGAGAGATAATGGGGGGGCGACGACGGTGCATGGTACGTCCAGCTTAGTGACTGTTGCCCAAAAGCTGATACATAAGGAGGGAGGCCAGTTGTACGACCAGCTGGATGGGTATCCTGTTAGCTGACGGCAGCCCTGCCCTTGACCCCGCTTACGATCAATGAATGACGGAGAAGGAGGGACAGTGAGCTTTCTGGCGACGATAGTCCATAGCTGACACCAGACCTGATGAGTGCTCAATAGACATGAGTGACGAGATAGAACAAGAGACTTACCCGTGCTCGCCTTTGTATGCATCCCCTTCTGTACTTGGACCACCGCTGAGGCGTTGGCTGACGACGTGCATGCTGATGGCCTGTACTTATGCTGCTGTGGATGACCAGGTAGACAGCAGCAACGGCAATGAAGGAAGAGAAACTGACGGAGAATCGCCACGTTGACAATCGTGACGGCAAGGTGGACGGTGGCGACGGAGACAGCAGCGACACCAGCACCGTCTGGGGTGCAGATGGCTACCGTGGCTGGGACCCTACTGGCGGCCAGGATGGAGGCGAAAGCCTGCCCAACGGCGACAACGACGGCGACAACGGTGGCGAGGGCCATCCCAATGGTGACCTCGACGACCCCAGTGGCGACGGAGCTGCCGGCAGCGACGACGACGACACGATCTGCCCTAAGCTGAGGCACGAGGGGGAGCCGCGTGAGTCGCCCGCCCCGACTAGACTGACGCGCAGGACAGTGCGTGGCCCGCCGCCGCCGCTGGGCCTGGCGGTACGAGTGCATTCTGTGCGGGCGCGTGTTCGAGCGCTGGCCGCTGTCTCGCTGGCGATGGCCCTGGCGCCGCACCCAGTAGAAGACCGGCTTCACGTGCGCCGTCGTACCAGTCGCAGTCGCAGCAGCTGGAACTCGATGCATTCCACAAGCGAGGCCGAATGCGTGGCGCTGAATTGCTGCATGTGATCGAGTGCAGAGCGAGAACGTGTGCGGTGAGGGGAGCCGGTATGGAGCCGTGAGGACCCGTGGTGGAGGGGGGTGAAAAACCCAGGAAATGCACGTTCATGCGCCACACCAACCTCGCGCACTCGCGCTCCAAGCGTGCTAGCAGCTGGCATAAGGCGAGACTGACAGCGCGCCGGAGCGCGGCGCATGACGCGTCCTGCAGCTGACACGTCCTGACATGACACGCCTGACGCGTGCATATTGCAAACGGCATGTGCAACGGGTGCGGGCGCGGTGCAGCGAGAGTGCAAGTGCAGGGTGCGGCGGATGCAGATTTGCAACGCGGCGCCACCGCACCACCGGGTGGTGCAAGGATAGCCGAGCGTGTGCAGCGGCGCGGGCGATTGCGCGGGCGAGTGCGCACGCTGGGCGAGAGGTCGTACGGTGGTGCCTGGGAAAATTGGGCGGTAATTGGTCAAAAAGGCGAGGACTGGGTGGCGCCGCGATAGCAGAGCGCTGCGGCGACCCTGGGCTGACTGAGCGCGCATGACGCTAGCGGGTCGAGGACCCTGAGGACCCCGCTGGCCACGACTGGACCCAAGGCACAGGACCCGAGGACAGACTTTTAAAAGTGTGCTGTGCCTGAATTGGCGGCTGCGGAGGGCACTCGAGTCGACAATTCAAGTACGGAATATGACGGAAGCTGCGGAAGCATCGAGAATTTTTTCGACCCCCCCATGTCGCGGTGGCCAGGTCGTATATAAGTGATTTTGGGCTGTTTTTCGCTACCTCCACCCACTCTCTCAACCCCTCCTCTCGTCCAATCAAAATGGTGCCTGCTTGTGCTGGATTCGCTGGCGTCAACGCTGGACGTAAGTCACCACTCCACCATCTGCCTCCACCTCCACCTCACCACCCATCCACCCGTCCATACCATCACACTACTCCACCTCCACCTCCACTTTGCCTCTCCATGCATGCAACAGACCCAAGCACCCGTTCATAGTTCATAATACTTACTCCCCCTTAGGTGACTGCCAGGCTCACCGCGTCGCCGGCGCCTCGCGCTGCGTCTTCTGCGACCGTGCCATGCGCGCCGTCCAGTACGTCTCGCCTCGCCCCGCGCCCAAGCTCTCCCGCCGCAAGCGCGCGAGCCCCCCTCCCATCCCGAACATCAAGTTCCCCAAGGTCTACTAGGTTTCTCTCTCTTCTCTTCTTGTGTCATCATCATCGGGTTCTGTTGTATCCATTATTCCGCTCAAAATTATCGAAACACATCGCATCACGCATCGAACAAAAACGAAAACAACACGCACCGTGTAGCATCAATCAAAACAATCAAAAGATGAACAATTATGAATACCACTCTAAATAATGTCTTATGGCTGCAGCTGCACTGTTATTTTGCTTCGCGCACTGACCGACGGCAGTCGTGTCTGGTAATGGAGTAGAGAGTCTCGTAAGGAAGATGATCGGTGGTGCCACTCGGCTCATGTTTCGCGTTTCAGTTGCTCCCGCCGCGGGGCTCCCTCGCCACCCATCAAGCGGCCACTGCCACTCGCGCAAGCTTGGCACTACGGTCAGCGACCGTGCGCGAGCTCGCGGGAAGCGGTGCACGCACGGCAGTCGTGCATGCGTGTGCTGGGGCTTCTGCACGATTGCGACCCGAGTCCGCTCGCTCAGCACGCTGACGCTCAGCTCGTCGCGAGGCCCGTGGTGCTTCTCGTCGTGCGAGGTGCTGCGTCGGCGAATCCTTCCTCCCGTTCTTGCAACCTCTTCATCCTCTTTCCACTCCCCTCTCGCCTCGGCGGCGACTCCTCTCTCTTTCTCTCGACTCTCGACTCCCCTTCCTGCAGTAGCCCTCGCGCCGCAGCATCGATCTACCCTCATCGCCCGCGCCGCCAGGCCTAACAGGCATCACGTGACCGTCCGGCTGGGCCGGACTGGCTGTAGACCGCGAGTCGGAGGGATCAAGATGTACAGGTTCTGCAAAGGCGACAAGCAGGGGTACAACGTGGGCCGTGAGTGATCCCCTCCTCCTCCCTGCTCACCGCCCGTTCGCCTCTGACAGCAGGGCCCTGCCGACCTCGCCCTCGCGAGCCCGCGTTCCAGTACAGCGCGTACTGCGTGATCTGCGCGAGTGTGCTGCCGCGGCCGCCGTACGAGTTCTGCGTATCGTCCGGCTCCTCGGAGGAGGACGCCGAGTACGTCGACAGTGTCGAGATCGCCGAGTGCGCCGTGCGCCGGCTGCCGTTCCTGAAGCTAAAGTCGGACGCCAGGGACGGGAAACGAGCGGTGTGGGGTGTTCTTGGGCCAACGAGGGGAGGATGGAAGGGAGACCGGGGAGGGGAGAAGTCCGGCGGAGCACCCCTGAGGGAAGGAAAGAGTGCAGCAGCCGGGAAGAGGTGAGTGGACTCGAAAGAACAGGGCGTATCTGAAAGCGCAGAGAGTGGGCCGAGCGAGTCAACGGCGCCGCCGCCGCCTCGACCCCCGTCGCGGAAAAAGCGCAGGGACTCCGCCGAAGACTAAGCGGCAGCTTCACGCTGTATGGCCTGACGCGCTCCTCGAGCCGCGGAGCGGAGGAGGAGCCGCCGCCAGTGAGCGGGCCGAAGGCCGTGGTCCGGGGTCCGGTGCGGTGCCGGACGCACATCCACACGCCGACCACTCTTTCTACCAGTGTCATTGCATCACCCCCGGAGCAGAGAGAGATGGTCACGGTCTCCCTCGGCCTCGGGCTTGGAAGGTTAGGCCCATTCACGATCAAGGGGGCGAGTATCGGTGGCGAGGAGAAGACGACGATGCGCCGCAAGTCGATCCGGTGGCGGCGGAACAGCAGTGCGAGCATCGCGAGCATGGAGAGTATCAGCAGCACGGCAAGTAAGGCAAGCACGACTAGCACGGCCAGCATAGCAACCACCATCAGCACAGACAGCAACATGACTACTACGACGACGACATGCACGGCAGCAGCAGGGATGGCGAACACAGCCAAGGCGGAGAAGAAACAGCAGAAGGCGCCCGGAACAACGAGTGCATGGTCGAGCTGGCCGGTGCTCGCCGCGCTGCGTGTGTTCCGCCCCGCGCAGCCGAAGCCGGCGCGCGAGCGCATACATCTGTAGCATAAACTTATGGATCGGTCGCGCCCTTATCGCTGTGCTTCTGGTCCAGGACCCACGGGGCTGGGGCCTGCGCCGATGTCTGAGATAAGACGTAGATCTGAGGCATTTGCCACTCTGCAGTGCTACACCGCAGCTGTCATCTACGACCGCAGTGCCGATCTGCCCGCACCGCATAGGACGGCGGCTGCGTACGTTCGTACGACTCGGCGCCGCAGGCGGGGGACTCAATTCGCCACCCGCCTCGGAACGGTCGCGTGGCCCCACAGAACAAACGCTGGAACGTCACCGCCACGCGACTCGCCACCCGGCAGACGCGCAAGGCACGCCGGCGGTGTCCGGCAGCTAAACCGAGCGTCACGTCTGCCCCACTGGGCACTGGCGGCTGCCTGATCTCGTATTGTCACCCTCCTTGGCATCTCCCCATCTCTCATCCACACCAGCAACAATGACATCCGACTCTATGGGGACGCAGACGCTCATCGCGGGCATGTTCCTGACGGGCTGCGCGAACTCCCTCCTGTAAGCTTTGCTGCGCGCCGCACGGCGAGCTCGGGGGCCCGCTGCCCGGTGGCGGGTCGTTGCCACCCACTGTACGCTGACGAGCAGCACCAAGTATCAGGACAAGCTCTGCGTCGAGAACTGCGACGGCAAGGGGCAGAGGCTCGACTTTGAGCAGCCCGTCTGGCAGACTCTCAAGTGAGCATCCCTTCCTGCGGTCGCTGACGTGAAGCATGTTCGTCGGCGAGTTCCTGTGTATCCTGCCCCTGCTCTGGGGCAAGTTCACGTCGCAGCCCAAGATCGCGCTGCCCGAGGGCGAGCTTCCGATCCCCGTCGAGGCGGAGGGAGAACGCGTTCCGCTGCGCGGCTGGGCGTGCTTCTGGCTGTGGTTCCCCGCCTTCTTCGACATCTGCGGCACGACGCTGATGAACGTCGGCCTCATCCTCACCCCGGTTTCCGTGTACCAGATGTCGCGCGGCGCGCTCGTGCTCTGGGTCGGTGTGCTCAGCGTCATCTTCCTCCGCCGCCACCTCGCGCTGTACCAGTGGGCGTCGCTCGTCATCGTCACGCTCGGCGTGGCGCTCGTCGGACTCGCGGGCACACTCGCGAAGAAGGGTGGCGTAAGCCCGGAGGCGCTCCTCGATGTCGTCGCCAGCACGCGCGCGGATGATGAGCCCGCCAAGGTTGCGCTTGGCGTCATCCTCATTCTGTTCGCGCAGATCTTCACCGCGTCGCAGTACGTCGTCGAGGAGAAGATCATGGCGCACTACAACGTCGACGCGCTCGCGGCCGTCAGCCTCGAGGGCACGTTCGGCGGCCTTACGACCGCCGCCGCCATGCCCGTTCTGCACTACTTCTTCGCGAAGAAGAACGCCTACTTCGACGTGCCGCGCGGCTGGGCGCAGATCGTCAACAACCCCGCCGTCATGTGGGCGTCTTTCATGATCGCGCTCTCCATCGGCGCGTTCAACTTCTTCGGCCTGTCCGTCACCAGCCGCGTCAGCGCCACGACCCGCAGCACCATCGACACGTGCCGCACGCTCGGCATCTGGATCGTCTCGGTCGCCATCGGGTGGGAGTTCATCAGCGTCTACTCCATCCTCCAGGTCGCCGGCTTTGCCATGCTTGTCTACGGCACGTTCGTCTTCAACGGCCTTCTCCAGCCCGTCCTGTGCAAGCCGCGCATCGAGCTCGAGGACGATGAGGAAGCTTAATAAGCCCGACCTCAGCCGAGCCGAGCCGAAGGCGAAGCTGCCATCGCGACGCGGGCCGACACCCGCGTCGTCCGTTACCTCGCATGTGTTCCCCAGCACCACACGCATACCCATACCTCTCCAAGTCTGAACCCGAATCGAATCTCAAGCACCTCAGAAGTTTCCCGCAACGAACGCTCACGATAGAAGACCATACGTACACTAGACCGCGCCCCGTGCTATGTACAATTTTACTGTCTTGCTAGGATACAACTGACTATCGACACAGGTCGTGATCTCCTCCCGCTGAGCTTGACGTGATTGATTGAGGTCGGAGACGGGAGCCGCTGACCTTGAGGGATGGGCTTGCGCGGCTCGCTTCAAAAACTTGATGGACGTCGAAGGAATTTGAGGTGCTAGTCCCTCCATCTACAGACTTGGCGGCTACGGCGCGGGCTGGCTCCGGCGATACCTGCGCTTCCTCCTCGGGCTATCGAGGAGCGTCTCGATGAGCGCGGCGGCCTCGTCCTGCTGCTCTCCGTGCGCCTGGATGGGCTGCTGCTGAGCCCTCACTTGTCCCTGGGTTACTACTGCCGCAGCCACCGGGGCCATGGACCCAGAGCTGCGGCGCGCCTTCTCCCTCGGTCCAAACTCGACCGGGGACGCAATCGCCGGCGCGGACGCTGTGGCCGCGAGCGGCCTCCCCACCGGAACAGCCGTGCCTTCCAAAGCAGCCGGAGCAGCGGGAACGACCGTCCCCCCAGTGGCGGCAGCGACAACGGCGCCCGCCAAGGGCGAGGGGGCGAAGGCCGAGTGCGTGTGCTGCCCGGAACTCTGGCGCGGCGCGCGCGGAAAGCCGCGCTCCCTGTGCTCCCTAGGCTCCCTGTCCCTGTGCTGGCTGTCGCGCGAGTAGGGAGCATAGGTACGCCTGCGTTTTCTGTGTCAAATGCGTTTAATAGGGAAGAAAGAATATGCACAGTGGTCAGATAGGTGGCTTACGACTTGAGGACGCGCTCGGTCCACTCCTGCCACGGGCATGTGCACAATGAGAGCGCAAGAGCGTGGAGTCGGTGAAGAAGGTGTGCAGTTGAGGAGATTCATGACAACGTAGTTTTGACAAGACAGACAAGATATGCGGTGGCAGGATAGATGATATGATGAGTGTGGTGATGGTGGTGTTGTTGGTGGTCGTGCAAGATGGATGACGGTGGAGGTGCGGTGGAGGTTGGCGCGTAAGTACAAAGGTATCGGAGGTGAGCACATCGGGTGCAGTGGATTCGCCCCGTCGCCTCGTGTGGTTCGCCTCGGCGTCTCCCTCGTGTGCGCAGGTGCGCTCGGCGTCCTCGTCGCTCCGAAGCACTACTTCGGGAGCGCCTTCCATCAGACTGGTTGCCTTCCCTACTCACCTGTTGGAACGTAACGCTGCTGGCGGAGAACAGGCGGTCGGCCTCGGTCGCCTCGTTCTTCTTCTTGTTGCTGTTCGCAGGCGGCTTCAGGTAGTTGTCGAAGCCCTTTATGATGTTGCCTCCACTCGCCGCCGTCTCGTCGAGGTAGCTGCCCTCGAAGGCCCAGATCGACGTCTCGAGGTTCGCGAGCGTGCTGTCGATCGCGCGCTTCTTGCGCTGCGCAGCCTCGAGCTCTGCCAGCGCTGCACTCTGCGCAGTCTTCGCCTCCGCCGGGGGTCCTGTCGAGCTCATTGCGAAAGTCGTCGGGGAAGTGATTAGATGCGAAGTGGAGTGGAGTCGCTAGTGGCTAAGTGACTGATCTAGGGTACGGAGCTCACACCGCCACGTGCGGCGGCCCAGCCGGACGGGACTAAACTGACTGGTCTGCGTTCTGGACTCTCTGCGCCAGGTCTCGCGACAAACTGAGCTCCGATCAGCGATCTGCAACCGGCCGCACGCGGCATGCTCCTTGCACACAAGATAACAACCATGCACCAGCCCGATATGAGGCATATGATCCATCGTACACAGCACTAGGTGCCCTCCAAATGCTAAGAAACAAACCACGCTTAAGCCTCGATGGCCTGGACGGTCTGGCCGGTCTTAACGTTGTCGAGGTCCTTTGAGCGGGCAACCTCGGCGCCGGGGACGGAGAGGATGATCTCGATGTGGCAGGGGTGGCCCTGGTAGGGGTTGATGCGACCGTGGGCGCGGTAGGTGCGGCGGCGGGTCTTGGGGGCCTGCTGGACGACGATGTTCTTGATGATGAGCTCGTCGGTGGCAAGGTCCTTGGCGTCGGCGTTCGACTCGGCGTTCTTCAGGAGGCGGAGAACGAACTGGATCGACTTAACAGGCCAGCGACCCTTGGTCGTCTTGAACTGCTTGGCCTGGCCGGTGCGGCCCATCGAGCCGTCGAAGCGACGGAACGGGATGCACTGCTTGTGCTCCTGAACGTCCGAGAGGTAGGCGTACGCCTTCGAGAGCTTCATGCCTGCAACAGTCAGCGCCGCGTTCCTTCTCTTCTGCGCGCGTCCTCGTCCTCGTCTTCTTCTCCTTCTCCGAGCTGTCCCTTCCACGACCTCGACGGTCTCATCCAAACTTCAAGCCCTCGGTCCTAGTCCATCCAAACTTCCAGCACTTCGGACCACTTCACTTCCAGCTCTCTCCCGTCCAACTCCTCTCCTTCCTTCCAGAACGTATACGCACCCGAGATGGCGGCGGCAACCTCGCGAGTGTTCTTGAAGTGGGTGCGAACATACTCGCCACGAGCCTTAGCGACTGTTCCGGTCAGCATTTCCGTCCTGTCCTTCCATCCAGATCCAGCTGTCGGCTGTTTCGACACGCACACTTCTCGGGGTTCGAGTTGACGAGGGCACTGCTGGCGTAGCGAACCTGTCTGTCAGCTTGCACGCTCGTGCACGGCGCTCGCTCACCATTTTTGAGCTTTGAAGGTTGACGGATGGCTAACAAGTCGCAGAAGCACTGCCGTTCAAAGCCAGGCGGCGCTCACCTGGACGGGAGCAATTTTGCAAGAGCGCAACGATGCCTTGAATTTCGTCTCGGAGTTTGGTTCGACTTTGTAACGCCGGCGAAATGGCGCATAGAGGCGTGGCTCTCACGTGAGATGACGGGACCAGCGGTTACGTAACAGTCAGGTACAGATCTTGTTATCGCGTCCGCTATATCACTAAGGCACGGCAGTCAGACCTGTGGTATGCAGAATCAACGCGAGCCAAGACGCGAGACCTGGCGAGGCTGCGACTCCAGCTGGCGAGAGCACAATCGGTCAAGCTTTGCGTTCCCCAACATCGCCCACTTTGCGTTCCTTGTGCTACCACCCTTGCGACACATTCCTGAGGCTGACGGGTGATGGACAGAGATCCGCTCGCTTGGGTCCTTGCGTGCCGATCATCCCTTCACCTGTCACGGCCAGCCTTAAGCGCCGCCGCCCTCGTATCGTCACTTCGTCAACTCACCTCTTCCCACAACAATGGAGACGCTCATCACCTACCAGGAGTATAAACGCTACACGTCCCAGCTTCTCCAGTGGCTCACCAACAAGTCGAACTCGATCCTCGTCAACAACAAGCAGGAATGCTCTGTCAGCCTCAACCGCACCGGCCGTGTGTATACCGGCGACCTCGTCCCGATGGCCCGTCTCGTCGCCCGGTATGTCACCGTTCCTTCACGCATCCACAAGATCCTGTTCTCTACTATCGAGCTTCGCACCGCGCGCTACCACGAGTTCAAACGACTTGAACGGACCTGTCCTTGGCTGGCCGGCAGCAATGAATCACACTACCACTTCATCGAGGTACTGCAGAGTATGTTCGGGGCGCTTGGAGGTCCTGCCTGGCAGGAACGGCAGAAGGCAAGTGAACCTGAAGACATTGTGAACCGCTTCGATGGCTTGCATGTCGAGTCCGGTGAGAGTGGCGACGACGCAGCTGGGCCGACTGCGCCCGCACCGCTGCGGAACAATCGGCACAAACGGAACGGCCGCAAGAAGGCCAAGGCGAAGAAGACTGCGCCCTCTCTCCCACTTGAAAGCTATCAGATCGTCCAGGATGACGAGAGTCTTACAACCGACTACCTGATCGCGGCGTACGAGCTTGTGCAAGAGTTCCGCGTGCTGCGCAAGTTTGTCCAGAAACAGTGGCGCTCCGTCGCCTACGACGGGCTGAACAGTGCCGTGGCTGGAGCACTGTCGCATATGGTCGTTGCGGGGATCCAGGAGAGCGAGCTGGAGATCTGGCTGGACTTCCCGGACGGGTACGACACATTCGAGTCTGTGATCCGGAGTGTCACATGCGGCGACATGGAGCGCGCCCACAGCATGTTCGGCGACACCGAGAAGGACGACTTCAAGGAGTACACCATGTACTACACCTACCAGGACCTGCTCGCGTTTCTGAAGGACTTCCGAGAGAACCGGAACGGCAAGCCGACGAAGCGCATGGCGAAGGAGCTACGCAGCTGGGACCCGAAGATGAACCTTATGGTGGCATCCAAGGAGCAGCGTCTTGCCTGGCGTCGGCAGTACACGATCCTGTGGCTGTACGACCTGGTCAACGTCTACATCCGCGGGCGGACAACCAAGTGTCCGACGTGTGACCGCTGCGAGGAGAATGTGGAGACGCCGAAGGAGGACGGCAACTGGAAGGACGCGGGCATGTGGCGCCGACTGTTTGGGATGAACGAGTTCGCCGGCTTCGTGTCGTGGCTCGCGATGCAGAAACCGGGCACGGACGTCAAGAAGAGCATTCGACCGCATCATGTGTTCGAGCTTCAGTGCGTCGTCGACTCGTGGTGCACAGCCCGCGGTTGGGCACCGACCGAGGACGCCGGTGATCAGCTCGAGCCGCCTGCCAAGGACTTCTTCCCCGAGCGCGACTTGGACAAGTTCCTCGGTATGCCGAACGAGCCGGGTAGCTTCCAGCACGGTGTCGAGCTGGCAGCCGACGCAGTGAACCAAGAGCGCGAGTCACTTGCGCGCAACATCTTCCTCGACCTGACCGAGCGGTTGCGGGGCGACTTTATCTTCTGCCTCGGGTACGTGCTTCTCAACGACCAGCTCGCGTTCCAGTCCGAGTTCACGCGCGCGAACGGCCTATGGTCGTACAGCCCGTATCTCTGTGGTGTTGGGCTGTCCGAGGCACTGGAGCTGGCTCAGAAACTCGGCCTGTCAATGCTCGAGATCGCACCAGAGGTCTTGATGATCGTGCACGTCTACAATGAGGCCGTGCAGAAGGGGTACATGACCCGCAAGCCTCACCACTTCTGCGAGCGCTTGATGCGGCTTCTGCACCCGTCGTCATTCTTTGTGGACGGCGTCCTGCCAAAGAAGAAGTTTGCCGAGGCGCTCTTCCAGCAGACGCAAGCGAACCTGCCGTTCGCGCAACGGCGGCGCAACCCGCGCTGCATCACGTGCAGCGTGCGCAACCAGTTCGACTCGGACTACAACTCGCTGCAGCGCTACCAGTTCCGCAAGAGCAGCAAGGGTACGCACCTGACGCGTCCGAAGGAGAACCTCAACAAGTACTACCGCCACGACTCGTTCCTCGTCAAGTGCTACAACGCGGACTGGAACGTGCACAAGCTCCGCGACGACATTCTCGACGTCGAATCGGCCCTGTTCAAGCTGCGCGTGTACCGGAGCGCATGCGTGCCAGCGGCTAGCGGGGAGGACAGCGGAGTCGAGCTGGAGGGCACGGAGCTGGTGCGGCTTGCGCGGCATGCAGGAGTCGGGGAGTCCGAGATGCTGGCGGGACACTGCCGCGTGATGCAGCTTGTGGACGGGGTGCAGCCCGCGCCGCGGGACGCAAGCCCTGCGGCGGCCAAGATCCGGTCGAAGGCGCTCACACTCAGCGCGCTCAAGTACGACCTGCAGACGGACATTTGCGGCGCACGCCCGCTCTCAGGGGTCAACTATTGGCTCGTCGTGTCGCTCGTGCTGCGCTTCTTCCAGCGGCTGGAAGCGACGCTTGAGGCAGGCAAGGAGAGCGAGTCGTTCAACTTCCGCTATGACACCGACCACGAGCACAAGGAGAATCAGCGCCTGAACGTCGTGCTCGAGGCGCTGAGCGAGCGCGACGACGCTCTCCTCCGCGTCATTGCGCGCGAGCTCCAGAATGACGCAGAGCTCAATCGCGGCCTCGGGCCGTGCGTGTACTGGGACACGACGGACCCGCTCAAGGGCTGGGCCGGGCCAGAGGCTTAAAGGCTGTTGTACTATAGGCTGGCATGCGGAGCACATGACTATGTATCGATATGTAACAATGTAAGGCTACCAATGGAACGACGAGGAGGGATGAAGTAGAGCACTGCCGTGGTGCTCTTATCTCTGGCCTTATCTCTCGACCTCGTGAGTCACGTGCAGTCTTCCGGACTTCGAACTTTCGATTCCGAGCTCAGCAAGATCTTGACGTATGCATCGTCTGATCATACAAGAAATCTAGTATTATGGAACAGATCGAAATGGAAAGGGAGGGCCGCACCACTTCCTGACGCGCGGCCCCGTGGTTTCTACTATAGACACTATTTAGTGCGCGGGGGCAGGGGTGTTGTCCTCGAGCTCCTCGGCGAGGACGAGGTTGAGGAACACGCCGATGATGGAGGAGATGAGGTAGGGCTCCTCGACGATGAGGATGATGGCGTCGAGGAAGCCGCGGAGGGAGGTGTTGGGCCCGTCGTAGGTGAAGATGTAGTTGAACCAGTGGGGCGAGACGAGGGACGCGAGGCCGAGGGCGAACGACGTGGTGGCGATGAAGCGGTCGCGGCGGGTCCACTTGGCGAAGGCCATGATGCGGATACCGCTGACGGCGACCGAGCCGAAAAGGAACGTGGTGAAGCCGCCGATGACGGCAGGCGGGGCGGCGACGAAGATGGCGCCGAACTTGCCGATGATGCCCATGAGGAAGAGGAGGGCGGCGCACATGAAGCCCGAGCGGCGCGACGCGTTGCGCGTGAGCGCAATGACGGCACTGTTCTGCGCAAAGGTCGTGAGCGGTGTGATCGTGAAGAGGTTGGCGAGCGCGGCGCTGCACGCGTCCGCCAGCATGCCGCCCTGGATGCGCTGCATGAAGTCGGTACCCTCGAGAGGCATGTTGCTCGCCTGGATCGAGGCCGTGATGTTGCCGATCGACTCAGCGACAATGACCGCGTACGACGCCAGCATGGGCAGCACGAGCTGGCCACGCAGGCCGAGCGGGAACGTGTGCACAAACAGGAACGTGCCGCCGGGCGCAGACTTGATGACCTCGCCGTTGAAGTAGCCCGTGGCCGCCGCGATGATCATACCCGTCACGAAGCCGATGAAGACCGACGCGCTCTTCATGAACGCCGAGCCGAAGATCTCGCAGATAACAATGACCGAGAAACACGAGAAGCCGAGACCGAGGTACTGCGCCGAGCCCCAGTGGTGCGACTGGGAGCCGGAGGTGCAGAGCAGCGAGTGGTCAGACTTGCAAGGGCCCGAGCCGCCAGCCCAGTTGGTGATGCCCGAGGTGACGAGGGACGCGCCGATGAATGTGATCATGGTACCGATGATGAGGGGCGGGAACGCCTTCTTGATGGCCTTCGGCGGGACGAAGCAGAGAGCAATAGCGAAGATACCCGTGAGGGCGCCGGTGCCGAGAACCGCGCCGAACTCCTTGGGACACGGCAGCTTGGTTCCATCAGGAGCGGTCGGGCAGGTGCCGTTCTCATAGGACTGGGCGAAGTACTTGAGCGCAATGTTCGCAAAGGTGAACGAAGTGCCGACGACCGAGATGATGCCGGTGCCGAAGTAGTACTTGGTGCCCCAGATACGGTGGCGGGAGATCTGGACCGCAGTTCCGATCGCGCACCAAATCAGACAAGCCGAAACGAGGTACATCTGTGCCGATGTGCCGAGGTTGGCGCCGGAGGGGCCACCGAGAAGAAGAGGAGGAACAACGAGTCCACCGACCATGGCGAGCGCGCTAGAGTCAGGTACTGCTGCTGTATTTACGACTTACTGTTGCAAACCGAGGATGATCGTGAGAAGATGGGGCAGCTCATCGTCGACGCCGTAGAACGGGAGCTCTCCTGACTTGCACAGAAAGGGGATGTTGGGAGTGAAGAGGGCGGCGTAATCGTAGTCGCCGAACCACGCCTGCTTGCTCGTGAGCGACTTGGCGATCCGCTTAGGGCTGAATTTGCGCTTAGGGACGTGTCCAAGCGAGCTGCTGGGAGGAGATTCGGTGGGCGTGACGTCCACAGTGGAGATCTCCTTGGTGGAGAGGGCGTCGGCTTCGAGTTTGCTGTCGGGAGTGTGAGACATCTTGCTGCTGTTGATGGGGCTAAGTTAGCTCTTTTTCATCGGTTATTATATGCGTCTGATCTTGTGGAGCCTACGAGATCTTGGAGCCAAAAACAGCCTGTCAAGACGCTATCGGCAGCGGAGCGGAGCGCTGGTGCGGTCAACGGCCCGTTAGCGGAAGATCATGGCGTCGATAAGGTCGACAGACGCCCAACGTCCGATGCGCCGAAGACAGAGAAGGCACCGAAGCCGCCGCCCTGGCGAGGGCCGTGCTTGGCAAGGTTCATGGCGTTTTCTGGGTCAACAAGAGGCGCACCAAGGTCGTGCGATGCAGCCAGCCGGATGCTGTGGATTTCGGCCTCCTTATCTGTTGAATGTGCGTCAGGGTCTCGGAATCTGCCGACTCAGACCCAGGGGCTGATATCGTTGGCCCACGCGATCGCAGCCGTATCAGGCCCCACATTCAGGCGCCGCAGTGGCGCCTTGGGCAACCGGCGGGCCTGTGGCCGACATGCCGGCTCAAAGTATGGCCGTGCGTTCCTCTGTATCAAGGTGGCCAGGCCCGCAAACTTGCTATCGCAAGCCCAAGTCCGATGGGCGAGTCCTATCGCTGCATTGTCGGGAAATACTGTTGCACTGCGAGCCATCCCATTGGCCTCCTGTCGTCAGTGTGATCGACATCGCGCTGATAGAGTTCAACTTGGCTGCCATCCGAAAGATACGAGGCACTAATGACGGCTATCGCCTTAGTAGATCGTTGCCGGAACCATGAATGGTATCGGGGCGCCATGGGCTTAATAGTCAGTGCAACAGCGTATAAAATGCAGCGAGGGTGTTCGCCAAGAGCCCAAGTCCAGACCCAAGACAGTCAACCACACTATGTCCGTCCCAACCATCTCACTGCACGACTTTGACTCGCGCCGCGCCGAGATCACCGAAGAATTGATGCGTGCCTCAACCGAGGTCGGCTTCTTCACTCTGAGCAACCACGGCATTCCTCAGGACGATGTCGATGCGATGTTCGCCATGTCGCAACGCTTCTTCGCCCTGCCCGACGACGTCAAGGCGAAGACACCGCTTAATGGCAAGAACGCCGGATGGGAGAAGAACACCCAGGTGCGCCCGAGCACGGGAACGGCAGACCAGAAGGAGAGCCTGCAGCTCCAGTTCGCGCGCATGGAGGGGCTCTGGCCTGCCGATGAGGACATCGACGGCTTCAAGGCCAAGGCCGAGTCGTTCATGCACCAGATCCGCGAGTGAGTGGCCCATCTGGGAAAAGCACTGACGTTAGCCTTTCCACCCGCGTCATGGAGTGCTTCGCCGAAGGTCTGGGCCTCTCCCTTGACACCTTCACGGTCGGTACCGTTTCGCCGCCTGGCTGCGATGACTCCCAGGATGTTCTCCGCCTCCTGCACTACCACGCTACAGTTGGCAAGACGTTCGGGCCCAACTTCTGGCGCGCCGGAGCGCACGCCGACTTTGACGTTCTGACCATGCGTGAGCAGCCTCTTTCATCATAGTCTTTCGCCAGTCAAGCTGACTCCAGTCTTCCAGCGTGATGGCGAGGGCGGCCTCGAGGTGTGCCCCGGTCGCAAGGTAGTCGGTGACTTCGGAATGGGCGCCGAGTGGCTTCCGGTCGAGGCGCGCGGAGACCGCATCGTGTGCAACATCGGCGACCAGCTGATGCGCTGGTCGGACGACAGGCTGAAGTCAACATACCACCGCGTCCGGCTTACGGAGAACTCGGGACCGCGCTACTCGATGGCCTTCTTCAACCAGGCCCGCACGGATATCGTGATCCAGGGTCCGAACAAGAAGTACCCTCCTATCGTGAGTGAACACCAAGAGACAAAGCTGATCGTAGACCGGAGGAGAGTTTATTCGCGAAGCGATGGAGCGCAACCGTATGCAGTCGGCGGAGGTAGCGGCTATGGCCCGCCTCCAGAGCGCGGAGAAGGTCGCGACCGAGGTTCATTTCGTGCCTCAGCACATGCTGAAGGCTCAGTAGGATGTTGGTTAAGTGGATGTGGGGGTGGCGTTGTAGTTTTGGGATCTTGGTAGACCGGAAGTTGTCAATGAATAATTTGAGTACGCAAAGGGTGCGGCTCGCTGTGCTTTGCGTGAAGGAGGAGTTGTGGACTGAGTGACAGCCTGGTCCTGTCCAGTGGGGCACGATGGACCACATCACGTGACGCCCCACCGAGTCAGCGAAAGAACCGGATATGATAACCACGTGGTGACTCTTCCTCGGCTGAGCATGTTGCTGAAACTCCCTGCGCCCTACACCCCGATGCGACTGGCGTTCCACGACAACGAGCACGATGCCCCTGACTGCGCTTGCTTCTTTTGATCAGAACGCATTGACACTCGCGTCTTCACTCTCGACCACGGCCCCGACCTGACGTGAAAGTGGGATGCGCCACCAACGCATCGACATCTTCCCCCGCGCTGGCCAGGTCGTAGTTCTTCACACTCTCTATTGTCTTCTTCGTTACTCACTGACACTGAAGAACCACTACACCTCCATCGATGTTTGGCGCAATAAACCACACCCTGACCGAGTTGCGTCGTCACATCCACATGCTCGACGAATCGATTACAGTACTCGACCAGCTTGACCCGATGAGGGGGACCCCGAAGTCCTCTCCTCAGCAGCCCTGTTCCCCTGAAGTCAGTGAGATATGGAGCAAGATTTGCTACGCTCGGCTCAAAATAGAGAACGCAAAGGAGCACATGGAAGTCATGGAGACGGAGATGTTGGGGCAGGAAGGGAGCAAGCAGCGAGGGAAGAAAGCGAGGGCGAGGAAGGAGCGAGAGGCAAGGCGTCAGAAGCAGGAGCGCGAGAGGACGAGGAGAGAGGCCCACAGGGATGAAAATCCCAGGAAGCGCAGACGGGTAGAGAGCCTCGAGCTCGTTCGCCCCGGGAAGCAAGCCAAGCACACCAACCGCACCCCGCCTCAGAGCTTCCTCAACGCCCTCAGCACGCACGGGGCCGCTGCGCTCTGGTACGCTCTTCCCGAAGAACGGCACGCATCCGCCCTGTCCTACCTGCAATACGCAGAGAAGCACTTCCTCCGCACACCCTACCTCCCCGCCTCAGCCACCCACGTCTCGGGCTGGATCGCGTACGAGGCGGAGCAACATTCGTTCAGGCGTAAGCGTGACGCCAATCTCGCCGAGGCCCTCAGTGCCCTGCTGGACGGCCTTGAGAGCTGGCACCTCGACCTGGGTTTCAGGCCGGTTGTTACGCAGCGCGCGAGGGCTGTAGTGGCCGGCGCTGTTACCTGGTGGGGATGAGTGAATGCAGAGGACAAAACTAGTGCAATCGCCAATGCAGCGACCGCCGCCCTTCACGCGTTCACCAAACTCTCCCTTCGCACCCGTACTTCGCCCGCGCTGCCCAGGGACCGCCTCCTCTGGCCCTTCTACGCCTCGCTGCACCTCTCGCCCGCTTGTTCCCCCGCCTATCCCGTCACAAAATCACCAAGGTTCAAGCGTAAGGGGTTGCATACTGCCACAGGTGTATATGACGCACACACTTTTTCTGTTAAACACTTCACTCCCGAGCAAAGGCTCTTCTTCACATGATCCATACCTCCAGCCTTACCTTCGTCAAGTCGCGAGTCGGCTGGTCTCTTGCTGCTACCGTCCCGGCACCTAGTAGCGGGGGCGGTCATCGTAGCGGGGACGGTCGTCCCTGCGGTCGTCGTAACGGCGGTCCCTGTAATAGTCACTATGATGTATGGTAAGGCTCTCTGTTCCCGGATTTTAAGCGGAGACATGAGGTGTACTCACTCAGGAGGGGGGCCACGGCGGTAGTCGTCGTAGCGACGGTCATCGTATCGGCGGTCGTCGTAGCGAGGGCGGTCGTCGTACCGGCGGTCGTCGTAGTAGCGCCTGTCGTCGTAACGGGGGCCGCCGCGGTCGGAGTAGCGCGAGTCGTAAGAGCGAGGGTGGTAGGGGCGGTCCTCGTAGCCGCCACCGCCACCTCCGTAGCGACCACCACCACCACCGCCGCCGTAGCCACCACCACCGCCGCGACCCTCGTACTTGACTCCGTGGTAGCGACCAGGAGTCGGGGTACGGGCGCGCGAGCGCTTGGCGTGGGTGACGGTGAGGACACGACCCTCCTGGTTGGTGCCAGAGAGAGTCGAGATGGCCTCCTCAGCCTCGGCGTTGGTCTCGAACATGACGAAACCGAAGCCACGAGACTCCTCTGCGAGGTGTCAGTTCAGTTAACCGCCGGTTGCCAGTCCCGGCACACGTACGGGTGTGGGGGTCAACCATGACCTGCGCCTTCACAATCTTTCCGCACTTGGAGAACATGTCCTCAAGCTGACGGTCGGTGATGGAGCGAGAAAGACCGGAAACGTGCAGGTTGTTACCGGTGTTGGAGTTGGTGCCCTCCTCAGTGTTGCTTGGACCGTCAGAAGCTGTATCCGTCATTCTTGAAGACTGTACGTACCGACCACGGTTGCCACCGTCGCCGCCGCCGTTACGGGCAGCAGGCGAGCGGCTGCGGTCGCGACGGGGAGCAGGCGAACGCTCGCGACGCTCACCGCCGTCGTCGCGGCGGGGCGAAGCCTCGCGGGGCTCACGGAAGCCGTCGTTGGCCGGAGCCGAGTTCTGCCAAACTGGGCGCGTTAGGCATCAGTCGGCAAAGGTTGATTGTTGGGGTGAGAGAGGAGAAAGCGAAGCACCGAGTCGATGGAGGGAAGGACGACCGGGCTGAAAGTAGGAGAGCAGGGGGAAGGCAGGGCCGTGAACGAGCGGGAAGCTGGAAGCTGAAAGATGAAGCTTGAAGCTGCTGCTGAAAGCCACTAGAATTGGTGCCGCAACGAACTGCGACGGTGTGCGGGCAGGCGACCGGGCGACTCCACAGGCGCAGGAAGTGACACAATAGAACAATAGGCGAGGGCCGTGTGCGGAACCAGAACCTCCAAAATCGCTGACAAGGTATTCACAACACAGCAGCCGGGTCCGTGTCGTGACGCGTAGGTCGTAGACGTTGACTCTGATGCGCCGCCCACTGGCGGCGCGGGCTCATGCTGGATGGATCGATCAGGAGGAACAGCGCCGGTGATCGAGAGGCACGCGCGCCAGATGACGGATCAGGTCGTCATTTCGGCAGCAGCCTGTGCGGGCGATACGGTCGTGGGGCGCCGGATATCACAGTTATGGTGGCAAAAGGTTGCGAAGCGGAAGAGCGGGCTGGGACATACCGTCGGAGGGGTCGGACATGTTGGGTGGATGGAGGATGGAGACGAGGTCGCTGCTGATGATCGCGAGCAGCTCATCAACATGGTGCCAGTGCTAGGGCCGCGCGCGAGACGCCACCGCGGCACTTCGGACTTATGCGCGTCGCGTGTCGTGGCATCCTGGCAGATAAGTCACCGTCAGCCCCGGCGGCAATGGCCAGGCACCGACAGCGCCCTGCCGTCATAAGCCGTCGAGAAGCGGACCTACCATCCGCGCTGACAGATCAGTCGCCGACTTTCCTGGGGACTGACGACAACAGCTTTGCATTTGTCGTGGCCGCTCCTTCTCACTATCCACACTCTGCTGAAAGCTACGAACACCATGGCCCCCGTCCGCGTCTCCATCCTCGGCACCGGCCTCTCGCTCCAGGCCTTCCACTTCCCCCTCATCGATGCCCTCCCCGACAAGTACGTCCTCCACTCCGTCATGGAGCGCACCGACCGTGGCAAGGCGAAGGCGGTCTGCGGCCCCGACACCAAGGTTGTCAACACCATCGAGCAGGTTGTGAACGACCCCGACGTTGATCTGGTGAGTATAAACCCTAGGCCTTAGCTGACAGAAGGTCGTCATCTCCACGCCCAACAACACCCACTACCCGTTCGCGAAGGCTGCTCTGGAGGCGGGCAAGAATGGTGAGCTTTCTAACGTTGAATCGGAGGTTGATCCCAGTTATGGTGGAGAAGCCCGTCACTCCGACTGTTAAGGAGGCTGAGGAGCTCGCGGCCCTCGCCAAGTCCAAGAACCTCGTGTTTTGTGCGTACCAGAACCGCCGATGGGACGCCGATTTCCTCACCCTGAAGGACCTGCTCAAGTCGGGCAAGGTGAGTACCGAACGCGGAGTAAATGAGAGCTAGGTGTAACTGACTTCAGCTCGGCCCCATTCACGAGATGACCTCTAGGTTCGACCGCTACCGGCCCCTGCCTCCTGGACACAAGTCGTCTTCCTGGAAGGAGACACCGGGACAGCACAACGAGGGAATCTACAACCTCGGATCGCACGTCATCGACCAGGCGCTCAACCTCTTCGGTGTTCCCGAGAAGGTCTGGTGCCGTAACTACGACGAGCGTGGTGTCGGCCTCGACGAGTGCTTCGAGATGGAGCTCCTCTACCCGCCTCAGCCCGGTGCCACCGGACCTCTTGCGGTTCACCTCGGCGCCAACATGCTCAACTCCGTCCCCGTCCAGCTCCGCTACCTCGTGAAAGGGCTGAAGGGCAGCTTCCTGAAGAACGGCCTGGACCCGCAGGAGCCATTCCTCCGTGCTGGCAAGAAGGTGCGCGACGAGGGCTTCGGTATCGAGTCGGAAGATGCTTGGGGCTCGGTGTCGACGTGTGAGGACGGAAAGTGGTCGACTGAGAAGTGGGTGTCAGGGACAAAGATAGGAGAAAGCTAACTTGCAGGCTGCCGTCGAAGAATGGATGGTACCCGGCCATCTACGAGAACGTCTACGACGCCATCACTTCGAAGGACCCGAGCAAGCTAGTCGTTCAGCCTGAGCAGGCCATCTGGACGATGAAGATCATCGAGTTGGGCAACAAGTCGAGCAAGGAAGGTCGTGTCATCGACGTCAAAGCCGAGGCTGACAAGCTCTGAGTCTTGAGCCGGGATATGCGAATGCCGCAGGAAGGCATGTGCCGGTGCCGGTGGTCTGATGATCGCGCGATTGCGGAATGGCCGACTCGTGATTGGGTTGACAGAGGTACAAGCCGACCATTCAGGACCTGAATCTACCGGAGTTGGTCATCAGAGCCCAGGTAATATGAAAGTTGCGGCCTAGGGCCCTGGTGGTTTAGACGATGATATGAGATCCTAGTCACCGTATGAAAGAACCGTTGCGCGGGCATATGCGACACTGGAGGCACCCGCGGCGGCAGTCAGCAGGATATCTCCTGTCCTCAGGGCAGCAGGGAGGATATCATATCACCCCCCGCTTCGATTCTAAACCGGCGTACTCGGGATATGATATCCTGGGTGGCCTGGGTGAGGATGCAGCGGTCGATATGATATCCTGGGCACATGTGGATTGGTGGCCTTGGTGGGCCGGGAAAAGCGTGGGCACGAGCGAATGCACTGCGAGCTTTTGCTCCGGGGCCTGGGACGAGGATGCAGTGGCCGAGCTGCTACCGGGCGGTGGACCGGACATGTCGGCGAATTGGTGGCACGGGATTGGACAAAAAGGCCGGCTGATAAGGGGAGCCGCCTGTTGCCGGGGAAGAGCGTCGCTCTATGCGCGCTTCTATCCTCAGCCCATCCTCAGGCCACCAGGCGTGATCGGATGTAGGCTGCCCCACTCACTCGCTCCCTCCCCTCCGACCACTGTCCTCGCACGACTACTTAACCCCCTCGCTCCACGACATTTGCTCTCCAGAACCTCCTCCTCTCTCTTCAGCGACTTCCTCTTCTCGACAGTGTAGCGTTGTAACTCTCTTATCACCACTTCTCACGACACGCCCTCTGCCCCACTTGTATCTTAATCGCAAATGACTCAGGACATCATGCCCCAGGAGCCTGCTCAGATTCCTCTCGACGAGTTCGACAACTTCAAGACCAAGTTCACTGAGGTTTCGGTCAACGCCCTTGGAGGAGATGTTATCGCCTGCAGCGATGACTTCTTCGTCAGCAGGCACAACCTCATCAAGCCTGGAGTGAGTACCCTGCGGCCTCCGCTCTGAAAGCGACTTTCGCTGACTCTCAACAGCCCGCTGTCTACATGAGGGGAAGCTTCGGCCCCAACGGAGCCCTCTACGACGGATGGGAGACCAGGCGTCACAACCCCACCTACGACTGGGTCATCATCAAGCTCGGCCCCAAGGCCTCGCACCTCGACTACTGCGACATTGACACTGCCTGGTTCAAGGGCAACGAGTGCCCCCAGTCTCGTGTCTACGGTCTCCTGCTCTCCGACAAGGAGTTCGCCGACCCTAAGCTGAAGGTCAAGGCCACCGACGAGCGCTGGGAGGAGCTCCTCTCCACTGTCACCCTCGGCCCCGACAGCCGCCACATCTTCGAGCTCAACGACCGCGCCAAGGAGGGCCAGTGGAACTGCCTCAAGGTCCTCATGATCCCCGACGGAGGCATGGGCCGTTTCCGCGCCTACGGCCGCCCCCTCCCCCCCAAGGCCCTCCCTTCGTTCCCCTCTGCCGACGTCGAGCCCATCAACCTCCTCTCTCCCCTCATCGGCGGCCACGTCGTCACCTGCTCCGACGCCAACTTCTCTCCTCCCGTCAACCTCCTCCGCTCTGGCCGTGGTATCGACATGTCTGACGGCTGGGAGACCCGCCGCTCGCAGATCGGCCGTGGCAAGTACGCCCCCGGCGCGCCCCTCGAGGGCCAGGAGCGCAAGGAGTGGGTCATTGGCAAGCTCGGCTCGACCGGCAACATCCAGTACGTCGAGGTTGACACCGCGTTCCACCCCGGAAACTACCCGACTGCCACGCAGATCGAGGCCACTTACTTCGACGGTGAGGAGCCCCCTGCCGACGCCAAGTGGGACGTCGTCGTGAAGAAGACCCCCTGCGGCTCGCACCGCCAGCACTGGCTCGCTGTTGAGCGCGGCCTCGAGAACAACATCTACTCGCACATCCGCTGCTCCATCTACCCCGACGGTGGCTTCAAGCGTCTCCGCATCTACGGCCACCCCCTCGCCCCCGGCACCAAGGCTGCCGCCCCTGGCCCCGTCATCGCCCTTCCCCTCACCTACGAGGAGTTCAAGCCTTACGGCTCGGTTATCCAGGGCTTCTCGCTCCCCACCTCGTCGCCCAAGGGTGTCCCCGTCACCACCGCCAACCAGGGCACTGCCTCCAAGTTCCACCGCCTCTCTGTCCTCCCCGAGAACACTGCCAGCGTCTCGGTCCAGAAGGCTGAGGGCAAGAAGCTCGCCGGCTCCGCCAAGGTCCCCAAGCTCCAGAAGGCCTCTGTTTCCTTCTCGGCCATCCCCCTCCCGACCTCGAACATCGAGTCGTACAACCTTCTCGTCGCCCGCTCTGGCTCTGACGGCAAGCCCGACCTCTCGACCCTTAAGGCCTTCGTCGCCACCGCCGGCCAGGGCATCACCCTCGCCGAGGGCACCTGGTACGCTCCTCTGAACTGCGGTGACTTCGTCCTCGTCGGCCCCTCTGCCGGCGCCCAGGGCTCCGAGTCTGTGGAGGCCAACGTCGACGTCTACGTCCCCGAGTACCCCCAGGCCGCCGCCGAGGACGCCCTCAAGGTCCCCGTCCAGACCGCCGCCGTCAACGGCCACGCCGCCAACGGTGTCGCCAACGGCGCCGCCGGCAAGGCCATCAAGCCCGTCCCCATCACCGAGAAGAACTGGGCCAAGTACGGCAGCCTCATCGCTCCTGGTGCTGCTCCCTCTGAGCTCTCCAACTCCTACCCCAAGGAGAGCGGTGCCAAGACCGCCATTGGTGTCTTCCGTGCCACCCCCAAGGTCGGCCTCACCCGCGGCCAGAGCTTCGACATCAAGCTCCTCGAGCGCCACCCGCACACCTCGCAGGCCTTCGTCCCCATGGGCAAGGGTGCGCTTGCCGGCAAGGGCGAGGAGGCCCTCGCGCCCGGCGGCACCTTCCTCGCTGTCGTCGCCCAGGCCGGCGCCGACGGCAACCCCGACCCGAACACGGTCGAGGCCTTCCTCGTCCCCGCGGGCCAGGGCCTCATCTACAACCAGGGCGTCTGGCACCACCCCGTGCTCATGCTCGACGCCACCGTCGACCTCGCCTGCATCGAGACCCAGATCTGCAACGGCCGCGACGAGGCCGACCCCTCGGACTGCGAGCTCCTCGAGTTCTCCCAGCCCATCGCCGTCGTCGACGTCCCCGCCAAGTAAGCGCAGGCAGTGTAATGCTCCGAAGAGGTTCAGAAGTTCGGGTAGAAGTAGAGGTCTGTTTTGGGTATCAGCAGCGGAAGTGTTAGCAGTAAAAGTGTGTCCGAATAGTTGTCTCTAAAGGGTATTTGCATGGATTCAAAAATGATCATGACTGGTGCAGGTGCAGCTATCGCTATTGGTACAGAGTAAAGAATAGGAGCTGGGTAAGCTGAGACGGCTGAGAAGGGTGGTTACACCTTGATGTCGAAGCGCTCGGACACGGCGAGCTCCTTGCCCTCTCCGTCGACAACGCGGAGGTACGTCCCGGCCCACTCGGCGGTCTGCGCGTCCTTGCTCGTGGGCCGGTACGTGAACTGGCCGTTGCCGGCGCCAAAATCGCCGCTGTGGATATCGTAGTACACGAACTGCGCCTTGTTCGGGACCTGCAGCTGGAACGTGAGCTTGCCGCCGGGGCCGTCCTGCCTGTCAGTATTGCGTCATCGGGCTCTCTGCATCGGCTCTCAGCGTCCCGCCGCTCATGTGCCCGCTGTGCGGGCTGCAACCGTGCGTCGCTCGCTCGAGCATCCAACACGATGGCACAGGCCAGAGGAGGCTGTCTGCAGCCCACACAGAGCACGCAGAAGCTAACAGCGGGCGCGGGTGAGGATGGCGGTCGAAGCTTGGCGTAGCTGGGCTGGAAGACTCACCTCCCAGGAGACAGTCTCGCGGTTGCCCTTCTTCCACTGGGCGTCGCGGCCGGGGCTCGTGATGCGGAGCGCAAGCACCTGCAGTCCGAGGACAAGGTAGAGGGCAGCGAAGAAGCGGATGTTGGCGAACATGTTGTTGTTTGTGGGAGTCGCTTGTTGTTGTTCTCGATAGCCTGGGCAAGTGATCGGCGCTGGGTGTAGATCGGGGAGATCGAACAGATGACAGTGAGGTTGGTGAGGAGACAGCAAGAGCCAGACGGCCGCCTGCTTATGTATCTTCCTCGAGCCTCGAGAGCTGTGGGCTGCAGACGTTGCGAACGGCTAGCACCGGGGCCATCAGACGCGAGCCGCTAGTGCTGCGCCATGGCCATCGCCTGCGGGCCGCGAGCTTGATATGACATCTCTCCTCAGGCGCTCTCCTCCGGCATTCCAGCCCGACCTGTGCGTTGCCTGCGCTCGCGGCCCAAGACAGAGCCGTAGCCATGAGAACACGCGCGACGATCAGATGCCGGCCCTCGGCCTCAAGCTTTGAATTGCTGAATTGGCACATGGGCGCGGTGCGCCGGGTGATATCAGGACATCCTCGCGACTCACATCTGAGGTCCTTGTGCTGCTCCTGAGCTGAGCAGACCTCAGGCCTCGCAGCGCCAGGATGTACACGGCCAGGATGCGGGGACGCGGTCATGTGCCCATCAGCGAGCGGCGGCGGCGAGCAGCGAGCCGGCGCCTGGGCCCAGGAGCGCCTGCGTCATAACCAGGTGCTATCTAATCTACATGAGCAACGGCACGGCACGAGGCACATATGGGCGGCTGGCGCGCGCTGCAAGCGAGGTGAGGAATCGAGGGCGAGCACAGCGCGGAAGTGAACTCTGTTCAGCCACTAGCTCCCTCAGCTTGGCCGACGTCTTATCAGCCCACATCTGCGGAGGATGCGGGGCTGCGTACTCGCATGCCAGATCCGAGCGCTGCTCTTGACGACCCGCACCGCCCACTTTCGCCACTGCACGGCCGCGCCGCGCAGACAGTGCGCAGACGATGTCGAACTGCTTACGGCGAGTTACGAGAACCCGCCGCACCGAACTCAGCCTGCTGCAGCGTCCCGCGCGGATCCACCGCTCCACAGGCCCCCCTTCCAGCTTTCTGGCCCTCATCCTCGCGTGCTCCCTCCTGGCACCTCTTGCATGCTGCCCTGCGCGTGCACCTCATTGCCGGGGCGAACCTTGATCGCTGCCTCGACTCGTGCGAGCCAGCGAAGTGTGCAATCAGCACATCGCGCGAACAATGACGCAAGACGTGCCTCGGTCACTTGCGATCGGTCACTTCCTGCCGTGACGTCTTGCGGCGTGCACTAGCCGTTCCTGCGCTTCTGAGGACCGTCTGATTCCAGCGCCGGCGGTTCCAGTTGGCCCACCACCGTCGGGGCGTTACGATCACGTTGGCGTTGAGCGCACGTTGTGTTCACAGCATGCTCGACTGACGCGCGGCTCTCGTCATCGGCTCGCAGCGAAGGCAAGGCGCGGGCGAGGCGATCGAGGCCGCTGATTCCGGGAATCTGACTGGGCAGCGAGCCTGGCCGCCAGTCCGGCTGGCGGTCTGCGGGCCGTTCACCGAAGCCGGCAGCTCACCGCAGGCGCTGCCACTAGGCAGCTGGACACGACAGCAGCTCTGACAGGAACACGCGCTTGCCCATTCTGCAGCGGCCAGCGGGCAGCAGCAGGCACGCCGCACATAACACCGGGCGGTTCGTATCGGGCTCGCGGCTCGCGGGGGCCTGGTGGCCGAGACCGTCCTGTTCCGGCTGCACACGAGTGCGCGACACTTATCTGTCGGACGAGCGATTGACGAAGGTACGCGGACGGCGGGGTGACGAAGGTACGCCGGCGCACTGTCTCTCCCGCCTCACACAGTGGCCATGCGAGACAGGCCGCGCTCACGGTGGTCATGCTCGAGCCGTCCTCACGCTGTCGTCCGCGAGATGGACCTCGCACCAATCTCTCACGTCTATTGGGATGATGTGTGCAGGTACAGAACTGTAGAAGACCACGTTCGGCACTCATGCCACGAGCTCAGACGTCCCACGGCCCTCCGCCCGATGGCGCCGGGGCGCATGCCCTCTCGCCCATGTGCAGCCTGTGCGCTGTGCGACAGCACATGGCCGAGCGCCCGTGCTGAGCCAGATTGGGGTGACTCCATGCTGCAGGGTCGCTGGGCGCGCTGGGTCACTCCTTCCAGTCTGTGCAGAGGTCACCCGATCGGTATTCAGCACGCTCGCACTCGTGTGCCGCGCTCGGACGCCGTGCCCGGCACGCGGCTTCATTGCCGTATGCGTATGCGCGCTATGCATATTCCTGCAGCCCTTTGCGGCCCTTCCTTAATGCCCTAGGACTCGATCCGAGATCGCAGCAGGCGTCGTCCCTGCCGGTCCGATTCCCGATCTGAATACCCCAAGATATTGCTCGAATGTGGCTGTCGCCTGCCTCACGCCACTGCGCTTACCTCCCCACTTTGCCTTCTTCTGCCTGCCATGCGTCCCGGCGCGTGCCCATTCTCTCCATTTTGGCTGTTGTCGGCCCATGCAGGCCATGCAGGCCATGTGGGCCGTTTGCGTACTTCTGACCCATCCGACTCGTCCTCATGTCGCCGGGAAGCGGCCCAAGCGGAACTTCTGCAGACGTTGCGTACGAGTCGGCGTACTCGTCCGCGGAACATGATCGCGAGCGCAGCAGGCCGACGCCGGAAATGCACAGCACAGGTTTCTCGGAATCAGGCGAGATAGCTCAGGACGCGCAGGATGCAGGGGGCCGCTCGCGCCGCTCGGCCCTGCAGCTGCGGCGGACACCCTGCGCAGGAGCATTACGTGATGCCCACTTTCCGCCATGCGTGACGCGCATTGTTGTTGTGATGATGCAATGAGCCTCGAGTCCTCCTCCACATCTACAGCCACGGACATAGAGTAGAGGTGCACAGGAGCACAGCGAGCAGCAGATGCGTACAGTGATACATGATGCGACGTAACTGTACAGACAACAGTGAGACCCGGAAGTTAGCGTTAGTAATGTCGAGTGTCGAGTGTCGGTGTGAGTGTTGGATGTCGAGCTTAGACGAGGTACGCGAGCGCGCCGGCCGCGAGGAGCACGAGGCCGTCGACGCCGAGCGGCTCTGCGCCCGAGTCCGCTGTGGCCGAGGGCGAGGCGGCAGACGAGGCCGTCGGCCGGCGCGAGGTCACCATGCCGGGGCGACTGACGGTCGAGGACTCGCTGGGGCGCACGATCGTGTTGCCCTGGTGCGACGAGGAGGGGGGGGCGCTGGAGTCCTCCTCGGGCGCCTGCGAAGGCGAGGGGGCAGCGGAGGGCGCGGCGCTGGGCTCAGCGGCCTCATCGGAAGGGGTCGCCGAGGGTGCGGCGCTGGGCTCCGCCGCACCCTCGGCGCTGGGCTCCGCCGAAGGTTCGGCGCTCGCGGACGGCTCAGCAGAGGGCTCGACGGGCGCAGCGGAAGGAGACGGCGCAGCCGAGGGCTCCTGGGACGCCTCGGGGGTCTCGGAGGGCGCGGCGGAGGAAGGCGCCTGCTCCGAAGCGGAGGGCTCGGCCGAGGCCTCCGAGCTGGTGGGCACGACGGGCACGAGGGTCTTGGACTCGGACGCCGACTCGGCCTCGGCGGACTGCTGCGCGCCGGTCTGGATCTGGAACGTCCCGCTGCGGCCGACCTGGTCGTTGCCGCTCATGAAGCGGATCTGAGCCGCCTCGGCGCTCGCCTCGGGCGTGAACGAGAACGAGCCGTCGGCGCTCGGCACCTGAGCGATCGTGTGCCACTGCCCGTTCACCTGCACCTGGATCTGAACGTTGGCGGGGTCGTCGGGGGAGGTCTACCGTCAGTGATTGTTGCTCAGCTCCGCGTTGCGCTGCGCACTGGACGCTGCAGGCGCGGGGCCGAAAAGAAATCACGCACGATCCAGTTGATGCTCGCCGGCTGGCCGACGGTCCACTGCACGCCCGCGACGGGCGACGTGACCTGCAGGGCGGCGGCGGAGCCTGCGGCGAGGAGGATAAGGGGCAGCATCTCGGGGACTAAGGCTGCGTTAGTTGCGGAGCGAGGGATGGAGACAGAAGGTGTCGTACACTGTCGTACTTGTGCGCAAGCGGGTGTTTGTTTGGGCCAGGGCGACGCAGACGCACCCGGACTGTCCCGTACCTGGCAGCTTGGCGGTTGGCGGTTTGTTTACGCTGCAGACGTGACGGCGGCCAACCAGCGCGCAGCTCGGCAGCTCGGCAGACAGTGCGCCACCCCATGCATTCGCCATGCGGCACTGGGGCTGGCAGATGGCAGACCAGCAGCCTGCGAGATCTCTGCAGTCCTGTCCATTCAGATCACGCATTCATGTCTTGAGCTCTTTATGCATGTCGACTCGGCTTCGATCCGCTGCAGCGTCCCATCCGGCGTGCAGCTGGCCAAGGTCGGATCGCGCGATTCCGGCAGCACCCACATGGCCACGAGGCGGCGTACGTACCTGCGTGCGTTCGACCCGAGCGACGCGACCCTTGCTTGTTCTGCGGGTGTGGGGTTGGGATCTGGGGCAGCGAGGGCAGCATGGCATGGGCGGCGGACGAGTGCTGCGCGACGTCGGCGGTTCTATCGGTTCTAGCAACGCGCATGGGCTTCCAGCACGCGAGGTGCTGGCTTCTTGCGCGCTTCTTGCAGGGCGAGGGCGAACCTTGGGTTTAGGCCAGGGGCGGCAGAGCCCGCGAGACCCGCTCGACGCCCGCCGCGCACCAGCAGTACCCGTCCACGCGTACGTACATGACTGTTATGACCCGTTTCGGACATGCAGGACATCGGGTCAGCGCTAGCTGTTCCTCGGGCCCTCGGGTTCGCAGCAGCGAGTGCGAACAAATGCGGGCTCATTATGAAGGTGGCGTCGTTTATGTCGTTTAGTGCGCGGCGGGTCTTGCGGGACAATTGGGTGGGTGAATGTGCTCTCAGGAGCAGGCCGCTTGGTGCAGGATCGGATGCAGGTCGCAGGCAGCAGGTGTTACATCGAAACACCGCGCGATTGGAGTGCCACCGCAGAACTAAGGGTGCAGACATGCCGGCGCTGCGGGGGACACCACTCTAATACAGCTTAAATGCGTTTAACCCCTTGCAGCTGCTTTCTTCGCTCGGCGCCGCAGCGAGGCCCAGCGCTTGGGCCGCAAGCTGCGGCGCGCAGTTGACCCGACGGACATGTCGCCGTGTCGCGGGAACCCGAGGTCGCCACTGGAGCAGAGCACCTGCGCACCTGACGCAGGGAGGGGTCAGTCAGGTCCGCCGTCGCCCGTCGCCCGTTGGCTGTGCTGGTCGGGTGGATGAGCAACACTCAAGGGGTAAGGGTCCACCTGACACACTTAGCAGGAATGCATGCACCAACTGAACCATCCGAACCGCCCGCAGAAACGCAGAATCCTCCACTCCACAGCGACAGCGAATCGAGCACTGCACTGAACCCAGCCTGCACCTGCTCCAGCAGCGACACCATGCACCCCAGTCACCGTTGCTCCGCATCTTCCCTTGTCTCCTCTCTCGCTGCCAGGTAGCAGGTGAATAAAAGAGCTCGTCCGAGAGTGACAGCCCTCACCCTCACCACCTTGTCTTTACCTTACCTCTTCGATACCCCCGACCTTTCGTCCCCGCGACTGCAGCCGCGCTCGTCGCTCTTTGTTCACGATTGAATGCCCCTCTGAACCCGACACCCGCCACTCGTTCTCTCTTCTCTTCGCAATGCTCTCAGCGTGGGCCGTGCTGGCCGCCCCCCTCGCTGCCGCCTTTGTCATTACTTCGCCCTCGGCGGCCGACCCGCTCGTCGCCGGGCAGAACAACACGATTGCATGGAACGCCACGGAGCCTAACGTATGTTGCTACTGACTGCGCGGCGCAGTGCTGCTCGCTGTACCGCCGCGCCTGTCTGATCAGAGCTGATCGGCAGACTGAGGCCGAGTCTGACGCGCCGCCGGCCCACTTCGCGATCGAGGTCAAGACGAACGGCCAGTGGGTGCCGCTCGGGTACGAGTTCGCGGAGGTGCCGGCCGACGCTGGTGCGATCAACATCCAGCCCCTCGGCAGCGGGTACGAGACGGCGGTGCGCTTCGTCGTCGACGGGCAGGTGCTGGCGAGCACCGAGGACTTCACTGTCCAGCCGCCGCAGGCGCGCGAGAAGCGCGAGGAGCCGCCGTCGAGCGTCGCCGTCGCGCCGGCCGCCACTAGTGTTGGCGAGTCGCTGCTTCTTGCGCCATCTGCTGCGCCGTCAGCGGCCGATGGCTCCGCCGCCGGTGGTTCCCCGGCAGGCGGCTCTGCCGGCGGCGCGGCGGCCCCGGCGGCCGCGCCCGCTCCGGCCGAGGACGACGGCGAGTCGCTCCTCCTCGCCCCGAGCGCAACTCCTAGCGTTTCGGGCTCCGTTTCTGGCTCGGACGCGGCCTCCTCCCCCTCTCCCTCTGACGCCGACGCGAACGCTGCTACCGGCAGCGTGACGACTGCGCGCGTCGCGAACGGGCCCGGCAAGGCCGGCCCGGCGCCCACGCCCGGCGCCACCATCGTCGCCAACGGCACGACGCTCACCCTTAGCGAGGACACGGCGACGGTCGACGTGCCCGCCGACGCCGGCAGCACGCTGCTGCACCAGACGCAGTCGGCGTCCGGGCCCGCCGCCAGCGACGGCGCTGCGGTCCCTGGCTCGATTGATGCCTCTGCTCCCTCGGACTCCGGGGCCACGGATGCCACCGACGCCGGCAGCGACACGACGCAGACCGGCAAGACCGGGGGCGCGTCGTCCTCCGGCCCGCTGCGCCTCATCAACGACGGCGAGGCAGACTTCAACTCCAGCGCCCCCGGCATCATCACGCCCGGCACGCTCACGGCCGTCGCGGCGAGTGCGGGCGCGTCGCTGCACCTGGCCTCGGGCGGCGAGGGCTCGCTCATCCTCGCCTCCGGCAAGGCGACGGGCGGCATGGGCGCGGGCGCCGCCGTGCCCACGGGCACGGACGCGCGAGGCGGGCTTGCCGTCGCCGACCCGAGTGCGAGCCGCAAGGCCGCCGGCGCCGACGCCGCCGGCGCCAACGAGCAGCAGGGCAGCGGCGCGGCCGCGCTCCGCCCCGCGCTCGCTGCCGTCGCTGCCGCGGCCCTCGCCGCGCTCGCGCTCTAGAGTGTCAACTCTGAGCGCTCGAGCTCGCGGCTGCCTCCCCGCAGGCCATCCTCCACCCAGTCACTTCGGCCCGATATCGGCCACGACCACTAATCGCTCGGCCGCAATCCGCAGCCCCGTACAGCCTTCTAATCCGTGTATATGTAGTAAGCCTTCGCCGTCCGGGTCGGCGACCTGGGCCTTATGTATCGTTTAGTCTGCCCTGTTTTGTTTGGTTCGAGCGCGCGGGCTTGGCGCGAAGCCTGTCGACGGCCGGCTTGGCGGAGACGTAAACACTGCTGTCAGTCGAGTGTCCGAGCCTGGTCCGAGCCCAAACGTCAGCGCCAAGGTGAGGAGTGTCACAAGGTGCACCAGACGTCTTCGGCCGGTCCAGCCTTTCGCGCTCGAGGAGCCTGTGGCGTCGAGAAAACAGTCGCGAGAGCTCGTGAGCATCAGCCAAGTGGTGGCGGGCAGGTCCTCAGGAACGATTCTGCCAACCTTCCAGCGTCGGGCTGGCTGGTCGTGTTTGTCCTCCGCTGCACTCGCGTGTGGGCGAGCGGACGGAGTGGCGAGAGTGGGTCGCCTCCGCCGACACGCCGGAGTTGGAGCAGCGGTGTCGTTATCTGTCCGCCAAGTGCCCGTCGCCCTCGCCGAGGCACAGCGGAAGGGCGCGCGGGCCAGCCATTCTGCGCGGTTGTAGCGAGCGAGATAAGCAGTGCAATTGACAGAGCATGCTGTCATGTTGGCGCTGAGCTGAGTGGGATCAATTCAGCCCTCTCGTCTGTACGTGCGCTGAGGCGTCTGTGGGCAGAGCAGCGTCATGTTCGCCTCCGAGGTATGCCCTGCAGCAGGTGATCAGCTGCGCAGGGTCTCGCTCGCTCATTTACATCATTTTGATTCCTTCAGTACCAAGTCCTGACTTGGCTGCGTGAGGCTGGACGGCATAATGGCATGGCGTCGCGCCGCTGACCCAGAGAACAGACGTGGCCCAGGCGCCGCGCCGACGCTGGCGGCGCTGGTGGCGCGGGGCTCGGCCTCGCTATCATCGGCGGCGCCGCTCCCTGGCATGCGCGGACTGACCTTGGCCGCTCCTTACAGCGGTCCACAAGGAAAGCAGCCCTTACATAAGCGCGGTGTTTCCCACGGCCGACTCCCGCCTGCACAGGTTTCAACGCTGGCATGGGCTCTGGGCGAGGGTTCGGACGGGGGTGAGGGCAGGTCGTGTTTCAGTGCAGGCTCTGATTCCAGGATAGGGCGTCAGCGGCGGTCTGCAGCGGGTGAGCGGCCAGGAGCAGAGGCACTGAGGGGCGAAGGTTGACGCAACTGGACCCTGGCGTCGTTCCCTCTGCCCTCGGGGCTTCGCTGTTCTCGCTTGTATGATGTGCAGGATATGCAGCGGGCAGCCAGCCAAGCCCGACGCACGCCCGCGCAGTACGCAGCACGGCCAAGCCCGCCGAGTGTGCCCAGCGGCCGCCCAGGCCGCCGCCGAGCCTGGGCGCGCCGTGCGGCTGGCTATGTCGTATCTGTCTGCACTGCATGCACTGCGTTGCATCGCGCATCGCGCATACAGGAGCGGCGTCTAACGTGCGCAGCTGCCTAGTCCCAATCGCCCTCGTACCAGTGCGCTGGTTCGTGCGGCTATGGTAGGCGGGCCGCGCGCAGCTTATCGGCGCGAGGCCGCTGCGTGGGAAAGCCAAGCCAGCGACAGATCGGCCACCAGCCCGGCAGAAGCACGCACGAGCGCACGCGCACCAACGGCAAGCGACGCACTCCAGCGCAGGTACCCATGAGCTGGCCCACCAGTCGGTGCTTTCCCGGCGCCGGCCGGCTAGCAACTAGACCTCTTCCTCCTTTGCAAGGCATGGTCTCAACCCGGCTGCATCTGTCCGTGCATTGCTCGCACGCTCGCCCCGCGCCGCGCTCCGACACCGAAATAGCAGCAGATGCGTAAAGACGGGCCGCTGGGCGGTGGCTGCTCTGCAATTGCAGGGCGGAAGCGAGCTTGCACGTGCACCATGTGGAGGTGACGAGAGAGGAGGGAACGAGGGGCAGAGGGGCAGTCGTGAGGCGAACCTTGTTTGATCATGGTGCGTGAATTGGCGCAGATGAGCAGATACGCAGGCGGAGCAGGGCTGGGCAGGGGTGCAGTGCAGCCCCAGGGTAGAGGAAAGTCACCCACGGCCCACGGACGCCGTCTCCCTCTCGTCTCGTGCGCTGCATCGAGGGAGTGTCTCACCCCCGCTGGCCGCCTCGGGTCTTCCGCCGCACCCTCGGCGAGCTGCTGTATCATGGCCCCTGTTTGGTTCCTCGTGCCTCAATTCTCGATCTGCCGGCGAGCAGAGGCTAAGCCTGAGTACCTGAGTCTAGCTGCAGGCTCAGAGTCTCGAGACTCACCGCCCTGCGCTGCCCTGCCCACGCTCCCACCCCCTCGCGGCCAGCGGCATCTCGCGACATGCGACTGGCAAAGCCCTCCTCCTTGCTCTACCGACGCACGCCTGATGTAATCCTCTTGCACGCCCCGCAGGCCGGCGCAGGCCGCGCCAAGCACCCAAGCAAGGCCGAGAGTCTGAGTCTCCAGCGAGCACGCCCGCCCGCTCGCTCGCACGCACGCTGGCCACAAACTCTAACCTCATTGCGTCCAGCACTTCACCCACTCATCTCCGTACTTCCTGCATCCTCCCTACAGCTACAGGTACCTGCCTCCATACCCCCGACCCCCGATGAGCACACCCACTCCCACCGCAATTTATCACTCCAGATCTTGACTTCCAACCACTCACTCCCACCAGTCTTGAACCCCTACACACTCGGCCGCCCAGCGAACACTGCATCCGACGCTTCAGGTCCTTCTGCAAACAACACATACTCCCTTCTGCATCTTCGCCTCCGTCCTCGCACGCCCTTCGCCGCGTCTACGTTTGCGACCGCTGCAGAACACCCCTTCCTCCCACTCCACCTATCTCCTCGCGACACCTCCTTCTTATCTTCCCACATCCACTCCAGCGCCATGAAGCTCGCAACGACGCTCTCTTTCCTCGCCGCCACCCTCCCCGTCGTCTTCGGACAAGGCCTCAACCTCGACTACCCGGCCGACAACGCCAGTGTACCTGTCGGTAGCTCCGTCTCCTTCTCGTGGTCTGTGAGTACCCGCCTGGCACCCCTGGCTCCGTTTTGCTGACGGCAGACATGGCCCGGTGAAAACGGCGAGCCGGCGCCGACGCAGGCGTACTTCTGGATCAGCGCGTTCAACGTCAACGGGCAGCAGGCGTGGTCTATCGGACCGGACGGGGAGACGCACCTCGTCGACGACTCGAAAGAGGCGTCGGTCATGCAGCCCGTGGACCTGACCGACGGCTCGCTCCGCGTGCACATCAACTACACGGACATGCTGACGGGGCGTGCGGACCCGCAACTCGCCGTGCGCCTCATGATCACGTCGGGCAACATGCGCGACATGAAGTTGGTCGGCTCCAAGGGCCAGGTGTACGTGAACCGCAACCTGATGCTGCACGGCATGTCGCCGGACGAGTCGGGCGTCAACGCCTCGCTCACCGAGGTCCCCGAGACGCTGCTGCCCGTGACGACGGACGAGAGGGGTGCCAAGTACCAGCACGTCAAGGGCGCCGACCAGCACGTCGAGGGCACGGTCGACGCGAACCGGAACGCGGCGGCGCGCAACGGCGTCGCGGTGGGCGTGCTTGCGTTCGCCGTCGGTGCCGTCGCCGTCCTCGTCTAAGCAGCTCCCGAACATTGTGCATAGTCGCTCTTCACACCGGACTCTTGCAACCCCCAACCAACCCAGCGCCACCGACGTACCACGCATTCCCTGTCCCTTTGCTCTGCCAAGGGGCCAAGGGCCGCAGGGCACGCCGCCGACCCTAGCACTCATACCAATCATCCGCATCCATCCCATCCATCGATCCCATCCAGGCCTCGCCGCCGCCGCGTGCTGCGAGGTCCCCGTCCCCAAAACCGAATGCCCCGACGCCCCGACGCCACACCGCACCGTCCCTACGCCTACCGCCAACGCCTACCGCAGTAGTCTCTGCTCTGCTTACGCCTGCCAGTCCGTCGGTGTCAGCCTGGCATGGTGCGCCCGCTGCGCGCGCAGCAAGCCTGGACTCGACTCGACGTCGCCTGCTCGGCCCTCGGCGCCGTGCGAAGCGCCACGCGAAGCACGCCGCAACGCCAGCGACTAGCGCGGCCGAGACGGGCAGGCCAGGCAGGCTAGCAGGCTAGCGAGCGACCGATATCCCGCGCCCAGCGCTTTGTACACATGGACAGTTTGATGTTACACTGTAATGACCTTTACTCATGCATGCACTTATTGCAGGCTTTTCGTGCAGTCGGCGCAGACTCGATCGCGACGGCAAGCACGCGGTCCGGCACGCCGGCACGCCGGCACGCCGGCACCGGCAGCGCAAGCTTAGGTTCTCGGCGGGTTCAGAGCTATTCCGTGCAGACCGTTTAACGCAAGAAGCTGGAATACGTCTTCGCCCCACGCCCTTCTCACGCCTTGTCGGTTCGTCGGCGTGCCGGTGCACCGGACGGCGCGTCGATCGCAGGGTGTGAGGATTGGGGTGCGCGCGAGCAAGGGCAGGGGGCGAAGCCGAGAAGGGAAGGAAGCAGCAAGGGCGGGCGCGAACTGACATTGCCTAGGCTGTTCGCCTCCACCTGACATTCTACTGACGCTGCCCGCGCGCCCGCTTCGCACTTCGCGCCCTTCGGCGCCTCGTTTGACGGCCTGACGGCCTGGCGGACCGGACTACCGAGCTACCGAGATCCAGCTATAGCCTCAACCGTCCATGGGCGCCTAGCTCGCGAGCGGGCAACGCCGACTGACCGGGTAGACCGGCGTGCTTTCTGTGCGCGGCCTCTCGCTCAGCTCGACAGTCTGCTCCGGTCCAATTCACAATGCAAGTAACGCTATGCCTATGCTACAGCTATGGATACAGATCTGCTAGAGCAGCGCCGCGACCGCCGCCATCACGAGTGCGGCCGCGGCCGGCTGCGCGCTCGGCGCGCCGTTGAGGATGCGCGCCTGCTCCTCTGCGCTGCGCGGCGTCGAGCTCGGCGGCGCCGGCTTGGACCAGTTAAAGTCGGGCATGAGGTTGTTGGCCCAGCTCGTGCCGTTGACCCAGAACTCGGAGGCGGCGAGCACGCGCGTGTCGACGACGCCCTCGCTGTCGGCCGCGCGGCCCGTGACCTCGAGCCGGACGCGCGCGCCGTTCCGCGCCTCGGGGTTGTACAGGTCTGCGAAGGAGGGCAGGAACGAGTGCGACCCCGCAGACGTCCGCAGACGCCACCGCCCGTTCGTCTGACCCGTCTCCGACAGGAGAGAGAAGTACGCCCACTCGGGGTCTGAGGCGTTCGCCTGGCGTCAGCGCGATGCATGAGATGTAGACGCGGAGAGGGGGAGGGCAAGAGGGTGGCGGAGGAAGAAGGAAGACTCACAGCCCACTGCATCTCGTACCTGAAGTCGGCGCGGATCGTCTCGTCCTGCGCCAGGTGGATGATCTGGAGCGCGGCGCCGAGCGCCGCGAGCGCCGCGAACAGCAGGAGCAGGAGGCGCATCGCTGTTCGCTGCTCGCAGTTGCTCGTCGCACCTCGCTCGTTGCGGCCGGTCGGTCGGAGCGGCTCGGCCCGTTAGGGTTGCGGGGTGATGGGCGGGGTATGGCGTGCCGGTATGGTGCCTGCGCTGGCTATGCAGTTCCTATGCCGGGTATGCTGCGCGCGGTCGTGTGTCGACGCTGCGGGGTCGGCGCTGCGGGGAGGGTGGTCGTGGTCGAGATCGTGAGGCGGGGTCGTGCGTGTCGTGACTTGGAGAACCGCAGGATGTGAGCGGAGAGAAGTGTTTATCGAGAGAACGACGCCGGCGCAGATGGAGCTGACATGCCTGCGTGTGTCGTGCTGGTGCAGTGTGCTCTAGTGGTCTAGTGTGTCTAGTGTGGTGGGGGCGAGGGCGAGGGCGGCCGCAAGCAGTATTATAGCAGCGAGTACACTCGAGCGTCACGCAGGATCGATACGCAGAAAAACAAGGATACTCGCCGGATAACCCGGCACACCGGCACTGGTCGGTGTCGCGTTCGGCCTCGGAACCGGGCCCACGCCAGTACGCTGCCAGCTGGGTGCATGGACCCACCGCTCAGCCGGGGGCCGGCGTCTGCCCCTGTCCTCGGCAGCTCGAATGGCGGCGGGCAGAGGTTCGGATACGAATGCAAGGTGCACCGCCATCGCGCGCTCCGGAGACAGCGATCCTGGAAATCTCTGGACGGGCCCTGAGTCGCTGAATGCGGACGCGACGGCCTCAGCCCAAGGCACGCCATCCCGCCAGGTCCACTGGTGCGCCTATACGCCAGCCACGTGAGAGAAGATCTCATAGGTGTCAAGGCAAGATGGCGGGCCTAGCGAGCAGATCTGTTTTCGACGCTGTGCCGCTGGCCGCTGCTGTGCCCTGCGCCGCCTTGCCCTGGCTGGCCGCTGGCACGCCGACGAAATGTCGATGCAGCACTCTTGGCTCCTCATCCCAACTCACTCCGCTCATTGCCATGCTGTGGCTGCTCGCTTTCCTCTCTGCGCTCCTCGGCGTCACGGGTGCGTCCCCTGTTTCCTGCTTTCGAGCTCTATGTGGGTGCTGTCGAGCTAACATGCAGCGAACGTCGGCGGGTTCGCGTACTGGCCCGTGCTGTCTCCGTCGCCGTCGATCCCGTGGGTCGTGGGCGAGAGGAACATTCTTGCGTGGAAGACGGCGGCGGGGCTCGGCATCGAGACGTTCGATGTGCAGCTGCACAACGTCGACAAGAAGGTCATGGACGGGTTCATCAAGCTGGCGCTGCGCGTCCCGCACGCGTCGCAGGGCAAGTACGGCACGTACGGCGGCGAGCTCGAGGTCGACCTCGACGACAACGTGCCGACGGGCGACAAGTTCATCGTCGTCTTCACCGAGTCCATGCACGGCCAGGTGTACGCCAAGTCGGAGCCGTTCAGCATCTTCAAGCCCGAGGACCGTCCCGGCAACTACTCGAACAACCCCGACAAGCTCCCCGAGCCCAAGACAACGGCGACCCTCACCGAGGGTCCCGAGCCCACGCAGCAGTGGGCCATCACCCTCTCCGGCAAGCCCAAGGTGTACTCGACGGAAATGGACGCCGCAGAGAAGGCAGAGGAGACCGGCACACTCATTTAGCCGCCCACGACCGCAACGCCACGATAGATTGTTTCCCTATGGATATTTTGTGTACTATGCGGCCCCGGGCACAGTGCATGGTGGTATTGACATGGCGGTATTGACTATACAGGGTATGAACGGAGAGGCTAAGCGGCGGGCGAGGCCGGCTCGGGCGGCGCTTCAGCTTCGGGCTGAGTCTCCGCTGCGGTGGGTATCTCGGCGGGCTGGAGCTCTACGTCTACGGCCTCCCCGGTCCCCTCTGGGCTGCTCTTCCTCTGAGCGTTCTCTTCGCTTGCGACTTTGTCTACAGCCTTGCCCTTCTGCCTTGACTTCCTCTCCTGCTCCTCCCTCACGACCTGGTGTCAGCCTAAGCCGTCTCTGCGTACTCACCTGCTCGAACCGCTCCGCGTCCCAATCGTCCTCGACCGCCTCAATCGCGCTCTCGGGCACGACCGCGCACACAAACAGGTACCACCACCACTGCACGGCGGTGATGGCGCACAGGATGGGCCCGAACACGGGCCCGAGGCTCAGCAGCCGGCTCAGGCGCTCGTACGGCGTCCACACCGGCTGCCGCATCACGCGCCGGTACACGCGCTCGGTGCGTGCCGCGACCGCAGCCCACGAGTACATGTCCTCCATGCGCTGGTGCGCGCGCGCCGGGTCGTGCTGCCCGGCCTGGATCGTGTCGATGGCGCGCGTCAGCGCGCGGATGATGTCTGGGATCAGCACTGTCTTCGCTCTTCTCTTCTCGTGCGGAGCAGAGAGGGTAGGGAGTGCCTCGCAGCGCTCGCTGCTCGCGCTGCTCGGCCGGCGCACTCACCGTCCTCGTCGGCCTTTGCGAACTCGACCATGTCGCCGGGCAGGATCTCGGGGACGCCGCCGACGCGCGTGCTGACGACGAAGAGGCCGGAGCACGCGGCCTCGATGATGCTGATGCCGAACGCCTCGGTGAGCGACGTGTTGAGGTAGATCTGGCCGCGGCGGAGCGTGGCGTTCACGTCGCGCGGGTGCACCGAGCCGAGCAGCTCGATGCGGTCCTGGAGCTGGCTGTTCTCGCGCATCTGCAGCAGGTCGAGCATCTTGGGCCCGTCGCCGCCGATGACGAAGCGCACGTGCGGGTACGCGGCGCAGATGCGCGGCGCCGCAGACACGAGCAGGTCGATGCCCTTGCGGTACACGAGGCGCGAGATGACGACGATCGTGATGTCCTTTGGCGGGCTGCCGGCGGGCGCGGGGACGTACGCGTCCGTCGGCTGGAACTGCGACGCGACGAGCGCGTTCGGGATCACGCTGATGCGCTCCGGCTCGACCTCGCCGCGCAGGCTCGTGTTCTCGCGCCCCGTGTGCGACACGCAAATGCACGCGTACACGTTGCGCAGCGCGCTCGCCAACAGCTTGTTCGTCAGGATGCCCACGCTGTCGTCAAAGCTGAACAGCGAGTGGTCAGAGAACACGCTCCGCACGCCCAGCAGCCCGCCGTGGTGGATCGCCTCGTGCGCCAGGCTGCTCAGCGACCCGTGCCCGTGCACCAGGTTGATGCCCTCGCGCAGCACTATTGTCCGGAACCACGGCAGGAACATTAAGTAGTTGGGCAGGCTCGCCGAGGACGCAAGCGTCACGAACGGCACATGGTACACCTTCAGTCCCGGCGCCAGGTACCGCACCCCGACCCGCTTGCCGGCGTGGTGCGTTATCACGATCACCTGTGGTCAGCGTCAGTTGCGTCAGTGGTGGACCCGGTTTGTAGCGAGCTCGCCCCGCGCCCTCGCCCACGCGCGCACTCACCTTGTGCCCCCTTCTGAGCAGCTCCACAGACAGCGAGTAGATGTGGCCCTCGACGCCGCCGACGTTCGGGTGGAAAAAGTCGGAAATCATCCTTGTCTCTATAAGCCTATGCATGCGACGAGAAGAAACAAACGGTGATTAAAGAAATTCGTCATTCTACAGTTTATGACTTGGCATGGGGCCGCCGCCCGCTCTCCGCAGGAGGCGCTCTATGGCGGCGGCGCTGATGGTGGGATGTGTGGAGGCATGGCGCCTGTGAGGAGAGAGAGGAAGGGGGAACAACGCTTACGCTACAGCCAGCTTGGCGTCCTTCTCCGGGATGTCGGCGTCCGCGGAGACAGCGTCCACGGCGACGTCCGTCGTGTCCGTCGACTGGTACGTCTTCGGCTTGCTCTCCTTCAGGAGCGGTGTCGGGGACGATGATCGCTTCGGCGCGTCCTTCTTCGGCTGCGGCTTCTGCGAGATCTCCTTCAGCGTTGCAGACATCTGCCCGCGGACCTTCTCGATCAGCGCGGGGACGTCGTCGGGCACCTTCAGGCCCTTCGTCTCGATCGGAGGAAGAACTGCGCGTCAGCACATTGTGGGCTAATAGTCAGCTTACCCTTGATCTTAAGAGTGCCAGTCTTGAAGTACGAGCCCTTCTTCAGGAGGCGGCTGTAGTTCTCGCAGACGACGGGGACGATGGGCGTGCCGGCTGAAGGTCAGTTCTGCTTCGAATACGGGGTGGGGAACTTACACTGAATGGCGAGGTAGAACGCGCCCTTCTTGAACGGGAGCAGCTCGGGCTCGGCGCTGAGGTGACGGGTGCCCTCGGGGAAGATCCAGAGGGAGATCTGAGGTCAGCTAAGGAAAGGCTACTTGAGCTTACCTGCTTGCGCTTCATCTCGTCACCAGCCAGCTTCATGCTGTGAATAGCCGACTTGTTGTTGCCGCGGTCAATGAAGACCGAGCCGGACAATGACACTGCGGCGGCGTTAGTCTCATCATGCAGATCGTTCCGGAGCACTCACTGAACCAGCCAAGTCCGGGGATCCACTTGAGCTCCTTCTTGGCCATGATGGCCGCATGCTTGGGGAAGATACGGCCGAGGTAGAGGATGTCAACAACACTGGTACGTGTCAGCATTTTGGGGCGTGCACGGGTCGGGTAACTGGCGACACTCACTTTTGGTGGTTTCCGAGCAGGACAGCAGACTTGCCGTTCTTCTCGAGGTTGGTGAGGTGCTCCTCGCCCTCAACATCGAAGCTCCAGCCGATCAGCGGCCCGGCAATGTAGTAGAATGTCCGCGCCACATAGTAGTCAGTGTCGAACCGCTTGCCGCACGCGGTCGCGACGAGGGCGATGAACGTTGCGAGGAAGCCGACGCTGAGGAGGAGAGAGTAGTACTGGATCGACCTCAGGTAGTAGCCGGTCGTGGAGAGGACGGACATGGCTCGTGGAGGGTGGGGAGGAAGGAGGGTTGCGGGTGGAGTTACGGCCGGCGGGTGGCCAGGGTGGAGGCGAGCAGGAGTTGGTGGGGCACGCCGGCAAAAATTGGTGATGACGAGGAATGAGTGATCGGTAGCGGACGGGGTCAGTCGTCGGTGTGCATGAGCCGATGGAGAGGAAGGAGGGTGTGCTGGCCAGTGCAAGAAGTGATGAGGAAGAGGCAGCTTGCAGGATCAAGTCGATGGACGGCCATCGGTCGGACGAACATTCTTGTGGGGTTGCCGCCAATCACCCATCGAACCCATCGAGTGCGGCGGCCACCCTGCACACAATCCATGATGGATTCGGCGCGGCTGGCTGCGGTGGCCACTCAGACGCCGTGGTGCGTGCCTGCCACCGCCAGCCCCACGTGTGTCTGCGTCCGCCTGCGCCAAGGACGTCACCGCCCAAGCCACCCACCGTCAGTCCACACCCTCCACTCGAGGAGATCGCTCACTCTCCGTTCAGCCCGCCAGCCCGCCAGCCCGCCAGGGATACCGGAACCATAATCCACCCAGCCAGCGTCACGGACATGCCGACGTGCCCCTCCGCCCGCACCGCACCACGCATCACGCATCCACCTCGATCGCCGTTCGGACCACCACTAACCAGTCCACAAAGACTACTCGGCTTCCTTCCCAGAGTCGCCGGTCCACCATGGCAAACTCTCATCAGGGGTCCTCGTACCCCTCCCTCTTCCGTGCGTGCAATGCACACCCTCAGGCTGACGGACAGGCTCGGAGGAGATGTCGCTGATCCAGCTGTACATCCCCACCGAGGTGGCTCACGACACCATCTACGAGCTCGCCGAGATGGGCAACTTCCAGCCCAAGGACGTACGTTTCGGCCTGTTGGTGCTCACTAACATCCAGCTCAACCCCGATCTCTCGGCCTTCCAGCGTCCCTTCAACCACCGTCTGACCCGTCTCGCCGAGATGGCCCGCCGGACCCGCCTGTTCAACACGCAGATCAAGGCCCTGGAGCCCCCCATCGGCATCCCTCCCCTTGCTGCCATTCCTCCCTTCCAGTGCGTCGGCCCTCGCGCCCAGAACGCCTTCGATGAGCTGGACGAGACCCTCAAGGAGCATGAGCGCCGCCTCGCCGAGATGAACAAGTCTTGGGAGGAGCTCGGCAAGCGCAAGGGCGACCTCGAGGAGAAGAAGTGGGTCCTTCGTGAGACCGCTGGCTTCTTCAACGAGGCCGAGAACCGCCACACCGAGATCCGCTCGTCTTTCGACGAGGGCGACGGCACCACCCCTCTTCTTGAGGCCGCTGCCGAGTACGGTACTCTCCCTGGCGAGGGCATCGGAGCGGGCGGCTTCGACCTCGAGTTCGTCGCCGGTACCATTGAGCGCACCCGCATGCCCACCTTTGAGCGTATCCTTTGGCGCGTTCTTCGTGGAAACCTCTACATGAACTACTCGGAGATCGAGGAGCCTTTCGTGGACCCCGTCACTGGCAAGAAGTCGTTCAAGGACGTCTTCATCATCTTTGCTCACGGTGACGAGCTCCTTGCCAAGATCCGCAAGGTCGCCGAGTCCATGGGAGGCACTCTCTACACTATCGACTCCTCTCCCGACAAGCGCGCCGATGCTCTTCGTGAGACGCAGGCCCGTCTTGAGGACGTCGACGCTGTTCTCTACAACGTCGGTCAGACCCGCCGCGTGGAGCTCAGCAAGATCGCCGAGAACCTCGAGTCGTGGCGCGATGCGATCCGTCGCGAGGAGGACATCTACAAGACGCTGAACCTGTTGTCGTACGACCCTGGACGCAAGACTCTTGTCGCCGAGGGATGGACCCCCACTCGCGACATCACCACCATCCAGCTCGGTCTCCGCCGCGCCACCGAGACGGCCGGCACGTCTGTTCCTCCTATCCTGTCGGAGCTCAAGACCCACCAGATGCCTCCTACTTTCCTGCGCACCAACAAGTTCACCGCGGGCTTCCAGTCGCTTATCGACGCTTATGGTATTGCCACGTACCAGGAGGTCAACCCTGGTCTGTTCACTGTCATCACGTTCCCCTTCCTCTTCGCCGTGATGTTCGGTGATATTGGTCACGGTATCCTTTCCGTCCTTGCCGCTGGTACCATGATCCTCTTCGAGACTCGCCTCGCTACCGCTGGTCTCGGTGAGATGTTCGACATGTTCTTCTACGGACGTTACATGATCCTGCTGATGGGTCTCTTCGCCATCTTCACCGGATTCATGTACAACGACATCTTCTCCAAGTCGTTCTGGATCTGGCAGTCGGGCTGGCAGTGGCCCGAGAAGATCGAGGGCCCTGTGACTGCCATCGCCACCGGCCGTGTCTACCCCTTCGGTATCGACCCGCTCTGGAGTGGCGCCGAGAACGCCCTCATCTTCATCAACTCGTACAAGATGAAGATGTCCATTATCATGGGTGTCATCCACATGTCCTTCGCAACCTGCCTCAATGTCCCCAACTTCATCTTCTTCAACAAGAGGCAGAACATCTTCGCCGAGTTCATCCCGCAGATTCTCTTCATGTGGTGCATCTTCGGCTACCTCATCATCTGTATCATCTACAAGTGGTCCATCGACTGGACTCAGGCCGACACCCCCGCTCCCGGTCTTCTGAACATGCTTATCTACATGTTCCTCTCTCCTGGTACTGTCCCCGAAGGTTCGTGGCTGTACCCCGGACAGGGTTTCGTCCAGACCATCCTTCTACTTGTGGCTGTCGTCTGTGTCCCCTGGATGCTCGGCATGAAGCCCTACCTCATGTACAAGGAGCACCAGAAGGTCCAGGGCCAGGGCTACGTTGGCCTCCGCACCGATGGTGAGGACGAGCCCCGCCCTTCCACGACCTCTGGAGTTGACCCCGGAGAGGAGGAGGAGACCTTTGGCCAGGCCATGGACACCGGAGGGGACGAGGAGGAGAGCTCCCACGACATGGGCGACGTCATGATCCACCAGATCATTCACACCATCGAGTACTGCCTGGGCTGTATTTCGAACACGGCTTCGTACCTTCGTCTCTGGGCTCTGTCTCTTGCGCACGCCCAGCTCTCCGAGGTGCTTTACGAGATGACGCTCCAGAAGATTGGATTCGAGTGGCAGGGCTCCGCTATCATCGGTGCTGTCGTCGTTGTCTTCATGTTCGCCGTCTGGTTCACTCTCACCATCTTCATTCTTTGTCTTATGGAGGGTCTCTCTGCCTTCCTGCACGCCATGCGTCTCCACTGGGGTGAGTTCCTCGTTACTATCCTTGTGGGCATATTAGCTGACCTATCACAGTCGAGGCGTGCAGCAAGCATTACATGGCTGGAGGATACCCCTTCACGCCCCTCAGCTTCACTGAGAACCCTGCTGACGATGCCGTTTAAGCACCGCGACTGTGCACCTGGCGCGACTAGCTCACTGCACTACAGCTTGCCGAACCGTAGACTGAACATGCACCGAATCGTCGTTTCGAGAGGCCCGGAGGCGCCGTTGGGAATACGGGAGTGCGCAGGCGTAGGAGTGCTGATCATCGCTGATCATTGTGAGACATGCAGACGCGTCTTCCCCCATCCGTTCAACACATCATCACTAACGCAGTTCTGTCCACGTCTGACTTTCTCCCATCCATTACATTTCTTACGTGCGGCATGGGATGCCTGATCAACTTGGACGAGCCGGACACTCCACCGACCTGGTCCTCGACAGCCCAACATGACGACACGTTCAACGAACCGGTCGCGCAGAGGGGCGAACAAGACTTGATCGTCCTCTACGACGACCTCCTGGACCTCAACACGCCCCCTGCAAGTCCACCGGAAAGCACTAAGCAACCGCCGCTTCCGTCATTTCCCCTGCTTTCGGCAGAGGAAGCTCTACGCCTGTTCGAACCACCGCAGTACCACTACTCCCCGGAGCTAACCCCAGTCAACGGAAAGAATATCGACGCTGATGTCCCTCTTATCGATATTGACTGTTGTACGGAGACAGACACACCATGGCCTCCACCCCCAGCGCCTCCTGTGCCTCGAGCGCCTCCAGGCTCGCATTCTTCCTCACAATCACGGTCCCGTTCCTCGTCTCAGCCCGCTCAGACTCAGCTCAGCTCAACTCGTGTGCACAGTGTACCCACACACGCCGCACGTGCAGCTCAGTTTGTGCCCTCGCCTGAAACCCACGCACAGCCGCGCCCCTTCAGTGGGCGCCCAGGTGAGTCTTCTCCTCCCATCATTGAAACACTTTTGACGGTCTTCCAGCTCAGCAAGCTCCAGCAGCATCTCCGTCGACATCCACACCACCGTCGTCGCGCGCCTTTCGGCGGGCAAGCTTTGACAAAGGGAAGAACGGCACGGCTGCTGCAGATCGCCTTGATCCGCCCAAGACTGGTTCCCCTGCAACGGACCCTCAGACTGATCGGGTGACACTCGCAGACGCGCCAGCCCCTCCGCAGCCTCGTCCACCGCCATTCATCCCTCAGGTTACCCGCGCTGCTCCACCCCATACGACGCGCCCTCCCCCCGCGCTGCCGGTGGTTGAGCCCTCGAAGGCGAAGCCGGCTCGGATCTCGAATAGGCTCTCGGACTCTGGCTCGGAGTTGACAGAGCCCGAATCCGCGAACACATACTTCTACGCTCCGACCGGCGCCTACATGGCCGAGCTGTCCAGGGAGGCGCTCGCCGACCAGGCGGCGTACGAGCTGTACCTCCGCAAGCCCTCTCCTCGGCTGAGCGTCCCGCGATCTTTCGATAAGTACACGCGGCTCGAGGAGAGCCTTCTGAGTTCGTGGGCCGCCTCTGAGCCGTTCCCGGCGCGGACGAAGCTCATCAAGGATCTGCTGGCGACTCTGACCGTCGGCCTGCATCGGTGGGAGCTCAAGAGCGGGGTGCAGAATGGGGGATCGAATGAACGGATGCTTCGGGTGGATCCTTTTGGCAGCGTGGCATGGGGTGGCTCGACCGGGAACAAGGGAGATTTGGACCTGGTCATCCTCGTAAGTGTTCCCCCAGCTTGAGAGGAATGCTGACTCCAGGACAAACGGCTTCCCGAAGGATGTGAGACAGCCGAGTGAGACGGTTGCTAACAGAAGACCACCCGTCCCTTTGGCAGACCAACGCAGTCGGGGACAAGTACGAAGCTATGCGGCAAACAGTGAAGTCCAAGAGAAGCCTTTACAATGTCTATTTTTTGAAGCAGAAACTTCAAGAGATCGCAGGCGTGTCCCAATGCCAAACAGTGCGCGGTGCCAGCGTTCCGATTGTCAAGTTCAAGTACCGAGGTATTGAGTGTGATATCAATGTCAACGACATGGGTGGCTGGTGAGTTGAGCGCCGCAGGAGGAAACTCAACGCAGGTACAACTCGAAGCTGATTCTTGCCTACTGCGAGCTGTCTCCGTTTGTCCTTCGACCACTGATTCACTTCCTGAAGCTGTGGGCGGCAAAGTTCAACCTGAACGATCCCTCGGCCTCGCGGGGAGCCAGGTCATTCTCCAGCTACTGCCTCACGCTGATGGCGATCGCGTACTTGCAAGCAGTGGGACACCTGCCAAATCTCCAGGAAGGTGTCGAGGTACCACCAACGCTCGATCCTTCCGAAGTCAACATGCCCGACACTGTCTGGGTCAACTGGGGCCGACGACAAGGCGCCGCCGCGCACATCTGGTTCAGGCACAAGCCACGTCAAGGCTGGGTACAGGAGGACATCACCCTCGGCGAAGCTCTCGTCGGCTTCTTCGCATTCCTGAGGACATCTTTCAAGGCCCCCACCCAAGTGCTTTCTGTGCTGAACGGCGGCGTAATCGAGAGGGCAAGTGCGAAGGGCACTGCCGAGAAGCGACGGGGTCACCTCAGCAAACAGGTCCAGCAGCTGTCGCCCGAGGACGCGACTGCGTGTCTGCTGCGGCTCGATGCGATGGAGAGAACGAACTGGCACAAGGGTATGGGGACGGGTACGGAAGGCGTCCAGCCGTTAGCTTGGACCAGAGACGCTCTGATCGTGCAAGATCCCTTCATCTGGGAGAAGGTAGGTAGCCGTATTCACGATTGACTGCCTAACCTCCTCAGAACTGCGCGGGTGGCATCTCCCCTGCATGTGTGGAGACATTCCTCAATGTGAGTTTACTGAGCGACCTGGTCTCCTATACAGTACTCACAGCGCTCAGACAGTGAACATCACGTATCTGAAGCTCATTCGTGGCCGTCAGCAGAGCATGTCTGAGCTGTTGCGGTGATCTGTAAGCTATCGTACGCTATCGTGAGGACTTTCGTAATGCGTTGTATGCAGGACTAGCCGGGTTGATAGGACTATGAGCGTGTCTATGAAGTCATTAGGGCCATGCCGGCGCCATTAGCGGCCAGCCAGTCACAATTCAGTGGCGAAGGTGGAGGTGGGTTGTTGTTGTTTTGAGAATCTGGGGGAACGCAACCCACGGCACATCAGCAGTGCAGAGACAGGGCGAACGAAGACCACCTCGGCAGCGCTCGTGCGAGATCATCAGAAGCGGGACTGGGATCCTCAGAGACGCGCAACGCTCCTGACTTCCTGGGCGGTGACTTACCTACGGACCACCGGGCTGTTTGCTCCCGCCCGCTGTGTGTCATGCCGCATGCCGCTGCAGCTACATTCGCTAGACGCGTCCACTGTCCTCACAAACATTCCTCTATCTCTCCGGCCGTTATCGCCTCTCGGACAACATGAACTAGAACGTAATGGTAGACCGCGACCGTCTATCGATCGATACCTCGACAACCGCCGGCGCAGCGGCGCCGGCGGCGTCGGCTGGTGCGTCGCAGGCCAGCTCGTCTCGACCCAGCCCCGTGTCCCAGTTGACGACGTTTCCCAACCCTTTCCAAGATGAGCCCGAGCCCGGCCTGCTCCCGAGTCTGATCTCGAAGGTCAAGTCCACCTTTGGTGGTGCGACCCCGCAGGTCCCTCCGCCCAGCGAGGCGCAGCAGATCGCTGAGGCCGCACGCAAGAGCGGGGTGGGCCAGGGCAACAAGCCGGCCGGGCCGAAGCCCACCCAGAAGCAGCCTGCGAAGCCGACCGTCACTGTCACCAAGCCGAAGCAACCCCCGCCCCCTGCCTCCCAGCCTACGTCGGCCTCGAGCTCTGCGGCGACTAGCGTAGCGCCCAGCGTGACGAGTGCGCCCCGCCGCCATCTCATGCCCGGCGAGCGGTGGAGGCCAGCCGGCGCCAGCCCGGCCCAGGTGACTGTGTCGCCGGTCACCAGTTTAACAACAACTGGCCCTCAGCACCCCGAGGGCCTCACCCCGATCCCCACCACGACGCCGAGCGTGGTTCCATCGTTCAGCAACCAGCCGGGTACACCCGCCCTGCCCCAAATCGACATTACGAATGCGAAAGGCAGCGCGATTCATCGCATACGACGAGGCAGCATCAGCACCATCCCCGACTCGCCGTCGAGCGCGTCTCTGAACGCCATGATGTCTAATCCCAGCGACTACAACAACTTCTCCTTTGTGCCCGGGTTCCAGCTCCCGGCTGACGATACGCGGAGTGTGCGCTCTTTCGCCCTCGCGAAGCGCCCGGGAAGTGTCAGCAAGATTATTCGAAGAATGCGGGGCGAGGGGTTAAGCAAGCATTACTGGATGGCGGACGAGAACTGCAAGGAGTGCTATGACTGCAAATCAGTGAGTATAGCTGTTCTCTCAAATCTGACTCGCAGGTGTTTACGACATGGCGGCGGAAGCATCATTGTCGTATCTGCGGACAGATCTTCTGCGGAAGGTGCGCCTCCAACATCATTGGTGCGCGGCGCTTTGGCCAGGACGGAATGGTGCGCGTGTGCAACCTCTGCTTAAAGATCATGGAGGACTACGACGACGAGGACGACCGCCGCTCCATCAGCTCTGGCATCAGCTCGCTCCCGGACCGCGTCTTCAGCCCCGAGGTCAGCTACGCCCAGTCCCCGTTCGCAGCGTCACAGCTGCTCGGACGTCACGCCGCCAACGAGTCACTCTCGGCTATCGATGAGACCGACGTGCCACGGTATTGGAACCGTGACGATCGACCGTACACGCCCGATGGTGTGAGCGAGGCTGGGTCAGACACGGAGGAGGACGGTCTGTGGACGGGCGCCCGGCCAAGTACTGCGGCTCCCTTCAGACGGCAGGACGACGAGGCGTCGGACGACACACACCAAATCGTGCACCGCGGTACGCCGCCCAACGCCGGGCACGATCTGGGTGACAGACGTGACTTCCCGGCAACGCCCCATCACTTCTTCCCACGGACTGAGACGATGGACTCTGAAACGGATCCGCGATACTTTGCCCTCATGGACAGCACGAACGGGCGACCAGGCATCCGCTCGAGGCTGAGCTCGGCCAACAGCGTGCTCGGCATCAATGCGCTGCTCGACTCGGACAGGAAGGATGGCTTGTGGCGCGCCCGCTCGCAGTCGTTTGTGACGCCGCCCGAGTTCCTGTGTGGCCCGTCACTGGCGCACTTCAACACCATGCTGCAGCAAGCGATTGAGACTGCCGACCTGTCCACTCCGGCACAGTGGCACCGCGTGCTTAGTAGGCTGCTCCTCCGTGTCTCAACGAACGTCCGACCCGTCCTCCGTGCAGGTGACTCGATAGACGTCAGAGCGTATGTCAAGATCAAGAAAGTGCCCGGCGGCAAGATCAGCGACTCGGAGTACGTCGACGGCATCGTGATCACAAAGAACGTTGCGCACAAGGGTATGGCTAGGCGCCTGGTCAACCCCCGCATCATGGTCGTCACCTTCCCTCTCGACTACCACCGCGTTGAGACGCAGTTCATGTCTCTGGACCCAATCATGAAGCAGGAGCGAGACTACCTGCGTCTGCTGACGAAGCGCATCATCGATCTCCGACCGCACATCGTCCTTGCCGAGCGGTTTGTCTCCCGCATCGCCCTCGACTACCTGTACCAGGCGAACATCGTTGTCGCTCGTGGCGTCAAGTACTCGGCTGTTCATCAGGTTGCTCGTTGCACGCATGCCGACATCATCGCATCTATGGACAGGCTGGCGCTCGAGCCGCGCCTCGGCCGCTGCGCCGAGTTCCGGATTCAGACGTTCGAGAACGACGCGATCCCGGGCCGGCGAAAGACGTACATGCGCTTCGAGGGCACGCACAACGGCTTCGGCGGAACGATCATCCTGCGCGGCGGCGACTTGGCCACGCTTAGGAAAGTCAAGGTCATCGCCGACTTCATGTCCCTCGTCGCATACCATCTCAAGAACGAGACGTTCCTGTACGGAGACGAGTTCCACATGCTCCCGCCGCACCCGCCGATGCCGCAAAAGTACCAGGAGCTCCTGGCCATGCTGGCCGAGGACGAGGTGCCGAGCAAGATCTACGGCCGTCCCGTGAACAGCACCTCGAACGACGAGGACAGTGACGAGCTCACGCCCCGTCCTCTGCCCGAGCGCGATGAGGAGCGAGCAGACGCCCTCCGCCTCACGAAGGACATTGCCGAGTCCCTTCGCCCCTACCTCGTTACCGTTCTGAGCGCCTCCGTTGCCGTCCGTTTCCCGCCCCCGCATCCTCTCGCTAAGATGGCCGACCTCGATCGCCAGCTGAACCACTTATTACTCCAGAAGGATGAGAAGGAGGCTCAACAGATCTTGCAAGAGGAGCTTAGGATCCCCTCTGGCAGATTCGAGGCTGTCGAGGATTCAAAGGAGAAGGACAAGAAGGAGGAAAAGACGAAGGACGAGGAGGGTACGGAGCCAGTCCAGGAGGGCAAAGGCACGGAGAAAGACGAAAAGGAGGAAGAGCATCAGCCCGAGGCCGACGCGACGCCGAAGAAGGAGCGTGCTCCAGAGAAGGTTCTGGACGAGCCTGTCGTCGAGGAAATTGGCAGCGACTCAGATGTCGACGGCGAGACCTCCCCTTCTAGCAACAACGAGACTCCCCGGGCTGACGAGACTCCGAGGGCAGAGAAGACCGAGTTCAAGCCCCTCACTCCTATCGCGATCGACTCCAGCCCCGAGTCCTCGACCTCCAGCAAGAGGAGCTCGCAGATTGGTGTGACGCCGAGCAGTGCAGCACCCTCATCTGTCGCACCGAGCACCGCCGCACCATCGTCCGCAACGCCAAGTACCGCCGCGCCTTCCTCCGTGACGCCGAGCACCGCCGCGCCTTCCTCCAGCACCGCGCCCACCTCTATCCCACCTACCGTCCCCTCGTCTGTTCCGAGCACTACCACTCCCAGCCAGATCCTCCCCACGCCAACTAGCAAGGGCGATCCATACCGAGTTCTTCTGAACCCGGCCGACTTCGAGGACGCCACCAAGCTTGCCTTCGTCGAGTACGAGCACGCCGAGCAGCTTAAGGTGTGGGAGCACTATGTGCGCAAGCATGATGAGCCCCTGGACCCGCAGAACTACCAGGGCATCATCTACACACAGGCACTGTTCCGTCAGGGGCAGGACAAGCCGTGCACCGAGTTTGCCCGGCAGCAGATCAACTACTACCAGGACGACGACCAGAGCCTGGGGCAGTTCCTTGACGGCATGGTCAATAACGCTGGCATAAGATGCCACGGTAAGAACTGCGAGCAGCTCATGTTGTTCCACTACGACGTGCTCGTGCACGGCGAGCGCCGCCTGCAGATCGTCATGGAGCAGTTCATGTGCCCCTTAGTCGGGCACGAGGAGCAAATCCTCACCTGGTCCTACTGTCGGCAGTGCAACAAGAGCTGGGAGCCGCAGGTGATGCGCGACGAGACGTGGCGCATCTCTTGGGGCACCTACCTCGAGCACTGCTTCTACCCGCCGCAGACCAACACCGGCTTCGGGTGCACGCACGACGCCTACCGCGAGCACATCCGCTACTTTGCGCACCGCAACATGGTCATCCGTATCCACAACGACGAGATCGAGCTGTTCGAGCCCGTCCGGCCGCCGACGAAGCTCCTCGTCCGCGTCGAGGACAAGGTCCGCATCAAGAACCAGGAGTACGAGAGCGCCCTGCAGCGGACGGCGGCGTTCTTCGACTCGGTGCTCTTCAGGCTCCGGAGCTTTTCGGAGGAGCTCGTCCACCCGGAAAAGCTCAGCAGCATGCGCGTCGAGAGGGACGCCCTGCTGGCGCGAGCGGTTGCCGATCGTGACGAGATGGTCAATAGCCTGAACCGCACGTATAAGCAGACGCCCCCGACGGATGTGCTGGCGATCAATGTGGTCCTGCAGACGCTCCAGGAGAAGGTCATTCAATGGGAGTGAGTACAGCTAACCTAAGGAGGTAAATAGCTGACAGCCAGTCTCGATTTCATGGAGGTCGAGAAGTCGTACATGCCGACCGAGAAGGACCTACGCCGAATGACTGCTAATCACCTGAAGCGACTGTTTGCCACTCAGGACGTCTTTGGAGCCGGTGACAAGAATGTTGCCAGCACGCCCGTGCCCGAGCTCGACGAGAAGGAGAAGAGCACCGAGGGCGAGGCGACGGAGACCCCCACCACAGCGGGCGCCAGCACTGATGTCGCCAGCATCGCGGACACTGCGCCGTCGTCTGTGAGGGCTACGCCCGCACTCGAGCCGACGACCAACACCGCGCCGATTGACTCGCCCATGGCGCTTGAGAGTGACGCGCAGTCTTCTCCATTGGACAGGGCGGCGGCTCCTAACGAAAGCGTCACCCCGACACCTACGCTGTCGCGCGGCAACAGCGCCAAGCTGGAGCTCACGGCGACTCCGCTCGCCGATCGCACACCGTGCAGCTACGACAGCGACTCGACTGTTTCCGCGATCAAGCGATCGCCGTTGGCGCGCTCGCCTCAGCGATCTTACCTGTACGAGTCGAGCGGCATTGACAGTGACACCCTGGGCCCGCCGCGCTACCCCTCTCGTCTGCCCCGACGTGCTCACCCCACTCCCAGCGTCAGCGACCTCGTGAGGCGCTTCCAAGAGTCCATCCACGACACGGACATGCTCAGCCCCGACGCTCCGCCTGCAAACCGCAGCTTGAGGAGGATTGAGTCGGAGGTGTCCGACAGTGACGTCGCTGCTCCCTCGCGCCCCAAGCTCCGGCGTAATGCCCCCAGCCGGCACCGCGAGCAGAAGTCCTTAACATCCGACGGCGACCGCAGCTACGCCGTCAACGCTGCTCGCGTGCCAAGCTCTGCCGGTCGCACGCGCACCCGCGGCAACAACTCTCGTGCTACCTCTCCCGCTCCGTCGCGCGGTCGCAGTGAGCGCTCGACCTCAAAGTCCTTGTCCAAGGCCCCCAGCCAGGACGGCAAACCTAGGTTGCAGGGCAAGGGCAAGATGCCGCGCAAGGTGAACGAGGCGCCATCGCCAGTCATGCGCCTGCCACGCCGGGTCATCGGCGCCGGCTCCCGCGTTACTTCGATTGCGCGGCACTTTGACAAGATCTCGCGCGAGGCCGAGCGTGACCGCCAGAAGCGCATCAGCATGGCGCGAGGGAAGCGTGCGGGCCGCGTCGGCGTCACGAAGGCCAAGGTGCAGGTATTCAACAATGTCCGCGATGCGTTCAAGGACGAGTTTGATTCGGACTCTTCCGCGGCCGACAACGAGGAGGACGACGTCGTCAGCGACGTCTCGATCGACTCGACTGGCCGCGCCAAGCCAAGACGCAAGGCAACGCCCACGAAGACTCGCCCGGCGGTCTTCCCCCACACGCGCCTCAAGGCACCGAAGGACCTGAAAGGCAAGGGACGCGCGAAGACTGAGCCGGGCCCCGTGTCTACGGAGGAGACGTCTAAGCGCCCGAGCATCACTCGGTCGGAAACCTCGCCGGTTGACCCTACCGACGCGGCGACCACCGGAGAGCCCTCGACCGTCGAGTCCAGCCACCGCGAGGGGTCGACCGAGGACTCGACGCTTGTAAACTCGTCCAACGGTGACTCGACGCTAGTTGACTCGTCAATCAACACGCAGGAGGACGGACGGAGCCCCGAGGCAACCCCTACCGAAGGCACAAGGAGCGGCGCCGACACGCCTGCCCTGTCGGACGTTGAGGGGCTTCTGAAGGACCGCCTCCACATCGAGCTGGCTCCGTTCGACACGAACGCGCCGCTGACCAATGCCTCGCAGCCGCCGACACCGGCGCCCTTCTCGGAGAAGGAGGCCGAGGACCACCGGCCGTTCAGCCAGATGTCGCAGGTGTCGGAGTCGGAGATGAGCAGCGGCGGCGGCGAGCGGTCGTCGATCCTCAAGTCGCTGACGGGTCTGTGGGCGTACCGCGCGGGCGACTTCACGCCGCTCGAGTATCCCCTGTCTGCTGCAGAGCATATCTTTGCCGACTCGCGCGTCATCGTGCGTGAGAGCGAGCCGACGAGCATCATCGCGTTCACGGTGTCGTCAAAGCAGTACCGGGACCAGATGCGTGCCGTGTCTGCGGTGAACAAGGCGACCGCGCGGCGGCACGAGCCCAGTCTGCTGGACGAGATGACGGGCGGGGAGCGGCCGTGGGACATCATCAGCGTCGACGAGGCGATCGACCCGACCGAGGAGCCGCGGCGCGAGGCAGGTACGCACCTGAAGTACGACTTTGAGGCTGGGAGCAGCACGATTTCGTGCCGGATCTTCTTCGCGGAGCAGTTCGCGCAGCTGCGCCAGAGCTGCCAGTGTGAAGACATCTTCGTCGAGTCGCTCTCGCGCTGCGCCAAATTTGACGCGAGCGGAGGCAAGAGCGGGAGCGCGTTCCTCAAGACCAAGGACGACCGGTTCATCGTCAAGGAGATCAGCCGGTTCGAGATGGACGCGATCACCAAGTTTGCGCCTGCGTACTTTGAGTACACGCAGACTGCGTTCAAGCGGGGGCGGCCGACGGCGCTGGCGAAGACGTACGGCATCTTCAAGATCGGGTACCGGAACGCGGTGACGGGGCGGACGATGCACATGAACGTGCTGGTGCAGGAGAACCTGTTCTACGCGCGGACGTTCTCGCGCATCTACGACCTGAAGGGGAGCACGCGGAACCGTCTGCTCAAGCCGACGGGCAAGCCGAACGAGGTGCTGCTGGACGAGAACCTGCTCGAGGTGTCGCACACGCACCCGCTGTACCTGCGCGACCACAGCAAGCGGATCCTGCGCACGGCGCTGTGGAACGACACGCTGTTCCTGTCCAACCTCAACGTGATGGACTACTCGCTCGTCGTCGGCATCGACCAGGAGCGCGCCGAGCTCGTCATCGGCATCGTCGACTACATCCGCACCTTTACGTGGGACAAGAAGGTCGAGTCGTGGGTCAAGGACCTCGGCGGCGGCGGCAAGGGTGAGCCGACCATCGTCACGCCCCTCCAGTACCGCAAGCGCTTCCGCACCGCCATGGACAGGATGTACTTCCCCGCCGTGCCCGACCGCTGGTCCGACCCCGAGGACGACGCGGGCGCCGCAGAGGAGGAGGCGGCCTAGGGGGCTGCCGCGTATGCGCCAGCGTGAGGCGCCGCAGGCGCCATTGCCTCCTGTCGCGCACCGACGAAAAACAAACTCTCAACTGAAAGCATACACCAACTTTTCCATCTTAGACGGGTGTTGTAGACTCTTTACTTCCTGTTGTAAATACATAATAACGCTATGAACTGGCTGATCAGTCTGCCTGCTGCTCTCTGGGTGCTGGTGACATGCAACTTGTGGCATTGCTACGTGGTACAATGGCGGCTCATTATAGTCTATCCAGCTCTCCGCCTCTCCTTCTCTCGCAGTGTCATGCAGCCTGCGCCCACGCTACGCTCGGGCACGGGCTACTACGACTCGGCCCTCAGCTGGCTCGGGGGCACGGAGCGGCTGCGCTTGTCGCCCTCGCTCATGCGCTCTGCGGCCTCGCGCCCGAACACGCTCTCGAGCAGCGAGCTTGGCTCGCCTGCGCCTCCCGCGCCTCCGGCCGCGCCCCCGGCCGCTCCCCCTGCGGCTGGACCCACGCCCGCCCCGCTCCCGACCGAGCCGACGGCGACGGAGCGGTGCTGGTGCGGGCTCTTGCTGAGCTTGGAGAGCCTGCGCGGCGTGGTGCTGCTGGACGCGCGCTCGTGGCTCTCCTTGCTGCGGGGGCGGCCGCGTTCCTCATCTTCGTCCTCGCGAGCGGCGTGCGAGTCCTCCGACCCGGAGCGCGGGATCTCGAGCGCCGTCGTCGACGTCGACGAGACACTGGAGCGCTCCTGCAGCTTGGCGAGCTCGTCCTCTGTCGGCGGCTTGGCGGCGCCGAGTGCGGCCCGGATGAGCGGGTACCCCCGCGGCTCGGTTAGCGTCAGAACGACGCGCGAGGAGCCCGACGACGAGGCCCGCCGGCGCTGCGGCGGCGCACCCGCGTAGAACCCTGCGCCGATCGCCGTCGCACCCGCAGACATGAGCGCGCCGTGCAGCGGCGCCAGGTCTATGGTCACACGCCGGTCGGCGCGGTCGCCGCCCGAGGCCGACGGCGTGCGGCTGTTGCCCTCGCTCGGGGCACGCGAGGCCGAGCGGCTCGCGCCGGTCTGCGACGTCGCGCGCGAGGGGACTTGCGAGGGGGCGCGTGAGCCGCCACCCGACGGCGCGCGGGACGGCGCACGGGAGTGGGCCCGCGAAGGCGCACAACTACCGGTCGCGGAGGGCGCGCGCGACGCACCGCGAGACCGCGAGCGCCCCCGCCGCTTCACCTCGATCTTGAGCCACACCTGCTGGTGCCAGTCCTCCTTCTTGCCCTTCTCGCGCCCGTCGTGCTTCACGTTTTGCTTGTTGTTCATGGTCGGCGGGGGCACACTCGACGAGCGCACGGGGCCGGGGCGCCGGAAGAGGCTCGACACCCACGTTTTGGGCTCCTTAGGCTCCTCGGGCGCGAGCGGGAGGACGAGCTGCAGAATCGGCGGGTGCGTGTCCGGCACGTGGTGGTAGAGGATGCCCGCCGAGCGCAGGAGATACTTGATGTACGAGATGATGCGCTTCTCGGGCTCATTGGTGGGGTTGCGGAGCGTGATCGGGCCCGTGTCGCCCGGCTCCAGGTACAGCGGGATCGTGTACTTGACCTCGGCGGGCGTGAAGGCCGTCGTCTTGAATGCGCGGGTCTTCGGGTACGCGTCGACGCGGGCGCGCACGCGGGCACCGACGTCATAGGCTTTGAACGCCGCCATGCGGTGTGTTGCGCGGATGTTCACGAACGTGTGCATCGCACGCCGCACCCGCTTCCACTCGTTGGTCTCGTACGCCTGCTCCTCATCCGACAGGGACGTGCCCATGATCCGCCATGGTGCCGACGGCGGGTACAGCGTGTCGAGCTCGTTCAGCACCTCGGACGCCCGCTGCGACATGACCGTCCGCGACGTGTGGTGTGGGCCGAGCGGAAAGCGCGTCTGCGTCAGCAGCGACAGCATCGTCAGCGCGATGCACCAGATGTCGAGCTCCGGCCTGGCGTCAGTTGGGCATGACTGTGCGAAAACTCACCCGTAATACGTCACTTCTCCTGGCCGGTGGTTCAGAGCATTGACGATCTCGGGTGAGTGGAATGCCGGCGAGCCACAGCATGTCGTCAGCTTTGGCTCGCTCGCGGAGAAGTGCGTCGCGAGGCCGAGGTCTGTGGTCAGCTTATGTCCGTAGCAGCGTAAGCTCTCAACGCATATTACTCACCGAGGAGCAGAATGTCTCCAGTATCCGGATTCACGAGGATGTTCTCGCCCTTCAAATCACGGTGACAGACCCTCCCGGCGTGGAGGTCGTCTCGGACAACGGAAACGAGCTGGTCCAACAGGTACGCCGCGCGTGAGGGGAGAAGTGGATATGGGTGCTGGGGAAGAGGGACGTGCGATGAGGCGCAGTCCTCTGGTGGTTAGCTTGGGCAAGAGTTTCGGAAGCTACTCACCGACCAGGTAGAAGTGACCCTCCGTTCGGACGAAACCGTCAACACCAATCAGGCAGGGATGCGGGGCGAGCTGGGCTAACAGCGTCGGCTCGCGGAGCAAGCGCTGAGCGATTAATTGGTGGTGCGGATACAGGGGTGTGTGTTTGAGCGCGAAGTACTTCTGCTCTTTCGAGATGTGATGGGGGTGAGGCTGTACAGGTGTCGTCGTGCCCGAGGCGAGGGGTGTCGTTTCACTTGATGGGAAGCATTTCGTCGGCGATGGCGCCGTGGTCGTGGTCGTGGAAGACGTCGAGGACGGGGTGGGTATACTGGTTGAGGAAGGCGATGAGTCGGTCGAAGGCGGCTCGGGTGAGCTACTGGACGGCGAGCTCGATCCCTCGAAAGTGGCGGTTGTAACCTGCGTAGTCACGGTTGTGCGCGTTGCAGTAGCCGTGATCGTAGACACCGAGGCGACAACGGCAGGAGCTGTCGGCAAAATGCTGAGGGAGGTTAAAATGGGCGTCGTCGACACGCCTTCGGTTGTGGACCTGTGCTTGGTGGTGGCGGAGCTCACGACGCGGTACACGGTCGAGAACTTGCCCCTGCCGAGGACACCCTCTGGTGCCTTGAGGTAGGTGTAGTCGCCAATGCCATGCGTGAGTAGCGAGTCTGGGGAGGCCGTGAGCCGGGGCTTGGTGCGAGGCTGGGTCTGTTAGCAAGGGTCAGGCGCACGGTGGTGTCTCATCGCAGGTGCGACGAGTGACTCAGCGATGGCTGCGCTGAGGCATAAACAACCACAAATTTTGGACGCGTCCCAGCGTCACAAGGCGAGCGCACATGTGTCCACCACCTGAATGTTCAGGCTGAGGCATGGCGAGCCCGTTTCATACTCACAAGGCTGTCCCAGTCATCTTCGATGAGATCCTCGAACCCGTACGCGAACAGCGTACCCGCTCCAGGAACTCCAACGTCGCTCAGCTGCATAGCATCTCCGCTCACCGGACGAGAGAGGGGGGAGGGAATGCGCTCGAGGTGATGAACGTGTGAGCTCGCTCGTGGTGGTCCGACGTGTTAAGTTGAGCGGCAAGCTCCGAGTTGGCGGGAGATAAGCGGCGGGGGTACCGATCGGACACGAGCGCAGTGGTCCAGTGACAAGGCGGGGTTGGAAACGGTAAGGTTCAAAGCGAAAACTGGGGTCGATGTGATGGAGATGAGGAGAGAGAAGAGGAGATGGGCAACAGGAAACGGCGTGACCAGAGTAGTCGGCTGGGCTGGCGGTGAGTGTGGGTGAGGCCGGATGGATGAGACTGGGAAGGGTGGGGTGCGGCGAGTCCGGGGTGACGGATCGCTGGAGGCCGCCTGAGCAAAGATAGGCACGAGGGCTGTCCAGCAGGTGGCGTTGCGCTTTGCGTTGGGGCCACGGGCCGCGTCCAGAGGCAAAATTTGTGCAGCTGAGAGGGGGGCGCTGTCTGTGCTCCGCGGGCCGAAGGGGGTGCGGTGGTGCAGTTGACCGGGGGACAATGGACGGACGATGGTGAGGAGGCAAGGTGTGGTGGGATGTAGAATGCGGGGTGGATGTTGACAAGCGACAAAGAGGCGAGGTTAGCGCCTTGGGATGCGGTGTGCGGTCGCAGTCTGGTCCCAATCCGAGCGTGCCGGATGCGGGGCCAAGGGGCTGCGATGGGCGCCAAGCCCGTTAGCCGGGTCCCACGTGGAGGTGCCGTCATTATCGCATTCAGAGCCGGCGCGACCCTGGCCTACCCCACGTACCCCACTCGCCTCTCCAGCAGCCGACCCTGCGATCGTCGCCTCCCATAGGCTCGCTCCGTACCCTTGGACCGGTACCCGCAGCTGACCAACCGCTCACGGCTAATGGCTGCCTCCTACAGCCGTACGGCTCGATCGCGATAACGCACCCCCGTCTGCCGTCCAGCCCGCCGCCGTCGCCCAACACCGTTCCTCCACCGCACGCCAGTCTCGATAGCTGCCAAGCGTCCAAAGATAACCAGCTCTCCACCCGTCTCCAGAACTCGCTCGTCCTCTCTCCACCCTGTGACTGGCTACGTTGGTTCGCGCCGTATCAACGTTATCCGGTCCGCCCGCTGCCAACGGCATTCAACGCCAGAGGCGCAGAGGTACCATCTCGCTTGCTTATCGCGGCCCACTGTTCATCTGACCCCATTATCGTCATTATCTGGATCAGCCATCGGAGCCGGCGACTCACCTCGGCCAAGGTCGCGTGCCCGCTCGTTTGCCCAAGTCCATGTCTCGGCTTCACTCTCAATTGACTTCCGGAGAAGGCCTTGAAGAACTTTGGTCACTGATCACTGATCGCTTACCGATAAGAGGTTACTCCTTGGTTCTCGCTCATTGTTAAGGCCCATCGGACCCCGATCCTTTTCAAGCAAGGCAAGTGGCTCGAGGAACACGCTTCAGTACGACTGACACGTCGGAGCTCGCTGCTTGACTTGTTGCCGGTTGGGGTTGAACAGGTTCGTCATACGATGACAGTCTGCGATCGGTTCAAGCATGGATACTCGAATGAAGTAACTGCGGTAGAAGGGGAAGTGGGGCTGTGGGATCATGTGGGAGCTCCTAAGGACTCGCATGGCGCAAAGACCTGATCGACTCTGCTTCGTGTGAAGGGGCGTGGGGCGCAGATCGATGAGGTCAACGTGTCTTTGGGAGCTTGAGCAGTGTGTCCTAGCTGCGGAATGCACTCATGCACTCAGCGGCGGCCTTCCTCGCCCTCCTCGCTGAGTTCGTCTTCCTCGCCCAGTCGCTGATGCCCAAACCGCACTTAAATCGGGCTCGCTACCGGTTACGCAGAGCTGACAAGACTTTTGACGTTTACTCACTCGTCATCGTCTTCGACCGGGAGCAGGGTATCCGAATCGAAACACGCGCGGACTCACACGCACACGTACACTACGTTCGCGCCCTCGCATCGGGTGTTAATCAGCGCACGCACCGCCTTGCCTGGGTCCGCTCTGCATGAGTCACCACACCTTCCTCGACCTCTTCTTCCGCTCCTCATTGTCCCTCATCATGGCCACCATCGACGACATCTCGGGCAGCGACGAGACGAAGCGCACCGGCGAGTCCTTCGCATCCATAGCGTCGAACGGCTCGACCCTGCGCTCCGCCTCGCCCGCCGACCCCATCAGGACGCCCAAGGTCCGCTTCGACTCGCTGCCTTTGCCACCCACCCAGGCCATGGCCAGCCCCAAGAAACCCACCCTCGCGCAAATCTTCAACTTCGACTCGGACGCTCCTCGCCAGAGGAGCAAGTTCAGCTTCAACTTCAGCTCTCCGCCGCCGCCAGAGGCGAAGGAGGCGTCGGATGCGTCAGGCGGCAACGACTCGGAACCGGAGCTGCAAGTGTACATTGGGGATGAGGAAGGGGATGAGGAAGGGGATGAGGAAGGGGACGAGGAAGAGGGCAAGGAATCCATGGCCGACGACGCCGAGAAGGAAAGCGAGGAAGAGGGCGAACGCGAGCGCGAGCAGAGCGACGAAGGTGACGAGCTGATGTCGAGCGCGGTCAGCGCTGACGGCTCGGTGGGTCCCAGCTCGCCGCCGATGGAGGGCGAGAAGGGCGCCTTCGTCACTAAGGCCGGCACGCCCCCGCGCCTGTACATTTCTGTGCCCAGCCGCGGCGTCACGCCCACGATGGCGCCCAATGCGAATCTGAAGCCGCCCCCTATCCAAGGCAAGTCGCTCAAGATCGAGCACCACCTCGAGGTCAGGACGCCCAGCAAGGTCAAGGTCACGCTTCAGTCACCCGAGTCTGCGGAGCCGGCGTCGGTCGACCCGCCCTCGTCGGACGTGCACCAGCCGACCGCGAAGCTGGTTGCGTGTCAGGCCGAGAGGCTCACTATCGCCCAGATCAAGAAGGTGAGCTCCCCTACCGGTTTGCCAGCTGATCTCAGCAATACCTTTCCTACGCGCAGCAGATCAAGAATGAAAGGTCCAAGGCCAAGCTGCTGGCGCTTCCCCGGCGCGTCTCCCCTGAGAAAAAGAAGGCTTGGGTAAGCTTACTACCTACGGAGTCAGCTGACGAGGGTCCAGGAGTCGAAGAAGGCGAACGGCATGCGTGTTCGAGCCGGATCACTGAGCAAGAGCAGTCCAGCTGTGAGTTGTTGTTATGTTCACGCACAACTGACCCACAGGGCGAAGGTGTCATCAGGAAGGCAAGTTGGCAAGTTCTTCGAAAACTGACTTCAGGACCCCCAGACTCCCGCCGCCCGTCACCACTCGCCCTCCCCAAGCGCGAGCCCGGAGCGCGACGCGGCAACTCTCGCTGACGTCGTTGCGTACATGGAAGCGCACCCCGCCATAGTCGCGCCGCCTGTCACTCTCGACACGGACCTGAGCCTGGTGGCGCGCCTGACGCCTGTGCTGATCAACGAGGTGCGCGACAAGCTGGACGTGTTCCGGCGCCACCTGCGCGATGCAGACGAGGCGGGCGAGCCGCTCGAGCCGTACATCGGACAGTGGAAGCGGTGGGTGGACGAGCACAACGCGTTTGTGCTGCACGACAAGCTTCGCGGCCCTTCGGCCTTGTAACTGATTCGCGATCTATGCCATGTATCTACAGTGTGTGACCTCTCCAGAGCTCGGGCAACAAGTTCGCTGCCGAGGGCGAGAACACACAGATCTGACACAGCTTACTCAAGACTCGAGCTTGACATGACATCCAGACACTGGATCGTGATCCAAACATTCCCAGGAAGGCAACACCGGCGCCACCAGATCGCATCTTGGGATCAGCAGGCCAAGGCGACGTCCAGAACGATCAGGGGTGGAGGTGGATCGGTGGAGGTGGAGGCCCGACGGCGCCGCATGCCGCAGGGCGTAAGTGGAGGGCCGCAGGCCGCAGGCTTGAACCCCGAGGATTGGGGGTCGAATATAGCGGCCGTGCCTGAGGCCGCCGAAGGTCTTCTCCTTGCAGTCTTCACACGGCGCTTCGCTTTAATCCAGGAAAACGGTGATGCGCACGTTGCCGATGTACGGCAGAGGAGACTGCGGCCGGCGTCATCCCAGTGCGCCGGGGTGGGTCATGGGACACACGGCGTAAGACAGGGAATGACACATCTGCAGCCACGCGCGCTCCAGAGCGCTCTGGATGCTCTGGAGCCAGATGGGGCGCACGAAGCAAGCTGCGGATCGCCCTGGGCCCGTCGGTGTGCCTCCACATCCCGATCTCGAGGTATGCGACGTGCAGCGCTGCGACCCGGGCAGGGTGCGGTGTGAACAGCATATAAGCAGCGCGTGGGTCGCTCTCTGACTCCATTCACTCTCTCACAACTAACAGCAAGAGCACACCATGGGCGACAACAAACCCTTCGCCGAGATCGACGCTTGGTACTCGAGCGACCCGTCCAAGCCGCTCCAGTTCGGCAAGCTGGGCGCGAAGCCCATCGACCCGTATGACATTGACGGTGAGTCTTTCTTCCTCGTCGCACGTTACCCTTGTCCATCCCCGCTCCCTCCCTACTTCATCTCTCGAACCTCTTCCGGCTGTGCAACGATCGTTTCAGCTGACCGCCAGTCAAGGTCCTGTACTGCGGCCTGTGCTCCTCAGACATCGGTGTGCTGTCGGGCGCGTACGGCCCCGTCGAGGAGGAGGTGTGCGGGCACGAGATCATCGGCGAGGTGACGCGCGTGGGCCCTGAAGTCAAGGACCTCCAGGTCGGCGACGCGGTCGGTATCGGGGGGCAGTGCGACTGCTGCTCGCGGGCCGATTGCGCGGCCTGCGAGCGCGGCGACGAGCACATGTGCCCGCGCATGACGTTCACGATCGGCATGCAGCAGGGCGCGTACCAGCGCGGCGCCGCGGCCGGGCGCCTGGGCCAGGGCGGGTTCGCGAAGCAGTGGCGCGGGAACGCGCGCTTCGCGATCAAGATCCCGCCCGGCGTGCCGCTCGACTCAGCCGGGCCCCTTTTCTGCGCCGGCACGACGGTCTTCACCCCGCTGCGCCGCTACGGCGCCGGCAAGGAGCGCAAGCGCGTCGGCGTCGTCGGGCTCGGCGGGCTGGGCCACCTCGCGATCCAGCTCGCGGCCGCGCTCGGCGCCGACGTGACTGCCATCTCGCGCGGAAACAGCAAGGAGGCAGACGCGCGCAAGCTCGGCGCGTCGACCTACATCGCGACCGGCAGCGACCTCAAGGCCGACTTCGAGAAACACGCCAACTCGCTCGACCTCATCATCTGCACCATCAACCCGCCCCAGATCGACGTCGACGCGTACTTCACCCTGCTCTCGCCCGGCGGCCTGCTCGTGCCCCTCGGGATTCCCCAGAAGCCGCTCGTGATCGATGCGCTCGGGCTCGTCCTCGGCCAGAAGGGCGTCGTCGGCAGCGCACTTGGCGCACCGCAGGATATCCGCGCCATGCTCGAGCTGTGCGCCAAGACCGGCGTCAAGCCCTGGGTCCAGAAGTGGAACTTTGACGATATCAACGAGGCCATGGCCGAGTTCAACAAGGGCACGCCCCGGTACCGCTTCGTGCTGGTGAACACGGACAACGGGGGCGAGCTTTGAGGTTCTGGCCCGTTCGGCCCCAGCGTAAAGCAACGTAGAGCGAAAGTGCAAAAAAGATGTAGCCTAGCGAGACGATACATGTGATGTACATTTTCGGTTTCTATAACTAGTGTTTCTGCCTGCCTCTAGCCAGCGCGCGGCTAGAGCTTCGCGAGTCAGGCGCTCTGGGGCGGCTTGCCCTCCCACGCGTTCTCGAGGAGCTGGAGGAGCTTGCCCTTCTCGAGCGGCTCGGGGTTGGGGTACTGGGCCTTGCACGCGATCTCTGCGGCCTTCTCGAGGTCCTCGCGCTTCATGCCGAGCTCCTTGAGGCTGGTGACTGTGCCGAGCTCCTTCTCGAGGTCGTAGACGCCGGTGGCGGCGTCCTTGTCCGTGCCGAGGGCGCGCTTGATCTTCTCCATCGCCTCCGGGGCGGCCTTGGCGTTGTACGCGATCGCGTGCGGCAGTATGACGGTGTGCGTCTCGGAGTGCGGGAGGCCGAACGAGCCGCCGAGCGTGTGGCACAGCTTGTGGTGGATGGCCATGGGGACGTGGGCGAGGCAGACGCCGGCGACGAACGCGCCGCTCGTCGCGCGCCCGCGCGCGTCCATGTCGTTCGGCTTGTCCTTGAGCTCGCGCAGCGCAGACGCCAGGTCCTGGATCCCGCTGCACGCAATCCCGTCGATCACCGGGTTGTTGCCCACGCTCCACAGCGCCTCGACGCAGTGCGCCATCGCGTTGATGCCAGACGTGTACGTCAGCTGCTGCGGGAGCGACAGCGTCAGGTCCACGTCGTACACGATTGTAGACGGCAGGATCTTCGGGTCAGACCGCGTCGTCTTGACCTTGTTCACCGTCTCGCCGAGCACGGGCGTCGCCTCAGACCCAGCGTACGTCGTCGGGACGGCAAGGTGCTTGCCCCCAGTCCGGATCGTGAGCGCCTTGCCGAGGCCGATGGTCGAGCCGCCGCCGAGCGACACCTGGCGTCAGCTGGGGTTATCTCGGGAAGTGGGCGGCGTTCTCGGGGCCGCGATTGCGGCGTTCATCCTAGCCAACCGGATGCCGGGAAGGGGTAGAAGACTCACGTAGCAGTCAGCGTTGACCGACTTGGCCTGCTCGAGCGCCTTGAGCGTCACCTCCTCGGGCGTGTGCATGACCGCGTCGTAGCAGCTGGTTGTCAGCTAGAACTCCTCCTTGTTGAGCTGAACGTGGGACGAGGGCCGACCGGAGTCCGCATACCTGCGCACCCATCGACGTCCCAACATCCACGGTTATGGACCAGCTGCGCACGTCAAGCATGGCCGTTCGAGCATGGGTTCCGGGACTCAGCGGTGACTTCGCAGCCCACGCCTCTCGGCCCGCGCACTCCTCGCCCACCGATCCGATCTTCCTCTGTCACACACTCACATGCCAACAACCTTGTCGCCGAGCAGGCCCTTGACCTTGTCGGCAAGGGCGCGCTGGCGGTCCGTGTTCTCCGTGACGAGGAGGACGCGCTGGGCGCCGAGGCGCTCGACCTCCTCGGGGATCTTGGACAGCGTGCCCGAGCCGAAGACGGTGCGGGGGATGTGGGCCTCGAACGTGAACGGCTTCATGGCGATGCGGGCGGTGTTTGAGAGTCGTCGAAGTGTTCTGAACAGCTTGGCTGGTTGTCGTGCTTCGATGCCGACAGTGGAGTAATGAGAAGAGAGAGGTGAGACCGCCTGATAAGTACGGGATGACAAAGATATCTCATGCCCATGACGGATGTGAGCTGGTTAGTCGTCGGAGGGGCCGACCGGGGCGCGGGGGTGTGAATTCCGCGCACCGCAGCTCGGCTGGCATGCGGGGAAGGGCGCTGAGGAATGCCGCAGAACAGGTGGCGTTCTCGCCGCATATCTCGGCCCCGGGCGTGCCGGGGGAAGACGCCGCAAAGTCCCCGCCCGCAATCAGCGTCGTCCCGACCTCTTATAACCGTCCGATTCCACACCGAGCTGTGCCTTCATCACTACACCACAGGAATCTACAGCAATGCCCAAGGTCTCGGACTACCCGCATGTCGGCAAGGCGATCGTCGACGCGATCCAGCGCGGCGCCCCCGACGTCGACCTCAACGAGCTCCCCAACCTCCAGGACATGAGCCCCGACAAGCTCACAGAGAACGTCGTTGCGATCAACTCGCTCGACAAGAACGAGCGCCGCAAGTACCTCCTCGAGCGCCTCGTGCAGTACATGCACACGTTTGTCAAGGAGACGAATTTGACGACGGACGAGTGGATGTAAGTCTCACCTAGCCGCACGGCTTCACGGAGTCACACACGCTGACGCCCAGGGCTGCAATCCAGTTCCTCACCAAGACAGGACAGACTTGCACCGACCTCCGCCAGGAGTTCATCCTCCTGTCAGATGCCTTCGGTGTCTCCGCCCTCGTCGACACGATCAACCACCCCAAGCCCAAGGGCGCGACCGAGTCGACCGTCCTCGGCCCCTTCTTCGTCGAGGACGCGCGCACGGTGAGTCATCCGCTAGCTTCCTTGTTGCTGGAACCCTCGAAGCTGACGACCAGGTCGAGAACGGCGATGCCATTGCTTCCGAGGACAAGGGCGAGCCGATGCTCGTCAAGGGCCGCATCACGGACACGAACGGCAAGGGCATCGCGCGCTGCCTGATCGAGACGTGGGAGACGGACGAGGACGGGTTCTACGACACGCAGTACGCCGAGTACGAGCAGGACTGCCGCGGGCGGCTGTACACGGACGATGAGGGCTACTTTGCGTTCCGGTGCGTCAAGCCTGTGGCGTACCCGATCCCGAACGACGGACCGGTTGGCCAGCTGTTGCGCTCGATGGGCCGCCACGTCTTCCGCCCGTCGCATCTGCACATGATGTTCCAGGCGAAAGGCTTCGTCGAGCTCATCACGTCGCTCTACTTCAAGGGCGACATCTTCATCACTTCGGACGCCGTGTTCGGCGTCAAGTCGTCGCTCATCACGGACCCGCACCAGGTCAAGGACAAGGAGCAGGCGAAGAAGTACGGCTTCAAGAGCGACGAGTTCTGGCTCCTCGAGAAGGACTTTGTGCTCGTCACGCCCGACGAGAACAAGAAGCAGAAGGAAATCAACGACGCCGAGCTCAAGAAGAACCTCGAGAAGAACCACATCAAGATCTGAAGCCAGGACGCGGCGCCGCCGCGGCGTCCCGCGCCCAAAAGCCGTTTGTAGAGTGTAGTCAGCCGATGTACCATAATACTCTGTGTTTCTGCTCAAGTTCTCTCGAGTTCCGGCGGAAAGCACTTCCGGGTGCGCGCGCGGATGCGACGGATGCAACGGAGCGGAGGCCGCAACGCGCCCGCGCGCCCATGCGCCCACATGCATCCGATCGCTCAGTCGCTGAGTGGGAGCTCAGGGGCGCGACGCGTGGGGAGCCCTGGGGCTCTCGGGGTAAGGGTTGGGGAAGAAGGCTGGCGTTCGTGATCGGTGGAGGTGAGGCTGAGGTGGATGAGGCTGGGTGAGACTGGCGGGTCGGGGATTGCAAGGTTGGGGAAGGAAGCGGAGGAAGGCGAAGCATACAGGGAGGGGCCGAGGGTGGACGGCCGAAATGCGCAGCCCCTGATGAGGAAGGCTCGCAGCACATGACGAGCCCGGGTCCGCCGGTTGCCGGGTACTGGGCGGGTGCCAGCTCGCGACCCGCCGCCCGCTTCAGCGCTGCTGCACTGCGGTTTTCAGACTCTGTCCCCATACAGCAGGAGCCCATTCAGGCGCAAGAGATCAGACGCGACGGCATGTACGCATGCACGCATGTACGCATGTGCGCATGTGCGCATGGCGCGCGTTCGGCCAAGAAATGCACACATGGGCGCCTCGCTCTCGGCAAGTGGGATGCGATCGGCCTTTGACGATGCTGGCTGGCGAGACGCGGCATGACGTAGGTCGCACATTCACACCCGTTCCTTCATTCCCTCACATGACGGCGGGCAGCGGTCGAGAACAGGAACTGTCGCACGATCACTCCACTCATGCCATCACATCATGGGCCGGATAACCTGAACACCGGCTGGCTGCTATATATACCCTTTGCGCGCGATGCGATGCTTGCAACAGAACCCCGCTCCCGCGTCGCAGTCCCCAGCGCGTTCCATTCGCCCACCCTCTCGCCAGCTAGACCCCCGGCCATGCTCACCTCCGCCCTCCTCCTCGTCAGCGCCCTCGCCGCCTCCGCGCTCCCGATACCGCACCGCGACGCGCTCGCCGCGCACGCCGCGCACCACAAGCGCGAGCTCCCCGAGCCACCCCAGCCGCTCCAGCGGCTCCTCGACGTGCCCGTCCCGCAGGGCGGCAGCTTCCACAACGAGACGCACTGGTGGGTGCCGGACACGGTACACCACGGGCTCGTCGAGGCCGACCGGCAGGCGGGCGACAACACGGACATCGGCGGCAGGCGCGTGCAGATGCACGTCGTGCACGGACGCGCGAAGACGAGCTGGGCGTAAGCAGCGAACGATAGCGAGCTCGCAGCGGGCCCGGTGCTCGTTGTGCGCATTCCTGCACGGAGGTCGCGACGGCCGCGCTCGCCTGCCCCGTCGCGTGAGGCTTCGACCAGAGCCAACACATACACACGCCTACACACACGCACACACACACGCATCGCCTTGGAACACTGGAGCCAAGTCGCTCCACCTCCCCTGCCAAAGCGACATATCGCCCGTCGCGAGGGCCCCAGAATCCGACGCAGTTCACATCCCCACCCACATCACAGCGCCGAGACAAGTCAAGCTCGGCGCCACGCGAGAGGCACGCCGAGGCTTGGATACCGCCCAAGGCCTCGCACACGGTTCAATTCAGGTCATGATTTCAGAAGGTACACGAGTAACCATGTTGTTATGAATGTATATGTATGAGTACCTAGTAACTGAGCGATACGAGGCGATCCTCTGCCGAGCGAGCACGGGACACTAGTCAGCATGTTGCGGCAGGCTCGGATGGAGTGAGGAATGGGAGCTGGAGGAGTAGGCAGCGCAGGGCGGAAGATAAGGAACGCACGGTGGAGCTAGTTGCCGACCCTGGAGCCCGGACACCGCCTGGCCCGGATTAGAACGCCGTGCGTAGAACATAGGATGCGCAGCCTTCCCACCCGCCATGTTCAGGCAGCTGGAATGCCCAGCCTGGATCGGGCGTGCTTCTGAGCTTCCGTGAGTGGAGGACAAGCATGACGAAGGAGCTGTGTCTGGTCTAGATGCGGGTGATGGACACTGTGGGAAACCATGATTGTAGCGAAGCTCGTCTCCGACGTCGACTGCAGAAGTATGCAATGCCACTATTCCTCGCCCCATGCAGCGCAGGCGCCTCGAGTTTTCGCGCCTCGTTCTGTTTCTTCCAGTGTGCGCGCATGCGCAGGGTTGTGTGGATGGGCACGGAAGGGCGCCATGTGTGTGTGTGGCGGTGAACGACACCGTGGGAAAGAGCGAAACTGCCAGAGGCTGTCTCCGACCTCGAAAACAAAAGTAGCTCATGGCATAAGTTTTCGCCCCATGCGCCCCCAGTTTCAGTGTTCTTTGCCCTGAACGCTGTGTGTGCGTCCGTGTGCGTGCATGTGTGCATGTGCGGGCACCCAGGCGGGCGCTGCGGTGAGGGTACACCGTGGGAAACTCTGAAACTAGTGAAGGCGTCCTCCGACCTTGAAGGAAAAAGACGACATTTTTACGGATCTCGCATCACGGGACTGGGCGCCAAAAGTCACGGGACAGGGCGCCAAAAGTCGGGCGCCAAAAGTCTCCTGCGCTTCGTGCTCTAGTGAAGTTTGTTTGGGCGAGCAACTGCGGGTGGCATGCCGAGTGCTGAGGAGCTGATAGGCCTGGGGCAATTCTGAGCTCACGGACGGCACCGCCGACCTCCATGACAAAACACCTCCGATGCATGCGGGCTATACAATTCCGGGAGCTTCCAGAGGCTAACCGCCGATCTCTGTGCGTCAGCTCGGTTAGGACATGACTCACGCCGCGCATTCATCTCGAACTGCACCCCAGCGCGGATCTCCTCGTCGTCCACGCCGTGCTTGGCCAAACTCTGGAGCGTGTCGTGGTCGTGCACGAGATGCCCGTCGTACAGGAGGCTGGGCGTCAGCCATGTCTGACGCTGACGTTGCGACCTCCAAGATCTCATCAACAGGTGGACAAGAGACTTACACGAACGCGTCCCGCTCGATCCCGAAGCGCGCCGCGAGCGAGTCCTGCTGTTAGCTGCGCAGTAGCCCCGGCAGCAAAGAAAGGGAGAGCTAACCCGGAGTCGGCCCAGAGAAGAGGTCATCTTGAGGAAACACGTGATCGCTGGCCCGTGCTGGAGAGGGTGCACGAGGACGGCGACGCGCTTGGGGTCAATTGGCTGATCATGAGGAATAAGGGGTGGATTGTCGGCCATCTTGTGAGTGAGTTGCGAAAGACGTGTGAAGGGGAGCTCAAGACAGAAGCTTGATCGAGCTGAGACTGCCGGGGTGGAAGTGCAAGAAGCGAGTGCCCAGGTGGTAGTCTGGTGAAGGGAGATGATCAGCGGTAGGGTCAGCTGATGCAGTTGCGGAGGCATGCGGATGGGAGAAGACGGCGCAGCGGGAATCTGGGCCTCTGGGGTCTGTCTCGGGCGCACAACACCGTGCAGTTCCACCTAAAGTGACCGCAAATTCAACCGGGTTTGTTTCACCCAAGCCTTTCATTCGCGTAACTGTACTGTATATGGCTGATTTAGGGGCAAATTTTGCTTGACAATCGTCTCATCTTTAGATTCCCCTGTGACCGCCACCGATCTCTGCGTGTCAGCGCATCATCGATGGTCACTCACGCTCGGCCATGAGCTCAAACGTGACACCCTCGCGAATCTGTTTGTCCTCGATACCCAGACTCTCGAACGTGTCGTCGTGGGTGACCCGCTCGCCGTTGTAGAGCAGCCTATTGTCAGCGCTGACTTGCCACTCAGCAACCTCCACCGCCCTGCTCCGAGAGCGTCTGTTAAGGTGAGGGCTCACTTGACTGTGGCCGGGTCGATCCCATTCATCCTTCCAAGCTTAATCTGGGTTTAGCTGCGCGCCCTAGAGGTTGCAGCCTACCTTAAGCTTGATCAGGCGAGCGGAGCGGGTGACGTGGCACGTAACAGGCGGTCCCGGCACCGGCGCCAGCGCGGCGTAGACAAGAACCGGAATCTTGTTGGGGTCTGGGCATCAGCGATGTCTGCCTGCTTGACTTGTGCGCTTTACAGCAGGGACGCACCGATGGGTTGACCTGGCGGAATAACTGACATAGCTGTAAGCATTGAGAAAAGTGGAGTCGAGAGCTCTGACGAGTTTCGCCAGCGGTGCATTACATTGTACCCGCTTGCTTCCTTGTGCCACGAAACATGGTCGGCATGCCCCTCGTGGAGGTTTAGAGAACATCTTGTAGCAGACATTGCCCGGATCCAAGATCTGGCAGTGTAGATCAAACAGTCGCGCCCACATCACGAGGTGGTGCCCGTCCAGCGTTTGCCCTTCATGTGGGGTCCAAACCGCCAAATAATCAGCTGCGCATAGTACCCGACAGTGGTTCGGGGTTGCGAGAGTCAGGTGGAGACAGGCGGGTTGGGGTTGGGGGTGACGATGCTTTTGCGGAAAATGAACAGAAATGCCGGCGATCGCCACAGAGCTTATCTTGGTATACTAGCAATACCCCTGTCACGAACTTGTCGACCCTTCGCTCAAACCCTGGCCCCCTGCCCAAAGTTACGTATCACCCTGGTGGCCTGCTTGACGGTTGTGCATAGCATGCCCAGGTTTCTCGGGCTTCGTAGAGCTCTCCATTAGCTTGCCCCGTAATGCTTTCTATGACTGCCCCCCGGCGAGATGGGCATACTGTGGCCACGTGGCAGCATTGCGAGATCAAGGTCACTGGTCTGGGAGAGCCCGCATGGCAACGAAAGCAGCACCGATGGTTTTCAAGGCCATCAGAGTTATGGAGAGAATAATCCATTCTGGCCCCCGCACGTTGCCTCCGCACTACTCTGCGTTGTCCAAGGCGTTGAAGCCACATGGTGTGAAGCAGAGGTGGGCTCGGCCGGGCTGCCACAGCGGGAGCAACGTATTGCCGTGCTCGCCATGTCTGCCGCCGTCCGCGCCGTCTCCCTTCCGCTCAACGACGCCACCCAAGGTCTCTTCTCCACATCGGTGTCTTTCATCCATCCACCTTCCAACTACGGTCTACCATCTCGGCCTCCACCTTTCCGACAATCCGCATCCCAAATTCACCAGCACAGAGGCCTCCCTCTGCATCTACGCCGCTCAGCAGCCGTCTTCCTCAGTTCAACCACTTCAGCCGACATGTCTGATGCGCCGACCACTCAAACGGACCAGAAGCCCAGTACGACGCCCAATGCATGGCCCCTCTGACACCCAGACCCCGAGCAGGTGTATCTCACAGTGCAGCCTCTAAGTGGTGCACCGGTGCACTTTCACGTGAAGCGCCACCAGAAGATCAACAAGCTGAAGGTGAGTACTGGCTGGCGTGCTCTGGAGCTGATGTCAGACCAAGCTCGGCGAGATCTACGGCATCGACCTCAATGCGTTCCGGTAGGAGTCCTTTTATATTATGACGCTAACTCTGAGTCTATGCTGGGAGGCGGAAGTGCTTCAGGACACCTGGACATTCGAAACCATCCCAGGCGTCGAAGAGGATGACTTGAACGAGGGGCTGAAGCTCGAGATGCGCGCCGAGCGTGAGTTAGCGCTCAAAGCATTCAGCTGACAGCAGAACTGGGCGGAGCATGAGCCGAAACAAGGCAAGCGGACTCAAGTTGTATGAAACGTCTATGCATATGTGATTGACCCCGAGCTGCTTCCCATGCACATTTGATCGTCTTTGCGGGCTAGGGTATCGACGAGGAAGCGTCGTGCATGAGAACAAGAACGCTCTGCGTGGTGTTCGCACCTTGTCAACCTGAAACATCCACTCCTTGTGCCTGGATGGGCGGCCCATCTCATCAGCCTCCACCACCTCCAGATTGCGTTCACCGACTCTGGAATCAGGACATCTCGATGACCCAGGCAGGCAATGCCCCAGTGGCCCTACAGTAGACGTGTGCACGGATAGATAAACGAATCGCATCTGCACGGATAGATAAACGAATCGCATCTTTGGATGTACACGATGTGGCGCCCACCTCGAGATTCCAGATTACGGCACGCGCTCCGGCTTTCTTTGAATGCCGAGCACTGGCGCGTATCTCCGAACCACGCTGGTCATGAGACCCCCATCGTTCCTCGGCCCTATCGGTCCGGCGCGCTTGCCCATCTGCGCGCTTGATCATATAAGCTCGCCGCTCTCATGCATGCCCACAGCATCGATAACATGACTGTCTCTTCGTACAGTGTTCCTACCGTCGCGCGGGAGATTCTCGACCAGCTACTCGCCGACCCCCGCCTCGCGATCCCCGATGACGTCAAGGCCGCAGCGTCGGACGTGACCTTCGAGGGCTCCGACCTGCCCTTCCTCTGCGTGCCGTTCAAGTTCGCCGAGGGCATCGCGGCCGTCAAGGGGCTCGAGGCTGCCTTTGCGATTGCGATCGGGCGCGAGCGCTTCGGCAAGGCCGCCAAAGCGGTGATCAACACGGACCACGCGGCGCTGTTCACGTTCTCGGCGTTCGAGGCGTCGGTCGACGGGCTTGGCCCGGCAGCGGCTGCGGCGAAGTACATGCGCCCCTGTGATACGTACGCCGCGCAGCGGAACCGGTACAAGCGGCTCGCAACGAACATCTACCGTACGCGAGACGGGCGCTACGTGCAGACGCACGGGAGCCTGAACGCGCTCCCGACGCAGACGATGCTGGGCGTCGCGCCCGACTCGGAGTTGACCGAGTGGGAGGACATCTGCCCCATCTACGCCGAGGCGGTCGGAAAGCGTGACGCCGCTGAGCTCGACTGCGCCATCAACGACGAGTACAAACAGGCCGGCAGCGTGTGCTACACCTGGGACGAGTTCCAGACCCTTCCTCACGGCCAGGCGGTCAAGGATTGCCCCATCTACGAGCTGCACTACGCTGGCGGACCCAAGGTTGCATGGCCAGAGCCGACCGCTAACAAGGTACTGAGCGGGATCAAGGTGCTCGAGCTGACGCGCATCATCGCCGGCCCCGCCATCGGCCGCGGGCTCGCGCAGCACGGTGCGAGCGTGCTCCGTATCACGACGCCCTCCCAGCCCGACTTTGAGTACCTACACCTGGACATGAGCCAGGGCAAGGCCTGCTGTGAGCTGGACCTGAAGACGGCCGAGGGCAAGGCGGCTTTCGAGGCGCTTGTCCGCGACGCCGACGTGCTCGTCGACGGGTACCGGCCGGGGGCGCTCGCGCGGCTTGGGTTCGGAGAGGAGTCGCTGCGAGCGCTGAACGAGGGCCTCGTGCTCGTGCGCGAGAACTGCTACGGGTGGCACGGGCCGTGGGCGGGCCGCAGCGGGTGGCAGCAAACAGCCGACGCGCTGGTGGGCACGAGCCGGGCGTTCGGCGCCGCGCTCGGGCTAGACGAGCAGGCCGTGCTGCCCCTCTTCCCGACAGCGGACTACGGCACGGGGCAGGCCGGCATGCTCGGCGTGATGCACGCGCTGCTGCTGCGCGCGCGTACCGGCGGCCGCTTCCGCGTCGACACCGCACTCGCGTATTACAACGTGTTTGTCATGCGCCTCGGGCTCCTGCCGGATGAGATCTGGGCGGGTCTCCGGCCCCAGGCCCCCCTGCAGCATGACTGGGACGTGAGTTGGCCAAGAAGGCGACGCTGACGCACAGCACGGAAAGGCGCTCCCGCACGTCCTCCCCGAGCTCAGGAAGAAGCGGCCGGACGTGTTCGCGTCGGACACGTTCTGGCACGAGATCGAGGCAGAATCCCTCGGACCGGGCAAGACGGTGCGCACCGTCAGCCCCGTCGTCAGGCTGGACGCTTTCGACGTCGCCTTCGACAGGGGCGTCCGGCAGAACGGCGACGACCCCGCCGAGTTCCCGATTTGAGCAGAGGCGGAGATGGCGGTGTCCGGGCCGAGATATCGGGCACACGCGGCTGCAGAGAGAACATGCATGAGCTACAGCAGCGCGAGTCAGAGCTAAAACACCCCGCATAGCAACGCTGAAAGGGGGAGGCTTAGCAAAGATGCGCACCTCCCCCAACTCGGTCCTCAGAGCTTCGCGAGGTATCTGCATAACGCATTGATTTGCTTCCAACTATACGTACTGTAGGGGCTGCATGGTATGGCGGGCCGGCCGCCGCAACCATTCTCACTTGACTTATCGCGATATTCACTCGGATGCTTGTCCTACGGATGAAGATCACTGGTGGCCTCCTCGGAGCCGGCTGCGCGAGCGGCGCTTACGCTCGGCGTGGCGCTTGTGGGCCGTGTCGGACGCGGCGGCCTGCGGTGCGCCTTGTGACGCCGTGTCGGACGGGACCTCAGCCGCGAATATGCCCCCAAAGTTGCTCGTGGATGTTGGGCTTGGCTCCGGGGCCGACGATGCGGTGTTTTCAGGCCCAAAGATCTCCGTCGCAACCGGTCCGGGCAGGCAAGCGTCATAGTCCTTCTGGAACCCGCACTTCTTGATCGCCTGCGTCTGCATAGTCAGGGATGGGGCAAATACAGGCCCAGGGAATGTTGACACGTCCTCCATCGATGCCAGTGGGGATGCACCGCTGATGGTCGGGGCGAGAACACCGGGGAACGTAGTGTCGCTCGGAGAGGGGGAAGGAGCCGACTCCTCACCTGAGGTCGTGGTCCAATCCTGACCTGTAGAAGTTGGCTCGGAAGGCCAGGTCTCGCTGGAAGAGGGCTCGGGGGACCAGTTCTCACTAGAGGAGGGCTCCGGGGACCAGGTGTCGCTGGGAGAGGGCTCCGGAGACCATGTCTCACTGGGAGAGGGCTCGGGGGACCATGTATCGGTACTTGAAGCCGCCTTAGGGGACCAAGTGTCGCTGGGAGAGGGCTCCGGAGACCAGGTCTCGCTGGGAGAGGGCTCAGGGGACCAGGTCTCACTGGGAGAGGGCTCGGGGGACCATGCCTCGGTACTTGAAGCCGCCTTAGGGGACCAAGTGTCGCTGGGAGAGGGCTCCGGAGACCAGGTCTCGCTCACGCCGGGAGAAGGTTCGGGGGACCAATTTTCACTGGAAGAAGGCCCGGAGGACGAGGTCTCGCCTAAAGGCTCCGAACTCCAGATCTCTCCGGTTGCCGAAGACTCCGCGGACCATGCACTATCAGAGGCCTCTTGAGACGGCCAGACTTCGCTAGAAGTGGACGGCTCGTAAACCTCAGGTCCAGTGGACGTTCCTGCGGGCGTCTCGGAAACCCAATCTTTCCCGGACGAAACCGAAGAGTCGCTGCCGTTACCGTGGGTTTCGTCGGCGATGTCGTCGTCGTCGTCGACTCCGTTGCTGTGGTCCTCGTCTTTGCTTGCTTCGTTGGTGCCTTCCTCGTGGCTCCCATCTCTCCCATCTTCCTCGCTTGCTCCATTGTTATGGTCCTCGTTCTCGCTCCCCGAAATGCCTTCCTCAGCCACCGTGCTCGCCTCACTGTCATCGTCCTCTTCGCCGTCGTCGCTGTCCCAGTCCGGAAGGTCGATGCCGTGACCGTCGCCCACAACCCCTACAGCTGCACCCGCGGCTCCCGCTGCACCAATAGCCCCCGCAGCCCCTGCTGCTCCAGCGGCTGTGCCTGCAACACTACCGACGCCAGCAGCTCCACCGGCAGCCGCTCCGCCAGTCGGTGGCGGGGGTGAAGCTCTCACACAGGTGCCGTTACTCGGGCCAGCACGGCGCTGTAGAGCGTTAGGGACGTCTGCATGAGCTACACGTTGAAAGACGCCTTGTAACTCATCCCACAACAAGTTTTTCCGTCTGCCTGGGTAGCGAGGATTTCGGAAGACGACCCTTGCGTTGTCAGCATCTGAGATTCCCCACAAGGCTTGGAGTTACGGTCCACTGAGATGTCATCCCTGAAGCAGCCCTGCCCGACAAAGCGATCGCTTTGTCCGTCATGGTACTTCATAGCTTGGGCAGGTGCCGCTTTGCGGTGTGAGATTTTCACTTACCCCGTCTCGGAAACAGCCTCTACGCTATAGGCATGCAGCCTACTGAAGAATCTCTTATCCACGACATCTTTGCTGTTCGTATATCTTTTTGGTATAATGGGCTTTCCCTTTGTGCCAGCCACGATGGCTTTGTCCGCCGAGTACGCGTCAAGAAATAGATCCTTCACGGCATTGAGAGATATGTTTCTGATGTCTATCGTCGGCGAGGCGTTATTGAGGAGAAACCTAAGCCCCTGGCTGTGTCAGTGAGTGTAAACTGGAGTAACTTAGTACGTGGGCACCGTGCGGTCTCCGACCAACAGTTGGCCACCACGAAGGGAATATGACTCACTCTGCCGAGATCCTCGTGACTTGTCAAGTTACGGCAGACGTTGGAACCGTAATGTAGCTGTGCTGCTCTGAAGAGATATTGTGTCCAACTAGAAGGTCAGTACGAGCACTAATTCCTTAACGCGTGAACTCACGAAGCGCCCTCCACCTTTTGAAAGCCACCGGTGCTCTCGCCGTCTTTGGTGATGGTCTCCTCTGCTTCCTGACGAGTGATGGTGTAGCAACTGGACGCTCCGGGGACCTTTATCTGAACATCGGGGCCGGACGTGTCGAATAGGTTCTTGATGAACTGTACTCCATTTGAAGTGTCAAGAACAGCCATTGGGGCAACTGCAATCCAGCAGCTATTCGATGGCCCTTGGATGATGTCTTGAACAAGAGGCAAGTCACCTTCCCCTCGGAACAATTTGTGACTTTTCTTCTTTTTTCTGTCAGGCTTTGCTTCATCCTTCTCAGGTTTCGGCTTCTTCGATTTTGGCTTCTTTCCCCGGGTGAGGAGAGAGTGGGGAGACAGGACATTTCCTGGACCGGGGTCTTCTATGTTCTTCAAGGACAGGTCGGCATACTGTTCACCCAAGCCAACCTCAAAGGCAGCGACAACTTATGGGTCAGCTGATGCCTTTCTCGACTGGAAGATGGTACTCACGCCAGATGTTCAGGACGACGAGCCATAGGAATCGCATGGTGGCTGGGCGGTGGTGGCGCAAGTGCAAATGCCCTGACTTCTCTGGACGTCAGCGCCGTTGTCGGGGAAGAGTATCTAGGATGAGGTGAGGGCGACTTGCTGCCTCTTAAGTATGTGGGTGGATTCTTGGGTCAGAGGTGACGTTCCCGATCAGGTAGAAGACCACTGGCGCAAAAAGCATGCCGACGCGTTCGAATCGACGGCTCTGTCAGAGCCTGCTTGGTTAGCGTCCCTGCTCCAACCACTTCCCGGCGCAAATCTCAACGGCCAGGTTGCCCCGATGTAGCTCTGGGGAGGGACGAGGGAGGCAAGGCATCGCATCGCATCGAGTGCCACGCTCCAGCCCCGCTGTCTGCCGGCCGAACGGCACGATCGGGGTGCCTGCGCAAGTGATTTCCGTACGACAGACAATCGATCCTAGTTCAGGAGAGCGTTACTAAACTCTAACGTGTGCCCCTGCGGTTTCACTCTTCAGGACTCAGCTACACACGCGCCCGAGATGATCTACAACCGACATTTGTCGTTTGCTCTTTTCATAACCACCCCCTCACCAGCGACTCAGCACAATCAACAAGATGACCGCCTTTGACGAGCTGCCGACTGAAATCCTCAGAAGCGTCGTCGACTGCCTCCGTCCACCGGATGACTCAGCCACACTCATCAGCCTCATGCGAGTCTCAAGGACCATGTGGGAAATTGCGGGTCGACAACTGTATGCGAACCTCACTCTCGACAAGGACCAAGTGGTCAGGTTGATCGCAGGAGCAGACTGGCAGCCACCCATGGATTCGTCTTCGCCCCGCGTCCCACCGTCTCTGAGTAAGAGAACTCGAACAGCGCTCTCTTTCGTTCGCCGTCTCACCCTGCTGGGCCTCTGGCACCAACCAATCCTCGACCTACTTTGCGATGCGACTGTTGCCGGGAAGCCTTTGTTTCCGCATGTTGAGCAGGTCCTCCTAGACATTGGCCCCCCCTTCCAACGTTGGTCACGAAGTCGACGACCGAGTCCCCGAGACCCCGGAATCTTCATTTTCGGCGCGATCGATGCATGCGTTTTCGGAGATGGCAACGAAGTCGTTCTCTTCCAACTTCCGGCGCAGAGATACAGATCAATCACGCTCCATGAAGTGGGCACTGGCATCTTGGTTCAGCGTATCGTGGGTAATGGAGAGTACATCCGCTGTGAACAGTGGCGCTCATTCCAAACGGGCACGCAGGATGCTCTGGAGATGGCTGCCGCCTACATCGAGACAGAGGCCGGCAAGGACTTGCCCGCTCCGTGGAGACCGAATCTTCCCCCATCTCCAGTGCAGCTATACCTCAAAGAAGGAGTCACTTTGGGGAAGAAGATGGTCGAATGGTTTGACGCCGAACAAAGTGACCGGATCAGAGTGTTCGCCGACACCACGAACATCCTGCAGATCCATCACTTTCCCCGCAGTGGTGAAGGCTGCCTCCCCTGTGCTCTCTGCGGTACGTCTTATGCTGGCTCCCATGATCTCCACGCTGACTGGAGGACAGGAAAGACATGGAGAGCCAAAGAGCTCCAGAAGCTCCAGATTTGGATCTCTCCTGCCAACAGAGCGTTTTGGAGGATGAACGTTGGGCGCTGGACTCCGAGCGGGACGTCATCCGAAGAATCCCTGAGCTCGTACGAAGACTCCTCTGAAGATTCGGACGACGACTCGAGCGGAGAGGTCTCGACTACGGAAGACGAGGCAAGCGAGTCGGCGGATCCAGATGATGCGCGCGACGACCTCTCTGCGAGTTCCTCTGGGGGTTCTTCCGAGGAGTCCTCTGCAGCCTCCGCCCAATACGTCGCACCGGAACGACCCGCAGTGGAGCAGACGCAAAACGACTGCTAATTTGGGATAGCGTAGTGTCCTGAACCTATGTAGGGGCGGCCCAAACTGTACATGCATCCTGCAATCACTCCAGAACTCTATGTGCCGGATTGCGACCGCGCGGGGGTCAGCCGGAGCCAATGGCTGTGGTTGGTAATGCCTCACCGTGCTCTGAGATGAGACGATCGATGTCAACGCGCATGTCGTGCGATGTCAAGCGTTCACCTCCGGCGAGGCACCCGCTCAGGTTGCCGCGCACTGCTGCATATGGCGTTGTGCTACTAGCTCTGTGCGTTGCCGTTTGGCGCACCTCAGATGTCGTGAGGACCAGAACGCACTTGGCCCGTCCGAAGAACATGTCACACGACGATAAGGTTTCCACCATGAAGCTGGCCGGCTGCTTAATAGCACAAAGTTAGTACGTTTGCTGGCCAGTTATGCGTACGTTAGATACGTGGGCCGGTCACACTTCATGGCCTCCCGGCTTGCAAGTCTGCTTGGGGTGATTTAAACTTAGATCAAAGAGAGCTACTGCTAGCATCGCCGGCCCAGGCACGGCGCCGTGACGGCGCAACATGCTTCAATGTACCTCACAAAGCGGTCCGTCCGACGCGTCGCGTAGATGTGCGCCTCCTCCTGAGTGTGCTCTTCCGCCAGCTCACACTTTGTCAATTTGGTGCCAGTCAGCGCACAGCTGTGCAAGCTACACACTGTAGGATGGTTGTCTGAAGTCCAGACTTCCATTGCTGACGACCAACATAAAACCAAAGCTAGTTGCATGCGGCGGACGACTCCCACATCCGCATCTGTTCACCTTCTCCCTGAATTATCTTCGTCTTTCTCTGATTGTGCCCCTATGAGGTAGCCCATGTTGAACGTCCCCTTCTAGTTATCCTGCAGCTTGCGTCTCGGAGGCGTAGAAGGGACGCCGTGAGGGAGATCTTTGACACCCATCCCCCTCCATTGCAAGTCACACCGCCAACCCCCTTTCCCCCTTTTCCCTGTTGTTTTGAGCGCTCGTCTGTTCAGCGCGTGCGTCTCTGGCGCTGCAAAGACCGTACCTTGGTGCTGATACTGCCCCTCGTCGTCGCCGGCGCCCGGAGGGCGCGGGGCGCGCCGCTCGCGCCCGCTGCGCCCCCGGCCCACACAACGCCCTTCCCGTTCGTATAACGGCTAGTATGCTCGCTTGTCACGCGGGAGATCGGAGTTCGATTCTCCGACGGGAAGCTTTTTGGCCCTTGTGCATGTGGATGCGAATGGCGATGGAGCAGGCAGAAGATGGAGTATCGGCGGAGGTCAGCAACGGATGAGAGTTGAGTAGAGACGAAGTTTCAATTGATAGCCGAGGTTTCGGCAACTTGATTACACACTATTTTGCGTTTAGTGCCGCCCACCCGGCTACTCACGCACCAACCTGGTGGGCTCGAGTATGTACATGGATACACTGCGATTCATCTGCCCTAACTGCCTACGTCTACATCCTCTACAGTTTACCGACATGGTCCCTCCTCTACAGCCCTTCCGACGAAACAGGGTCCACCAGCACCATCTTGACCTTGTGCCTCTGGGTGTTCTGGTCCTTCTCAATCGAGATGTCCACAGTCACGCGGTCGAACACGGCGATTGTCGCGGTACCACCGCCCGGCTTCGGCACATTGATGCAGTAGTTCTCGGGGTCGAAGTCGTGCGTGTCCTTCTGGAAGGTGATGAGGCCCTCCAGTCCCAGCCTGCTTGTTAGCATCGGTTCAGCGGCAGCACGTGCGATACTCACTTGGAGACGAAGACGGAGAGACCGTTCCTGAAAGTCCTGATGACGAAAGCCTCCTCGCGCACGCTCGTCTTGTCCGAATCCTCTGTGCGAGACTTGACGGCAAGGCCGACGTAGAACTCGACTGAGGCGCGGCTCGCCATCTGTGCCAGGCGGTGGCGCTTGTTGACGACGTTCAGCATGCGCTCAACATGCTGCTTGGACTGCAGCGAGGGGTGCAGCGGCGTGTAGTTGATCGCGGCCGAGAGCTGGCGATGCACCAAAACATCGGCGTATCGTCGGATCGGCGACGTAAAGTGCGTGTAGATGTCGGACGCAAGACCGTAATGGCCGTATGCCTCCTTGGACACACTGCCCGCACCGAAGTACTCGGCCGAGAGCATGCAGCGAGTAGCCATGATACGGACGAGTGTGTTGAACTCGGGCAGTTGCGGGTCGACACACTTGTCGAGAGAGTCAGCGAGGGCCTTGGAGCTCGAGACATCGAGCTTCATGCCCTTGCGCTTCATCAGAATGTCCTGCAGAGCCTCGAAGTTGGTCTTGGGCGGAACAGGGTGGCGTCTTATAGTTAGCGTGGGCTAGGGGCCTCTAGCTCACCTCAGAACCGCGGTCGCGGGGTAAGCCTCCTGAATTCGTCGGGCGACACTGATGTTAGCGAGAAGCATGAACTCCTCGACAAGCGAGTTCGTCTCGAGCTGCTCCTTCTGCTCGACGTCGATGGGAGCCGTCGACTCTGTAGAGTTCAGGTGGATTTTCAGCTCAGGCGACGAGAGAGAAAGAGCACCGGCGGCGATACGAGCGGCCTTAAGGTTGATTGCCAGCGAGTTCAGCAGACGGATGGACTCAGTGAGAGGGTCGCTCAGGGACCTGGCGTCAGTCACCATCAATGGTGTCTACGCACTTGTCGTCCTTACGCTGCTGGGCAGCGGCATACGTGAACGCCTCCTTCGATGAGATAACCGACTTGGTGAAGCGGACCTTGACGATCTTGCCCTCCGGAGTAAGCTCCCAAATAACGGAGAAGGCCAGGCGCTCCACGTATGGCCGCAGGGAACAGAGGTTGGTGCCGAGGAGCGCGGGCAGCATATCGATACGCTTGTCAACGAGGTAAACTGTGGTACCACGGGCAGCGGCCTCCGAGTCCATCGGGTTGTCGGCGTGGACGAAATGAGACACATCGGCAATGTGTACTCCCGCTTCGATGTTCCCGTTGGGAAGCTTTCGTGCGTGGAGGGCATCGTCGATGTCCTGGCATCCTGCAAGTTAATTCAAGCGTTATGTCACTCTGGCTCACCTGGCGGGTCGATACTGCAGACGAGGAGATCGCGGAGGTCCTCTCGGTCGCGCCACTCGAGGTTCTCAGACGCCTTCGGAGGAACCTTCCAGTCGTCGCCCTCCTTGGGCAGGCAGTTCAGGATAGCCTTGCCAAAGGGGCGGTAAGGTACTTCGTACTCCAGCATGAGAGACTCTTGCTCAGCCTCCTTGCTTCCGACCTGTCCGAGAGCGCGGACGAAGTGACCTTCGGGGTACCTTGAGTTTACGGTCCAGTTGTCGATAGTGACAAGAATCTTCTGGTCAAGAAGAGCGGGTGCCTGCCTGGTGCGCAAGCGAATGCGCGGGAGAGCTGGAGAAACAGGTGTAGCGAACACCGTCTGCTGAGAGAGTGAGGTGAGGGCAGCCTCGGACAGAGACGAGCGGTCGATGTGGCACACATAAGCACGCCAGTTGCGCTTCGTCACTCCAACAACGCGACCAGTGGGAAGGACCTCACGCTTGGCCTTCTTGGTGACTTCTTCGACATCCATCTTCTCCTCCTTCTCGGCCTTCTCCTCGACAGCAACGTCGTCGCCCTCGACGTCGTCGTCCTTGAGGGCAACATCCTGGTCGACGACTTCGTCGCCAGGCGCCTTCCACTCGGACTCGGGTAAAAGCTCGACGACCACCATGTCACCGTCAACGGACCGGTTCATAGCTTGCCGTCCAACAAGCAGCACCTGCTTGCTCATGCCAGCGACTCGCACGGTACCCTCGAGGTAGTTGTACTGGTTGGCGTTGAAGTATCCCTGAAGGAATCGGCCGCTCTTCACACCCGCAGTCAGTGTTTCCTGGGGCAGGTACTATCTGTCAGCAATGAACTGTTATGAGCACTCACGTCATCGTAGATCCTCTTGCTGCGTCGCTCTCCCGGCTCCATCTCGTCGACGCCTCCCACCACTAGGTCTACCAGCTTGTCACGGACCTCTCCCTGGAGGCCATCAACGTAGTCGCGAGCCGACACAGCAGTGAGGGCTTCCGCCTGAGCGAGCTCTCGATTCCGCTTGTCGTCGGTCAGAAGAACAAGCTGCGGGAGGTCGCGCGACGAGCTGGCCAGATGTTGGGGGTAGTAGTGGAGAGTTTGACGGATTGCTGCATGTCAGGGTTTGTCCTTCGCTGATAGTTGTTGAGCTCACCTC